>CP142455.1:39922500-41122500 GCA_038049695.1 Cinnamomum chago
CCTAAAGCCGCATAGATTGTGTTTTCGTACAAAAGTACCCTAAGACCCGCTCGGAGTTCGGGTTTTCGCAATTACAGACACTGAGCTCCTCGAAAGTGTATTCCAGACCCAAGACAAGCACGAAACCCGTTTTAGAAAGAAAAGTGGCTCGAAATATCCTAAAAAGCGCTTCTAAACCAAGAATCCACTCTAATGAATTTCGAGGCGAAAGTCGAGACAGGGACAACCGAAACCCCTTTTAAGGTAAATCGCGTTCCCGGATTCTTCTAGAGGGTGCCTTTGGAGCCAGAGTCGCATGAAACAAAGTGTGGAGTCAACAATTTCCTAGAGCCGGATAGCTTGTGTTTTCGCACGAAAGAACCGTAGGACCCGCACGAAGTTAGGGTTTTCGCATTTACTGACTCTGAGCTCCCCAAAAGTGTTTTCCAAAGTCATGATTGGCCCTAAACCCGTTTTAAACCAAATGGTAGCGCGAAATACCCTAAAGAGCGCATCTCACCCTAGAATCCCATTGAACGGATTTAGAGGCGTAAGAGGAGACATGGACACCCGAAACCCCATTTAGAGTAAAACGTGATCCCGGATTCTTCTAGAGTGTGTCTCTGGACCCAGAGTCGTTTGAAACACAGAGTAGAGTCATCAATTTCCTAAAGCCGCATAGATTGTGTTTTCGTACAAAAGTACCCTACGACCCGCTCGGAGTTCGGGTTTTCGCAATTACAGACACAGAGCTCATCGAAAGTGTTTTCCAGACCCAAGACAAGCACGAAACCCGTTTTAGAAAGAAAAGTGGCTCGAAATATCCTAAAAAGCGCTTCTGAACCATGAATCCACTCTAATGAATTTCGAGGCGAAAGTCGAGACAGGGACAACCGAAACCCCTTTTAGAGTAAATCGCGTTCCCGGATTCTTCTAGAGGGTGCCTTTGGAGCCAGAGTCGCATGAAACAAAGTGTGGAGTCAACAATTTCCTAGAGCCGGATAGCTTGTGTTTTCGCACGAAATAACCGTACGACCCGCACGAAGTTAGGGTTTTCGCATTTAATGACTCTGAGCTCCGCAAAAGTGTTTTCCAAAGTCATGATTGGCCCTAAACCCGTTTTAAACCTAATGTAAGCTCGAAATACCCTAAAGAGCGCATCTCACCCTAGAATCCCATTGAACGGATTTAGAGGCGTAAGAGGAGACATGGACACCCGAAACCCCATTTAGAGTAAAACGTGATCCCGGATTCTTCTAGAGTGTGTCTCTGGACCCAGAGTCGTTTGAAACACAGAGTAGGGTCATCAATTTCCTAAAGCCGCATAGATTGTGTTTTCGTACAAAAGTACCCTACGACCCGCTCGGAGTTCGGGTTTTCGCAATGACAGACACTGAGCTCCTCGAAAGTGTTTTCCAGACCCAAGACAAGCACGAAACCCGTTTTAGAAAGAAAAGTGGCTCGAAATATCCTAAAAAGCGCTTCTGAACCAAGAATCCAGTCTAATGAATTTCGAGGCGAAAGTCGAGATAGGGACAACCGAAACCCCTTTTAGAGTAAATCGCATTCCCGGATTCTTCTAGAGGGTGCCTTTGGAGCCAGAGTCGCATGAAACAAAGTGTGGAGTCAACAATTTCCTAGAGCCGGATAGCTTGTGTTTTCGCACGAAAGAACCGTACGACCCGCACGAAGTTAGGGTTTTCTCATTTACTGACTCTGAGCTCCCCAAAAGTGTTTTCCAAAGTCATGATTGGCCCTAAACCCGTTTTAAACCTAATGGAAGCTCGAAATACCCTAAAGAGCGCATCTCACCCTAGAATCCCATTGAACGGATTTAGAGGCGTAAGAGGAGATATGGACACCCGAAACCCCATTTAGAGTAAAACGTGATCCCGGATTCTTCTAGAGTGTGTCTCTGGACCCAGAGTCGTTTGAAACACAGAGTAGAGTCATCAATTTCCAAAAGCCGCATAGATTGTGTTTTCGTACAAAAGTACCCTACGACCCGCTCGGAGTTCGGGTTTTCGCATTCACAGACACTGAGCTCCTCGAAAGTGTTTTCCAGACCCAAGACAAGCACGAAACCCGTTTTAGAAAGAAAAGTGGCTCGAAATATCCTAAAAAGCGCTTCTGAACCAAGAATCCACTCTAATGAATTTCGAGGCGAAAGTCGAGAGAGGGACAACCGAAACCCCTTTTAAGGTAAATCGCGTTCCCGGATTCTTCTAGAGGGTGCCTTTGGAGCCAGAGTCGCATGAAACAAAGTGTGGAGTCAACAATTTCCTAGAGCCGGATAGCTTGTGTTTTCGCACGAAAGAACCGTAGGACCCGCACGAAGTTAGGGTTTTCGCATTTACTGACTCTGAGCTCCCCAAAAGTGTTTTCCAAAGTCATGATTGGCCCTAAACCCGTTTTAAACCTAATGGAAGCTCGAACTAACCTAAAGAGCGCATCTCACCCTAGAATCCCATTGAACGGATTTAGAGGCGTAAGAGGAGACATGGACACCCGAAACCCCATTTAGAGTAAAACATGATCCCGGATTCTTCTAGAGTGTGTCTTTGGACCCAGAGTCGTTTGAAACACAGAGTAGAGTCATCAATTTCCTAAAGCCGCATAGATTGTGTTTTCGTACAAAAGTACCCTACGACCCGCTCGGAGTTCCGGTTTTCGCATTCACAGACACTGAGCTCCTCGAAAGTGTTTTCCAGACCCAAGACAAGCACGAAACCCGTTTTAGAAAGAAAAGTGGCTCGAAATATCCTAAAAAGCGCTTCTGAACCAAGAATCCACTCTAATGAATTTCGAGGCGAAAGTCAAGACAGGGACAACCGAAACCCCTTTTAGAGTAAATCGCATTCCCGGATTCTTCTAGAGGGTGCCTTTGGAGCCAGAGTCGCATGAAACAAAGTGTGGAGTCAACAATTTCCAAGTCCGGATAGCTTGTGTTTTCGCACGAAAGAACCGTAGGACCCGCACGAAGTTAGGGTTTTCGCATTTACTAACTCTGAGCTCCCCAAAAGTGTTTTCCAAAGTATTGATTGGCCCTAAACCCGTTTTAAACCTAATGGAAGCTCGAAATACCCTAAAGAGCGCATCTCACCCTAGAATCCCATTGAACGGATTTAGAGGCGTAAGAGGAGACATGGACACCCGAAACCCCATTTAGAGTAAAACGTGATCCCGGATTCTTCTAGAGTGTGTCTCTGGACCCAGAGTCGTTTGAAACACAGAGTAGAGTCATCAATTTCCTAAAGCCGCATAGATTGTGTTTTCGTACAAAAGTACCCTAAGACCCGCTCGGAGTTCGGGTTTTCGCAATTACAGACACTGAGCTCCTCGAAAGTGTATTCCAGACCCAAGACAAGCACGAAACCCGTTTTAGAAAGAAAAGTGGCTCGAAATATCCTAAAAAGCGCTTCTAAACCAAGAATCCACTCTAATGAATTTCGAGGCGAAAGTCGAGACAGGGACAACCGAAACCCCTTTTAGAGTAAATCGCATTCCCGGATTCTTCTAGAGGGTGCCTTTGGAGCCAGAGTCGCATGAAACAAAGTGTGGAGTCAACAATTTCCTAGAGCCGGATAGCTTGTGTTTTCTCACGAAATAACCGTTGGACCCGCACGAAGTTAGGGTTTTCGCATTTACTGACTCTGAGCTCCCCAAAAGTGTTTTCCAAAGTCATGATTGGCCCTAAACCCGTTTTAAACCAAATGGTAGCGCGAAATACCCTAAAGAGCGCATCTCACCCTAGAATCCCATTGAACGGATTTAGAGGCGTAAGAGGAGACATGGACACCCGAAACCCCATTTAGAGTAAAACGTGATCCCGGATTCTTCTAGAGTGTGTCTCTGGACCCAGAGTCGTTTGAAACACAGAGTAGAGTCATCAATTTCCTAAAGCCGCATAGATTGTGTTTTCGTACAAAAGTACCCTACGACCCGCTCGGAGTTCGGGTTTTCGCAATTACAGACACAGAGCTCATCGAAAGTGTTTTCCAGACCCAAGACAAGCACGAAACCCGTTTTAGAAAGAAAAGTGGCTCGAAATATCCTAAAAAGCGCTTCTGAACCAAGAATCCACTCTAATGAATTTCGAGGCGAAAGTCGAGACAGGGACAACCGAAACCCCTTTTAGAGTAAATCGCGTTCCCGGATTCTTCTAGAGGGTGCCTTTGGAGCCAGAGTCGCATGAAACAAAGTGTGGAGTCAACAATTTCCTAGAGCCGGATATCTTGTGTTTTCCCACGAAATAACCGTACGACCCGCACGAAGTTAGGGTTTTCGCATTTAATGACTCTGAGCTCCCCAAAAGTGTTTTCCAAAGTCATGATTGGCCCTAAACCCGTTTTAAACCTAATGGAAGATCGAAATACCCTAAAGAGCGCATCTCACCCTAGAATCCCATTGAACGGATTTAGAGGCGTAAGAGGAGACATGGACACCCGAAACCCCATTTAGAGTAAAACGTGATCCCGGATTCTTCTAGAGTGTGTCTCTGGACCCAGAGTCGTTTGAAACACAGAGTAGAGTCATCAATTTCCTAAAGCCGCATAGATTGTGTTTTCGTACAAAAGTACCCTACGACCCGCTCGGAGTTCGGGTTTTCGCAATGACAGACACTGAGCTCCTCGAAAGTGTTTTCCAGACCCAAGACAAGCACGAAACCCGTTTTAGAAAGAAAAGTGGCTCGAAATATCCTAAAAAGCGCTTCTGAACCAAGAATCCACTCTAATGAATTTCGAGGCGAAAGTCGAGACAGGGACAACCGAAACCCCTTTTAGAGTAAATCGCGTTCCCGGATTCTTCTAGAGGGTGCCTTTGGAGCCAGAGTCGCATGAAACAAAGTGTGGAGTCAACAATTTCCTAGAGCCGGATAGCTTGTGTTTTCGCACGAAAGAACCGTAGGACCCGCACGAAGTTAGGGTTTTCGCATTTACTGACTCTGAGCTCCCCAAAAGTGTTTTCCAAAGTCATGATTGGCCCTAAACCCGTTTTAAACCAAATGGTAGCGCGAAATACCCTAAAGAGCGCATCTCACCCTAGAATCCCATTGAACGGATTTAGAGGCGTAAGAGGAGACATGGACACCCGAAACCCCATTTAGAGTAAAACGTGATCCCGGATTCTTCTAGAGTGTGTCTCTGGACCCAGAGTCGTTTGAAACACAGAGTAGAGTCATCAATTTCCTAAAGCCGCATAGATTGTGTTTTCGTACAAAAGTACCCTACGACCCGCTCGGAGTTCGGGTTTTCGCAATTACAGACACAGAGCTCATCGAAAGTGTTTTCCAGACCCAAGACAAGCACGAAACCCGTTTTAGAAAGAAAAGTGGCTCGAAATATCCTAAAAAGCGCTTCTGAACCATGAATCCACTCTAATGAATTTCGAGGCGAAAGTCGAGACAGGGACAACCGAAACCCCTTTTAGAGTAAATCGCGTTCCCGGATTCTTCTAGAGGGTGCCTTTGGAGCCAGAGTCGCATGAAACAAAGTGTGGAGTCAACAATTTCCTAGAGCCGGATAGCTTGTGTTTTCGCACGAAATAACCGTACGACCCGCACGAAGTTAGGGTTTTCGCATTTAATGACTCTGAGCTCCGCAAAAGTGTTTTCCAAAGTCATGATTGGCCCTAAACCCGTTTTAAACCTAATGTAAGCTCGAAATACCCTAAAGAGCGCATCTCACCCTAGAATCCCATTGAACGGATTTAGAGGCGTAAGAGGAGACATGGACACCCGAAACCCCATTTAGAGTAAAACGTGATCCCGGATTCTTCTAGAGTGTGTCTCTGGACCCAGAGTCGTTTGAAACACAGAGTAGGGTCATCAATTTCCTAAAGCCGCATAGATTGTGTTTTCGTACAAAAGTACCCTACGACCCGCTCGGAGTTCGGGTTTTCGCAATGACAGACACTGAGCTCCTCGAAAGTGTTTTCCAGACCCAAGACAAGCACGAAACCCGTTTTAGAAAGAAAAGTGGCTCGAAATATCCTAAAAAGCGCTTCTGAACCAAGAATCCACTCTAATGAATTTCGAGGCGAAAGTCGAGATAGGGACAACCGAAACCCCTTTTAGAGTAAATCGCATTCCCGGATTCTTCTAGAGGGTGCCTTTGGAGCCAGAGTCGCATGAAACAAAGTGTGGAGTCAACAATTTCCTAGAGCCGGATAGCTTGTGTTTTCGCACGAAAGAACCGTACGACCCGCACGAAGTTAGGGTTTTCTCATTTACTGACTCTGAGCTCCCCAAAAGTGTTTTCCAAAGTCATGATTGGCCCTAAACCCGTTTTAAACCTAATGGAAGCTCGAAATACCCTAAAGAGCGCATCTCACCCTAGAATCCCATTGAACGGATTTAGAGGCGTAAGAGGAGATATGGACACCCGAAACCCCATTTAGAGTAAAACGTGATCCCGGATTCTTCTAGAGTGTGTCTCTGGACCCAGAGTCGTTTGAAACACAGAGTAGAGTCATCAATTTCCAAAAGCCGCATAGATTGTGTTTTCGTACAAAAGTACCCTACGACCCGCTCGGAGTTCGGGTTTTCGCATTCACAGACACTGAGCTCCTCGAAAGTGTTTTCCAGACCCAAGACAAGCACGAAACCCGTTTTAGAAAGAAAAGTGGCTCGAAATATCCTAAAAAGCGCTTCTGAACCAAGAATCCACTCTAATGAATTTCGAGGCGAAAGTCGAGAGAGGGACAACCGAAACCCCTTTTAAGGTAAATCGCGTTCCCGGATTCTTCTAGAGGGTGCCTTTGGAGCCAGAGTCGCATGAAACAAAGTGTGGAGTCAACAATTTCCTAGAGCCGGATAGCTTGTGTTTTCGCACGAAAGAACCGTAGGACCCGCACGAAGTTAGGGTTTTCGCATTTACTGACTCTGAGCTCCCCAAAAGTGTTTTCCAAAGTCATGATTGGCCCTAAACCCGTTTTAAACCTAATGGAAGCTCGAACTAACCTAAAGAGCGCATCTCACCCTAGAATCCCATTGAACGGATTTAGAGGCGTAAGAGGAGACATGGACACCCGAAACCCCATTTAGAGTAAAACATGATCCCGGATTCTTCTAGAGTGTGTCTTTGGACCCAGAGTCGTTTGAAACACAGAGTAGAGTCATCAATTTCCTAAAGCCGCATAGATTGTGTTTTCGTACAAAAGTACCCTACGACCCGCTCGGAGTTCCGGTTTTCGCATTCACAGACACTGAGCTCCTCGAAAGTGTTTTCCAGACCCAAGACAAGCACGAAACCCGTTTTAGAAAGAAAAGTGGCTCGAAATATCCTAAAAAGCGCTTCTGAACCAAGAATCCACTCTAATGAATTTCGAGGCGAAAGTCGAGACAGGGACAACCGAAACCCCTTTTAGAGTAAATCGCATTCCCGGATTCTTCTAGAGGGTGCCTTTGGAGCCAGAGTCGCATGAAACAAAGTGTGGAGTCAACAATTTCCAAGTCCGGATAGCTTGTGTTTTCGCACGAAAGAACCGTAGGACCCGCACGAAGTTAGGGTTTTCGCATTTACTAACTCTGAGCTCCCCAAAAGTGTTTTCCAAAGTATTGATTGGCCCTAAACCCGTTTTAAAC
The DNA here is from genome assembly GCA_038049695.1 of Cinnamomum chago. Lineage (NCBI taxonomy): Eukaryota > Viridiplantae > Streptophyta > Magnoliopsida > Laurales > Lauraceae > Cinnamomum > Cinnamomum chago. Next base: position 39,930,065 of record CP142455.1, read on the forward strand.
CTAATGGAAGCTCGAAATACCCTAAAGAGCGCATCTCACCCTAGAATCCCATTGAACGGATTTAGAGGCGTAAGAGGAGACATGGACACCCGAAACCCCATTTAGAGTAAAACGTGATCCCGGATTCTTCTAGAGTGTGTCTCTGGACCCAGAGTCGTTTGAAACACAGAGTAGAGTCATCAATTTCCTAAAGCCGCATAGATTGTGTTTTCGTACAAAAGTACCCTAAGACCCGCTCGGAGTTCGGGTTTTCGCAATTACAGACACTGAGCTCCTCGAAAGTGTATTCCAGACCCAAGACAAGCACGAAACCCGTTTTAGAAAGAAAAGTGGCTCGAAATATCCTAAAAAGCGCTTCTAAACCAAGAATCCACTCTAATGAATTTCGAGGCGAAAGTCGAGACAGGGACAACCGAAACCCCTTTTAGAGTAAATCGCATTCCCGGATTCTTCTAGAGGGTGCCTTTGGAGCCAGAGTCGCATGAAACAAAGTGTGGAGTCAACAATTTCCTAGAGCCGGATAGCTTGTGTTTTCTCACGAAATAACCGTTGGACCCGCACGAAGTTAGGGTTTTCGCATTTACTGACTCTGAGCTCCCCAAAAGTGTTTTCCAAAGTCATGATTGGCCCTAAACCCGTTTTAAACCAAATGGTAGCGCGAAATACCCTAAAGAGCGCATCTCACCCTAGAATCCCATTGAACGGATTTAGAGGCGTAAGAGGAGACATGGACACCCGAAACCCCATTTAGAGTAAAACGTGATCCCGGATTCTTCTAGAGTGTGTCTCTGGACCCAGAGTCGTTTGAAACACAGAGTAGAGTCATCAATTTCCTAAAGCCGCATAGATTGTGTTTTCGTACAAAAGTACCCTACGACCCGCTCGGAGTTCGGGTTTTCGCAATTACAGACACAGAGCTCATCGAAAGTGTTTTCCAGACCCAAGACAAGCACGAAACCCGTTTTAGAAAGAAAAGTGGCTCGAAATATCCTAAAAAGCGCTTCTGAACCAAGAATCCACTCTAATGAATTTCGAGGCGAAAGTCGAGACAGGGACAACCGAAACCCCTTTTAGAGTAAATCGCGTTCCCGGATTCTTCTAGAGGGTGCCTTTGGAGCCAGAGTCGCATGAAACAAAGTGTGGAGTCAACAATTTCCTAGAGCCGGATATCTTGTGTTTTCCCACGAAATAACCGTACGACCCGCACGAAGTTAGGGTTTTCGCATTTAATGACTCTGAGCTCCCCAAAAGTGTTTTCCAAAGTCATGATTGGCCCTAAACCCGTTTTAAACCTAATGGAAGATCGAAATACCCTAAAGAGCGCATCTCACCCTAGAATCCCATTGAACGGATTTAGAGGCGTAAGAGGAGACATGGACACCCGAAACCCCATTTAGAGTAAAACGTGATCCCGGATTCTTCTAGAGTGTGTCTCTGGACCCAGAGTCGTTTGAAACACAGAGTAGAGTCATCAATTTCCTAAAGCCGCATAGATTGTGTTTTCGTACAAAAGTACCCTACGACCCGCTCGGAGTTCGGGTTTTCGCAATGACAGACACTGAGCTCCTCGAAAGTGTTTTCCAGACCCAAGACAAGCACGAAACCCGTTTTAGAAAGAAAAGTGGCTCGAAATATCCTAAAAAGCGCTTCTGAACCAAGAATCCACTCTAATGAATTTCGAGGCGAAAGTCGAGACAGGGACAACCGAAACCCCTTTTAGAGTAAATCGCGTTCCCGGATTCTTCTAGAGGGTGCCTTTGGAGCCAGAGTCGCATGAAACAAAGTGTGGAGTCAACAATTTCCTAGAGCCGGATAGCTTGTGTTTTCGCACGAAAGAACCGTACGACCCGCACGAAGTTAGGGTTTTCTCATTTACTGACTCTGAGCTCCCCAAAAGTGTTTTCCAAAGTCATGATTGGCCCTAAACCCGTTTTAAACCTAATGGAAGCTCGAAATACCCTAAAGAGCGCATCTCACCCTAGAATCCCATTGAACGGATTTAGAGGCGTAAGAGGAGATATGGACACCCGAAACCCCATTTAGAGTAAAACGTGATCCCGGATTCTTCTAGAGTGTGTCTCTGGACCCAGAGTCGTTTGAAACACAGAGTAGAGTCATCAATTTCCAAAAGCCGCATAGATTGTGTTTTCGTACAAAAGTACCCTACGACCCGCTCGGAGTTCGGGTTTTCGCATTCACAGACACTGAGCTCCTCGAAAGTGTTTTCCAGACCCAAGACAAGCACGAAACCCGTTTTAGTAAGAAAAGTGGCTCGAAATATCCTAAAAAGCGCTTCTGAACCAAGAATCCACTCTAATGAATTTCGAGGCGAAAGTCGAGACAGGGACAACCGAAACCCCTTTTAAGGTAAATCGCGTTCCCGGATTCTTCTAGAGGGTGCCTTTGGAGCCAGAGTCGCATGAAACAAAGTGTGGAGTCAACAATTTCCTAGAGCCGGATAGCTTGTGTTTTCGCACGAAAGAACCGTAGGACCCGCACGAAGTTAGGGTTTTCGCATTTACTGACTCTGAGCTCCCCAAAAGTGTTTTCCAAAGTCATGATTGGCCCTAAACCCGTTTTAAACCTAATGGAAGCTCGAACTAACCTAAAGAGCGCATCTCACCCTAGAATCCCATTGAACGGATTTAGAGGCGTAAGAGGAGACATGGACACCCGAAACCCCATTTAGAGTAAAACGTGATCCCGGATTCTTCTAGAGTGTGTCTCTGGACCCAGAGTCGTTTGAAACACAGAGTAGAGTCATCAATTTCCTCAAGCCGCATAGATTGTGTTTTCGTACAAAAGTACCCTACGACCCGCTCGGAGTTCCGGTTTTCGCATTCACAGACACTGAGCTCCTCGAAAGTGTTTTCCAGACCCAAGACAAGCACGAAACCCGTTTTAGAAAGAAAAGTGGCTCGAAATATCCTAAAAAGCGCTTCTGAACCAAGAATCCACTCTAATGAATTTCGAGGCGAAAGTCGAGACAGGGACAACCGAAACCCCTTTTAAGGTAAATCGCGTTCCCGGATTCTTCTAGAGGGTGCCTTTGGAGCCAGAGTCGCATGAAACAAAGTGTGGAGTCAACAATTTCCTAGAGCCGGATAGCTTGTGTTTTCGCACGAAAGAACCGTAGGACCCGCACGAAGTTAGGGTTTTCGCATTTACTGACTCTGAGCTCCTCAAAAGTGTTTTCCAAAGTCATGATTGGCCCTAAACCCTTTTTAAACCTAATGGAAGCTCGAACTAACCAAAAGAGCGCATCTCACCCTAGAATCCCATTGAACGAATTTAGAGGCGTAAGAGGAGACATGGACACCCGAAACCCCATTTAGAGTAAAACGTGATCCCGGATTCTTCTAGAGTGTGTCTCTGGACCCAGAGTCGTTTGAAACACAGAGTAGAGTTATCAATTTCCTAAAGCCGCATAGATTGTGTTTTCGTACAAAAGTACCCTACGACCCGCTCGGAGTTCGGGTTTTCGCAATTACAGACACAGAGCTCATCGAAAGTGTTTTCCAGACCCAAGACAAGCACGAAACCCGTTTTAGAAAGAAAAGTGGCTCGAAATATCCTAAAAAGCGCTTCTGAACCAAGAATCCACTCTAATGAATTTCGAGGCGAAAGTCGAGACAGGGACAACCGAAACCCCTTTTAGAGTAAATCGCGTTCCCGGATTCTTCTAGAGGGTGCCTTTGGAGCCAGAGTCGCATGAAACAAAGTGTGGAGTCAACAATTTCCTAGAGCCGGATAGCTTGTGTTTTCGCACGAAATAACCGTACGACCCGCACGAAGTTAGGGTTTTCGCATTTAATGACTCTGAGCTCCCCAAAAGTGTTTTCCAAAGTCATGATTGGCCCTAAACCCGTTTTAAACCTAATGGAAGCTCGAAATACCCTAAAGAGCGCATCTCACCCTAGAATCCCATTGAACGGATTTAGAGGCGTAAGAGGAGACATGGACACCCGAAACCCCATTTAGAGTAAAACGTGATCCCGGATTCTTCTAGAGTGTGTCTCTGGACCCAGAGTCGTTTGAAACACAGAGTAGAGTCATCAATTTCCAAAAGCCGCATAGATTGTGTTTTCGTACAAAAGTACCCTACGACCCGCTCGGAGTTCGGGTTTTCGCAATGACAGACACTGAGCTCCTCGAAAGTGTTTTCCAGACCCGAGACAAGCACGAAACCCGTTTTAGAAAGAAAAGTGGCTCGAAATATCCTAAAAAGCGCTTCTGAACCAAGAATCCACTCTAATGAATTTCGAGGCGAAAGTCGAGACAGGGACAACCGAAACCCCTTTTAAGGTAAATCGCGTTCCCGGATTCTTCTAGAGGGTGCCTTTGGAGCCAGTGTCGCATGAAACAAAGTGTGGAGTCAACAATTTCCTAGAGCCGGATAGCTTGTGTTTTCGCACGAAAGAACCGTAGGACCCGCACGAAGTTAGGGTTTTCGCATTTACTGACTCTGAGCTCCCCAAAAGTGTTTTCCAAAGTCATGATTGGCCCTAAACCCGTTTTAAACCTAATGGAAGCTCGAACTAACCTAAAGAGCGCATCTCACCCTAGAATCCCATTGAACGGATTTAGAGGCGTAAGAGGAGACATGGACACCCGAAACCCCATTTAGAGTAAAACGTGATCCCGGATTCTTCTAGAGTGTGTCTCTGGACCCAGAGTCGTTTGAAACACAGAGTAGAGTCATCAATTTCCTAAAGCCGCATAGATTGTGTTTTCGTACAAAAGTACCCTACGACCCGCTCGGAGTTCCGGTTTTCGCATTCACAGACACTGAGCTCCTCGAAAGTGTTTTCCAGACCCAAGACAAGCACGAAACCCGTTTTAGAAAGAAAAGTGGCTCGAAATATCCTAAAAAGCGCTTCTGAACCAAGAATCCATTCTAATGAATTTAGAGGCGAAAGTCAAGACAGGGACAACCGAAACACCTTTTAGAGTAAATCGCGTTCCCGGATTCTTCTAGAGGGTGCCTTTGGAGCCAGAGTCGCATGAAACAAAGTGTGGAGTCAACAATTTCCAAGTCCGGATAGCTTGTGTTTTCGCACGAAAGAACCGTAGGACCCGCACGAAGTTAGGGTTTTCGCATTTACTAACTCTGAGCTCCCCAAAAGTGTTTTCCAAAGTATTGATTGGCCCTAAACCCGTTTTAAACCTAATGGAAGCTCGAAATACCCTAAAGAGCGCATCTCACCCTAGAATCCCATTGAACGGATTTAGAGGCGTAAGAGGAGACATGGACACCCGAAACCCCATTTAGAGTAAAACGTGATCCCAGATTCTTCTAGAGTGTGTCTCTGGACCCAGAGTCGTTTGAAACACAGAGTAGAGTAATCAATTTCCTAAAGCCGCATAGATTGTGTTTTCGTACAAAAGTACCCTAAGACCCGCTCGGAGTTCGGGTTTTCGCAATTACAGACACTGAGCTCCTCGAAAGTGTATTCCAGACCCAAGACAAGCACGAAACCCGTTTTAGAAAGAAAAGTGGCTCGAAATATCCTAAAAAGCGCTTCTAAACCAAGAATCCACTCTAATGAATTTCGAGGCGAAAGTCGAGACAGGGACAACCGAAACCCCTTTTAAGGTAAATCGCGTTCCCGGATTCTTCTAGAGGGTGCCTTTGGAGCCAGAGTCGTATGAAACAAAGTGTGGAGTCAACAATTTCCTAGAGCCGGATAGCTTGTGTTTTCGCACGAAAGAACCGTAGGACCCGCACGAAGTTAGGGTTTTCGCATTTACTGACTCTGAGCTCCCCAAAAGTGTTTTCCAAAGTCATGATTGGCCCTAAACCCGTTTTAAACCAAATGGTAGCGCGAAATACCCTAAAGAGCGCATCTCACCCTAGAATCCCATTGAACGGATTTAGAGGCGTAAGAGGAGACATGGACACCCGAAACCCCATTTAGAGTAAAACGTGATCCCGGATTCTTCTAGAGTGTGTCTCTGGACCCAGAGTCGTTTGAAACACAGAGTAGAGTCATCAATTTCCTAAAGCCGCATAGATTGTGTTTTCGTACAAAAGTACCCTACGACCCGCTCGGAGTTCGGGTTTTCGCAATTACAGACACAGAGCTCATCGAAAGTGTTTTCCAGACCCAAGACAAGCACGAAACCCGTTTTAGAAAGAAAAGTGGCTCGAAATATCCTAAAAAGCGCTTCTGAACCATGAATCCACTCTAATGAATTTCGAGGCGAAAGTCGAGACAGGGACAACCGAAACCCCTTTTAGAGTAAATCGCGTTCCCGGATTCTTCTAGAGGGTGCCTTTGGAGCCAGAGTCGCATGAAACAAAGTGTGGAGTCAACAATTTCCTAGAGCCGGATAGCTTGTGTTTTCGCACGAAATAACCGTACGACCCGCACGAAGTTAGGGTTTTCGCATTTAATGACTCTGAGCTCCGCAAAAGTGTTTTCCAAAGTCATGATTGGCCCTAAACCCGTTTTAAACCTAATGTAAGCTCGAAATACCCTAAAGAGCGCATCTCACCCTAGAATCCCATTGAACGGATTTAGAGGCGTAAGAGGAGACATGGACACCCGAAACCCCATTTAGAGTAAAACGTGATCCCGGATTCTTCTAGAGTGTGTCTCTGGACCCAGAGTCGTTTGAAACACAGAGTAGGGTCATCAATTTCCTAAAGCCGCATAGATTGTGTTTTCGTACAAAAGTACCCTACGACCCGCTCGGAGTTCGGGTTTTCGCAATGACAGACACTGAGCTCCTCGAAAGTGTTTTCCAGACCCAAGACAAGCACGAAACCCGTTTTAGAAAGAAAAGTGGCTCGAAATATCCTAAAAAGCGCTTCTGAACCAAGAATCCACTCTAATGAATTTCGAGGCGAAAGTCGAGATAGGGACAACCGAAACCCCTTTTAGAGTAAATCGCATTCCCGGATTCTTCTAGAGGGTGCCTTTGGAGCCAGAGTCGCATGAAACAAAGTGTGGAGTCAACAATTTCCTAGAGCCGGATAGCTTGTGTTTTCGCACGAAAGAACCGTACGACCCGCACGAAGTTAGGGTTTTCTCATTTACTGACTCTGAGCTCCCCAAAAGTGTTTTCCAAAGTCATGATTGGCCCTAAACCCGTTTTAAACCAAATGGTAGCGCGAAATACCCTAAAGAGCGCATCTCACCCTAGAATCCCATTGAACGGATTTAGAGGCGTAAGAGGAGACATGGACACCCGAAACCCCATTTAGAGTAAAACGTGATCCCGGATTCTTCTAGAGTGTGTCTCTGGACCCAGAGTCGTTTGAAACACAGAGTAGAGTCATCAATTTCCTAAAGCCGCATAGATTGTGTTTTCGTACAAAAGTACCCTACGACCCGCTCGGAGTTCGGGTTTTCGCAATTACAGACACAGAGCTCATCGAAAGTGTTTTCCAGACCCAAGACAAGCACGAAACCCGTTTTAGAAAGAAAAGTGGCTCGAAATATCCTAAAAAGCGCTTCTGAACCATGAATCCACTCTAATGAATTTCGAGGCGAAAGTCGAGACAGGGACAACCGAAACCCCTTTTAGAGTAAATCGCGTTCCCGGATTCTTCTAGAGGGTGCCTTTGGAGCCAGAGTCGCATGAAACAAAGTGTGGAGTCAACAATTTCCTAGAGCCGGATAGCTTGTGTTTTCGCACGAAATAACCGTACGACCCGCACGAAGTTAGGGTTTTCGCATTTAATGACTCTGAGCTCCGCAAAAGTGTTTTCCAAAGTCATGATTGGCCCTAAACCCGTTTTAAACCTAATGTAAGCTCGAAATACCCTAAAGAGCGCATCTCACCCTAGAATCCCATTGAACGGATTTAGAGGCGTAAGAGGAGACATGGACACCCGAAACCCCATTTAGAGTAAAACGTGATCCCGGATTCTTCTAGAGTGTGTCTCTGGACCCAGAGTCGTTTGAAACACAGAGTAGAGTCATCAATTTCCTAAAGCCGCATAGATTGTGTTTTCGTACAAAAGTACCCTACGACCCGCTCGGAGTTCGGGTTTTCGCAATGACAGACACTGAGCTCCTCGAAAGTGTTTTCCAGACCCAAGACAAGCACGAAACCCGTTTTAGAAAGAAAAGTGGCTCGAAATATCCTAAAAAGCGCTTCTGAACCAAGAATCCACTCTAATGAATTTCGAGGCGAAAGTCGAGACAGGGACAACCGAAACCCCTTTTAGAGTAAATCGCATTCCCGGATTCTTCTAGAGGGTGCCTTTGGAGCCAGAGTCGCATGAAACAAAGTGTGGAGTCAACAATTTCCTAGAGCCGGATAGCTTGTGTTTTCGCACGAAAGAACCGTAGGACCCGCACGAAGTTAGGGTTTTCTCATTTACTGACTCTGAGCTCCCCAAAAGTGTTTTCCAAAGTCATGATTGGCCCTAAACCCGTTTTAAACCTAATGGAAGCTCGAAATACCCTAAAGAGCGCATCTCACCCTAGAATCCCATTGAACGGATTTAGAGGCGTAAGAGGAGATATGGACACCCGAAACCATATTTAGAGTAAAACGTGATCCCGGATTCTTCTAGAGTGTGTCTCTGGACCCAGAGTCGTTTGAAACACAGAGTAGAGTCATCAATTTCCAAAAGCCGCATAGATTGTGTTTTCGTACAAAAGTACCCTACGACCCGCTCGGAGTTCGGGTTTTCGCATTCACAGACACTGAGCTCCTCGAAAGTGTTTTCCAGACCCAAGACAAGCACGAAACCCGTTTTAGAAAGAAAAGTGGCTCGAAATATCCTAAAAAGCGCTTCTGAACCAAGAATCCACTCTAATGAATTTCGAGGCGAAAGTCGAGAGAGGGACAACCGAAACCCCTTTTAAGGTAAATCGCGTTCCCGGATTCTTCTAGAGGGTGCCTTTGGAGCCAGAGTCGCATGAAACAAAGTGTGGAGTCAACAATTTCCTAGAGCCGGATAGCTTGTGTTTTCGCACGAAAGAACCGTAGGACCCGCACGAAGTTAGGGTTTTCGCATTTACTGACTCTGAGCTCCCCAAAAGTGTTTTCCAAAGTCATGATTGGCCCTAAACCCGTTTTAAACCTAATGGAAGCTCGAACTAACCTAAAGAGCGCATCTCACCCTAGAATCCCATTGAACGGATTTAGAGGCGTAAGAGGAGACATTGACACCCGAAACCCCATTTAGAGTAAAACGTGATCCCGGATTCTTCTAGAGTGTGTCTCTGGACCCAGAGTCGTTTGAAACACAGAGTAGAGTCATCAATTTCCTAAAGCCGCATAGATTGTGTTTTCGTACAAAAGTACCCTACGACCCGCTCGGAGTTCCGGTTTTCGCATTCACAGACACTGAGCTCCTCGAAAGTGTTTTCCAGACCCAAGACAAGCACGAAACCCGTTTTAGAAAGAAAAGTGGCTCGAAATATCCTAAAAAGCGCTTCTGAACCAAGAATCCACTCTAATGAATTTCGAGGCGAAAGTCAAGACAGGGACAACCGAAACCCCTTTTAGAGTAAATCGCGTTCCCGGATTCTTCTAGAGGGTGCCTTTGGAGCCAGAGTCGCATGAAACAAAGTGTGGAGTCAACAATTTCCAAGTCCGGATAGCTTGTGTTTTCGCACGAAAGAACCGTAGGACCCGCACGAAGTTAGGGTTTTCGCATTTACTAACTCTGAGCTCCCCAAAAGTGTTTTCCAAAGTATTGATTGGCCCTAAACCCGTTTTAAACCTAATGGAAGCTCGAAATACCCTAAAGAGCGCATCTCACCCTAGAATCCCATTGAACGGATTTAGAGGCGTAAGAGGAGACATGGACACCCGATACCCCATTTAGAGTAAAACGTGATCCCGGATTCTTCTAGAGTGTGTCTCTGGACCCAGAGTCGTTTGAAACACAGAGTAGAGTCATCAATTTCCTAAAGCCGCATAGATTGTGTTTTCGTACAAAAGTACCCTAAGACCCGCTCGGAGTTCGGGTTTTCGCAATTACAGACACTGAGCTCCTCGAAAGTGTATTCCAGACCCAAGACAAGCACGAAACCCGTTTTAGAAAGAAAAGTGGCTCGAAATATCCTAAAAAGCGCTTCTAAACCAAGAATCCACTCTAATGAATTTCGAGGCGAAAGTCGAGACAGGGACAACCGAAACCCCTTTTAGAGTAAATCGCATTCCCGGATTCTTCTAGAGGGTGCCTTTGGAGCCAGAGTCGCATGAAACAAAGTGTGGAGTCAACAATTTCCTAGAGCCGGATAGCTTGTGTTTTCTCACGAAATAACCGTTGGACCCGCACGAAGTTAGGGTTTTCGCATTTACTGACTCTGAGCTCCCCAAAAGTGTTTTCCAAAGTCATGATTGGCCCTAAACCCGTTTTAAACCAAATGGTAGCGCGAAATACCCTAAAGAGCGCATCTCACCCTAGAATCCCATTGAACGGATTTAGAGGCGTAAGAGGAGACATGGACACCCGAAACCCCATTTAGAGTAAAACGTGATCCCGGATTCTTCTAGAGTGTGTCTCTGGACCCAGAGTCGTTTGAAACACAGAGTAGAGTCATCAATTTCCTAAAGCCGCATAGATTGTGTTTTCGTACAAAAGTACCCTACGACCCGCTCGGAGTTCGGGTTTTCGCAATTACAGACACAGAGCTCATCGAAAGTGTTTTCCAGACCCAAGACAAGCACGAAACCCGTTTTAGAAAGAAAAGTGGCTCGAAATATCCTAAAAAGCGCTTCTGAACCAAGAATCCACTCTAATGAATTTCGAGGCGAAAGTCGAGACAGGGACAACCGAAACCCCTTTTAGAGTAAATCGCGTTCCCGGATTCTTCTAGAGGGTGCCTTTGGAGCCAGAGTCGCATGAAACAAAGTGTGGAGTCAACAATTTCCTAGAGCCGGATAGCTTGTGTTTTCGCACGAAATAACCGTACGACCCGCACGAAGTTAGGGTTTTCGCATTTAATGACTCTGAGCTCCCCAAAAGTGTTTTCCAAAGTCATGATTGGCCCTAAACCCGTTTTAAACCTAATGGAAGCTCGAAATACCCTAAAGAGCGCATCTCACCCTAGAATCCCATTGAACGGATTTAGAGGCGTAAGAGGAGACATGGACACCCGAAACCCCATTTAGAGTAAAACGTGATCCCGGATTCTTCTAGAGTGTGTCTCTGGACCCAGAGTCGTTTGAAACACAGAGTAGAGTCATCAATTTCCAAAAGCCGCATAGATTGTGTTTTCGTACAAAAGTACCCTACGACCCGCTCGGAGTTCGGGTTTTCGCAATGACAGACACTGAGCTCCTCGAAAGTGTTTTCCAGACCCAAGACAAGCACGAAACCCGTTTTAGAAAGAAAAGTGGCTCGAAATATCCTAAAAAGCGCTTCTGAACCAAGAATCGACTCTAATGAATTTCGAGGCGAAAGTCGAGACAGGGACAACCGAAACCCCTTTTAAGGTAAATCGCGTTCCCGGATTCTTCTAGAGGGTGCCTTTGGAGCCAGTGTCGCATGAAACAAAGTGTGGAGTCAACAATTTCCTAGAGCCGGATAGCTTGTGTTTTCGCACGAAAGAACCGTAGGACCCGCACGAAGTTAGGGTTTTCGCATTTACTGACTCTGAGCTCCCCAAAAGTGTTTTCCAAAGTCATGATTGGCCCTAAACCCGTTTTAAACCTAATGGAAGCTCGAACTAACCTAAAGAGCGCATCTCACCCTAGAATCCCATTGAACGGATTTAGAGGCGTAAGAGGAGACATGGACACCCGAAACCCCATTTAGAGTAAAACGTGATCCCGGATTCTTCTAGAGTGTGTCTCTGGACCCAGAGTCGTTTGAAACACAGAGTAGAGTCATCAATTTCCTAAAGCCGCATAGATTGTGTTTTCGTACAAAAGTACCCTACGACCCGCTCGGAGTTCCGGTTTTCGCATTCACAGACACTGAGCTCCTCGAAAGTGTTTTCCAGACCCAAGACAAGCACGAATCCCGTTTTAGAAAGAAAAGTGGCTCGAAATATCCTAAAAAGCGCTTCTAAACCAAGAATCCACTCTAATGAATTTCGAGGCGAAAGTCGAGACAGGGACAACCGAAACCCCTTTTAAGGTAAATCGCGTTCCCGGATTCTTCTAGAGGGTGCCTTTGGAGCCAGAGTCGCATGAAACAAAGTGTGGAGTCAACAATTTCCTAGAGCCGGATAGCTTGTGTTTTCGCACGAAATAACCGTACGACCCGCACGAAGTTAGGGTTTTCGCATTTAATGACTCTGAGCTCCCCAAAAGTGTTTTCCAAAGTCATGATTGGCCCTAAACCCGTTTTAAACCTAATGGAAGCTCGAAATACCCTAAAGAGCGCATCTCACCCTAGAATCCCATTGAACGGATTTAGAGGCGTAAGAGGAGACATGGACACCCGAAACCCCATTTAGAGTAAAACGTGATCCCGGATTCTTCTAGAGTGTGTCTCTGGACCCAGAGTCGTTTGAAACACAGAGTAGAGTCATCAATTTCCAAAAGCCGCATAGATTGTGTTTTCGTACAAAAGTACCCTACGACCCGCTCGGAGTTCGGGTTTTCGCAATGACAGACACTGAGCTCCTCGAAAGTGTTTTCCAGACCCAAGACAAGCACGAAACCCGTTTTAGAAAGAAAAGTGGCTCGAAATATCCTAAAAAGCGCTTCTGAACCAAGAATCCACTCTAATGAATTTCGAGGCGAAAGTCAAGACAGGGACAACCGAAACACCTTTCAGAGTAAATCGCGTTCCCGGATTCTTCTAGAGGGTGCCTTTGGAGCCAGAGTCGCATGAAACAAAGTGTGGAGTCAACAATTTCCAAGTCCGGATAGCTTGTGTTTTCGCACGAAAGAACCGTAGGACTCGCACGAAGTTAGGGTTTTCGCATTTACTAACTCTGAGCTCCCCAAAAGTGTTTTCCAAAGTATTGATTGGCCCTAAACCCGTTTTAAACCTAATGGAAGCTCGAAATACCCTAAAGAGCGCATCTCACCCTAGAATCCCATTGAACGGATTTAGAGGCGTAAGAGGAGACATGGACACCCGAAACCCCATTTAGAGTAAAACGTGATCCCAGATTCTTCTAGAGTGTGTCTCTGGAGCCAGAGTCGTTTGAAACACAGAGTAGAGTCATCAATTTCCTAAAGCCGCATAGATTGTGTTTTCGTACAAAAGTACCCTAAGACCCGCTCGGAGTTCGGGTTTTCGCAATTACAGACACTGAGCTCCTCGAAAGTGTATTCCAGACCCAAGACAAGCACGAAACCCGTTTTAGAAAGAAAAGTGGCTCGAAATATCCTAAAAAGCGCTTCTAAACCAAGAATCCACTCTAATGAATTTCGAGGCGAAAGTCGAGACAGGGACAACCGAAACCCCTTTTAAGGTAAATCGCGTTCCCGGATTCTTCTAGAGGGTGCCTTTGGAGCCAGAGTCGCATGAAACAAAGTGTGGAGTCAACAATTTCCTAGAGCCGGATAGCTTGTGTTTTCGCACGAAAGAACCGTAGGACCCGCACGAAGTTAGGGTTTTCGCATTTACTGACTCTGAGCTCCCCAAAAGTGTTTTCCAAAGTCATGATTGGCCCTAAACCCGTTTTAAACCAAATGGTAGTGCGAAATACCCTAAAGAGCGCATCTCACCCTAGAATCCCATTGAACGGATTTAGAGGCGTAAGAGGAGACATGGACACCCGAAACCCCATTTAGAGTAAAACGTGATCCCGGATTCTTCTAGAGTGTGTCTCTGGACCCAGAGTCGTTTGAAACACAGAGTAGAGTCATCAATTTCCTAAAGCCGCATAGATTGTGTTTTCGTACAAAAGTACCCTACGACCCGCTCGGAGTTCGGGTTTTCGCAATTACAGACACAGAGCTCATCGAAAGTGTTTTCCAGACCCAAGACAAGCACGAAACCCGTTTTAGAAAGAAAAGTGGCTCGAAATATCCTAAAAAGCGCTTCTGAACCAAGAATCCACTCTAATGAATTTCGAGGCGAAAGTCGAGACAGGGACAACCGAAACCCCTTTTAGAGTAAATCGCGTTCCCGGATTCTTCTAGAGGGTGCCTTTGGAGCCAGAGTCGCATGAAACAAAGTGTGGAGTCAACAATTTCCTAGAGCCGGATAGCTTGTGTTTTCGCACGAAATAACCGTACGACCCGCACGAAGTTAGGGTTTTCGCATTTAATGACTCTGAGCTCCGCAAAAGTGTTTTCCAAAGTCATGATTGGCCCTAAACCCGTTTTAAACCTAATGTAAGCTCGAAATACCCTAAAGAGCGCATCTCACCCTAGAATCCCATTGAACGGATTTAGAGGCGTAAGAGGAGACATGGACACCCGAAACCCCATTTAGAGTAAAACGTGATCCCGGATTCTTCTAGAGTGTGTCTCTGGACCCAGAGTCGTTTGAAACACAGAGTAGAGTCATCAATTTCCTAAAGCCGCATAGATTGTGTTTTCGTACAAAAGTACCCTACGACCCGCTCGGAGTTCGGGTTTTCGCAATGACAGACACTGAGCTCCTCGAAAGTGTTTTCCAGACCCAAGACAAGCACGAAACCCGTTTTAGAAAGAAAAGTGGCTCGAAATATCCTAAAAAGCGCTTCTGAACCAAGAATCCACTCTAATGAATTTCGAGGCGAAAGTCGAGACAGGGACAACCGAAACCCCTTTTAGAGTAAATCGCATTCCCGGATTCTTCTAGAGGGTGCCTTTGGAGCCAGAGTCGCATGAAACAAAGTGTGGAGTCAACAATTTCCTAGAGCCGGATAGCTTGTGTTTTCGCACGAAAGAACCGTAGGACCCGCACGAAGTTAGGGTTTTCGCATTTACTGACTCTGAGCTCCCCAAAAGTGTTTTCCAAAGTCATGATTGGCCCTAAACCCGTTTTAAACCAAATGGTAGTGCGAAATACCCTAAAGAGCGCATCTCACCCTAGAATCCCATTGAACGGATTTAGAGGCGTAAGAGGAGACATGGACACCCGAAACCCCATTTAGAGTAAAACGTGATCCCGGATTCTTCTAGAGTGTGTCTCTGGACCCAGAGTCGTTTGAAACACAGAGTAGAGTCATCAATTTCCTAAAGCCGCATAGATTGTGTTTTCGTACAAAAGTACCCTACGACCCGCTCGGAGTTCGGGTTTTCGCAATTACAGACACAGAGCTCATCGAAAGTGTTTTCCAGACCCAAGACAAGCACGAAACCCGTTTTAGAAAGAAAAGTGGCTCGAAATATCCTAAAAAGCGCTTCTGAACCAAGAATCCACTCTAATGAATTTCGAGGCGAAAGTCGAGACAGGGACAACCGAAACCCCTTTTAGAGTAAATCGCGTTCCCGGATTCTTCTAGAGGGTGCCTTTGGAGCCAGAGTCGCATGAAACAAAGTGTGGAGTCAACAATTTCCTAGAGCCGGATAGCTTGTGTTTTCGCACGAAATAACCGTACGACCCGCACGAAGTTAGGGTTTTCGCATTTAATGACTCTGAGCTCCGCAAAAGTGTTTTCCAAAGTCATGATTGGCCCTAAACCCGTTTTAAACCTAATGTAAGCTCGAAATACCCTAAAGAGCGCATCTCACCCTAGAATCCCATTGAACGGATTTAGAGGCGTAAGAGGAGACATGGACACCCGAAACCCCATTTAGAGTAAAACGTGATCCCGGATTCTTCTAGAGTGTGTCTCTGGACCCAGAGTCGTTTGAAACACAGAGTAGAGTCATCAATTTCCTAAAGCCGCATAGATTGTGTTTTCGTACAAAAGTACCCTACGACCCGCTCGGAGTTCGGGTTTTCGCAATGACAGACACTGAGCTCCTCGAAAGTGTTTTCCAGACCCAAGACAAGCACGAAACCCGTTTTAGAAAGAAAAGTGGCTCGAAATATCCTAAAAAGCGCTTCTGAACCAAGAATCCACTCTAATGAATTTCGAGGCGAAAGTCGAGACAGGGACAACCGAAACCCCTTTTAGAGTAAATCGCGTTCCCGGATTCTTCTAGAGGGTGCCTTTGGAGCCAGAGTCGCATGAAACAAAGTGTGGAGTCAACAATTTCCTAGAGCCGGATAGCTTGTGTTTTCGCACGAAAGAACCGTACGACCCGCACGAAGTTAGGGTTTTCTCATTTACTGACTCTGAGCTCCCCAAAAGTGTTTTCCAAAGTCATGATTGGCCCTAAACCCGTTTTAAACCTAATGGAAGCTCGAAATACCCTAAAGAGCGCATCTCACCCTAGAATCCCATTGAACGGATTTAGAGGCGTAAGAGGAGATATGGACACCCGAAACCCCATTTAGAGTAAAACGTGATCCCGGATTCTTCTAGAGTGTGTCTCTGGACCCAGAGTCGTTTGAAACACAGAGTAGAGTCATCAATTTCCAAAAGCCGCATAGATTGTGTTTTCGTACAAAAGTACCCTACGACCCGCTCGGAGTTCGGGTTTTCGCATTCACAGACACTGAGCTCCTCGAAAGTGTTTTCCAGACCCAAGACAAGCACGAAACCCGTTTTAGAAAGAAAAGTGGCTCGAAATATCCTAAAAAGCGCTTCTGAACCAAGAATCCACTCTAATGAATTTCGAGGCGAAAGTCGAGAGAGGGACAACCGAACCCCCTTTTAAGGTAAATCGCGTTCCCGGATTCTTCTAGAGGGTGCCTTTGGAGCCAGAGTCGCATGAAAC
This sequence comes from Cinnamomum chago, assembly GCA_038049695.1. Taxonomy (NCBI): domain Eukaryota; kingdom Viridiplantae; phylum Streptophyta; class Magnoliopsida; order Laurales; family Lauraceae; genus Cinnamomum; species Cinnamomum chago. The sequence continues at coordinate 39,946,700 of CP142455.1, forward strand.
AAAGTGTGGAGTCAACAATTTCCTAGAGCCGGATAGCTTGTGTTTTCGCACGAAAGAACCGTAGGACCCGCACGAAGTTAGGGTTTTCGCATTTACTGACTCTGAGCTCCCCAAAAGTGTTTTCCAAAGTCATGATTGGCCCTAAACCCGTTTTAAACCTAATGGAAGCTCGAACTAACCTAAAGAGCGCATCTCACCCTAGAATCCCATTGAACGGATTTAGAGGCGTAAGAGGAGACATGGACACCCGAAACCCCATTTAGAGTAAAACATGATCCCGGATTCTTCTAGAGTGTGTCTCTGGACCCAGAGTCGTTTGAAACACAGAGTAGAGTCATCAATTTCCTAAAGCCGCATAGATTGTGTTTTCGTACAAAAGTACCCTACGACCCGCTCGGAGTTCCGGTTTTCGCATTCACAGACACTGAGCTCCTCGAAAGTGTTTTCCAGACCCAAGACAAGCACGAAACCCGTTTTAGAAAGAAAAGTGGCTCGAAATATCCTAAAAAGCGCTTCTGAACCAAGAATCCACTCTAATGAATTTCGAGGCGAAAGTCAAGACAGGGACAACCGAAACCCCTTTTAGAGTAAATCGCGTTCCCGGATTCTTCTAGAGGGTGCCTTTGGAGCCAGAGTCGCATGAAACAAAGTGTGGAGTCAACAATTTCCAAGTCCGGATAGCTTGTGTTTTCGCACGAAAGAACCGTAGGACCCGCACGAAGTTAGGGTTTTCGCATTTACTAACTCTGAGCTCCCCAAAAGTGTTTTCCAAAGTATTGATTGGCCCTAAACCCGTTTTAAACCTAATGGAAGCTCGAAATACCCTAAAGAGCGCATCTCACCCTAGAATCCCATTGAACGGATTTAGAGGCGTAAGAGGAGACATGGACACCCGAAACCCCATTTAGAGTAAAACGTGATCCCGGATTCTTCTAGAGTGTGTCTCTGGACCCAGAGTCGTTTGAAACACAGAGTAGAGTCATCAATTTCCTAAAGCCGCATAGATTGTGTTTTCGTACAAAAGTACCCTAAGACCCGCTCGGAGTTCGGGTTTTCGCAATTACAGACACTGAGCTCCTCGAAAGTGTATTCCAGACCCAAGACAAGCACGAAACCCGTTTTAGAAAGAAAAGTGGCTCGAAATATCCTAAAAAGCGCTTCTAAACCAAGAATCCACTCTAATGAATTTCGAGGCGAAAGTCGAGACAGGGACAACCGAAACCCCTTTTAGAGTAAATCGCATTCCCGGATTCTTCTAGAGGGTGCCTTTGGAGCCAGAGTCGCATGAAACAAAGTGTGGAGTCAACAATTTCCTAGAGCCGGATAGCTTGTGTTTTCTCACGAAATAACCGTTGGACCCGCACGAAGTTAGGGTTTTCGCATTTACTGACTCTGAGCTCCCCAAAAGTGTTTTCCAAAGTCATGATTGGCCCTAAACCCGTTTTAAACCAAATGGTAGCGCGAAATACCCTAAAGAGCGCATCTCACCCTAGAATCCCATTGAACGGATTTAGAGGCGTAAGAGGAGACATGGACACCCGAAACCCCATTTAGAGTAAAACGTGATCCCGGATTCTTCTAGAGTGTGTCTCTGGACCCAGAGTCGTTTGAAACACAGAGTAGAGTCATCAATTTCCTAAAGCCGCATAGATTGTGTTTTCGTACAAAAGTACCCTACGACCCGCTCGGAGTTCGGGTTTTCGCAATTACAGACACAGAGCTCATCGAAAGTGTTTTCCAGACCCAAGACAAGCACGAAACCCGTTTTAGAAAGAAAAGTGGCTCGAAATATCCTAAAAAGCGCTTCTGAACCAAGAATCCACTCTAATGAATTTCGAGGCGAAAGTCGAGACAGGGACAACCGAAACCCCTTTTAGAGTAAATCGCGTTCCCGGATTCTTCTAGAGGGTGCCTTTGGAGCCAGAGTCGCATGAAACAAAGTGTGGAGTCAACAATTTCCTAGAGCCGGATATCTTGTGTTTTCGCACGAAATAACCGTACGACCCGCACGAAGTTAGGGTTTTCGCATTTAATGACTCTGAGCTCCCCAAAAGTGTTTTCCAAAGTCATGATTGGCCCTAAACCCGTTTTAAACCTAATGGAAGATCGAAATACCCTAAAGAGCGCATCTCACCCTAGAATCCCATTGAACGGATTTAGAGGCGTAAGAGGAGACATGGACACCCGAAACCCCATTTAGAGTAAAACGTGATCCCGGATTCTTCTAGAGTGTGTCTCTGGACCCAGAGTCGTTTGAAACACAGAGTAGAGTCATCAATTTCCTAAAGCCGCATAGATTGTGTTTTCGTACAAAAGTACCCTACGACCCGCTCGGAGTTCGGGTTTTCGCAATGACAGACACTGAGCTCCTCGAAAGTGTTTTCCAGACCCAAGAGAAGCACGAAACCCGTTTTAGAAAGAAAAGTGGCTCGAAATATCCTAAAAAGCGCTTCTGAACCAAGAATCCACTCTAATGAATTTCGAGGCGAAAGTCGAGACAGGGACAACCGAAACCCCTTTTAGAGTAAATCGCGTTCCCGGATTCTTCTAGAGGGTGCCTTTGGAGCCAGAGTCGCATGAAACAAAGTGTGGAGTCAACAATTTCCTAGAGCCGGATAGCTTGTGTTTTCGCACGAAAGAACCGTACGACCCGTACGAAGTTAGGGTTTTCTCAATTACTGACTCTGAGCTCCCCAAAAGTGTTTTCCAAAGTCATGATTGGCCCTAAACCCGTTTTAAACCTAATGGAAGCTCGAAATACCCTAAAGAGCGCATCTCACCCTAGAATCCCATTGAACGGATTTAGAGGCGTAAGAGGAGATATGGACACCCGAAACCCCATTTAGAGTAAAACGTGATCCCGGATTCTTCTAGAGTGTGTCTCTGGACCCAGAGTCGTTTGAAACACAGAGTAGAGTCATCAATTTCCAAAAGCCGCATAGATTGTGTTTTCGTACAAAAGTACCCTACGACCCGCTCGGAGTTCGGGTTTTCGCATTCACAGACACTGAGCTCCTCGAAAGTGTTTTCCAGACCCAAGACAAGCACGAAACCCGTTTTAGAAAGAAAAGTGGCTCGAAATATCCTAAAAAGCGCTTCTGAACCAAGAATCCACTCTAATGAATTTCGAGGCGAAAGTCGAGACAGGGACAACCGAAACCCCTTTTAAGGTAAATCGCGTTCCCGGATTCTTCTAGAGGGTGCCTTTGGAGCCAGAGTCGCATGAAACAAAGTGTGGAGTCAACAATTTCCTAGAGCCGGATAGCTTGTGTTTTCGCACGAAAGAACCGTAGGACCCGCACGAAGTTAGGGTTTTCGCATTTACTGACTCTGAGCTCCCCAAAAGTGTTTTCCAAAGTCATGATTGGCCCGAAACCCGTTTTAAACCTAATGGAAGCTCGAACTAACCTAAAGAGCGCATCTCACCCTAGAATCCCATTGAACGGATTTAGAGGCGTAAGAGGAGACATGGACACCCGAAACCCCATTTAGAGTAAAACGTGATCCCGGATTCTTCTAGAGTGTGTCTCTGGACCCAGAGTCGTTTGAAACACAGAGTAGAGTCATCAATTTCCTAAAGCCGCATAGATTGTGTTTTCGTACAAAAGTACCCTACGACCCGCTCGGAGTTCCGGTTTTCGCATTCACAGACACTGAGCTCCTCGAAAGTGTTTTCCAGACCCAAGACAAGCACGAAACCCGTTTTAGAAAGAAAAGTGGCTCGAAATATCCTAAAAAGCGCTTCTGAACCAAGAATCCACTCTAATGAATTTCGAGGCGAAAGTCGAGACAGGGACAACCGAAACCAATTTTAAGGTAAATCGCGTTCCCGGATTCTTCTAGAGGGTGCCTTTGGAGCCAGAGTCGCATGAAACAAAGTGTGGAGTCAACAATTTCCTAGAGCCGGATAGCTTGTGTTTTCGCACGAAAGAACCGTAGGACCCGCACGAAGTTAGGGTTTTCGCATTTACTGACTCTGAGCTCCCCAAAAGTGTTTTCCAAAGTCATGATTGGCCCTAAACCCTTTTTAAACCTAATGGAAGCTCGAACTAACCAAAAGAGCGCATCTCACCCTAGAATCCCATTGAACGGATTTAGAGGCGTAAGAGGAGACATGGACACCCGAAACCCCATTTAGAGTAAAACGTGATCCCGGATTCTTCTAGAGTGTGTCTCTGGACCCAGAGTCGTTTGAAACACAGAGTAGAGTCATCAATTTCCTAAAGCCGCATAGATTGTGTTTTCGTACAAAAGTACCCTACGACCCGCTCGGAGTTCGGGTTTTCGCAATTACAGACACAGAGCTCATCGAAAGTGTTTTCCAGACCCAAGACAAGCACGAAACCCGTTTTAGAAAGAAAAGTGGCTCGAAATATCCTAAAAAGCGCTTCTGAACCAAGAATCCACTCTAATGAATTTCGAGGCGAAAGTCGAGACAGGGACAACCGAAACCCCTTTTAGAGTAAATCGCGTTCCCGGATTCTTCTAGAGGGTGCCTTTGGAGCCAGAGTCGCATGAAACAAAGTGTGGAGTCAACAATTTCCTAGAGCCGGATAGCTTGTGTTTTCGCACGAAATAACCGTACGACCCGCACGAAGTTAGGGTTTTCGCATTTAATGACTCTGAGCTCCCCAAAAGTGTTTTCCAAAGTCATGATTGGCCCTAAACCCGTTTTAAACCTAATGGAAGCTCGAAATACCCTAAAGAGCGCATCTCACCCTAGAATCCCATTGAACGGATTTAGAGGCGTAAGAGGAGACATGGACACCCGAAACCCCATTTAGAGTAAAACGTGATCCCGGATTCTTCTAGAGTGTGTCTCTGGACCCAGAGTCGTTTGAAACACAGAGTAGAGTCATCAATTTCCAAAAGCCGCATAGATTGTGTTTTCGTACAAAAGTACCCTACGACCCGCTCGGAGTTCGGGTTTTCGCAATGACAGACACTGAGCTCCTCGAAAGTGTTTTCCAGACCCAAGACAAGCACGAAACCCGTTTTAGAAAGAAAAGTGGCTCGAAATATCCTAAAAAGCGCTTCTGAACCAAGAATCCACTCTAATGAATTTCGAGGCGAAAGTCGAGACAGGGACAACCGAAACCCCTTTTAGAGTAAATCGCGTTCCCGGATTCTTCTAGAGGGTGCCTTTGGAGCCAGAGTCGCATGAAACAAAGTGTGGAGTCAACAATTTCCTAGAGCCGGATAGCTTGTGTTTTCGCACGAAAGAACCGTACGACCCGTACGAAGTTAGGGTTTTCTCAATTACTGACTCTGAGCTCCCCAAAAGTGTTTTCCAAAGTCATGATTGGCCCTAAACCCGTTTTAAACCTAATGGAAGCTCGAAATACCCTAAAGAGCGCATCTCACCCTAGAATCCCATTGAACGGATTTAGAGGCGTAAGAGGAGACATGGACACCCGAAACCCCATTTAGAGTAAAACGTGATCCCGGATTCTTCTAGAGTGTGTCTCTGGACCCAGAGTCGTTTGAAACACAGAGTAGAGTCATCAATTTCCAAAAGCCGCATAGATTGTGTTTTCGTACAAAAGTACCCTACGACCCGCTCGGAGTTCGGGTTTTCGCATTCACAGACACTGAGCTCCTCGAAAGTGTTTTCCAGACCCAAGACAAGCACGAAACCCGTTTTAGAAAGAAAAGTGGCTCGAAATATCCTAAAAAGCGCTTCTGAACCAAGAATCCACTCTAATGAATTTCGAGGCGAAAGTCGAGGCAGGGACAACCGAAACCCCTTTTAAGGTAAATCGCGTTCCCGGATTCTTCTAGAGGGTGCCTTTGGAGCCAGAGTCGCATGAAACAAAGTGTGGAGTCAACAATTTCCTAGAGCCGGATAGCTTGTGTTTTCGCACGAAAGAACCGTAGGACCCGCACGAAGTTAGGGTTTTCGCATTTACTGACTCTGAGCTCCCCAAAAGTGTTTTCCAAAGTCATGATTGGCCCTAAACCCGTTTTAAACCTAATGGAAGCTCGAACTAACCTAAAGAGCGCATCTCACCCTAGAATCCCATTGAACGGATTTAGAGGCGTAAGAGGAGACATGGACACCCGAAACCCCATTTAGAGTAAAACGTGATCCCGGATTCTTCTAGAGTGTGTCTCTGGACCCAGAGTCGTTTGAAACACAGAGTAGAGTCATCAATTTCCTAAAGCCGCATAGATTGTGTTTTCGTACAATAGTACCCTACGACCCGCTCGGAGTTCCGGTTTTCGCATTCACAGACACTGAGCTCCTCGAAAGTGTTTTCCAGACCCAAGACAAGCACGAAACCCGTTTTAGAAAGAAAAGTGGCTCGAAATATCCTAAAAAGCGCTTCTGAACCAAGAATCCACTCTAATGAATTTCGAGGCGAAAGTCGAGACAGGGACAACCGAAACCCCTTTTAAGGTAAATCGCGTTCCCGGATTCTTCTAGAGGGTGCCTTTGGAGCCAGAGTCGCATGAAACAAAGTGTGGAGTCAACAATTTCCTAGAGCCGGATAGCTTGTGTTTTCGCACGAAAGAACCGTAGGACCCGCACGAAGTTAGGGTTTTCGCATTTACTGACTCTGAGCTCCCCAAAAGTGTTTTCCAAAGTCATGATTGGCCCTAAACCCTTTTTAAACCTAATGGAAGCTCGAACTAACCAAAAGAGCGCATCTCACCCTAGAATCCCATTGAACGGATTTAGAGGCGTAAGAGGAGACATGGACACCCGAAACCCCATTTAGAGTAAAACGTGGTCCCGGATTCTTCTAGAGTGTGTCTCTGGACCCAGAGTCGTTTGAAACACAGAGTAGAGTCATCAATTTCCTAAAGCCGCATAGATTGTGTTTTCGTACAAAAGTACCCTACGACCCGCTCGGAGTTCGGGTTTTCGCAATTACAGACACAGAGCTCATCGAAAGTGTTTTCCAGACCCAAGACAAGCACGAAACCCGTTTTAGAAAGAAAAGTGGCTCGAAATATCCTAAAAAGCGCTTCTGAACCAAGAATCCACTCTAATGAATTTCGAGGCGAAAGTCGAGACAGGGACAACCGAAACCCCTTTTAGAGTAAATCGCGTTCCCGGATTCTTCTAGAGGGTGCCTTTGGAGCCAGAGTCGCATGAAACAAAGTGTGGAGTCAACAATTTCCTAGAGCCGGATAGCTTGTGTTTTCGCACGAAATAACCGTACGACCCGCACGAAGTTAGGGTTTTCGCATTTAATGACTCTGAGCTCCCCAAAAGTGTTTTCCAAAGTCATGATTGGCCCTAAACCCGTTTTAAACCTAATGGAAGCTCGAAATACCCTAAAGAGCGCATCTCACCCTAGAATCCCATTGAACGGATTTAGAGGCGTAAGAGGAGACATGGACACCCGAAACCCCATTTAGAGTAAAACGTGATCCCGGATTCTTCTAGAGTGTGTCTCTGGACCCAGAGTCGTTTGAAACACAGAGTAGAGTCATCAATTTCCAAAAGCCGCATAGATTGTGTTTTCGTACAAAAGTACCCTACGACCCGCTCGGAGTTCGGGTTTTCGCAATGACAGACACTGAGCTCCTCGAAAGTGTTTTCCAGACCCAAGACAAGCACGAAACCCGTTTTAGAAAGAAAAGTGGCTCGAAATATCCTAAAAAGCGCTTCTGAACCAAGAATCCACTCTAATGAATTTCGAGGCGAAAGTCGAGACAGGGACAACCGAAACCCCTTTTAGAGTAAATCGCGTTCCCGGATTCTTCTAGAGGGTGCCTTTGGAGCCAGAGTCGCATGAAACAAAGTGTGGAGTCAACAATTTCCTAGAGCCGGATAGCTTGTGTTTTCGCACGAAAGAACCGTACGACCCGCACGAAGTTAGGGTTTTCTCATTTACTGACTCTGAGCTCCCCAAAAGTGTTTTCCAAAGTCATGATTGGCCCTAAACCCGTTTTAAACCTAATGGAAGATCGAAATACCCTAAAGAGCGCATCTCACCCTAGAATCCCATTGAACGGATTTAGAGGCGTAAGAGGAGATATGGACACCCGAAACCCCATTTAGAGTAAAACGTGATCCCGGATTCTTCTAGAGTGTGTCTCTGGACCCAGAGTCGTTTGAAACACAGAGTAGAGTCATCAATTTCCAAAAGCCGCATAGATTGTGTATTCGTACAAAAGTACCCTACGACCCGCTCGGAGTTCGGGTTTTTGCATTCACAGACACTGAGCTCCTCGAAAGTGTTTTCCAGACCCAAGACAAGCACGAAACCCGTTTTAGAAAGAAAAGTGGCTCGAAATATCCTAAAAAGCGCTTCTGAACCAAGAATCCACTCTAATGAATTTCGAGGCGAAAGTCGAGACAGGGACAACCGAAACCCCTTTTAAGGTAAATCGCGTTCCCGGATTCTTCTAGAGGGTGCCTTTGGAGCCAGAGTCGCATGAAACAAAGTGTGGAGTCAACAATTTCCTAGAGCCGGATAGCTTGTGTTTTCGCACGAAAGAACCGTAGGACCCGCACGAAGTTAGGGTTTTCGCATTTACTGACTCTGAGCTCCCCAAAAGTGTTTTCCAAAGTCATGATTGGCCCTAAACCCGTTTTAAACCTAATGGAAGCTCGAACTAACCTAAAGAGCGCATCTCACCCTAGAATCCCATTGAACGGATTTAGAGGCGTAAGAGGAGACATGGACACCCGAAACCCCATTTAGAGTAAAACGTGATCCCGGATTCTTCTAGAGTGTGTCTCTGGACCCAGAGTCGTTTGAAACACAGAGTAGAGTCATCAATTTCCTAAAGCCGCATAGATTGTGTTTTCGTACAAAAGTACCCTACGACCCGCTCGGAGTTCGGGTTTTCGCATTCACAGACACTGAGCTCCTCGAAAGTGTTTTCCAGACCCAAGACAAGCACGAAACCCGTTTTAGAAAGAAAAGTGGCTCGAAATATCCTAAAAAGCGCTTCTGAACCAAGAATCCACTCTAATGAATTTCGAGGCGAAAGTCGAGACAGGGACAACCGAAACCCCTTTTAGAGTAAATCGCGTTCCCGGATTCTTCTAGAGGGTGCCTTTGGAGCCAGAGTCGCATGAAACAAAGTGTGGAGTCAACAATTTCCTAGAGCCGGATATCTTGTGTTTTCGCACGAAATAACCGTACGACCCGCACGAAGTTAGGGTTTTCGCATTTAATGACTCTGAGCTCCCCAAAAGTGTTTTCCAAAGTCATGATTGGCCCTAAACCCGTTTTAAACCTAATGGAAGATCGAAATACCCTAAAGAGCGCATCTCACCCTAGAATCCCATTGAACGGATTTAGAGGCGTAAGAGGAGACATGGACACCCGAAACCCCATTTAGAGTAAAACGTGATCCCGGATTCTTCTAGAGTGTGTCTCTGGACCCAGAGTCGTTTGAAACACAGAGTAGAGTCATCAATTTCCAAAAGCCGCATAGATTGTGTTTTCGTACAAAAGTACCCTACGACCCGCTCGGAGTTCGGGTTTTCGCAATGACAGACACTGAGCTCCTCGAAAGTGTTTTCCAGACCCAAGACAAGCACGAAACCCGTTTTAGAAAGAAAAGTGGCTCGAAATATCCTAAAAAGCGCTTCTGAACCAAGAATCCACTCTAATGAATTTCGAGGCGAAAGTCGAGACAGGGACAACCGAAACCCCTTTTAGAGTAAATCGCGTTCCCGGATTCTTCTAGAGGGTGCCTTTGGAGCCAGAGTCGCATGAAACAAAGTGTGGAGTCAACAATTTCCTAGAGCCGGATAGCTTGTGTTTTCGCACGAAAGAACCGTACGACCCGTACGAAGTTAGGGTTTTCTCAATTACTGACTCTGAGCTCCCCAAAAGTGTTTTCCAAAGTCATGATTGGCCCTAAACCCGTTTTAAACCTAATGGAAGCTCGAAATACCCTAAAGAGCGCATCTCACCCTAGAATCCCATTGAACGGATTTAGAGGCGTAAGAGGAGATATGGACACCCGAAACCCCATTTAGAGTAAAACGTGATCCCGGATTCTTCTAGAGTGTGTCTCTGGACCCAGAGTCGTTTGAAACACAGAGTAGAGTCATCAATTTCCAAAAGCCGCATAGATTGTGTTTTCGTACAAAAGTACCCTACGACCCGCTCGGAGTTCGGGTTTTCGCATTCACAGACACTGAGCTCCTCGAAAGTGTTTTCCAGACCCAAGACAAGCACGAAACCCGTTTTAGAAAGAAAAGTGGCTCGAAATATCCTAAAAAGCGCTTCTGAACCAAGAATCCACTCTAATGAATTTCGAGGCGAAAGTCGAGGCAGGGACAACCGAAACCCCTTTTAAGGTAAATCGCGTTCCCGGATTCTTCTAGAGGGTGCCTTTGGAGCCAGAGTCGCATGAAACAAAGTGTGGAGTCAACAATTTCCTAGAGCCGGATAGCTTGTGTTTTCGCACGAAAGAACCGTAGGACCCGCACGAAGTTAGGGTTTTCGCATTTACTGACTCTGAGCTCCCCAAAAGTGTTTTCCAAAGTCATGATTGGCCCTAAACCCGTTTTAAACCTAATGGAAGCTCGAACTAACCTAAAGAGCGCATCTCACCCTAGAATCCCATTGAACGGATTTAGAGGCGTAAGAGGAGACATGGACACCCGAAACCCCATTTAGAGTAAAACGTGATCCCGGATTCTTCTAGAGTGTGTCTCTGGACCCAGAGTCGTTTGAAACACAGAGTAGAGTCATCAATTTCCTAAAGCCGCATAGATTGTGTTTTCGTACAAAAGTACCCTACGACCCGCTCGGAGTTCCGGTTTTCGCATTCACAGACACTGAGCTCCTCGAAAGTGTTTTCCAGACCCAAGACAAGCACGAAACCCGTTTTAGAAAGAAAAGTGGCTCGAAATATCCTAAAAAGCGCTTCTGAACCAAGAATCCACTCTAATGAATTTCGAGGCGAAAGTCGAGACAGGGACAACCGAAGCCCCTTTTAAGGTAAATCGCGTTCCCGGATTCTTCTAGAGGGTGCCTTTGGAGCCAGAGTCGCATGAAACAAAGTGTGGAGTCAACAATTTCCTAGAGCCGGATAGCTTGTGTTTTCGCACGAAAGAACCGTAGGACCCGCACGAAGTTAGGGTTTTCGCATTTACTGACTCTGAGCTCCCCAAAAGTGTTTTCCAAAGTCATGATTGGCCCTAAACCCTTTTTAAACCTAATGGAAGCTCGAACTAACCAAAAGAGCGCATCTCACCCTAGAATCCCATTGAACGGATTTAGAGGCGTAAGAGGAGACATGGACACCCGAAACCCCATTTAGAGTAAAACGTGATCCCGGATTCTTCTAGAGTGTGTCTCTGGACCCAGAGTCGTTTGAAACACAGAGTAGAGTCATCAATTTCCTAAAGCCGCATAGATTGTGTTTTCGTACAAAAGTACCCTACGACCCGCTCGGAGTTCGGGTTTTCGCAATTACAGACACAGAGCTCATCGAAAGTGTTTTCCAGACCCAAGACAAGCACGAAACCCGTTTTAGAAAGAAAAGTGGCTCGAAATATCCTAAAAAGCGCTTCTGAACCAAGAATCCACTCTAATGAATTTCGAGGCGAAAGTCGAGACAGGGACAACCGAAACCCCTTTTAGAGTAAATCGCGTTCCCGGATTCTTCTAGAGGGTGCCTTTGGAGCCAGAGTCGCATGAAACAAAGTGTGGAGTCAACAATTTCCTAGAGCCGGATATCTTGTGTTTTCGCACGAAATAACCGTACGACCCGCACGAAGTTATGGTTTTCGCATTTAATGACTCTGAGCTCCCCAAAAGTGTTTTCCAAAGTCATGATTGGCCCTAAACCCGTTTTAAACCTAATGGAAGATCGAAATACCCTAAAGAGCGCATCTCACCCTAGAATCCCATTGAACGGATTTAGAGGCGTAAGAGGAGACATGGACACCCGAAACCCCATTTAGAGTAAAACGTGATCCCGGATTCTTCTAGAGTGTGTCTCTGGACCCAGAGTCGTTTGAAACACAGAGTAGAGTCATCAATTTCCAAAAGCCGCATAGATTGTGTTTTCGTACAAAAGTACCCTACGACCCGCTCGGAGTTCGGGTTTTCGCAATGACAGACACTGAGCTCCTCGAAAGTGTTTTCCAGACCCAAGACAAGCACGAAACCCGTTTTAGAAAGAAAAGTGGCTCGAAATATCCTAAAAAGCGCTTCTGAACCAAGAATCCACTCTAATGAATTTCGAGGCGAAAGTCGAGACAGGGACAACCGAAACCCCTTTTAGAGTAAATCGCGTTCCCGGATTCTTCTAGAGGGTGCCTTTGGAGCCAGAGTCGCATGAAACAAAGTGTGGAGTCAACAATTTCCTAGAGCCGGATAGCTTGTGTTTTCGCACGAAAGAACCGTAGGACCCGCACGAAGTTAGGGTTTTCGCATTTACTGACTCTGAGCTCCCCAAAAGTGTTTTCCAAAGTCATGATTGGCCCTAAACCCGTTTTAAACCTAATGGAAGCTCGAAATACACTAAAGAGCGCATCTCACCCTAGAATCCCATTGAACGGATTTAGAGGCGTAAGAGGAGATATGGACACCCGAAACCCCATTTAGAGTAAAACGTGATCCCGGATTCTTCTAGAGTGTGTCTCTGGACCCAGAGTCGTTTGAAACACAGAGTAGAGTCATCAATTTCCAAAAGCCGCATAGATTGTGTTTTCGTACAAAAGTACCCTACGACCCGCTCGGAGTTCGGGTTTTCGCATTCACAGACACTGAGCTCCTCGAAAGTGTTTTCCAGACCCAAGACAAGCACGAAACCCGTTTTAGAAAGAAAAGTGGCTCGAAATATCCTAAAAAGCGCTTCTGAACCAAGAATCCACTCTAATGAATTTCGAGGCGAAAGTCGAGGCAGGGACAACCGAAACCCCTTTTAAGGTAAATCGCGTTCCCGGATTCTTCTAGAGGGTGCCTTTGGAGCCAGAGTCGCATGAAACAAAGTGTGGAGTCAACAATTTCCTAGAGCCGGATAGCTTGTGTTTTCGCACGAAAGAACCGTAGGACCCGCACGAAGTTAGGGTTTTCGCATTTACTGACTCTGAGCTCCCCAAAAGTGTTTTCCAAAGTCATGATTGGCCCTAAACCCGTTTTAAACCTAATGGAAGCTCGAACTAACCTAAAGAGCGCATCTCACCCTAGAATCCCATTGAACGGATTTAGAGGCGTAAGAGGAGACATGGACACCCGAAACCCCATTTAGAGTAAAACGTGATCCCGGATTCTTCTAGAGTGTGTCTCTGGACCCAGAGTCGTTTGAAACACAGAGTAGAGTCATCAATTTCCTAAAGCCGCATAGATTGTGTTTTCGTACAAAAGTACCCTACGACCCGCTCGGAGTTCCGGTTTTCGCATTCACAGACACTGAGCTCCTCGAAAGTGTTTTCCAGACCCAAGACAAGCACGAAACCCGTTTTAGAAAGAAAAGTGGCTCGAAATATCCTAAAAAGCGCTTCTGAACCAAGAATCCACTCTAATGAATTTCGAGGCGAAAGTCGAGACAGGGACAACCGAAACCCCTTTTAAGGTAAATCGCGTTCCCGGATTCTTCTAGAGGGTGCCTTTGGAGCCAGAGTCGCATGAAACAAAGTGTGGAGTCAACAATTTCCTAGAGCCGGATAGCTTGTGTTTTCGCACGAAAGAACCGTAGGACCCGCACGAAGTTAGGGTTTTCGCATTTACTGACTCTGAGCTCCCCAAAAGTGTTTTCCAAAGTCATGATTGGCCCTAAACCCTTTTTAAACCTAATGGAAGCTCGAACTAACCAAAAGAGCGCATCTCACCCTAGAATCCCATTGAACGGATTTAGAGGCGTAAGAGGAGACATGGACACCCGAAACCCCATTTAGAGTAAAACGTGATCCCGGATTCTTCTAGAGTGTGTCTCTGGACCCAGAGTCGTTTGAAACACAGAGTAGAGTCATCAATTTCCTAAAGCCGCATAGATTGTGTTTTCGTACAAAAGTACCCTACGACCCGCTCGGAGTTCGGGTTTTCGCAATTACAGACACAGAGCTCATCGAAAGTGTTTTCCAGACCCAAGACAAGCACGAAACCCGTTTTAGAAAGAAAAGTGGCTCGAAATATCCTAAAAAGCGCTTCTGAACCAAGAATCCACTCTAATGAATTTCGAGGCGAAAGTCGAGACAGGGACAACCGAAACCCCTTTTAGAGTAAATCGCGTTCCCGGATTCTTCTAGAGGGTGCCTTTGGAGCCAGAGTCGCATGAAACAAAGTGTGGAGTCAACAATTTCCTAGAGCCGGATAGCTTGTGTTTTCGCACGAAATAACCGTACGACCCGCACGAAGTTAGGGTTTTCGCATTTAATGACTCTGAGCTCCCCAAAAGTGTTTTCCAAAGTCATGATTGGCCCTAAACCCGTTTTAAACCTAATGGAAGCTCGAAATACCCTAAAGAGCGCATCTCACCCTAGAATCCCATTGAACGGATTTAGAGGCGTAAGAGGAGACATGGACACCCGAAACCCCATTTAGAGTAAAACGTGATCCCGGATTCTTCTAGAGTGTGTCTCTGGACCCAGAGTCGTTTGAAACACAGAGTAGAGTCATCAATTTCCAAAAGCCGCATAGATTGTGTTTTCATACAAAAGTACCCTACGACCCGCTCGGAGTTCGGGTTTTCGCAATGACAGACACTGAGCTCCTCGAAAGTGTTTTCCAGACCCAAGACAAGCACGAAACCCGTTTTAGAAAGAAAAGTGGCTCGAAATATCCTAAAAAGCGCTTCTGAACCAAGAATCCACTCTAATGAATTTCGAGGCGAAAGTCGAGACAGGGACAACCGAAACCCCTTTTAGAGTAAATCGCGTTCCCGGATTCTTCTAGAGGGTGCCTTTGGAGCCAGAGTCGCATGAAACAAAGTGTGGAGTCAACAATTTCCTAGAGCCGGATAGCTTGTGTTTTCGCACGAAAGAACCGTACGACCCGCACGAAGTTAGGGTTTTCTCATTTACTGACTCTGAGCTCCCCAAAAGTGTTTTCCAAAGTCATGATTGGCCCTAAACCCGTTTTAAACCTAATGGAAGATCGAAATACCCTAAAGAGCGCATCTCACCCTAGAATCCCATTGAACGGATTTAGAGGCGTAAGAGGAGATATGGACACCCGAAACCCCATTTGGAGTAAAACGTGATCCCGGATTCTTCTAGAGTGTGTCTCTGGACCCAGAGTCGTTTGAAACACAGAGTAGAGTCATCAATTTCCAAAAGCCGCATAGATTGTGTTTTCGTACAAAAGTACCCTACGACCCGCTCGGAGTTCGGGTTTTTGCATTCACAGACACTGAGCTCCTCGAAAGTGTTTTCCAGACCCAAGACAAGCACGAAACCCGTTTTAGAAAGAAAAGTGGCTCGAAATATCCTAAAAAGCGCTTCTGAACCAAGAATCCACTCTAATGAATTTCGAGGCGAAAGTCGAGACAGGGACAACCGAAACCCCTTTTAAGGTAAATCGCGTTCCCGGATTCTTCTAGAGGGTGCCTTTGGAGCCAGAGTCGCATGAAACAAAGTGTGGAGTCAACAATTTCCTAGAGCCGGATAGCTTGTGTTTTCGCACGAAAGAACCGTAGGACCCGCACGAAGTTAGGGTTTTCGCATTTACTGACTCTGAGCTCCCCAAAAGTGTTTTCCAAAGTCATGATTGGCCCTAAACCCGTTTTAAACCTAATGGAAGCTCGAACTAACCTAAAGAGCGCATCTCACCCTAGAATCCCATTGAACGGATTTAGAGGCGTAAGAGGAGACATGGACACCCGAAACCCCATTTAGAGTAAAACGTGATCCCGGATTCTTCTAGAGTGTGTCTCTGGACCCAGAGTCGTTTGAAACACAGAGTAGAGTCATCAATTTCCTAAAGCCGCATAGATTGTGTTTTCGTACAAAAGTACCCTACGACCCGCTCGGAGTTCGGGTTTTCGCATTCACAGACACTGAGCTCCTCGAAAGTGTTTTCCAGACCCAAGACAAGCACGAAACCCGTTTTAGAAAGAAAAGTGGCTCGAAATATCCTAAAAAGCGCTTCTGAACCAAGAATCCACTCTAATGAATTTCGAGGCGAAAGTCAAGACAGGGACAACCGAAACACCTTTTAGAGTAAATCGCGTTCCCGGATTCTTCTAGAGGGTGCCTTTGGAGCCAGAGTCGCATGAAACAAAGTGTGGAGTCAACAATTTCCAAGTCCGGATAGCTTGTGTTTTCGCACGAAAGAACCGTAGGACCCGCACGAAGTTAGGGTTTTCGCATTTACTAACTCTGAGCTCCCCAAAAGTGTTTTCCAAAGTATTGATTGGCCCTAAACCCGTTTTAAACCTAATGGAAGCTCGAAATACCCTAAAGAGCGCATCTCACCCTAGAATCCCATTGAACGGATTTAGAGGCGTAAGAGGAGACATGGACACCCGAAACCCCATTTAGAGTAAAACGTGATCCCGGATTCTTCTAGAGTGTGTCTCTGGACCCAGAGTCGTTTGAAACACAGAGTAGAGTCATCAATTTCCTAAAGCCGCATAGATTGTGTTTTCGTACAAAAGTACCCTAAGACCCGCTCGGAGTTCGGGTTTTCGCAATTACAGACACTGAGCTCCTCGAAAGTGTATTCCAGACCCAAGACAAGCACGAAACCCGTTTTAGAAAGAAAAGTGGCTCGAAATATCCTAAAAAGCGCTTCTAAACCAAGAATCCACTTTAATGAATTTCGAGGCGAAAGTCGAGACTGGGACAACCGAAACCCCTTTTAAGGTAAATCGCGTTCCCGGATTCTTCTAGAGGGTGCCTTTGGAGCCAGAGTCGCATGAAACAAAGTGTGGAGTCAACAATTTCCTAGAGCCGGATAGCTTGTGTTTTCGCACGAAAGAACCGTAGGACCCGCACGAAGTTAGGTTTTTCGCATTTACTGACTCTGAGCTCCCCAAAAGTGTTTTCCAAAGTCATGATTGGCCCTAAACCCGTTTTAAACCAAATGGTAGCGCGAAATACCCTAAAGAGCGCATCTCACCCTAGAATCCCATTGAACGGATTTAGAGGCGTAAGAGGAGACATGGACACCCGAAACCCCATTTAGAGTAAAACGTGATCCCGGATTCTTCTAGAGTGTGTCTCTGGACCCAGAGTCGTTTGAAACACAGAGTAGAGTCATCAATTTCCTAAAGCCGCATAGATTGTGTTTTCGTACAAAAGTACCCTACGACCCGCTCGGAGTTCGGGTTTTCGCAATTACAGACACAGAGCTCATCGAAAGTGTTTTCCAGACCCAAGACAAGCACGAAACCCGTTTTAGAAAGAAAAGTGGCTCGAAATATCCTAAAAAGCGCTTCTGAACCAAGAATCCACTCTAATGAATTTCGAGGCGAAAGTCGAGACAGGGACAACCGAAACCCCTTTTAGAGTAAATCGCGTTCCCGGATTCTTCTAGAGGGTGCCTTTGGAGCCAGAGTCGCATGAAACAAAGTGTGGAGTCAACAATTTCCTAGAGCCGGATATCTTGTGTTTTCGCACGAAATAACCGTACGACCCGCACGAAGTTATGGTTTTCGCATTTAATGACTCTGAGCTCCCCAAAAGTGTTTTCCAAAGTCATGATTGGCCCTAAACCCGTTTTAAACCTAATGGAAGATCGAAATACCCTAAAGAGCGCATCTCACCCTAGAATCCCATTGAACGGATTTAGAGGCGTAAGAGGAGACATGGACACCCGAAACCCCATTTAGAGTAAAACGTGATCCCGGATTCTTCTAGAGTGTGTCTCTGGACCCAGAGTCGTTTGAAACACAGAGTAGAGTCATCAATTTCCAAAAGCCGCATAGATTGTGTTTTCGTACAAAAGTACCCTACGACCCGCTCGGAGTTCGGGTTTTCGCAATGACAGACACTGAGCTCCTCGAAAGTGTTTTCCAGACCCAAGACAAGCACGAAACCCGTTTTAGAAAGAAAAGTGGCTCGAAATATCCTAAAAAGCGCTTCTGAACCAAGAATCCACTCTAATGAATTTCGAGGCGAAAGTCAAGACAGGGACAACCGAAACCCCTTTTAGAGTAAATCGCGTTCCCGGATTCTTCTAGAGGGTGCCTTTGGAGCCAGAGTCGCATGAAACAAAGTGTGGAGTCAACAATTTCCTAGAGCCGGATAGCTTGTGTTTTCGCACGAAAGAACCGTACGACCCGTACGAAGTTAGGGTTTTCTCAATTACTGACTCTGAGCTCCCCAAAAGTGTTTTCCAAAGTCATGATTGGCCCTAAACCCGTTTTAAACCTAATGGAAGCTCGAAATACCCTAAAGAGCGCATCTCACCCTAGAATCCCATTGAACGGATTTAGAGGCGTAAGAGGAGATATGGACACCCGAAACCCCATTTAGAGTAAAACGTGATCCCGGATTCTTCTAGAGTGTGTCTCTGGACCCAGAGTCGTTTGAAACACAGAGTAGAGTCATCAATTTCCAAAAGCCGCATAGATTGTGTTTTCGTACAAAAGTACCCTACGACCCGCTCGGAGTTCGGGTTTTCGCATTCACAGACACTGAGCTCCTCGAAAGTGTTTTCCAGACCCAAGACAAGCACGAAACCCGTTTTAGAAAGAAAAGTGGCTCGAAATATCCTAAAAAGCGCTTCTGAACCAAGAATCCACTCTAATGAATTTCGAGGCGAAAGTCGAGGCAGGGACAACCGAAACCCCTTTTAAGGTAAATCGCGTTCCCGGATTCTTCTAGAGGGTGCCTTTGGAGCCAGAGTCGCATGAAACAAAGTGTGGAGTCAACAATTTCCTAGAGCCGGATAGCTTGTGTTTTCGCACGAAAGAACCGTAGGACCCGCACGAAGTTAGGGTTTTCGCATTTACTGACTCTGAGCTCCCCAAAAGTGTTTTCCAAAGTCATGATTGGCCCTAAACCCGTTTTAAACCTAATGGAAGCTCGAAATACCCTAAAGAGCGCATCTCACCCTAGAATCCCATTGAACGGATTTAGAGGCGTAAGAGGAGATATGGACACCCGAAACCCCATTTAGAGTAAAACGTGATCCCGGATTCTTCTAGAGTGTGTCTCTGGACCCAGAGTCGTTTGAAACACAGAGTAGAGTCATCAATTTCCAAAAGCCGCATAGATTGTGTTTTCGTACAAAAGTACCCTACGACCCGCTCGGAGTTCGGGTTTTCGCATTCACAGACACTGAGCTCCTCGAAAGTGTTTTCCAGACCCAAGACAAGCACGAAACCCGTTTTAGAAAGAAAAGTGGCTCGAAATATCCTAAAAAGCGCTTCTGAACCAAGAATCCACTCTAATGAATTTCGAGGCGAAAGTCGAGGCAGGGACAACCGAAACCCCTTTTAAGGTAAATCGCGTTCCCGGATTCTTCTAGAGGGTGCCTTTGGAGCCAGAGTCGCATGAAACAAAGTGTGGAGTCAACAATTTCCTAGAGCCGGATAGCTTGTGTTTTCGCACGAAAGAACCGTAGGACCCGCACGAAGTTAGGGTTTTCGCATTTACTGACTCTGAGCTCCCCAAAAGTGTTTTCCAAAGTCATGATTGGCCCTAAACCCGTTTTAAACCTAATGGAAGCTCGAACTAACCTAAAGAGCGCATCTCACCCTAGAATCCCATTGAACGGATTTAGAGGCGTAAGAGGAGACATGGACACCCGAAACCCCATT
Organism: Cinnamomum chago; assembly: GCA_038049695.1. Taxonomy (NCBI): domain Eukaryota; kingdom Viridiplantae; phylum Streptophyta; class Magnoliopsida; order Laurales; family Lauraceae; genus Cinnamomum; species Cinnamomum chago. Next base: position 39,966,338 of record CP142455.1, read on the forward strand.
TAGAGTAAAACGTGATCCCGGATTCTTCTAGAGTGTGTCTCTGGACCCAGAGTCGTTTGAAACACAGAGTAGAGTCATCAATTTCCTAAAGCCGCATAGATTGTGTTTTCGTACAAAAGTACCCTACGACCCGCTCGGAGTTCCGGTTTTCGCATTCACAGACACTGAGCTCCTCGAAAGTGTTTTCCAGACCCAAGACAAGCACGAAACCCGTTTTAGAAAGAAAAGTGGCTCGAAATATCCTAAAAAGCGCTTCTGAACCAAGAATCCACTCTAATGAATTTCGAGGCGAAAGTCGAGACAGGGACAACCGAAACCCCTTTTAAGGTAAATCGCGTTCCCGGATTCTTCTAGAGGGTGCCTTTGGAGCCAGAGTCGCATGAAACAAAGTGTGGAGTCAACAATTTCCTAGAGCCGGATAGCTTGTGTTTTCGCACGAAAGAACCGTAGGACCCGCACGAAGTTAGGGTTTTCGCATTTACTGACTCTGAGCTCCCCAAAAGTGTTTTCCAAAGTCATGATTGGCCCTAAACCCTTTTTAAACCTAATGGAAGCTCGAACTAACCAAAAGAGCGCATCTCACCCTAGAATCCCATTGAACGGATTTAGAGGCGTAAGAGGAGACATGGACACCCGAAACCCCATTTAGAGTAAAACGTGATCCCGGATTCTTCTAGAGTGTGTCTCTGGACCCAGAGTCGTTTGAAACACAGAGTAGAGTCATCAATTTCCTAAAGCCGCATAGATTGTGTTTTCGTACAAAAGTACCCTACGACCCGCTCGGAGTTCGGGTTTTCGCAATTACAGACACAGAGCTCATCGAAAGTGTTTTCCAGACCCAAGACAAGCACGAAACCCGTTTTAGAAAGAAAAGTGGCTCGAAATATCCTAAAAAGCGCTTCTGAACCAAGAATCCACTCTAATGAATTTCGAGGCGAAAGTCGAGGCAGGGACAACCGAAACCCCTTTTAAGGTAAATCGCGTTCCCGGATTCTTCTAGAGGGTGCCTTTGGAGCCAGAGTCGCATGAAACAAAGTGTGGAGTCAACAATTTCCTAGAGCCGGATAGCTTGTGTTTTCGCACGAAAGAACCGTAGGACCCGCACGAAGTTAGGGTTTTCGCATTTACTGACTCTGAGCTCCCCAAAAGTGTTTTCCAAAGTCATGATTGGCCCTAAACCCGTTTTAAACCTAATGGAAGCTCGAACTAACCTAAAGAGCGCATCTCACCCTAGAATCCCATTGAACGGATTTAGAGGCGTAAGAGGAGACATGGACACCCGAAACCCCATTTAGAGTAAAACGTGATCCCGGATTCTTCTAGAATGTGTCTCTGGACCCAGAGTCGTTTGAAACACAGAGTAGAGTCATCAATTTCCTAAAGCCGCATAGATTGTGTTTTCGTACAAAAGTACCCTACGACCCGCTCGGAGTTCCGGTTTTCGCATTCACAGACACTGAGCTCCTCGAAAGTGTTTTCCAGACCCAAGACAAGCACGAAACCCGTTTTAGAAAGAAAAGTGGCTCGAAATATCCTAAAAAGCGCTTCTGAACCAAGAATCCACTCTAATGAATTTCGAGGCGAAAGTCGAGACAGGGACAACCGAAACCCCTTTTAAGGTAAATCGCGTTCCCGGATTCTTCTAGAGGGTGCCTTTGGAGCCAGAGTCGCATGAAACAAAGTGTGGAGTCAACAATTTCCTAGAGCCGGATAGCTTGTGTTTTCGCACGAAAGAACCGTAGGACCCGCACGAAGTTAGGGTTTTCGCATTTACTGACTCTGAGCTCCCCAAAAGTGTTTTCCAAAGTCATGATTGGCCCTAAACCCTTTTTAAACCTAATGGAAGCTCGAACTAACCAAAAGAGCGCATCTCACCCTAGAATCCCATTGAACGGATTTAGAGGCGTAAGAGGAGACATGGACACCCGAAACCCCATTTAGAGTAAAACGTGATCCCGGATTCTTCTAGAGTGTGTCTCTGGACCCAGAGTCGTTTGAAACACAGAGTAGAGTCATCAATTTCCTAAAGCCGCATAGATTGTGTTTTCGTACAAAAGTACCCTACGACCCGCTCGGAGTTCGGGTTTTCGCAATTACAGACACAGAGCTCATCGAAAGTGTTTTCCAGACCCAAGACAAGCACGAAACCCGTTTTAGAAAGAAAAGTGGCTCGAAATATCCTAAAAAGCGCTTCTGAACCAAGAATCCACTCTAATGAATTTCGAGGCGAAAGTCGAGACAGGGACAACCGAAACCCCTTTTAGAGTAAATCGCGTTCCCGGATTCTTCTAGAGGGTGCCTTTGGAGCCAGAGTCGCATGAAACAAAGTGTGGAGTCAACAATTTCCTAGAGCCGGATAGCTTGTGTTTTCGCACGAAATAACCGTACGACCCGCACGAAGTTAGGGTTTTCGCATTTAATGACTCTGAGCTCCCCAAAAGTGTTTTCCAAAGTCATGATTGGCCCTAAACCCGTTTTAAACCTAATGGAAGCTCGAAATACCCTAAAGAGCGCATCTCACCCTAGAATCCCATTGAACGGATTTAGAGGCGTAAGAGGAGACATGGACACCCGAAACCCCATTTAGAGTAAAACGTGATCCCGGATTCTTCTAGAGTGTGTCTCTGGACCCAGAGTCGTTTGAAACACAGAGTAGAGTCATCAATTTCCAAAAGCCGCATAGATTGTGTTTTCGTACAAAAGTACCCTACGACCCGCTCGGAGTTCGGGTTTTCGCAATGACAGACACTGAGCTCCTCGAAAGTGTTTTCCAGACCCAAGACAAGCACGAAACCCGTTTTAGAAAGAAAAGTGGCTCGAAATATCCTAAAAAGCGCTTCTGAACCAAGAATCCACTCTAATGAATTTCGAGGCGAAAGTCGAGACAGGGACAACCGAAACCCCTTTTAGAGTAAATCGCGTTCCCGGATTCTTCTAGAGGGTGCCTTTGGAGCCAGAGTCGCATGAAACAAAGTGTGGAGTCAACAATTTCCTAGAGCCGGATAGCTTGTGTTTTCGCACGAAAGAACCGTACGACCCGCACGAAGTTAGGGTTTTCTCATTTACTGACTCTGAGCTCCCCAAAAGTGTTTTCCAAAGTCATGATTGGCCCTAAACCCGTTTTAAACCTAATGGAAGATCGAAATACCCTAAAGAGCGCATCTCACCCTAGAATCCCATTGAACGGATTTAGAGGCGTAAGAGGAGATATGGACACCCGAAACCCCATTTAGAGTAAAACGTGATCCCGGATTCTTCTAGAGTGTGTCTCTGGACCCAGAGTCGTTTGAAACACAGAGTAGAGTCATCAATTTCCAAAAGCCGCATAGATTGTGTTTTCGTACAAAAGTACCCTACGACCCGCTCGGAGTTCGGGTTTTTGCATTCACAGACACTGAGCTCCTCGAAAGTGTTTTCCAGACCCAAGACAAGCACGAAACCCGTTTTAGAAAGAAAAGTGGCTCGAAATATCCTAAAAAGCGCTTCTGAACCAAGAATCCACTCTAATGAATTTCGAGGCGAAAGTCGAGACAGGGACAACCGAAACCCCTTTTAAGGTAAATCGCGTTCCCGGATTCTTCTAGAGGGTGCCTTTGGAGCCAGAGTCGCATGAAACAAAGTGTGGAGTCAACAATTTCCTAGAGCCGGATAGCTTGTGTTTTCGCACGAAAGAACCGTAAGACCCGCACGAAGTTAGGGTTTTCGCATTTACTGACTCTGAGCTCCCCAAAAGTGTTTTCCAAAGTCATGATTGGCCCTAAACCCGTTTTAAACCTAATGGAAGCTCGAACTAACCTAAAGAGCGCATCTCACCCTAGAATCCCAATGAACGGATTTAGAGGCGTAAGAGGAGACATGGACACCCGAAACCCCATTTAGAGTAAAACGTGATCCCGGATTCTTCTAGAGTGTGTCTCTGGACCCAGAGTCGTTTGAAACACAGAGTAGAGTCATCAATTTCCTAAAGCCGCATAGATTGTGTTTTCGTACAAAAGTACCCTACGACCCGCTCGGAGTTCGGGTTTTCGCATTCACAGACACTGAGCTCCTCGAAAGTGTTTTCCAGACCCAAGACAAGCACGAAACCCGTTTTAGAAAGAAAAGTGGCTCGAAATATCCTAAAAAGCGCTTCTGAACCAAGAATCCACTCTAATGAATTTCGAGGCGAAAGTCAAGACAGGGACAACCGAAACACCTTTTAGAGTAAATCGCGTTCCCGGATTCTTCTAGAGGGTGCCTTTGGAGCCAGAGTCGCATGAAACAAAGTGTGGAGTCAACAATTTCCAAGTCCGGATAGCTTGTGTTTTCGCACGAAAGAACCGTAGGACCCGCACGAAGTTAGGGTTTTCGCATTTACTAACTCTGAGCTCCCCAAAAGTGTTTTCCAAAGTATTGATTGGCCCTAAACCCGTTTTAAACCTAATGGAAGCTCGAAATACCCTAAAGAGCGCATCTCACCCTAGAATCCCATTGAACGGATTTAGAGGCGTAAGAGGAGACATGGACACCCGAAACCCCATTTAGAGTAAAACGTGATCCCTGATTCTTCTAGAGTGTGTCTCTGGACCCAGAGTCGTTTGAAACACAGAGTAGAGTCATCAATTTCCTAAAGCCGCATAGATTGTGTTTTCGTACAAAAGTACCCTAAGACCCGCTCGGAGTTCGGGTTTTCGCAATTACAGACACTGAGCTCCTCGAAAGTGTATTCCAGACCCAAGACAAGCACGAAACCCGTTTTAGAAAGAAAAGTGGCTCGAAATATCCTAAAAAGCGCTTCTAAACCAAGAATCCACTCTAATGAATTTCGAGGCGAAAGTCGAGACAGGGACAACCGAAACCCCTTTTAAGGTAAATCGCGTTCCCGGATTCTTCTAGAGGGTGCCTTTGGAGCCAGAGTCGCATGAAACAAAGTGTGGAGTCAACAATTTCCTAGAGCCGGGTAGCTTGTGTTTTCGCACGAAAGAACCGTAGGACCCGCACGAAGTTAGGTTTTTCGCATTTACTGACTCTGAGCTCCCCAAAAGTGTTTTCCAAAGTCATGATTGGCCCTAAACCCGTTTTAAACCAAATGGTAGCGCGAAATACCCTAAAGAGCGCATCTCACCCTAGAATCCCATTGAACGGATTTAGAGGCGTAAGAGGAGACATGGACACCCGAAACCCCATTTAGAGTAAAACGTGATCCCGGATTCTTCTAGAGTGTGTCTCTGGACCCAGAGTCGTTTGAAACACAGAGTAGAGTCATCAATTTCCTAAAGCCGCATAGATTGTGTTTTCGTACAAAAGTACCCTACGACCCGCTCGGAGTTCGGGTTTTCGCAATTACAGACACAGAGCTCATCGAAAGTGTTTTCCAGACCCAAGACAAGCACGAAACCCGTTTTAGAAAGAAAAGTGGCTCGAAATATCCTAAAAAGCGCTTCTGAACCAAGAATCCACTCTAATGAATTTCGAGGCGAAAGTCGAGACAGGGACAACCGAAACCCCTTTTAGAGTAAATCGCGTTCCCGGATTCTTCTAGAGGGTGCCTTTGGAGCCAGAGTCGCATGAAACAAAGTGTGGAGTCAACAATTTCCTAGAGCCGGATAGCTTGTGTTTTCGCACGAAATAACCGTACGACCCGCACGAAGTTAGGGTTTTCGCATTTAATGACTCTGAGCTCCCCAAAAGTGTTTTCCAAAGTCATGATTGGCCCTAAACCCGTTTTAAACCTAATGGAAGCTCGAAATACCCTAAAGAGCGCATCTCACCCTAGAATCCCATTGAACGGATTTAGAGGCGTAAGAGGAGACATGGACACCCGAAACCCCATTTAGAGTAAAACGTGATCCCGGATTCTTCTAGAGTGTGTCTCTGGACCCAGAGTCGTTTGAAACACAGAGTAGAGTCATCAATTTCCAAAAGCCGCATAGATTGTGTTTTCGTACAAAAGTACCCTACGACCCGCTCGGAGTTCCGGTTTTCGCATTCACAGACACTGAGCTCCTCGAAAGTGTTTTCCAGACCCAAGACAAGCACGAAACCCGTTTTAGAAAGAAAAGTGGCTCGAAATATCCTAAAAAGCGCTTCTGAACCAAGAATCCACTCTAATGAATTTCGAGGCGAAAGTCGAGAGAGGGACAACCGAAACCCCTTTTAAGGTAAATCGCGTTCCCGGATTCTTCTAGAGGGTGCCTTTGGAGCCAGAGTCGCATGAAACAAAGTGTGGAGTCAACAATTTCCTAGAGCCGGATAGCTTGTATTTTCGCACGAAAGAACCGTAGGACCCGCACGAAGTTAGGGTTTTCGCATTTACTGACTCTGAGCTCCCCAAAAGTGTTTTCCAAAGTCATGATTGGCCCTAAACCCTTTTTAAACCTAATGGAAGCTCGAACTAACCAAAAGAGCGCATCTCACCCTAGAATCCCATTGAACGGATTTAGAGGCGTAAGAGGAGACATGGACACCCGAAACCCCATTTAGAGTAAAACGTGATCCCGGATTCTTCTAGAGTGTGTCTCTGGACCCAGAGTCGTTTGAAACACAGAGTAGAGTCATCAATTTCCTAAAGCCGCATAGATTGTGTTTTCGTACAAAAGTACCCTAAGACCCGCTCGGAGTTCGGGTTTTCGCAATTACAGACACTGAGCTCCTCGAAAGTGTATTCCAGACCCAAGACAAGCACGAAACCCGTTTTAGAAAGAAAAGTGGCTCGAAATATCCTAAAAAGCGCTTCTGAACCAAGAATCCACTCTAATGAATTTCGAGGCGAAAGTCGAGACAGGGACAACCGAAACCCCTTTTAGAGTAAATCGCATTCCCGGATTCTTCTAGAGGGTGCCTTTGGAGCCAGAGTCGCATGAAACAAAGTGTGGAGTCAACAATTTCCAAGTCCGGATAGCTTGTGTTTTCGCACGAAAGAACCGTAGGACCCGCACGAAGTTAGGGTTTTCGCATTTACTAACTCTGAGCTCCCCAAAAGTGTTTTCCAAAGTATTGATTGGCCCTAAACCCGTTTTAAACCTAATGGAAGCTCGAAATACCCTAAAGAGCGCATCTCACCCTAGAATCCCATTGAACGGATTTAGAGGCGTAAGAGGAGACATGGACACCCGAAACCCCATTTAGAGTAAAACGTGATCCCGGATTCTTCTAGAGTGTGTCTCTGGACCCAGAGTCGTTTGAAACACAGAGTAGAGTCATCAATTTCCTAAAGCCGCATAGATTGTGTTTTCGTACAAAAGTACCCTAAGACCCGCTCGGAGTTCGGGTTTTCGCAATTACAGACACTGAGCTCCTCGAAAGTGTATTCCAGACCCAAGACAAGCACGAAACCCGTTTTAGAAAGAAAAGTGGCTCGAAATATCCTAAAAAGCGCTTCTAAACCAAGAATCCACTCTAATGAATTTCGAGGCGAAAGTCGAGACAGGGACAACCGAAACCCCTTTTAGAGTAAATCGCATTCCCGGATTCTTCTAGAGGGTGCCTTTGGAGCCAGAGTCGCATGAAACAAAGTGTGGAGTCAACAATTTCCTAGAGCCGGATAGCTTGTGTTTTCTCACGAAATAACCGTTGGACCCGCACGAAGTTAGGGTTTTCGCATTTACTGACTCTGAGCTCCCCAAAAGTGTTTTCCAAAGTCATGATTGGCCCTAAACCCGTTTTAAACCAAATGGTAGCGCGAAATACCCTAAAGAGCGCATCTCACCCTAGAATCCCATTGAACGGATTTAGAGGCGTAAGAGGAGACATGGACACCCGAAACCCCATTTAGAGTAAAACGTGATCCCGGATTCTTCTAGAGTGTGTCTCTGGACCCAGAGTCGTTTGAAACACAGAGTAGAGTCATCAATTTCCTAAAGCCGCATAGATTGTGTTTTCGTACAAAAGTACCCTACGACCCGCTCGGAGTTCGGTTTTTCGCAATTACAGACACAGAGCTCATCGAAAGTGTTTTCCAGACCCAAGACAAGCACGAAACCCGTTTTAGAAAGAAAAGTGGCTCGAAATATCCTAAAAAGCGCTTCTGAACCAAGAATCCACTCTAATGAATTTCGAGGCGAAAGTCGAGACAGGGACAACCGAAACCCCTTTTAGAGTAAATCGCGTTCCCGGATTCTTCTAGAGGGTGCCTTTGGAGCCAGAGTCGCATGAAACAAAGTGTGGAGTCAACAATTTCCTAGAGCCGGATATCTTGTGTTTTCGCACGAAATAACCGTACGACCCGCACGAAGTTAGGGTTTTCGCATTTAATGACTCTGAGCTCCCCAAAAGTGTTTTCCAAAGTCATGATTGGCCCTAAACCCGTTTTAAACCTAATGGAAGATCGAAATACCCTAAAGAGCGCATCTCACCCTAGAATCCCATTGAACGGATTTAGAGGCGTAAGAGGAGACATGGACACCCGAAACCCCATTTAGAGTAAAACGTGATCCCGGATTCTTCTAGAGTGTGTCTCTGGACCCAGAGTCGTTTGAAACACAGAGTAGAGTCATCAATTTCCAAAAGCCGCATAGATTGTGTTTTCGTACAAAAGTACCCTACGACCCGCTCGGAGTTCGGGTTTTCGCAATGACAGACACTGAGCTCCTCGAAAGTGTTTTCCAGACCCAAGACAAGCACGAAACCCGTTTTAGAAAGAAAAGTGGCTCGAAATATCCTAAAAAGCGCTTCTGAACCAAGAATCCACTCTAATGAATTTCGAGGCGAAAGTCGAGACAGGGACAACCGAAACTCCTTTTAGAGTAAATCGCGTTCCCGGATTCTTCTAGAGGGTGCCTTTGGAGCCAGAGTCGCATGAAACAAAGTGTGGAGTCAACAATTTCCTAGAGCCGGATAGCTTGTGTTTTCGCACGAAAGAACCGTACGACCCGTACGAAGTTAGGGTTTTCTCAATTACTGACTCTGAGCTCCCCAAAAGTGTTTTCCAAAGTCATGATTGGCCCTAAACCCGTTTTAAACCTAATGGAAGCTCGAAATACCCTAAAGAGCGCATCTCACCCTAGAATCCCATTGAACGGATTTAGAGGCGTAAGAGGAGATATGGACACCCGAAACCCCATTTAGAGTAAAACGTGATCCCGGATTCTTCTAGAGTGTGTCTCTGGACCCAGAGTCGTTTGAAACACAGAGTAGAGTCATCAATTTCCAAAAGCCGCATAGATTGTGTTTTCGTACAAAAGTACCCTACGACCCGCTCGGAGTTCGGGTTTTCGCATTCACAGACACTGAGCTCCTCGAAAGTGTTTTCCAGACCCAAGACAAGCACGAAACCCGTTTTAGAAAGAAAAGTGGCTCGAAATATCCTAAAAAGCGCTTCTGAACCAAGAATCCACTCTAATGAATTTCGAGGCGAAAGTCGAGGCAGGGACAACCGAAACCCCTTTTAAGGTAAATCGCGTTCCCGGATTCTTCTAGAGGGTGCCTTTGGAGCCAGAGTCGCATGAAACAAAGTGTGGAGTCAACAATTTCCTAGAGCCGGATAGCTTGTGTTTTCGCACGAAAGAACCGTAGGACCCGCACGAAGTTAGGGTTTTCGCATTTACTGACTCTGAGCTCCCCAAAAGTGTTTTCCAAAGTCATGATTGGCCCTAAACCCGTTTTAAACCTAATGGAAGCTCGAACTAACCTAAAGAGCGCATCTCACCCTAGAATCCCATTGAACGGATTTAGAGGCGTAAGAGGAGACATGGACACCCGAAACCCCATTTAGAGTAAAACGTGATCCCGGATTCTTCTAGACTGTGTCTCTGGACCCAGAGTCGTTTGAAACACAGAGTAGAGTCATCAATTTCCTAAAGCCGCATAGATTGTGTTTTCGTACAAAAGAACCCTACGACCCGCTCGGAGTTCCGGTTTTCGCATTCACAGACACTGAGCTCCTCGAAAGTGTTTTCCAGACCCAAGACAAGCACGAAACCCGTTTTAGAAAGAAAAGTGGCTCGAAATATCCTAAAAAGCGCTTCTGAACCAAGAATCCACTCTAATGAATTTCGAGGCGAAAGTCGAGACAGGGACAACCGAAACCCCTTTTAAGGTAAATCGCGTTCCCGGATTCTTCTAGAGGGTGCCTTTGGAGCCAGAGTCGCATGAAACAAAGTGTGGAGTCAACAATTTCCTAGAGCCGGATAGCTTGTGTTTTCGCACGAAAGAACCGTAGGACCCGCACGAAGTTAGGGTTTTCGCATTTACTGACTCTGAGCTCCCCAAAAGTGTTTTCCAAAGTCATGATTGGCCCTAAACCCGTTTTAAACCTAATGGAAGCTCGAAATACCCTAAAGAGCGCATCTCACCCTAGAATCCCATTGAACGGATTTAGAGGCGTAAGAGGAGACATGGACACCCGAAACCCCATTTAGAGTAAAACGTGATCCCGGATTCTTCTAGAGTGTGTCTCTGGACCCAGAGTCGTTTGAAACACAGAGTAGAGTCATCAATTTCCAAAAGCCGCATAGTTTGTGTTTTCGTACAAAAGTACCCTACGACCCGCTCGGAGTTCGGGTTTTCGCAATTACAGACACAGAGCTCATCGAAAGTGTTTTCCAGACCCAAGACAAGCACGAAACCCGTTTTAGAAAGAAAAGTGGCTCGAAATATCCTAAAAAGCGCTTCTGAACCAAGAAGCCACTCTAATGAATTTCGAGGCGAAAGTCGAGAGAGGGACAACCGAAACCCCTTTTAAGGTAAATCGCGTTCCCGGATTCTTCTAGAGGGTGCCTTTGGAGCCAGAGTCGCATGAAACAAAGTGTGGAGTCAACAATTTCCTAGAGCCGGATAGCTTGTGTTTTCGCACGAAATAACCGTACGACCCGCACGAAGTTAGGGTTTTCGCATTTAATGACTCTGAGCTCCCCAAAAGTGTTTTCCAAAGTCATGATTGGCCCTAAACCCGTTTTAAACCTAATGGAAGCTCGAACTAACCAAAAGAGCGCATCTCACCCTAGAATCCCATTGAACGGATTTAGAGGCGTAAGAGGAGACATGGACACCCGAAACCCCATTTAGAGTAAAACGTGATCCCGGATTCTTCTAGAGTGTGTCTCTGGACCCAGAGTCGTTTGAAACACAGAGTAGAGTCATCAATATCCTAAAGCCGCATAGATTGTGTTTTCGTACAAAAGTACCCTAAGACCCGCTCGGAGTTCGGGTTTTCGCAATTACAGACACTGAGCTCCTCGAAAGTGTATTCCAGACCCAAGACAAGCACGAAACCCGTTTTAGAAAGAAAAGTGGCTCGAAATATCCTAAAAAGCGCTTCTGAACCAAGAATCCACTCTAATGAATTTCGAGGCGAAAGTCGAGACAGGGACAACCGAAACCCCTTTTAGAGTAAATCGCATTCCCGGATTCTTCTAGAGGGTGCCTTTGGAGCCAGAGTCGCATGAAACAAAGTGTGGAGTCAACAATTTCCTAGAGCCGGATAGCTTGTGTTTTCGCACGAAATAACCGTTGGACCCGCACGAAGTTAGGGTTTTCGCATTTACTGACTCTGAGCTCCCCAAAAGTGTTTTCCAAAGTCATGATTGGCCCTAAACCCGTTTTAAACCAAATGGTAGTGCGAAATACCCTAAAGAGCGCATCTCACCCTAGAATCCCATTGAACGGATTTAGAGGCGTAAGAGGAGACATGGACACCCGAAACCCCATTTAGAGTAAAACGTGATCCCGGATTCTTCTAGAGTGTGTCTCTGGACCCAGAGTCGTTTGAAACACAGAGTAGAGTCATCAATTTCCTAAAGCCGCATAGATTGTGTTTTCGTACAAAAGTACCCTACGACCCGCTCGGAGTTCGGGTTTTCGCAATTACAGACACAGAGCTCATCGAAAGTGTTTTCCAGACCCAAGACAAGCACGAAACCCGTTTTAGAAAGAAAAGTGGCTCGAAATATCCTAAAAAGCGCTTCTGAACCAAGAATCCACTCTAATGAATTTCGAGGCGAAAGTCGAGACAGGGACAACCGAAACCCCTTTTAGAGTAAATCGCGTTCCCGGATTCTTCTAGAGGGTGCCTTTGGAGCCAGAGTCGCATGAAACAAAGTGTGGAGTCAACAATTTCCTAGAGCCGGATAGCTTGTGTTTTCGTACGAAATAACCGTACGACCCGCACGAAGTTAGGGTTTTCGCATTTAATGACTCTGAGCTCCCCAAAAGTGTTTTCCAAAGTCATGATTGGCCCTAAACCCGTTTTAAACCTAATTGAAGCTCGAAATACCCAAAAGAGCGCATCTCACCCTAGAATCCCATTGAACGGATTTAGAGGCGTAAGAGGAGACATGGACACCCGAAACCCCATTTAGAGTAAAACGTGATCCCGGATTCTTCTAGAGTGTGTCTCTGGACCCAGAGTCGTTTGAAACACAGAGTAGAGTCATCAATTTCCAAAAGCCGCATAGATTGTGTTTTCGTACAAAAGTACCCTACGACCCGCTCGGAGTTCGGGTTTTCGCAATGACAGACACTGAGCTCCTCGAAAGTGTTTTCCAGACCCAAGACAAGCACGAAACCCGTTTTAGAAAGAAAAGTGGCTCGAAATATCCTAAAAAGCGCTTCTGAACCAAGAATCCACTCTAATGAATTTCGAGGCGAAAGTCGAGACAGGGACAACCGAAACCCCTTTTAAGGTAAATCGCGTTCCCGGATTCTTCTAGAGGGTGCCTTTGGAGCCAGAGTCGCATGAAACAAAGTGTGGAGTCAACAATTTCCTAGAGCCGGATAGCTTGTGTTTTCGCACGAAAGAACCGTACGACCCGCACGAAGTTAGGGTTTTCTCATTTACTGACTCTGAGCTCCCCAAAAGTGTTTTCCAAAGTCATGATTGGCCCTAAACCCGTTTTAAACCTAATGGAAGAGCGAAATACCCTAAAGAGCGCATCTCACCCTAGAATCCCATTGAACGGATTTAGAGGCGTAAGAGGAGATATGGACACCCGAAACCCCATTTAGAGTAAAACGTGATCCCGGATTCTTCTAGAGTGTGTCTCTGGACCCAGAGTCGTTTGAAACACAGAGTAGAGTCATCAATTTCCTAAAGCCGCATAGATTGTGTTTTCGTACAAAAGTACCCTACGACCCGCTCGGAGTTCGGGTTTTCGCAATTACAGACACAGAGCTCATCGAAAGTGTTTTCCAGACCCAAGACAAGCACGAAACCCGTTTTAGAAAGAAAAGTGGCTCGAAATATCCTAAAAAGCGCTTCTGAACCAAGAATCCACTCTAATGAATTTCGAGGCGAAAGTCGAGATAGGGACAACCGAAACCCCTTTTAGAGTAAATCGCGTTCCCGGATTCTTCTAGAGGGTGCCTTTGGAGCCAGAGTCGCATGAAACAAAGTGTGGAGTCAACAATTTCCTAGAGCCGGATAGCTTGTGTTTTCGCACGAAATAACCGTACGACCCGCACGAAGTTAGGGTTTTCGCATTTAATGACTCTGAGCTCCCCAAAAGTGTTTTCCAAAGTCATGATTGGCCCTAAACCCGTTTTAAACCTAATGGAAGCTCGAAATACCCTAAAGAGCGCATCTCACCCTAGAATCCCATTGAACGGATTTAGAGGCGTAAGAGGAGACATGGACACCCGAAACCCCATTTAGAGTAAAACGTGATCCCGGATTCTTCTAGAGTGTGTCTCTGGACCCAGAGTCGTTTGAAACACAGAGTAGAGTCATCAATTTCCAAAAGCCGCATAGATTGTGTTTTCGTACAAAAGTACCCTACGACCCGCTCGGAGTTCGGGTTTTCGCATTCACAGACACTGAGCTCCTCGAAAGTGTTTTCCAGACCCAAGACAAGCACGAAACCCGTTTTAGAAAGAAAAGTGGCTCGAAATATCCTAAAAAGCGCTTCTGAACCAAGAAGCCACTCTAATGAATTTCGAGGCGAAAGTCGAGAGAGGGACAACCGAAACCCCTTTTAAGGTAAATCGCGTTCCCGGATTCTTCTAGAGGGTGCCTTTGGAGCCAGAGTCGCATGAAACAAAGTGTGGAGTCAACAATTTCCTAGAGCCGGATAGCTTGTGTTTTCGCACGAAATAACCGTACGACCCGCACGAAGTTAGGGTTTTCGCATTTAATGACTCTGAGCTCCCCAAAAGTGTTTTCCAAAGTCATGATTGGCCCTAAACCCGTTTTAAACCTAATGGAAGCTCGAACTAACCAAAAGAGCGCATCTCACCCTAGAATCCCATTGAACGGATTTAGAGGCGTAAGAGGAGACATGGACACCCGAAACCCCATTTAGAGTAAAACGTGATCCCGGATTCTTCTAGAGTGTGTCTCTGGACCCAGAGTCGTTTGAAACACAGAGTAGAGTCATCAATTTCCTAAAGCCGCATAGATTGTGTTTTCGTACAAAAGTACCCTAAGACCCGCTCGGAGTTCGGGTTTTCGCAATTACAGACACTGAGCTCCTCGAAAGTGTATTCCAGACCCAAGACAAGCACGAAACCCGTTTTAGAAAGAAAAGTGGCTCGAAATATCCTAAAAAGCGCTTCTGAACCAAGAATCCACTCTAATGAATTTCGAGGCGAAAGTCGAGACAGGGACAACCGAAACCCCTTTTAGAGTAAATCGCATTCCCGGATTCTTCTAGAGGGTGCCTTTGGAGCCAGAGTCGCATGAAACAAAGTGTGGAGTCAACAATTTCCTAGAGCCGGATAGGTTGTGTTTTCGCACGAAATAACCGTTGGACCCGCACGAAGTTAGGGTTTTCGCATTTACTGACTCTGAGCTCCCCAAAAGTGTTTTCCAAAGTCATGATTGGCCCTAAACCCGTTTTAAACCAAATGGTAGTGCGAAATACCCTAAAGAGCGCATCTCACCCTAGAATCCCATTGAACGGATTTAGAGGCGTAAGAGGAGACATGGACACCCGAAACCCCATTTAGAGTAAAACGTGATCCCGGATTCTTCTAGAGTGTGTCTCTGGACCCAGAGTCGTTTGAAACACAGAGTAGAGTCATCAATTTCCTAAAGCCGCATAGATTGTGTTTTCGTACAAAAGTACCCTACGACCCGCTCGGAGTTCGGGTTTTCGCAATTACAGACACAGAGCTCATCGAAAGTGTTTTCCAGACCCAAGACAAGCACGAAACCCGTTTTAGAAAGAAAAGTGGCTCGAAATATCCTAAAAAGCGCTTCTGAACCAAGAATCCACTCTAATGAATTTCGAGGCGAAAGTCGAGACAGGGACAACCGAAACCCCTTTTAGAGTAAATCGCGTTCCCGGATTCTTCTAGAGGGTGCCTTTGGAGCCAGAGTCGCATGAAACAAAGTGTGGAGTCAACAATTTCCTAGAGCCGGATAGCTTGTGTTTTCGTACGAAATAACCGTACGACCCGCACGAAGTTAGGGTTTTCGCATTTAATGACTCTGAGCTCCCCAAAAGTGTTTTCCAAAGTCATGATTGGCCCTAAACCCGTTTTAAACCTAATTGAAGCTCGAAATACCCTAAAGAGCGCATCTCACCCTAGAATCCCATTGAACGGATTTAGAGGCGTAAGAGGAGACATGGACACCCGAAACCCCATTTAGAGTAAAACGTGATCCCGGATTCTTCTAGAGTGTGTCTCTGGACCCAGAGTCGTTTGAAACACAGAGTAGAGTCATCAATTTCCAAAAGCCGCATAGATTGTGTTTTCGTACAAAAGTACCCTACGACCCGCTCGGAGTTCGGGTTTTCGCAATGACAGACACTGAGCTCCTCGAAAGTGTTTTCCAGACCCAAGACAAGCACGAAACCCGTTTTAGAAAGAAAAGTGGCTCGAAATATCCTAAAAAGCGCTTCTGAACCAAGAATCCACTCTAATGAATTTCGAGGCGAAAGTCGAGACAGGGACAACCGAAACCCCTTTTAAGGTAAATCGCGTTCCCGGATTCTTCTAGAGGGTGCCTTTGGAGCCAGAGTCGCATGAAACAAAGTGTGGAGTCAACAATTTCCTAGAGCCGGATAGCTTGTGTTTTCGCACGAAAGAACCGTACGACCCGCACGAAGTTAGGGTTTTCTCATTTACTGACTCTGAGCTCCCCAAAAGTGTTTTCCAAAGTCATGATTGGCCCTAAACCCGTTTTAAACCTAATGGAAGAGCGAAATACCCTAAAGAGCGCATCTCACCCTAGAATCCCATTGAACGGATTTAGAGGCGTAAGAGGAGATATGGACACCCGAAACCCCATTTAGAGTAAAACGTGATCCCGGATTCTTCTAGAGTGTGTCTCTGGACCCAGAGTCGTTTGAAACACAGAGTAGAGTCATCAATTTCCTAAAGCCGCATAGATTGTGTTTTCGTACAAAAGTACCCTACGACCCGCTCGGAGTTCGGGTTTTCGCAATTACAGACACAGAGCTCATCGAAAGTGTTTTCCAGACCCAAGACAAGCACGAAACCCGTTTTAGAAAGAAAAGTGGCTCGAAATATCCTAAAAAGCGCTTCTGAACCAAGAATCCACTCTAATGAATTTCGAGGCGAAAGTCGAGATAGGGACAACCGAAACCCCTTTTAGAGTAAATCGCGTTCCCGGATTCTTCTAGAGGGTGCCTTTGGAGCCAGAGTCGCATGAAACAAAGTGTGGAGTCAACAATTTCCTAGAGCCGGATAGCTTGTGTTTTCGCACGAAATAACCGTACGACCCGCACGAAGTTAGGGTTTTCGCATTTAATGACTCTGAGCTCCCCAAAAGTGTTTTCCAAAGTCATGATTGGCCCTAAACCCGTTTTAAACCTAATGGAAGCTCGAAATACCCTAAAGAGCGCATCTCACCCTAGAATCCCATTGAACGGATTTAGAGGCGTAAGAGGAGACATGGACACCCGAAACCCCATTTAGAGTAAAACGTGATCCCGGATTCTTCTAGAGTGTGTCTCTGGACCCAGAGTCGTTTGAAACACAGAGTAGAGTCATCAATTTCCAAAAGCCGCATAGATTGTGTTTTCGTACAAAAGTACCCTACGACCCGCTCGGAGTTCGGGTTTTCGCATTCACAGACACTGAGCTCCTCGAAAGTGTTTTCCAGACCCAAGACAAGCACGAAACCCGTTTTAGAAAGAAAAGTGGCTCGAAATATCCTAAAAAGCGCTTCTGAACCAAGAAGCCACTCTAATGAATTTCGAGGCGAAAGTCGAGAGAGGGACAACCGAAACCCCTTTTAAGGTAAATCGCGTTCCCGGATTCTTCTAGAGGGTGCCTTTGGAGCCAGAGTCGCATGAAACAAAGTGTGGAGTCAACAATTTCCTAGAGCCGGATAGCTTGTATTTTCGCACGAAAGAACCGTAGGACCCGCACGAAGTTAGGGTTTTCGCATTTACTGACTCTGAGCTCCCCAAAAGTGTTTTCCAAAGTCATGATTGGCCCTAAACCCTTTTTAAACCTAATGGAAGCTCGAACTAACCAAAAGAGCGCATCTCACCCTAGAATCCCATTGAACGGATTTAGAGGCGTAAGAGGAGACATGGACACCCGAAACCCCATTTAGAGTAAAACGTGATCCCGGATTCTTCTAGAGTGTGTCTCTGGACCCAGAGTCGTTTGAAACACAGAGTAGAGTCATCAATTTCCTAAAGCCGCATAGATTGTGTTTTCGTACAAAAGTACCCTAAGACCCGCTCGGAGTTCGGGTTTTCGCAATTACAGACACTGAGCTCCTCGAAAGTGTATTCCAGACCCAAGACAAGCACGAAACCCGTTTTAGAAAGAAAAGTGGCTCGAAATATCCTAAAAAGCGCTTCTGAACCAAGAATCCACTCTAATGAATTTCGAGGCGAAAGTCGAGACAGGGACAACCGAAACCCCTTTTAGAGTAAATCGCATTCCCGGATTCTTCTAGAGGGTGCCTTTGGAGCCAGAGTCGCATGAAACAAAGTGTGGAGTCAACAATTTCCTAGAGCCGGATAGCTTGTGTTTTCGCACGAAATAACCGTTGGACCCGCACGAAGTTAGGGTTTTCGCATTTACTGACTCTGAGCTCCCCAAAAGTGTTTTCCAAAGTCATGATTGGCCCTAAACCCGTTTTAAACCAAATGGTAGTGCGAAATACCCTAAAGAGCGCATCTCACCCTAGAATCCCATTGAACGGATTTAGAGGCGTAAGAGGAGACATGGACACCCGAAACCCCATTTAGAGTAAAACGTGATCCCGGATTCTTCTAGAGTGTGTCTCTGGACCCAGAGTCGTTTGAAACACAGAGTAGAGTCATCAATTTCCTAAAGCCGCATAGATTGTGTTTTCGTACAAAAGTACCCTACGACCCGCTCGGAGTTCGGGTTTTCGCAATTACAGACATAGAGCTCATCGAAAGTGTTTTCCAGACCCAAGACAAGCACGAAACCCGTTTTAGAAAGAAAAGTGGCTCGAAATATCCTAAAAAGCGCTTCTGAACCAAGAATCCACTCTAATGAATTTCGAGGCGAAAGTCGAGACAGGGACAACCGAAACCCCTTTTAGAGTAAATCGCGTTCCCGGATTCTTCTAGAGGGTGCCTTTGGAGCCAGAGTCGCATGAAACAAAGTGTGGAGTCAACAATTTCCTAGAGCCGGATAGCTTGTGTTTTCGCACGAAATAACCGTACGACCCGCACGAAGTTAGGGTTTTCGCATTTAATGACTCTGAGCTCCCCAAAAGTGTTTTCCAAAGTCATGATTGGCCCTAAACCCGTTTTAAACCTAATTGAAGCTCGAAATACCCTAAAGAGCGCATCTCACCCTAGAATCCCATTGAACGGATTTAGAGGCGTAAGAGGAGACATGGACACCCGAAACCCCATTTAGAGTAAAACGTGATCCCGGATTCTTCTAGAGTGTGTCTCTGGACCCAGAGTCGTTTGAAACACAGAGTAGAGTCATCAATTTCCAAAAGCCGCATAGATTGTGTTTTCGTACAAAAGTACCCTACGACCCGCTCGGAGTTCGGGTTTTCGCAATGACAGACACTGAGCTCCTCGAAAGTGTTTTCCAGACCCAAGACAAGCACGAAACCCGTTTTAGAAAGAAAAGTGGCTCGAAATATCCTAAAAAGCGCTTCTGAACCAAGAATCCACTCTAATGAATTTCGAGGCGAAAGTCGAGACAGGGACAACCGAAACCCCTTTTAAGGTAAATCGCGTTCCCGGATTCTTCTAGAGGGTGCCTTTGGAGCCAGAGTCGCATGAAACAAAGTGTGGAGTCAACAATTTCCTAGAGCCGGATAGCTTGTGTTTTCGCACGAAAGAACCGTACGACCCGCACGAAGTTAGGGTTTTCTCATTTACTGACTCTGAGCTCCCCAAAAGTGTTTTCCAAAGTCATGATTGGCCCTAAACCCGTTTTAAACCTAATGGAAGATCGAAATACCCTAAAGAGCGCATCTCACCCTAGAATCCCATTGAACGGATTTAGAGGCGTAAGAGGAGATATGGACACCCGAAACCCCATTTAGAGTAAAACGTGATCCCGGATTCTTCTAGAGTGTGTCTCTGGACCCAGAGTCGTTTGAAACACAGAGTAGAGTCATCAATTTCCAAAAGCCGCATAGATTGTGTTTTCGTACAAAAGTACCCTACGACCCGCTCGGAGTTCGGGTTTTCGCATTCACAGACACTGAGCTCCTCGAAAGTGTTTTCCAGACCCAAGACAAGCACGAAACCCGTTTTAGAAAGAAAAGTGGCTCGAAATATCCTAAAAAGCGCTTCTGAACCAAGAATCCACTCTAATGAATTTCGAGGCGAAAGTCGAGACAGGGACAACCGAAACCCCTTTTAAGGTAAATCGCGTTCCCGGATTCTTCTAGAGGGTGCCTTTGGAGCCAGAGTCGCATGAAACAAAGTGTGGAGTCAACAATTTCCTAGAGCCGGATAGCTTGTGTTTTCGCACGAAAGAACCGTAGGACCCGCACGAAGTTAGGGTTTTCGCATTTACTGACTCTGAGCTCCCCAAAAGTGTTTTCCAAAGTCATGATTGGCCCTAAACCCGTTTTAAACCTAATGGAAGCTCGAACTAACCTAAAGAGCGCATCTCACCCTAGAATCCCATTGAACGGATTTAGAGGCGTAAGAGGAGACATGGACACCCGAAACCCCATTTAGAGTAAAACGTGATCCCGGATTCTTCTAGAGTGTGTCTCTGGACCCAGAGTTGTTTGAAACACAGAGTAGAGTCATCAATTTCCTAAAGCCGCATAGATTGTGTTTTCGTACAAAAGTACCCTACGACCCGCTCGGAGTTCGGGTTTTCGCATTCACAGACACTGAGCTCCTCGAAAGTGTTTTCCAGACCCAAGACAAGCACGAAACCCGTTTTAGAAAGAAAAGTGGCTCGAAATATCCTAAAAAGCGCTTCTGAACCAAGAATCCACTCTAATGAATTTCGAGGCGAAAGTCGAGAGAGGGACAACCGAAACCCCTTTTAAGGTAAATCGCGTTCCCGGATTCTTCTAGAGGGTGCCTTTGGAGCCAGAGTCGCATGAAACAAAGTGTGGAGTCAACAATTTCCTAGAGCCGGATAGCTTGTGTTTTCGCACGAAAGAACCGTAGGACCCGCACGAAGTTAGGGTTTTCGCATTTACTGACTCTGAGCTCCCCAAAAGTGTTTTCCAAAGTCATGATTGGCCCTAAACCCGTTTTAAACCTAATGGAAGCTCGAACTAACCTAAAGAGCGCATCTCACCCTAGAATCCCATTGAACGGATTTAGAGGCGTAAGAGGAGACATGGACACCCGAAACCCCATTTAGAGTAAAACGTGATCCCGGATTCTTCTAGAGTGTGTCTCTGGACCCAGAGTCGTTTGAAACACAGAGTAGAGTCATCAATTTCCTAAAGCCGCATAGATTGTGTTTTCATACAAAAGTACCCTACGACCCGCTCGGAGTTCCGGTTTTCGCATTCACAGACACTGAGCTCCTCGAAAGTGTTTTCCAGACCCAAGACAAGCACGAAACCCGTTTTAGAAAGAAAAGTGGCTCGAAATATCCTAAAAAGCGCTTCTGAACCAAGAATCCACTCTAATGAATTTCGAGGCGAAAGTCAAGACAGGGACAACCGAAACCCCTTTTAGAGTAAATCGCGTTCCCGGATTCTTCTAGAGGGTGCCTTTGGTGCCAGAGTCGCATGAAACAAAGTGTGGAGTCAACAATTTCCAAGTCGGGATAGCTTGTGTTTTCGCACGAAAGAACCGTAGGACCCGCACGAAGTTAGGGTTTTCGCATTTACTGACTCTGAGCTCCCCAAAAGTGTTTTCCAAAGTCATGATTGGCCCTAAACCCGTTTTAAACCTAATGGAAGCTCGAACTAACCTAAAGAGCGCATCTCACCCTAGAATCCCATTGAACGGATTTAGAGGCGTAAGAGGAGACATGGACACCCGAAACCCCATTTAGAGTAAAACGTGATCCCGGATTCTTCTAGAGTGTGTCTCTGGACCCAGAGTCGTTTGAAACACAGAGTAGAGTCATCAATTTCCTAAAGCCGCATAGATTGTGTTTTCGTACAAAAGTACCCTACGACCCGCTCGGAGTTCGGGTTTTCGCATTCACAGACACTGAGCTCCTCGAAAGTGTTTTCCAGACCCAAGACAAGCACGAAACCCGTTTTAGAAAGAAAAGTGGCTCGAAATATCCTAAAAAGCGCTTCTGAACCAAGAATCCACTCTAATGAATTTCGAGGCGAAAGTCGAGAGAGGGACAACCGAAACCCCTTTTAAGGTAAATCGCGTTCCCGGATTCTTCTAGAGGGTGCCTTTGGAGCCAGAGTCGCATGAAACAAAGTGTGGAGTCAACAATTTCCTAGAGCCGGATAGCTTGTCTTTTCGCACGAAAGAACCGTAGGACCCGCACGAAGTTAGGGTTTTCGCATTTACTGACTCTGAGCTCCCCAAAAGTGTTTTCCAAAGTCATGATTGGCCCTAAACCCTTTTTAAACCTAATGGAAGCTCGAACTAACCAAAAGAGCGCATCTCACCCTAGAATCCCATTGAACGGATTTAGAGGCGTAAGAGGAGACATGGACACCCGAAACCCCATTTAGAGTAAAACGTGATCCCGGATTCTTCTAGAGTGTGTCTCTGGACCCAGAGTCGTTTGAAACACGGAGTAGAGTCATCAATTTCCTAAAGCCGCATAGATTGTGTTTTCGTACAAAAGTACCCTAAGACCCGCTCGGAGTTCGGGTTTTCGCAATTACAGACACTGAGCTCCTCGAAAGTGTATTCCAGACCCAAGACAAGCACGAAACCCGTTTTAGAAAGAAAAGTGGCTCGAAATATCCTAAAAAGCGCTTCTAAACCAAGAATCCACTCTAATGAATTTCGAGGCGAAAGTCGAGACAGGGACAACCGAAACCCCTTTTAAGGTAAATCGCGTTCCCGGATTCTTCTAGAGGGTGCCTTTGGAGCCAGAGTCGCATGAAACAAAGTGTGGAGTCAACAATTTCCTAGAGCCGGATAGCTTGTGTTTTCGCACGAAAGAACCGTAGGACCCGCACGAAGTTAGGTTTTTCGCATTTACTGACTCTGAGCTCCCCAAAAGTGTTTTCCAAAGTCATGATTGGCCCTAAACCCGTTTTAAACCAAATGGTAGCGCGAAATACCCTAAAGAGCGCATCTCACCCTAGAATCCCATTGAACGGATTTAGAGGCGTAAGAGGAGACATGGACACCCGAAACCCCATTTAGAGTAAAACGTGATCCCGGATTCTTCTAGAGTGTGTCTCTGGACCCAGAGTCGTTTGAAACACAGAGTAGAGTCATCAATTTCCTAAAGCCGCATAGATTGTGTTTTCGTACAAAAGTACCCTACGACCCGCTCGGAGTTCGGGTTTTCGCAATTACAGACACAGAGCTCATCGAAAGTGTTTTCCAGACCCAAGACAAGCACGAAACCCGTTTTAGAAAGAAAAGTGGCTCGAAATATCCTAAAAAGCGCTTCTGAACCAAGAATCCACTCTAATGAATTTCGAGGCGAAAGTCGAGACAGGGACAACCGAAACCCCTTTTAGAGTAAATCGCGTTCCCGGATTCTTCTAGAGGGTGCCTTTGGAGCCAGAGTCGCATGAAACAAAGTGTGGAGTCAACAATTTCCTAGAGCCGGATAGCTTGTGTTTTCGCACGAAATAACCGTACGACCCGCACGAAGTTAGGGTTTTCGCATTTAATGACTCTGAGCTCCCCAAAAGTGTTTTCCAAAGTCATGATTGGCCCTAAACCCGTTTTAAACCTAATGGAAGCTCGAAATACCCTAAAGAGCGCATCTCACCCTAGAATCCCATTGAACGGATTTAGAGGCGTAAGAGGAGACATGGACACCCGAAACCCCATTTAGAGTAAAACGTGATCCCGGATTCTTCTAGAGTGTGTCTCTGGACCCAGAGTCGTTTGAAACACAGAGTAGAGTCATCAATTTCCAAAAGCCGCATAGATTGTGTTTTCGTACAAAAGTACCCTACGACCCGCTCGGAGTTCGGGTTTTCGCAATGACAGACACTGAGCTCCTCGAAAGTGTTTTCCAGACCCAAGACAAGCACGAAACCCGTTTTAGAAAGAAAAGTGGCTCGAAATATCCTAAAAAGCGCTTCTGAACCAAGAATCCACTCTAATGAATTTCGAGGCGAAAGTCGAGACAGGGACAACCGAAACCCCTTTTAGAGTAAATCGCGTTCCCGGATTCTTCTAGAGGGTGCCTTTGGAGCCAGAGTCGCATGAAACAAAGTGTGGAGTCAACAATTTCCTAGAGCCGGATAGCTTGTGTTTTCGCACGAAAGAACCGTACGACCCGCACGAAGTTAGGGTTTTCTCATTTATTGACTCTGAGCTCCCCAAAAGTGTTTTCCAAAGTCATGATTGGCCCTAAACCCGTTTTAAACCTAATGGAAGATCGAAATACCCTAAAGAGCGCATCTCACCCTAGAATCCCATTGAACGGATTTAGAGGCGTAAGAGGAGATATGGACACCCGAAACCCCATTTAGAGTAAAACGTGATCCCGGATTCTTCTAGAGTGTGTCTCTGGACCCAGAGTCGTTTGAAACACAGAGTAGAGTCATCAATTTCCAAAAGCCGCATAGATTGTGTTTTCGTACAAAAGTACCCTACGACCCGCTCGGAGTTCGGGTTTTCGCATTCACAGACACTGAGCTCCTCGAAAGTGTTTTCCAGACCCAAGACAAGCACGAAACCCGTTTTAGAAAGAAAAGTGGCTCGAAATATCCTAAAAAGCGCTTCTGAACCAAGAATCCACTCTAATGAATTTCGAGGCGAAAGTCGAGACAGGGACAACCGAAACCCCTTTTAAGGTAAATCGCGTTCCCGGATTCTTCTAGAGGGTGCCTTTGGAGCCAGAGTCGCATGAAACAAAGTGTGGAGTCAACAATTTCCTAGAGCCGGATAGCTTGTGTTTTCGCACGAAAGAACCGTAGGACCCGCACGAAGTTAGGGTTTTCGCATTTACTGACTCTGAGCTCCCCAAAAGTGTTTTCCAAAGTCATGATTGGCCCTAAACCCGTTTTAAACCTAATGGAAGCTCGAACTAACCTAAAGAGCGCATCTCACCCTAGAATCCCATTGAACGGATTTAGAGGCGTAAGAGGAGACATGGACACCCGAAACCCCATTTAGAGTAAAACGTGATCCCGGATTCTTCTAGAGTGTGTCTCTGGACCCAGAGTCGTTTGAAACACAGAGTAGAGTCATCAATTTCCTAAAGCCGCATAGATTGTGTTTTCGTACAAAAGTACCCTACGACCCGCTCGGAGTTCGGGTTTTCGCAATTACAGACACAGAGCTCATCGAAAGTGTTTTCCAGACCCAAGACAAGCACGAAACCCGTTTTAGAAAGAAAAGTGGCTCGAAATATCCTAAAAAGCGCTTCTGAACCAAGAATCCACTCTAATGAATTTCGAGGCGAAAGTCGAGACAGGGACAACCGAAACCCCTTTTAGAGTAAATCGCGTTCCCGGATTCTTCTAGAGGGTGCCTTTGGAGCCAGAGTCGCATGAAACAAAGTGTGGAGTCAACAATTTCCTAGAGCCGGATAGCTTGTGTTTTCGCACGAAATAACCGTACGACCCGCACGAAGTTAGGGTTTTCGCATTTAATGACTCTGAGCTCCCCAAAAGTGTTTTCCAAAGTCATGATTGGCCCTAAACCCGTTTTAAACCTAATTGAAGCTCGAAATACCCTAAAGAGCGCATCTCACCCTAGAATCCCATTGAACGGATTTAGAGGCGTAAGAGGAGACATGGACACCCGAAACCCCATTTAGAGTAAAACGTGATCCCGGATTCTTCTAGAGTGTGTCTCTGGACCCAGAGTCGTTTGAAACACAGAGTAGAGTCATCAATTTCCAAAAGCCGCATAGATTGTGTTTTCGTACAAAAGT
This sequence comes from Cinnamomum chago, assembly GCA_038049695.1. Classification (NCBI taxonomy): domain Eukaryota; kingdom Viridiplantae; phylum Streptophyta; class Magnoliopsida; order Laurales; family Lauraceae; genus Cinnamomum; species Cinnamomum chago. The sequence continues at coordinate 39,991,649 of CP142455.1, forward strand.
ACCCTACGACCCGCTCGGAGTTCGGGTTTTCGCAATGACAGACACTGAGCTCCTCGAAAGTGTTTTCCAGACCCAAGACAAGCACGAAACCCGTTTTAGAAAGAAAAGTGGCTCGAAATATCCTAAAAAGCGCTTCTGAACCAAGAATCCACTCTAATGAATTTCGAGGCGAAAGTCGAGACAGGGACAACCGAAACCCCTTTTAGAGTAAATCGCGTTCCCGGATTCTTCTAGAGGGTGCCTTTGGAGCCAGAGTCGCATGAAACAAAGTGTGGAGTCAACAATTTCCTAGAGCCGGATAGCTTGTGTTTTCGCACGAAAGAACCGTACGACCCGCACGAAGTTAGGGTTTTCTCATTTACTGACTCTGAGCTCCCCAAAAGTGTTTTCCAAAGTCATGATTGGCCCTAAACCCGTTTTAAACCTAATGGAAGATCGAAATACCCTAAAGAGCGCATCTCACCCTAGAATCCCATTGAACGGATTTAGAGGCGTAAGAGGAGATATGGACACCCGAAACCCCATTTAGAGTAAAACGTGATCCCGGATTCTTCTAGAGTGTGTCTCTGGACCCAGAGTCGTTTGAAACACAGAGTAGAGTCATCAATTTCCAAAAGCCGCATAGATTGTGTTTTCGTACAAAAGTACCCTACGACCCGCTCGGAGTTCGGGTTTTCGCATTCACAGACACTGAGCTCCTCGAAAGTGTTTTCCAGACCCAAGACAAGCACGAAACCCGTTTTAGAAAGAAAAGTGGCTCGAAATATCCTAAAAAGCGCTTCTGAACCAAGAATCCACTCTAATGAATTTCGAGGCGAAAGTCGAGACAGGGACAACCGAAACCCCTTTTAAGGTAAATCGCGTTCCCGGATTCTTCTAGAGGGTGCCTTTGGAGCCAGAGTCGCATGAAACAAAGTGTGGAGTCAACAATTTCCTAGAGCCGGATAGCTTGTGTTTTCGCACGAAAGAACCGTAGGACCCGCACGAAGTTAGGGTTTTCGCATTTACTGACTCTGAGCTCCCCAAAAGTGTTTTCCAAAGTCATGATTGGCCCTAAACCCGTTTTAAACCTAATGGAAGCTCGAACTAACCTAAAGAGCGCATCTCACCCTAGAATCCCATTGAACGGATTTAGAGGCGTAAGAGGAGACATGGACACCCGAAACCCCATTTAGAGTAAAACGTGATCCCGGATTCTTCTAGAGTGTGTCTCTGGACCCAGAGTCGTTTGAAACACAGAGTAGAGTCATCAATTTCCTAAAGCCGCATAGATTGTGTTTTCGTACAAAAGTACCCTAAGACCCGCTCGGAGTTCGGGTTTTCGCAATTACAGACACTGAGCTCCTCGAAAGTGTATTCCAGACCCAAGACAAGCACGAAACCCGTTTTAGAAAGAAAAGTGGCTCGAAATATCCTAAAAAGCGCTTCTAAACCAAGAATCCACTCTAATGAATTTCGAGGCGAAAGTCGAGACAGGGACAACCGAAACCCCTTTTAAGGTAAATCGCGTTCCCGGATTCTTCTAGAGGGTGCCTTTGGAGCCAGAGTCGCATGAAACAAAGTGTGGAGTCAACAATTTCCTAGAGCCGGATAGCTTGTGTTTTCGCACGAAAGAACCGTAGGACCCGCACGAAGTTAGGTTTTTCGCATTTACTGACTCTGAGCTCCCCAAAAGTGTTTTCCAAAGTCATGATTGGCCCTAAACCCGTTTTAAACCAAATGGTAGCGCGAAATACCCTAAAGAGCGCATCTCACCCTAGAATCCCATTGAACGGATTTAGAGGCGTAAGAGGAGACATGGACACCCGAAACCCCATTTAGAGTAAAACGTGATCCCGGATTCTTCTAGAGTGTGTCTCTGGACCTAGAGTCGTTTGAAACACAGAGTAGAGTCATCAATTTCCTAAAGCCGCATAGATTGTGTTTTCGTACAAAAGTACCCTACGACCCGCTCGGAGTTCGGGTTTTCGCAATTACAGACACAGAGCTCATCGAAAGTGTTTTCCAGACCCAAGACAAGCACGAAACCCGTTTTAGAAAGAAAAGTGGCTCGAAATATCCTAAAAAGCGCTTCTGAACCAAGAATCCACTCTAATGAATTTCGAGGCGAAAGTCGAGACAGGGACAACCGAAACCCCTTTTAGAGTAAATCGCGTTCCCGGATTCTTCTAGAGGGTGCCTTTGGAGCCAGAGTCGCATGAAACAAAGTGTGGAGTCAACAATTTCCTAGAGCCGGATAGCTTGTGTTTTCGCACGAAATAACCGTACGACCCGCACGAAGTTAGGGTTTTCGCATTTAATGACTCTGAGCTCCCCAAAAGTGTTTTCCAAAGTCATGATTGGCCCTAAACCCGTTTTAAACCTAATTGAAGCTCGAAATACCCTAAAGAGCGCATCTCACCCTAGAATCCCATTGAACGGATTTAGAGGCGTAAGAGGAGACATGGACACCCGAAACCCCATTTAGAGTAAAACGTGATCCCGGATTCTTCTAGAGTGTGTCTCTGGACCCAGAGTCGTTTGAAACACAGAGTAGAGTCATCAATTTCCAAAAGCCGCATAGATTGTGTTTTCGTACAAAAGTACCCTACGACCCGCTCGGAGTTCCGGTTTTCGCATTCACAGACACTGAGCTCCTCGAAAGTGTTTTCCAGACCCAAGACAAGCACGAAACCCGTTTTAGAAAGAAAAGTGGCTCGAAATATCCTAAAAAGCGCTTCTGAACCAAGAATCCACTCTAATGAATTTCGAGGCGAAAGTCGAGACAGGGACAACCGAAACCCCTTTTAAGGTAAATCGCGTTCCCGGATTCTTCTAGAGGGTGCCTTTGGAGCCAGAGTCGCATGAAACAAAGTGTGGAGTCAACAATTTCCTAGAGCCGGATAGCTTGTGTTTTCGCACGAAAGAACCGTAGGACCCGCACGAAGTTAGGGTTTTCGCATTTACTGACTCTGAGCTCCCCAAAAGTGTTTTCCAAAGTCATGATTGGCCCTAAACCCGTTTTAAACCTAATGGAAGCTCGAACTAACCTAAAGAGCGCATCTCACCCTAGAATCCCATTGAACGGATTTAGAGGCGTAAGAGGAGACATGGACACCCGAAACCCCATTTAGAGTAAAACGTGATCCCGGATTCTTCTAGAGTGTGTCTCTGGACCCAGAGTCGTTTGAAACACAGAGTAGAGTCATCAATTTCCTAAAGCCGCATAGATTGTGTTTTCGTACAAAAGTACCCTACGACCCGCTCGGAGTTCCGGTTTTCGCATTCACAGACACTGAGCTCCTCGAAAGTGTTTTCCAGACCCAAGACAAGCACGAAACCCGTTTTAGAAAGAAAAGTGGCTCGAAATATCCTAAAAAGCGCTTCTGAACCAAGAATCCACTCTAATGAATTTCGAGGCGAAAGTCGAGACAGGGACAACCGAAACCCCTTTTAGAGTAAATCGCGTTCCCGGATTCTTCTAGAGGGTGCCTTTGGAGCCAGAGTCGCATGAAACAAAGTGTGGAGTCAACAATTTCCTAGAGCCGGATAGCTTGTGTTTTCGCACGAAATAACCGTACGACCCGCACGAAGTTAGGGTTTTCGCATTTAATGACTCTGAGCTCCCCAAAAGTGTTTTCCAAAGTCATGATTGGCCCTAAACCCGTTTTAAACCTAATGGAAGCTCGAAATACCCTAAAGAGCGCATCTCACCCTAGAATCCCATTGAACGGATTTAGAGGCGTAAGAGGAGACATGGACACCCGAAACCCCATTTAGAGTAAAACGTGATCCCGGATTCTTCTAGAGTGTGTCTCTGGACCCAGAGTCGTTTGAAACACAGAGTAGAGTCATCAATTTCCAAAAGCCGCATAGATTGTGTTTTCGTACAAAAGTACCCTACGACCCGCTCGGAGTTCGGGTTTTCGCATTCACAGACACTGAGCTCCTCGAAAGTGTTTTCCAGACCCAAGACAAGCACGAAACCCGTTTTAGAAAGAAAAGTGGCTCGAAATATCCTAAAAAGCGCTTCTGAACCAAGAATCCACTCTAATGAATTTCGAGGCGAAAGTCGAGAGAGGGACAACCGAAACCCCTTTTAAGGTAAATCGCGTTCCCGGATTCTTCTAGAGGGTGCCTTTGGAGCCAGAGTCGCATGAAACAAAGTGTGGAGTCAACAATTTCCTAGAGCCGGATAGCTTGTGTTTTCGCACGAAAGAACCGTAGGACCCGCACGAAGTTAGGGTTTTCGCATTTACTGACTCTGAGCTCCCCAAAAGTGTTTTCCAAAGTCATGATTGGCCCTAAACCCGTTTTAAACCTAATGGAAGCTCGAACTAACCTAAAGAGCGCATCTCACCCTAGAATCCCATTGAACGGATTTAGAGGCGTAAGAGGAGACATGGACACCCGAAACCCCATTTAGAGTAAAACGTGATCCCGGATTCTTCTAGAGTGTGTCTCTGGACCCAGAGTCGTTTGAAACACAGAGTAGAGTCATCAATTTCCTAAAGCCGCATAGATTGTGTTTTCGTACAAAAGTACCCTACGACCCGCTCGGAGTTCCGGTTTTCGCATTCACAGACACTGAGCTCCTCGAAAGTGTTTTCCAGACCCAAGACAAGCACGAAACCCGTTTTAGAAAGAAAAGTGGCTCGAAATATCCTAAAAAGCGCTTCTGAACCAAGAATCCACTCTAATGAATTTCGAGGCGAAAGTCAAGACAGGGACAACCGAAACCCCTTTTAGAGTAAATCGCGTTCCCGGATTCTTCTAGAGGGTGCCTTTGGTGCCAGAGTCGCATGAAACAAAGTGTGGAGTCAACAATTTCCAAGTCGGGATAGCTTGTGTTTTCGCACGAAAGAACCGTAGGACCCGCACGAAGTTAGGGTTTTCGCATTTACTGACTCTGAGCTCCCCAAAAGTGTTTTCCAAAGTCATGATTGGCCCTAAACCCGTTTTAAACCTAATGGAAGCTCGAACTAACCTAAAGAGCGCATCTCACCCTAGAATCCCATTGAACGGATTTAGAGGCGTAAGAGGAGACATGGACACCCGAAACCCCATTTAGAGTAAAACGTGATCCCGGATTCTTCTAGAGTGTGTCTCTGGACCCAGAGTCGTTTGAAACACAGAGTAGAGTCATCAATTTCCTAAAGCCGCATAGATTGTGTTTTCGTACAAAAGTACCCTACGACCCGCTCGGAGTTCGGGTTTTCGCATTCACAGACACTGAGCTCCTCGAAAGTGTTTTCCAGACCCAAGACAAGCACGAAACCCGTTTTAGAAAGAAAAGTGGCTCGAAATATCCTAAAAAGCGCTTCTGAACCAAGAATCCACTCTAATGAATTTCGAGGCGAAAGTCGAGAGAGGGACAACCGAAACCCCTTTTAAGGTAAATCGCGTTCCCGGATTCTTCTAGAGGGTGCCTTTGGAGCCAGAGTCGCATGAAACAAAGTGTGGAGTCAACAATTTCCTAGAGCCGGATAGCTTGTATTTTCGCACGAAAGAACCGTAGGACCCGCACGAAGTTAGGGTTTTCGCATTTACTGACTCTGAGCTCCCCAAAAGTGTTTTCCAAAGTCATGATTGGCCCTAAACCCTTTTTAAACCTAATGGAAGCTCGAACTAACCAAAAGAGCGCATCTCACCCTAGAATCCCATTGAACGGATTTAGAGGCGTAAGAGGAGACATGGACACCCGAAACCCCATTTAGAGTAAAACGTGATCCCGGATTCTTCTAGAGTGTGTCTCTGGACCCAGAGTCGTTTGAAACACGGAGTAGAGTCATCAATTTCCTAAAGCCGCATAGATTGTGTTTTCGTACAAAAGTACCCTAAGACCCGCTCGGAGTTCGGGTTTTCGCAATTACAGACACTGAGCTCCTCGAAAGTGTATTCCAGACCCAAGACAAGCACGAAACCCGTTTTAGAAAGAAAAGTGGCTCGAAATATCCTAAAAAGCGCTTCTGAACCAAGAATCCACTCTAATGAATTTCGAGGCGAAAGTCGAGACAGGGACAACCGAAACCCCTTTTAGAGTAAATCGCATTCCCGGATTCTTCTAGAGGGTGCCTTTGGAGCCAGAGTCGCATGAAACAAAGTGTGGAGTCAACAATTTCCTAGAGCCGGATAGCTTGTGTTTTCGCACGAAATAACCGTTGGACCCGCACGAAGTTAGGGTTTTCGCATTTACTGACTCTGAGCTCCCCAAAAGTGTTTTCCAAAGTCATGATTGGCCCTAAACCCGTTTTAAACCAAATGGTAGCGCGAAATACCCTAAAGAGCGCATCTCACCCTAGAATCCCATTGAACGGATTTAGAGGCGTAAGAGGAGACATGGACACCCGAAACCCCATTTAGAGTAAAACGTGATCCCGGATTCTTCTAGAGTGTGTCTCTGGACCCAGAGTCGTTTGAAACACAGAGTAGAGTCATCAATTTCCTAAAGCCGCATAGATTGTGTTTTCGTACAAAAGTACCCTACGACCCGCTCGGAGTTCGGGTTTTCGCAATTACAGACATAGAGCTCATCGAAAGTGTTTTCCAGACCCAAGACAAGCACGAAACCCGTTTTAGAAAGAAAAGTGGCTCGAAATATCCTAAAAAGCGCTTCTGAACCAAGAATCCACTCTAATGAATTTCGAGGCGAAAGTCGAGACAGGGACAACCGAAACCCCTTTTAGAGTAAATCGCGTTCCCGGATTCTTCTAGAGGGTGCCTTTGGAGCCAGAGTCGCATGAAACAAAGTGTGGAGTCAACAATTTCCTAGAGCCGGATAGCTTGTGTTTTCGCACGAAATAACCGTACGACCCGCACGAAGTTAGGGTTTTCGCATTTAATGACTCTGAGCTCCCCAAAAGTGTTTTCCAAAGTCATGATTGGCCCTAAACCCGTTTTAAACCTAATTGAAGCTCGAAATACCCTAAAGAGCGCATCTCACCCTAGAATCCCATTGAACGGATTTAGAGGCGTAAGAGGAGACATGGACACCCGAAACCCCATTTAGAGTAAAACGTGATCCCGGATTCTTCTAGAGTGTGTCTCTGGACCCAGAGTCGTTTGAAACACAGAGTAGAGTCATCAATTTCCAAAAGCCGCATAGATTGTGTTTTCGTACAAAAGTACCCTACGACCCGCTCGGAGTTCGGGTTTTCGCAATGACAGACACTGAGCTCCTCGAAAGTGTTTTCCAGACCCAAGACAAGCACGAAACCCGTTTTAGAAAGAAAAGTGGCTCGAAATATCCTAAAAAGCGCTTCTGAACCAAGAATCCACTCTAATGAATTTCGAGGCGAAAGTCGAGACAGGGACAACCGAAACCCCTTTTAGAGTAAATCGCGTTCCCGGATTCTTCTAGAGGGTGCCTTTGGAGCCAGAGTCGCATGAAACAAAGTGTGGAGTCAACAATTTCCTAGAGCCGGATAGCTTGTGTTTTCGCACGAAAGAACCGTACGACCCGCACGAAGTTAGGGTTTTCTCATTTATTGACTCTGAGCTCCCCAAAAGTGTTTTCCAAAGTCATGATTGGCCCTAAACCCGTTTTAAACCTAATGGAAGATCGAAATACCCTAAAGAGCGCATCTCACCCTAGAATCCCATTGAACGGATTTAGAGGCGTAAGAGGAGATATGGACACCCGAAACCCCATTTAGAGTAAAACGTGATCCCGGATTCTTCTAGAGTGTGTCTCTGGACCCAGAGTCGTTTGAAACACAGAGTAGAGTCATCAATTTCCAAAAGCCGCATAGATTGTGTTTTCGTACAAAAGTACCCTACGACCCGCTCGGAGTTCGGGTTTTCGCATTCACAGACACTGAGCTCCTCGAAAGTGTTTTCCAGACCCAAGACAAGCACGAAACCCGTTTTAGAAAGAAAAGTGGCTCGAAATATCCTAAAAAGCGCTTCTAAACCAAGAATCCACTCTAATGAATTTCGAGGCGAAAGTCGAGACAGGGACAACCGAAACCCCTTTTAAGGTAAATCGCGTTCCCGGATTCTTCTAGAGGGTGCCTTTGGAGCCAGAGTCGCATGAAACAAAGTGTGGAGTCAACAATTTCCTAGAGCCGGATAGCTTGTGTTTTCGCACGAAAGAACCGTAGGACCCGCACGAAGTTAGGGTTTTCGCATTTACTGACTCTGAGCTCCCCAAAAGTGTTTTCCAAAGTCATGATTGGCCCTAAACCCGTTTTAAACCTAATGGAAGCTCGAACTAACCTAAAGAGCGCATCTCACCCTAGAATCCCATTGAACGGATTTAGAGGCGTAAGAGGAGACATGGACACCCGAAACCCCATTTAGAGTAAAACGTGATCCCGGATTCTTCTAGAGTGTGTCTCTGGACCCAGAGTCGTTTGAAACACAGAGTAGAGTCATCAATTTCCTAAAGCCGCATAGATTGTGTTTTCGTACAAAAGTACCCTACGACCCGCTCGGAGTTCGGGTTTTCGCAATTACAGACACAGAGCTCATCGAAAGTGTTTTCCAGACCCAAGACAAGCACGAAACCCGTTTTAGAAAGAAAAGTGGCTCGAAATATCCTAAAAAGCGCTTCTGAACCAAGAATCCACTCTAATGAATTTCGAGGCGAAAGTCGAGACAGGGACAACCGAAACCCCTTTTAGAGTAAATCGCGTTCCCGGATTCTTCTAGAGGGTGCCTTTGGAGCCAGAGTCGCATGAAACAAAGTGTGGAGTCAACAATTTCCTAGAGCCGGATAGCTTGTGTTTTCGCACGAAATAACCGTACGACCCGCACGAAGTTAGGGTTTTCGCATTTAATGACTCTGAGCTCCCCAAAAGTGTTTTCCAAAGTCATGATTGGCCCTAAACCCGTTTTAAACCTAATTGAAGCTCGAAATACCCTAAAGAGCGCATCTCACCCTAGAATCCCATTGAACGGATTTAGAGGCGTAAGAGGAGACATGGACACCCGAAACCCCATTTAGAGTAAAACGTGATCCCGGATTCTTCTAGAGTGTGTCTCTGGACCCAGAGTCGTTTGAAACACAGAGTAGAGTCATCAATTTCCAAAAGCCGCATAGATTGTGTTTTCGTACAAAAGTACCCTACGACCCGCTCGGAGTTCGGGTTTTCGCAATGACAGACACTGAGCTCCTCGAAAGTGTTTTCCAGACCCAAGACAAGCACGAAACCCGTTTTAGAAAGAAAAGTGGCTCGAAATATCCTAAAAAGCGCTTCTGAACCAAGAATCCACTCTAATGAATTTCGAGGCGAAAGTCGAGACAGGGACAACCGAAACCCCTTTTAGAGTAAATCGCGTTCCCGGATTCTTCTAGAGGGTGCCTTTGGAGCCAGAGTCGCATGAAACAAAGTGTGGAGTCAACAATTTCCTAGAGCCGGATAGCTTGTGTTTTCGCACGAAAGAACCGTACGACCCGCACGAAGTTAGGGTTTTCTCATTTACTGACTCTGAGCTCCCCAAAAGTGTTTTCCAAAGTCATGATTGGCCCTAAACCCGTTTTAAACCTAATGGAAGATCGAAATACCCTAAAGAGCGCATCTCACCCTAGAATCCCATTGAACGGATTTAGAGGCGTAAGAGGAGATATGGACACCCGAAACCCCATTTAGAGTAAAACGTGATCCCGGATTCTTCTAGAGTGTGTCTCTGGACCCAGAGTCGTTTGAAACACAGAGTAGAGTCATCAATTTCCAAAAGCCGCATAGATTGTGTTTTCGTACAAAAGTACCCTACGACCCGCTCGGAGTTCGGGTTTTCGCATTCACAGACACTGAGCTCCTCGAAAGTGTTTTCCAGACCCAAGACAAGCACGAAACCCGTTTTAGAAAGAAAAGTGGCTCGAAATATCCTAAAAAGCGCTTCTGAACCAAGAATCCACTCTAATGAATTTCGAGGCGAAAGTCGAGACAGGGACAACCGAAACCCCTTTTAAGGTAAATCGCGTTCCCGGATTCTTCTAGAGGGTGCCTTTGGAGCCAGAGTCGCATGAAACAAAGTGTGGAGTCAACAATTTCCTAGAGCCGGATAGCTTGTGTTTTCGCACGAAAGAACCGTAGGACCCGCACGAAGTTAGGGTTTTCGCATTTACTGACTCTGAGCTCCCCAAAAGTGTTTTCCAAAGTCATGATTGGCCCTAAACCCGTTTTAAACCTAATGGAAGCTCGAACTAACCTAAAGAGCGCATCTCACCCTAGAATCCCATTGAACGGATTTAGAGGCGTAAGAGGAGACATGGACACCCGAAACCCCATTTAGAGTAAAACGTGATCCCGGATTCTTCTAGAGTGTGTCTCTGGACCCAGAGTCGTTTGAAACACAGAGTAGAGTCATCAATTTCCTAAAGCCGCATAGATTGTGTTTTCGTACAAAAGTACCCTAAGACCCGCTCGGAGTTCGGGTTTTCGCAATTACAGACACTGAGCTCCTCGAAAGTGTATTCCAGACCCAAGACAAGCACGAAACCCGTTTTAGAAAGAAAAGTGGCTCGAAATATCCTAAAAAGCGCTTCTAAACCAAGAATCCACTCTAATGAATTTCGAGGCGAAAGTCGAGACAGGGACAACCGAAACCCCTTTTAAGGTAAATCGCGTTCCCGGATTCTTCTAGAGGGTGCCTTTGGAGCCAGAGTCGCATGAAACAAAGTGTGGAGTCAACAATTTCCTAGAGCCGGATAGCTTGTGTTTTCGCACGAAAGAACCGTAGGACCCGCACGAAGTTAGGTTTTTCGCATTTACTGACTCTGAGCTCCCCAAAAGTGTTTTCCAAAGTCATGATTGGCCCTAAACCCGTTTTAAACCAAATGGTAGCGCGAAATACCCTAAAGAGCGCATCTCACCCTAGAATCCCATTGAACGGATTTAGAGGCGTAAGAGGAGACATGGACACCCGAAACCCCATTTAGAGTAAAACGTGATCCCGGATTCTTCTAGAGTGTGTCTCTGGACCTAGAGTCGTTTGAAACACAGAGTAGAGTCATCAATTTCCTAAAGCCGCATAGATTGTGTTTTCGTACAAAAGTACCCTACGACCCGCTCGGAGTTCGGGTTTTCGCAATTACAGACACAGAGCTCATCGAAAGTGTTTTCCAGACCCAAGACAAGCACGAAACCCGTTTTAGAAAGAAAAGTGGCTCGAAATATCCTAAAAAGCGCTTCTGAACCAAGAATCCACTCTAATGAATTTCGAGGCGAAAGTCGAGACAGGGACAACCGAAACCCCTTTTAGAGTAAATCGCGTTCCCGGATTCTTCTAGAGGGTGCCTTTGGAGCCAGAGTCGCATGAAACAAAGTGTGGAGTCAACAATTTCCTAGAGCCGGATAGCTTGTGTTTTCGCACGAAATAACCGTACGACCCGCACGAAGTTAGGGTTTTCGCATTTAATGACTCTGAGCTCCCCAAAAGTGTTTTCCAAAGTCATGATTGGCCCTAAACCCGTTTTAAACCTAATTGAAGCTCGAAATACCCTAAAGAGCGCATCTCACCCTAGAATCCCATTGAACGGATTTAGAGGCGTAAGAGGAGACATGGACACCCGAAACCCCATTTAGAGTAAAACGTGATCCCGGATTCTTCTAGAGTGTGTCTCTGGACCCAGAGTCGTTTGAAACACAGAGTAGAGTCATCAATTTCCAAAAGCCGCATAGATTGTGTTTTCGTACAAAAGTACCCTACGACCCGCTCGGAGTTCCGGTTTTCGCATTCACAGACACTGAGCTCCTCGAAAGTGTTTTCCAGACCCAAGACAAGCACGAAACCCGTTTTAGAAAGAAAAGTGGCTCGAAATATCCTAAAAAGCGCTTCTGAACCAAGAATCCACTCTAATGAATTTCGAGGCGAAAGTCGAGACAGGGACAACCGAAACCCCTTTTAAGGTAAATCGCGTTCCCGGATTCTTCTAGAGGGTGCCTTTGGAGCCAGAGTCGCATGAAACAAAGTGTGGAGTCAACAATTTCCTAGAGCCGGATAGCTTGTGTTTTCGCACGAAAGAACCGTAGGACCCGCACGAAGTTAGGGTTTTCGCATTTACTGACTCTGAGCTCCCCAAAAGTGTTTTCCAAAGTCATGATTGGCCCTAAACCCGTTTTAAACCTAATGGAAGCTCGAACTAACCTAAAGAGCGCATCTCACCCTAGAATCCCATTGAACGGATTTAGAGGCGTAAGAGGAGACATGGACACCCGAAACCCCATTTAGAGTAAAACGTGATCCCGGATTCTTCTAGAGTGTGTCTCTGGACCCAGAGTCGTTTGAAACACAGAGTAGAGTCATCAATTTCCTAAAGCCGCATAGATTGTGTTTTCGTACAAAAGTACCCTACGACCCGCTCGGAGTTCCGGTTTTCGCATTCACAGACACTGAGCTCCTCGAAAGTGTTTTCCAGACCCAAGACAAGCACGAAACCCGTTTTAGAAAGAAAAGTGGCTCGAAATATCCTAAAAAGCGCTTCTGAACCAAGAATCCACTCTAATGAATTTCGAGGCGAAAGTCAAGACAGGGACAACCGAAACACCTTTTAGAGTAAATCGCGTTCCCGGATTCTTCTAGAGGGTGCCTTTGGAGCCAGAGTCGCATGAAACAAAGTGTGGAGTCAACAATTTCCAAGTCCGGATAGCTTGTGTTTTCGCACGAAAGAACCGTAGGACCCGCACGAAGTTAGGGTTTTCGCATTTACTAACTCTGAGCTCCCCAAAAGTGTTTTCCAAAGTATTGATTGGCCCTAAACCCGTTTTAAACCTAATGGAAGCTCGAAATACCCTAAAGAGCGCATCTCACCCTAGAATCCCATTGAACGGATTTAGAGGCGTAAGAGGAGACATGGACACCCGAAACCCCATTTAGAGTAAAACGTGATCCCGGATTCTTCTAGAGTGTGTCTCTGGACCCAGAGTCGTTTGAAACACAGAGTAGAGTCATCAATTTCCTAAAGCCGCATAGATTGTGTTTTCGTACAAAAGTACCCTAAGACCCGCTCGGAGTTCGGGTTTTCGCAATTACAGACACTGAGCTCCTCGAAAGTGTATTCCAGACCCAAGACAAGCACGAAACCCGTTTTAGAAAGAAAAGTGGCTCGAAATATCCTAAAAAGCGCTTCTAAACCAAGAATCCACTCTAATGAATTTCGAGGCGAAAGTCGAGACAGGGACAACCGAAACCCCTTTTAAGGTAAATCGCGTTCCCGGATTCTTCTAGAGGGTGCCTTTGGAGCCAGAGTCGCATGAAACAAAGTGTGGAGTCAACAATTTCCTAGAGCCGGATAGCTTGTGTTTTCGCACGAAAGAACCGTAGGACCCGCACGAAGTTAGGTTTTTCGCATTTACTGACTCTGAGCTCCCCAAAAGTGTTTTCCAAAGTCATGATTGGCCCTAAACCCGTTTTAAACCAAATGGTAGCGCGAAATACCCTAAAGAGCGCATCTCACCCTAGAATCCCATTGAACGGATTTAGAGGCGTAAGAGGAGACATGGACACCCGAAACCCCATTTAGAGTAAAACGTGATCCCGGATTCTTCTAGAGTGTGTCTCTGGACCTAGAGTCGTTTGAAACACAGAGTAGAGTCATCAATTTCCTAAAGCCGCATAGATTGTGTTTTCGTACAAAAGTACCCTACGACCCGCTCGGAGTTCGGGTTTTCGCAATTACAGACACAGAGCTCATCGAAAGTGTTTTCCAGACCCAAGACAAGCACGAAACCCGTTTTAGAAAGAAAAGTGGCTCGAAATATCCTAAAAAGCGCTTCTGAACCAAGAATCCACTCTAATGAATTTCGAGGCGAAAGTCGAGACAGGGACAACCGAAACCCCTTTTAGAGTAAATCGCGTTCCCGGATTCTTCTAGAGGGTGCCTTTGGAGCCAGAGTCGCATGAAACAAAGTGTGGAGTCAACAATTTCCTAGAGCCGGATAGCTTGTGTTTTCGCACGAAATAACCGTACGACCCGCACGAAGTTAGGGTTTTCGCATTTAATGACTCTGAGCTCCCCAAAAGTGTTTTCCAAAGTCATGATTGGCCCTAAACCCGTTTTAAACCTAATGGAAGCTCGAAATACCCTAAAGAGCGCATCTCACCCTAGAATCCCATTGAACGGATTTAGAGGCGTAAGAGGAGACATGGACACCCGAAACCCCATTTAGAGTAAAACGTGATCACGGATTCTTCTAGAGTGTGTCTCTGGACCCAGAGTCGTTTGAAACACAGAGTAGAGTCATCAATTTCCAAAAGCCGCATAGATTGTGTTTTCGTACAAAAGTACCCTACGACCCGCTCGGAGTTCGGGTTTTCGCATTCACAGACACTGAGCTCCTCGAAAGTGTTTTCCAGACCCAAGACAAGCACGAAACCCGTTTTAGAAAGAAAAGTGGCTCGAAATATCCTAAAAAGCGCTTCTGAACCAAGAATCCACTCTAATGAATTTCGAGGCGAAAGTCGAGAGAGGGACAACCGAAACCCCTTTTAGAGTAAATCGCGTTCCCGGATTCTTCTAGAGGGTGCCTTTGGAGCCAGAGTCGCATGAAACAAAGTGTGGAGTCAACAATTTCCTAGAGCCGGATAGCTTGTGTTTTCGCACGAAAGAACCGTAGGACCCGCACGAAGTTAGGGTTTTCGCATTTACTGACTCTGAGCTCCCCAAAAGTGTTTTCCAAAGTCATGATTGGCCCTAAACCCGTTTTAAACCTAATGGAAGCTCGAACTAACCTAAAGAGCGCATCTCACCCTAGAATCCCATTGAACGGATTTAGAGGCGTAAGAGGAGACATGGACACCCGAAACCCCATTTAGAGTAAAACGTGATCCCGGATTCTTCTAGAGTGTGTCTCTGGACCCAGAGTCGTTTGAAACACAGAGTAGAGTCATCAATTTCCTAAAGCCGCATAGATTGTGTTTTCGTACAAAAGTACCCTACGACCCGCTCGGAGTTCCGGTTTTCGCATTCACAGACACTGAGCTCCTCGAAAGTGTTTTCCAGACCCAAGACAAGCACGAAACCCGTTTTAGAAAGAAAAGTGGCTCGAAATATCCTAAAAAGCGCTTCTGAACCAAGAATCCACTCTAATGAATTTCGAGGCGAAAGTCAAGACAGGGACAACCGAAACCCCTTTTAGAGTAAATCGCGTTCCCGGATTCTTCTAGAGGGTGCCTTTGGTGCCAGAGTCGCATGAAACAAAGTGTGGAGTCAACAATTTCCAAGTCCGGATAGCTTGTGTTTTCGCACGAAAGAACCGTAGGACCCGCACGAAGTTAGGGTTTTCGCATTTACTAACTCTGAGCTCCCCAAAAGTGTTTTCCAAAGTATTGATTGGCCCTAAACCCGTTTTAAACCTAATGGAAGCTCGAAATACCCTAAAGAGCGCATCTCACCCTAGAATCCCATTGAACGGATTTAGAGGCGTAAGAGGAGACATGGACACCCGAAACCCCATTTAGAGTAAAACGTGATCCCGGATTCTTCTAGAGTGTGTCTCTGGACCCAGAGTCGTTTGAAACACAGAGTAGAGTCATCAATTTCCTAAAGCCGCATAGATTGTGTTTTCGTACAAAAGTACCCTAAGACCCGCTCGGAGTTCGGGTTTTCGCAATTACAGACACTGAGCTCCTCGAAAGTGTATTCCAGACCCAAGACAAGCACGAAACCCGTTTTAGAAAGAAAAGTGGCTCGAAATATCCTAAAAAGCGCTTCTAAACCAAGAATCCACTCTAATGAATTTCGAGGCGAAAGTCGAGACAGGGACAACCGAAACCCCTTTTAGAGTAAATCGCATTCCCGGATTCTTCTAGAGGGTGCCTTTGGAGCCAGAGTCGCATGAAACAAAGTGTGGAGTCAACAATTTCCTAGAGCCGGATAGCCTGTGTTTTCTCACGAAATAACCGTTGGACCCGCACGAAGTTAGGGTTTTCGCATTTACTGACTCTGAGCTCCCCAAAAGTGTTTTCCAAAGTCATGATTGGCCCTAAACCCGTTTTAAACCAAATGGTAGCGCGAAATACCCTAAAGAGCGCATCTCACCCTAGAATCCCATTGAACGGATTTAGAGGCGTAAGAGGAGACATGGACACCCGAAACCCCATTTAGAGTAAAACGTGATCCCGGATTCTTCTAGAGTGTGTCTCTGGACCCAGAGTCGTTTGAAACACAGAGTAGAGTCATCAATTTCCTAAAGCCGCATAGATTGTGTTTTCGTACAAAAGTACCCTACGACCCGCTCGGAGTTCCGGTTTTCGCATTCACAGACACTGAGCTCCTCGAAAGTGTTTTCCAGACCCAAGACAAGCACGAAACCCGTTTTAGAAAGAAAAGTGGCTCGAAATATCCTAAAAAGCGCTTCTGAACCAAGAATCCACTCTAATGAATTTCGAGGCGAAAGTCATGACAGGGACAACCGAAACCCCTTTTAGAGTAAATCGCGTTCCCGGATTCTTCTAGAGGGTGCCTTTGGAGCCAGAGTCGCATGAAACAAAGTGTGGAGTCAACAACTTCCAAGTCCGGATAGCTTGTGTTTTCGCACGAAAGAACCGTAGGACCCGCACGAAGTTAGGGTTTTCGCATTTACTAACTCTGAGCTCCCCAAAAGTGTTTTCCAAAGTATTGATTGGCCCTAAACCCGTTTTAAACCTAATGGAAGCTCGAAATACCCTAAAGAGCGCATCTCACCCTAGAATCCCATTGAACGGATTTAGAGGCGTAAGAGGAGACATGGACACCCGAAACCCCATTTAGAGTAAAACGTGATCCCGGATTCTTCTAGAGTGTGTCTCTGGACCCAGAGTCGTTTGAAACACAGAGTAGAGTCATCAATTTCCTAAAGCCGCATAGATTGTGTTTTCGTACAAAAGTACCCTAAGACCCGCTCGGAGTTCGGGTTTTCGCAATTACAGACACTGAGCTCCTCGAAAGTGTATTCCAGACCCAAGACAAGCAAGAAACCCGTTTTAGAAAGAAAAGTGGCTCGAAATATCCTAAAAAGCGCTTCTAAACCAAGAATCCACTCTAATGAATTTCGAGGCGAAAGTCGAGACAGGGACAACCGAAACCCCTTTTAGAGTAAATCGCATTCCCGGATTCTTCTAGAGGGTGCCTTTGGAGCCAGAGTCGCATGAAACAAAGTGTGGAGTCAACAATTTCCTAGAGCCGGATAGCCTGTGTTTTCTCACGAAATAACCGTTGGACCCGCACGAAGTTAGGGTTTTCGCATTTACTGACTCTGAGCTCCCCAAAAGTGTTTTCCAAAGTCATGATTGGCCCTAAACCCGTTTTAAACCAAATGGTAGCGCGAAATACCCTAAAGAGCGCATCTCACCCTAGAATCCCATTGAACGGATTTAGAGGCGTAAGAGGAGACATGGACACCCGAAACCCCATTTAGAGTAAAACGTGATCCCGGATTCTTCTAGAGTGTGTCTCTGGACCCAGAGTCGTTTGAAACACAGAGTAGAGTCATCAATTTCCTAAAGCCGCATAGATTGTGTTTTCGTACAAAAGTACCCTACGACCCGCTCGGAGTTCGGGTTTTCGCAATTACAGACACAGAGCTCATCGAAAGTGTTTTCCAGACCCAAGACAAGCACGAAACCCGTTTTAGAAAGAAAAGTGGCTCGAAATATCCTAAAAAGCGCTTCTGAACCAAGAATCCACTCTAATGAATTTCGAGGCGAAAGTCGAGACAGGGACAACCGAAACCCCTTTTAGAGTAAATCGCGTTCCCGGATTCTTCTAGAGGGTGCCTTTGGAGCCAGAGTCGCATGAAACAAAGTGTGGAGTCAACAATTTCCTAGAGCCGGATATCTTGTGTTTTCGCACGAAATAACCGTACGACCCGCACGAAGTTAGGGTTTTCGCATTTAATGACTCTGAGCTCCCCAAAAGTGTTTTCCAAAGTCATGATTGGCCCTAAACCCGTTTTAAACCAAATGGTAGCGCGAAATACCCTAAAGAGCGCATCTCACCCTAGAATCCCATTGAACGGATTTAGAGGCGTAAGAGGAGACATGGACACCCGAAACCCCATTTAGAGTAAAACGTGATCCCGGATTCTTCTAGAGTGTGTCTCTGGACCCAGAGTCGTTTGAAACACAGAGTAGAGTCATCAATTTCCTAAAGCCGCATAGATTGTGTTTTCGTACAAAAGTACCCTACGACCCGCTCGGAGTTCGGGTTTTCGCAATGACAGACACTGAGCTCCTCGAAAGTGTTTTCCAGACCCAAGACAAGCACGAAACCCGTTTTAGAAAGAAAAGTGGCTCGAAATATCCTAAAAAGCGCTTCTGAACCAAGAATCCACTCTAATAAATTTCGAGGCGAAAGTCGAGACAGGGACAACCGAAACCCCTTTTAGAGTAAATCGCGTTCCCGGATTCTTCTAGAGGGTGCCTTTGGAGCCAGAGTCGCATGAAACAAAGTGTGGAGTCAACAATTTCCTAGAGCCGGATAGCTTGTGTTTTCGCACGAAATAACCGTACGACCCGCACGAAGTTAGGGTTTTCGCATTTAATGTTTCTGAGCTCCCCAAAAGTGTTTTCCAAAGTCATGATTGGCCCTAAACCCGTTTTAAACCTAATGGAAGCTCGAAATACCCTAAAGAGCGCATCTCACCCTAGAATCCCATTGAACGGATTTAGAGGCGTAAGAGGAGACATGGACACCCGAAACCCCATTTAGAGTAAAACGTGATCCCGGATTCTTCTAGAGTGTGTCTCTGGACCCAGAGTCGTTTGAAACACAGAGTAGAGTCATCAATTTCCAAAAGCCGCATAGATTGTGTTTTCGTACAAAAGTACCCTACGACCCGCTCGGAGTTCGGGTTTTCGCATTCACAGACACTGAGCTCCTCGAAAGTGTTTTCCAGACCCAAGACAAGCACGAAACCCGTTTTAGAAAGAAAAGTGGCTCGAAATATCCTAAAAAGCGCTTCTGAACCAAGAATCCACTCTAATGAATTTCGAGGCGAAAGTCGAGAGAGGGACAACCGAAACCCCTTTTAGAGTAAATCGCGTTCCCGGATTCTTCTAGAGGGTGCCTTTGGAGCCAGAGTCGCATGAAACAAAGTGTGGAGTCAACAATTTCCTAGAGCCGGATAGCTTGTGTTTTCGCACGAAAGAACCGTAGGACCCGCACGAAGTTAGGGTTTTCGCATTTACTGACTCTGAGCTCCCCAAAAGTGTTTTCCAAAGTCATGATTGGCCCTAAACCCGTTTTAAACCTAATGGAAGCTCGAACTAACCTAAAGAGCGCATCTCACCCTAGAATCCCATTGAACGGATTTAGAGGCGTAAGAGGAGACATGGACACCCGAAACCCCATTTAGAGTAAAACGTGATCCCGGATTCTTCTAGAGTGTGTCTCTGGACCCAGAGTCGTTTGAAACACAGAGTAGAGTCATCAATTTCCTAAAGCCGCATAGATTGTGTTTTCGTACAAAAGTACCCTACGACCCGCTCGGAGTTCCGGTTTTCGCATTCACAGACACTGAGCTCCTCGAAAGTGTTTTCCAGACCCAAGACAAGCACGAAACCCGTTTTAGAAAGAAAAGTGGCTCGAAATATCCTAAAAAGCGCTTCTGAACCAAGAATCCACTCTAATGAATTTCGAGGCGAAAGTCATGACAGGGACAACCGAAACCCCTTTTAGAGTAAATCGCGTTCCCGGATTCTTCTAGAGGGTGCCTTTGGAGCCAGAGTCGCATGAAACAAAGTGTGGAGTCAACAACTTCCAAGTCCGGATAGCTTGTGTTTTCGCACGAAAGAACCGTAGGACCCGCACGAAGTTAGGGTTTTCGCATTTACTAACTCTGAGCTCCCCAAAAGTGTTTTCCAAAGTATTGATTGGCCCTAAACCCGTTTTAAACCTAATGGAAGCTCGAAATACCCTAAAGAGCGCATCTCACCCTAGAATCCCATTGAACGGATTTAGAGGCGTAAGAGGAGACATGGACACCCGAAACCCCATTTAGAGTAAAACGTGATCCCGGATTCTTCTAGAGTGTGTCTCTGGACCCAGAGTCGTTTGAAACACAGAGTAGAGTCATCAATTTCCTAAAGCCGCATAGATTGTGTTTTCGTACAAAAGTACCCTAAGACCCGCTCGGAGTTCGGGTTTTCGCAATTACAGACACTGAGCTCCTCGAAAGTGTATTCCAGACCCAAGACAAGCACGAAACCCGTTTTAGATAGAAAAGTGGCTCGAAATATCCTAAAAAGCGCTTCTAAACCAAGAATCCACTCTAATGAATTTCGAGGCGAAAGTCGAGACAGGGACGACCGAAACCCCTTTTAGAGTAAATCGCATTCCCGGATTCTTCTAGAGGGTGCCTTTGGAGCCAGAGTCGCATGAAACAAAGTGTGGAGTCAACAATTTCCTAGAGCCGGATAGCCTGTGTTTTCTCACGAAATAACCGTTGGACCCGCACGAAGTTAGGGTTTTCGCATTTACTGACTCTGAGCTCCCCAAAAGTGTTTTCCAAAGTCATGATTGGCCCTAAACCCGTTTTAAACCAAATGGTAGCGCGAAATACCCTAAAGAGCGCATCTCACCCTAGAATCCCATTGAACGGATTTAGAGGCGTAAGAGGAGACATGGACACCCGAAACCCCATTTAGAGTAAAACGTGATCCCGGATTCTTCTAGAGTGTGTCTCTGGACCCAGAGTCGTTTGAAACACAGAGTAGAGTCATCAATTTCCTAAAGCCGCATAGATTGTGTTTTCGTACAAAAGTACCCTACGACCCGCTCGGAGTTCCGGTTTTCGCATTCACAGACACTGAGCTCCTCGAAAGTGTTTTCCAGACCCAAGACAAGCACGAAACCCGTTTTAGAAAGAAAAGTGGCTCGAAATATCCTAAAAAGCGCTTCTGAACCAAGAATCCACTCTAATGAATTTCGAGGCGAAAGTCATGACAGGGACAACCGAAACCCCTTTTAGAGTAAATCGCGTTCCCGGATTCTGCTAGAGGGTGCCTTTGGAGCCAGAGTCGCATGAAACAAAGTGTGGAGTCAACAACTTCCAAGTCCGGATAGCTTGTGTTTTCGCACGAAAGAACCGTAGGACCCGCACGAAGTTAGGGTTTTCGCATTTACTAACTCTGAGCTCCCCAAAAGTGTTTTCCAAAGTATTGATTGGCCCTAAACCCGTTTTAAACCTAATGGAAGCTCGAAATACCCTAAAGAGCGCATCTCACCCTAGAATCCCATTGAACGGATTTAGAGGCGTAAGAGGAGACATGGACACCCGAAACCCCATTTAGAGTAAAACGTGATCCCGGATTCTTCTAGAGTGTGTCTCTGGACCCAGAGTCGTTTGAAACACAGAGTAGAGTCATCAATTTCCTAAAGCCGCATAGATTGTGTTTTCGTACAAAAGTACCCTAAGACCCGCTCGGAGTTCGGGTTTTCGCAATTACAGACACTGAGCTCCTCGAAAGTGTATTCCAGACCCAAGACAAGCACGAAACCCGTTTTAGAAAGAAAAGTGGCTCGAAATATCCTAAAAAGCGCTTCTAAACCAAGAATCCACTCTAATGAATTTCGAGGCGAAAGTCGAGACAGGGACAACCGAAACCCCTTTTAGAGTAAATCGCATTCCCGGATTCTTCTAGAGGGTGCCTTTGGAGCCAGAGTCGCATGAAACAAAGTGTGGAGTCAACAATTTCCTAGAGCCGGATAGCCTGTGTTTTCTCACGAAATAACCGTTGGACCCGCACGAAGTTAGGGTTTTCGCATTTACTGACTCTGAGCTCCCCAAAAGTGTTTTCCAAAGTCATGATTGGCCCTAAACCCGTTTTAAACCAAATGGTAGCGCGAAATACCCTAAAGAGCGCATCTCACCCTAGAATCCCATTGAACGGATTTAGAGGCGTAAGAGGAGACATGGACACCCGAAACCCCATTTAGAGTAAAACGTGATCCCGGATTCTTCTAGAGTGTGTCTCTGGACCCAGAGTCGTTTGAAACACAGAGTAGAGTCATCAATTTCCTAAAGCCGCATAGATTGTGTTTTCGTACAAAAGTACCCTACGACCCGCTCGGAGTTCGGGTTTTCGCAATTACAGACACAGAGCTCATCGAAAGTGTTTTCCAGACCCAAGACAAGCACGAAACCCGTTTTAGAAAGAAAAGTGGCTCGAAATATCCTAAAAAGCGCTTCTGAACCAAGAATCCACTCTAATGAATTTCGAGGCGAAAGTCGAGACAGGGACAACCGAAACCCCTTTTAGAGTAAATCGCGTTCCCGGATTCTTCTAGAGGGTGCCTTTGGAGCCAGAGTCGCATGAAACAAAGTGTGGAGTCAACAATTTCCTAGAGCCGGATATCTTGTGTTTTCGCACGAAATAACCGTACGACCCGCACGAAGTTAGGGTTTTCGCATTTAATGACTCTGAGCTCCCCAAAAGTGTTTTCCAAAGTCATGATTGGCCCTAAACCCGTTTTAAACCAAATGGTAGCGCGAAATACCCTAAAGAGCGCATCTCACCCTAGAATCCCATTGAACGGATTTAGAGGCGTAAGAGGAGACATGGACACCCGAAACCCCATTTAGAGTAAAACGTGATCCCGGATTCTTCTAGAGTGTGTCTCTGGACCCAGAGTCGTTTGAAACACAGAGTAGAGTCATCAATTTCCTAAAGCCGCATAGATTGTGTTTTCGTACAAAAGTACCCTACGACCCGCTCGGAGTTCGGGTTTTCGCAATGACAGACACTGAGCTCCTCGAAAGTGTTTTCCAGACCCAAGACAAGCACGAAACCCGTTTTAGAAAGAAAAGTGGCTCGAAATATCCTAAAAAGCGCTTCTGAACCAAGAATCCACTCTAATAAATTTCGAGGCGAAAGTCGAGACAGGGACAACCGAAACCCCTTTTAGAGTAAATCGCGTTCCCGGATTCTTCTAGAGGGTGCCTTTGGAGCCAGAGTCGCATGAAACAAAGTGTGGAGTCAACAATTTCCTAGAGCCGGATAGCTTGTGTTTTCGCACGAAATAACCGTACGACCCGCACGAAGTTAGGGTTTTCGCATTTAATGTTTCTGAGCTCCCCAAAAGTGTTTTCCAAAGTCATGATTGGCCCTAAACCCGTTTTAAACCTAATGGAAGCTCGAAATACCCTAAAGAGCGCATCTCACCCTAGAATCCCATTGAACGGATTTAGAGGCGTAAGAGGAGACATGGACACCCGAAACCCCATTTAGAGTAAAACGTGATCCCGGATTCTTCTAGAGTGTGTCTCTGGACCCAGAGTCGTTTGAAACACAGAGTAGAGTCATCAATTTCCAAAAGCCGCATAGATTGTGTTTTCGTACAAAAGTACCCTACGACCCGCTCGGAGTTCGGGTTTTCGCATTCACAGACACTGAGCTCCTCGAAAGTGTTTTCCAGACCCAAGACAAGCACGAAACCCGTTTTAGAAAGAAAAGTGGCTCGAAATATCCTAAAAAGCGCTTCTGAACCAAGAATCCACTCTAATGAATTTCGAGGCGAAAGTCGAGAGAGGGACAACCGAAACCCCTTTTAGAGTAAATCGCGTTCCCGGATTCTTCTAGAGGGTGCCTTTGGAGCCAGAGTCGCATGAAACAAAGTGTGGAGTCAACAATTTCCTAGAGCCGGATAGCTTGTGTTTTCGCACGAAAGAACCGTAGGACCCGCACGAAGTTAGGGTTTTCGCATTTACTGACTCTGAGCTCCCCAAAAGTGTTTTCCAAAGTCATGATTGGCCCTAAACCCGTTTTAAACCTAATGGAAGCTCGAACTAACCTAAAGAGCGCATCTCACCCTAGAATCCCATTGAACGGATTTAGAGGCGTAAGAGGAGACATGGACACCCGAAACCCCATTTAGAGTAAAACGTGATCCCGGATTCTTCTAGAGTGTGTCTCTGGACCCAGAGTCGTTTGAAACACAGAGTAGAGTCATCAATTTCCTAAAGCCGCATAGATTGTGTTTTCGTACAAAAGTACCCTACGACCCGCTCGGAGTTCCGGTTTTCGCATTCACAGACACTGAGCTCCTCGAAAGTGTTTTCCAGACCCAAGACAAGCACGAAACCCGTTTTAGAAAGAAAAGTGGCTCGAAATATCCTAAAAAGCGCTTCTGAACCAAGAATCCACTCTAATGAATTTCGAGGCGAAAGTCATGACAGGGACAACCGAAACCCCTTTTAGAGTAAATCGCGTTCCCGGATTCTTCTAGAGGGTGCCTTTGGAGCCAGAGTCGCATGAAACAAAGTGTGGAGTCAACAACTTCCAAGTCCGGATAGCTTGTGTTTTCGCACGAAAGAACCGTAGGACCCGCACGAAGTTAGGGTTTTCGCATTTACTAACTCTGAGCTCCCCAAAAGTGTTTTCCAAAGTATTGATTGGCCCTAAACCCGTTTTAAACCTAATGGAAGCTCGAAATACCCTAAAGAGCGCATCTCACCCTAGAATCCCATTGAACGGATTTAGAGGCGTAAGAGGAGACATGGACACCCGAAACCCCATTTAGAGTAAAACGTGATCCCGGATTCTTCTAGAGTGTGTCTCTGGACCCAGAGTCGTTTGAAACACAGAGTAGAGTCATCAATTTCCTAAAGCCGCATAGATTGTGTTTTCGTACAAAAGTACCCTAAGACCCGCTCGGAGTTCGGGTTTTCGCAATTACAGACACTGAGCTCCTCGAAAGTGTATTCCAGACCCAAGACAAGCACGAAACCCGTTTTAGATAGAAAAGTGGCTCGAAATATCCTAAAAAGCGCTTCTAAACCAAGAATCCACTCTAATGAATTTCGAGGCGAAAGTCGAGACAGGGACGACCGAAACCCCTTTTAGAGTAAATCGCATTCCCGGATTCTTCTAGAGGGTGCCTTTGGAGCCAGAGTCGCATGAAACAAAGTGTGGAGTCAACAATTTCCTAGAGCCGGATAGCCTGTGTTTTCTCACGAAATAACCGTTGGACCCGCACGAAGTTAGGGTTTTCGCATTTACTGACTCTGAGCTCCCCAAAAGTGTTTTCCAAAGTCATGATTGGCCCTAAACCCGTTTTAAACCAAATGGTAGCGCGAAATACCCTAAAGAGCGCATCTCACCCTAGAATCCCATTGAACGGATTTAGAGGCGTAAGAGGAGACATGGACACCCGAAACCCCATTTAGAGTAAAACGTGATCCCGGATTCTTCTAGAGTGTGTCTCTGGACCCAGAGTCGTTTGAAACACAGAGTAGAGTCATCAATTTCCTAAAGCCGCATAGATTGTGTTTTCGTACAAAAGTACCCTACGACCCGCTCGGAGTTCCGGTTTTCGCATTCACAGACACTGAGCTCCTCGAAAGTGTTTTCCAGACCCAAGACAAGCACGAAACCCGTTTTAGAAAGAAAAGTGGCTCGAAATATCCTAAAAAGCGCTTCTGAACCAAGAATCCACTCTAATGAATTTCGAGGCGAAAGTCATGACAGGGACAACCGAAACCCCTTTTAGAGTAAATCGCGTTCCCGGATTCTGCTAGAGGGTGCCTTTGGAGCCAGAGTCGCATGAAACAAAGTGTGGAGTCAACAACTTCCAAGTCCGGATAGCTTGTGTTTTCGCACGAAAGAACCTTAGGACCCGCACGAAGTTAGGGTTTTCGCATTTACTAACTCTGAGCTCCCCAAAAGTGTTTTCCAAAGTATTGATTGGCCCTAAACCCGTTTTAAACCTAATGGAAGCTCGAAATACCCTAAAGAGCGCATCTCACCCTAGAATCCCATTGAACGGATTTAGAGGCGTAAGAGGAGACATGGACACCCGAAACCCCATTTAGAGTAAAACGTGATCCCGGATTCTTCTAGAGTGTGTCTCTGGACCCAGAGTCGTTTGAAACACAGAGTAGAGTCATCAATTTCCTAAAGCCGCATAGATTGTGTTTTCGTACAAAAGTACCCTAAGACCCGCTCGGAGTTCGGGTTTTCGCAATTACAGACACTGAGCTCCTCGAAAGTGTATTCCAGACCCAAGACAAGCACGAAACCCGTTTTAGAAAGAAAAGTGGCTCGAAATATCCTAAAAAGCGCTTCTAAACCAAGAATCCACTCTAATGAATTTCGAGGCGAAAGTCGAGACAGGGACAACCGAAACCCCTTTTAGAGTAAATCGCATTCCCGGATTCTTCTAGAGGGTGCCTTTGGAGCCAGAGTCGCATGAAACAAAGTGTGGAGTCAACAATTTCCTAGAGCCGGATAGCCTGTGTTTTCTCACGAAATAACCGTTGGACCCGCACGAAGTTAGGGTTTTCGCATTTACTGACTCTGAGCTCCCCAAAAGTGTTTTCCAAAGTCATGATTGGCCCTAAACCCGTTTTAAACCAAATGGTAGCGCGAAATACCCTAAAGAGCGCATCTCACCCTAGAATCCCATTGAACGGATTTAGAGGCGTAAGAGGAGACATGGACACCCGAAACCCCATTTAGAGTAAAACGTGATCCCGGATTCTTCTAGAGTGTGTCTCTGGACCCAGAGTCGTTTGAAACACAGAGTAGAGTCATCAATTTCCTAAAGCCGCATAGATTGTGTTTTCGTACAAAAGTACCCTACGACCCGCTCGGAGTTCGGGTTTTCGCAATTACAGACACAGAGCTCATCGAAAGTGTTTTCCAGACCCAAGACAAGCACGAAACCCGTTTTAGAAAGAAAAGTGGCTCGAAATATCCTAAAAAGCGCTTCTAAACCAAGAATCCACTCTAATGAATTTCGAGGCGAAAGTCGAGACAGGGACAACCGAAACCCCTTTTAGAGTAAATCGCGTTCCCGGATTCTTCTAGAGGGTGCCTTTGGAGCCAGAGTCGCATGAAACAAAGTGTGGAGTCAACAATTTCCTAGAGCCGGATATCTTGTGTTTTCGCACGAAATAACCGTACGACCCGCACGAAGTTAGGGTTTTCGCATTTAATGACTCTGAGCTCCCCAAAAGTGTTTTCCAAAGTCATGATTGGCCCTAAACCCGTTTTAAACCTAATGGAAGATCGAAATACCCTAAAGAGCGCATCTCACCCTAGAATCCCATTGAACGGATTTAGAGGCGTAAGAGGAGACATGGACACCCGAAACCCCATTTAGAGTAAAACGTGATCCCGGATTCTTCTAGAGTGTGTCTCTGGACCCAGAGTCGTTTGAAACACAGAGTAGAGTCATCAATTTCCTAAAGCCGCATAGATTGTGTTTTCGTACAAAAGTACCCTACGACCCGCTCGGAGTTTGGGTTTTCGCAATGACAGACACTGAGCTCCTTGAAAGTGTTTTCCAGACCCAAGACAAGCACGAAACCCGTTTTAGAAAGAAAAGTGGCTCGAAATATCCTAAAAAGCGCTTCTGAACCAAGAATCCACTCTAATGAATTTCGAGGCGAAAGTCGAGACAGGGACAACCGAAACCCCTTTTAGAGTAAATCGCGTTCCCGGATTCTTCTAGAGGGTGCCTTTGGAGCCAGAGTCGCATGAAACAAAGTGTGGAGTCAACAATTTCCTAGAGCCGGATAGCTTGTGTTTTCGCACGAAAGAACCGTACGACCCGTACGAAGTTAGGGTTTTCTCAATTACTGACTCTGAGCTCCCCAAAAGTGTTTTCCAAAGTCATGATTGGCCCTAAACCCGTTTTAAACCTAATGGAAGCTCGAAATACCCTAAAGAGCGCATCTCACCCTAGAATCCCATTGAACGGATTTAGAGGCGTAAGAGGAGATATGGACACCCGAAACCCCATTTAGAGTAAAACGTGATCCCGGATTCTTCTAGAGTGTGTCTCTGGACCCAGAGTCGTTTGAAACACAGAGTAGAGTCATCAATTTCCAAAAGCCGCATAGATTGTGTTTTCGTACAAAAGTACCCTACGACCCGCTCGGAGTTCCGGTTTTCGCATTCACAGACACTGAGCTCCTCGAAAGTGTTTTCCAGACCCAAGACAAGCACGAAACCCGTTTTAGAAAGAAAAGTGGCTCGAAATATCCTAAAAAGCGCTTCTAAACCAAGAATCCACTCTAATGAATTTCGAGGCGAAAGTCGAGACAGGGACAACCGAAACCCCTTTTAGAGCAAATCGCGTTCCCGGATTCTTCTAGAGGGTGCCTTTGGAGCCAGAGTCGCATGAAACAAAGTGTGGAGTCAACAATTTCCTAGAGCCGGATAGCTTGTGTTTTCGCACGAAAGAACCGTACGACCCGCACGAAGTTAGGGTTTTCGCATTTACTGACTCTGAGCTCCCCAAAAGTGTTTTCCAAAGTCATGATTGGCCCTAAACCCGTTTTAAACCTGATGGAAGCTCGAACTAACCTAAAGAGCGCATCTCACCCTAGAATCCCATTGAACGGATTTAGAGGCGTAAGAGGAGACATGGACACCCGAAACCCCATTTAGAGTAAAACGTGATCCCGGATTCTTCTAGAGTGTGTCTCTGGACCCAGAGTCGTTTGAAACACAGAGTAGAGTCATCAATTTCCTAAAGCCGCATAGATTGTGTTTTCGTACAAAAGTACCCTACGACCCGCTCGGAGTTCGGGTTTTCGCAATTACAGACACAGAGCTCATCGAAAGTGTTTTCCAGACCCAAGACAAGCACGAAACCCGTTTTAGAAAGAAAAGTGGCTCGAAATATCCTAAAAAGCGCTTCTAAACCAAGAATCCACTCTAATGAATTTCGAGGCGAAAGTCGAGACAGGGACAACCGAAACCCCTTTTAGAGTAAATCGCGTTCCCGGATTCTTCTAGAGGGTGCCTTTGGAGCCAGAGTCGCATGA
Organism: Cinnamomum chago; assembly: GCA_038049695.1. Classification (NCBI taxonomy): domain Eukaryota; kingdom Viridiplantae; phylum Streptophyta; class Magnoliopsida; order Laurales; family Lauraceae; genus Cinnamomum; species Cinnamomum chago. The sequence goes on from CP142455.1 coordinate 40,020,328, forward strand.
AACAAAGTGTGGAGTCAACAATTTCCTAGAGCCGGATATCTTGTGTTTTCGCACGAAATAACCGTACGACCCGCACGAAGTTAGGGTTTTCGCATTTAATGACTCTGAGCTCCCCAAAAGTGTTTTCCAAAGTCATGATTGGCCCTAAACCCGTTTTAAACCTCATGGAAGATCGAAATACCCTAAAGAGCGCATCTCACCCTAGAATCCCATTGAACGGATTTAGAGGCGTAAGAGGAGACATGGACACCCGAAACCCCATTTAGAGTAAAACGTGATCCCGGATTCTTCTAGAGTGTGTCTCTGGACCCAGAGTCGTTTGAAACACAGAGTAGAGTCATCAATTTCCTAAAGCCGCATAGATTGTGTTTTCGTACAAAAGTACCCTACGACCCGCTCGGAGTTCGGGTTTTCGCAATGACAGACACTGAGCTCCTCGAAAGTGTTTTCCAGACCCAAGACAAGCACGAAACCCGTTTTAGAAAGAAAAGTGGCTCGAAATATCCTCAAAAGCGCTTCTGAACCAAGAATCCACTCTAATGAATTTCGAGGCGAAAGTCGAGACAGGGACAACCGAAACCCCTTTTAGAGTAAATCGCGTTCCCGGATTCTTCTAGAGGGTGCCTTTGGAGCCAGAGTCGCATGAAACAAAGTGTGGAGTCAACAATTTCCTAGAGCCGGATAGCTTGTGTTTTCGCACGAAAGAACCGTACGACCCGTACGAAGTTAGGGTTTTCTCAATTACTGACTCTGAGCTCCCCAAAAGTGTTTTCCAAAGTCATGATTGGCCCTAAACCCGTTTTAAACCTAATGGAAGCTCGAAATACCCTAAAGAGCGCATCTCACCCTAGAATCCCATTGAACGGATTTAGAGGCGTAAGAGGAGATATGGACACCCGAAACCCCATTTAGAGTAAAACGTGATCCCGGATTCTTCTAGAGTGTGTCTCTGGACCCAGAGTCGTTTGAAACACAGAGTAGAGTCATCAATTTCCAAAAGCCGCATAGATTGTGTTTTCGTACAAAAGTACCCTACGACCCGCTCGGAGTTCCGGTTTTCGCATTCACAGACACTGAGCTCCTCGAAAGTGTTTTCCAGACCCAAGACAAGCACGAAACCCGTTTTAGAAAGAAAAGTGGCTCGAAATATCCTAAAAAGCGCTTCTGAACCAAGAATCCACTCTAATGAATTTCGAGGCGAAAGTCGAGACAGGGACAACCGAAACCCCTTTTAGAGTAAATCGCGTTCCCGGATTCTTCTAGAGGGTGCCTTTGGAGCCAGAGTCGCATGAAACAAAGTGTGGAGTCAACAATTTCCTAGAGCCGGATAGCTTGTGTTTTCGCACGAAAGAACCGTACGACCCGCACGAAGTTAGGGTTTTCGCATTTACTGACTCTGAGCTCCCCAAAAGTGTTTTCCAAAGTCATGATTGGCCCTAAACCCGTTTTAAACCTGATGGAAGCTCGAACTAACCTAAAGAGCGCATCTCACCCTAGAATCCCATTGAACGGATTTAGAGGCGTAAGAGGAGACATGGACACCCGAAACCCCATTTAGAGTAAAACGTGATCCCGGATTCTTCTAGAGTGTGTCTCTGGACCCAGAGTCGTTTGAAACACAGAGTAGAGTCATCAATTTCCTAAAGCCGCATAGATTGTGTTTTCGTACAAAAGTACCCTACGACCCGCTCGGAGTTCGGGTTTTCGCAATTACAGACACAGAGCTCATCGAAAGTGTTTTCCAGACCCAAGACAAGCACGAAACCCGTTTTAGAAAGAAAAGTGGCTCGAAATATCCTAAAAAGCGCTTCTGAACCAAGAATCCACTCTAATGAATTTCGAGGCGAAAGTCGAGACAGGGACAACCGAAACCCCTTTTAGAGTAAATCGCGTTCCCGGATTCTTCTAGAGGGTGCCTTTGGAGCCAGAGTCGCATGAAACAAAGTGTGGAGTCAACAATTTCCTAGAGCCGGATAGCTTGTGTTTTCGCACGAAAGAACCGTACGACCCGTACGAAGTTAGGGTTTTCTCAATTACTGACTCTGAGCTCCCCAAAAGTGTTTTCCAAAGTCATGATTGGCCCTAAACCCGTTTTAAACCTAATGGAAGCTCGAAATACCCTAAAGAGCGCATCTCACCCTAGAATCCCATTGAACGGATTTAGAGGCGTAAGAGGAGATATGGACACCCGAAACCCCATTTAGAGTAAAACGTGATCCCGGATTCTTCTAGAGTGTGTCTCTGGACCCAGAGTCGTTTGAAACACAGAGTAGAGTCATCAATTTCCAAAAGCCGCATAGATTGTGTTTTCGTACAAAAGTACCCTACGACCCGCTCGGAGTTCCGGTTTTCGCATTCACAGACACTGAGCTCCTCGAAAGTGTTTTCCAGACCCAAGACAAGCACGAAACCCGTTTTAGAAAGAAAAGTGGCTCGAAATATCCTAAAAAGCGCTTCTAAACCAAGAATCCACTCTAATGAATTTCGAGGCGAAAGTCGAGACAGGGACAACCGAAACCCCTTTTAGAGCAAATCGCGTTCCCGGATTCTTCTAGAGGGTGCCTTTGGAGCCAGAGTCGCATGAAACAAAGTGTGGAGTCAACAATTTCCTAGAGCCGGATAGCTTGTGTTTTCGCACGAAAGAACCGTACGACCCGCACGAAGTTAGGGTTTTCGCATTTACTGACTCTGAGCTCCCCAAAAGTGTTTTCCAAAGTCATGATTGGCCCTAAACCCGTTTTAAACCTGATGGAAGCTCGAACTAACCTAAAGAGCGCATCTCACCCTAGAATCCCATTGAACGGATTTAGAGGCGTAAGAGGAGACATGGACACCCGAAACCCCATTTAGAGTAAAACGTGATCCCGGATTCTTCTAGAGTGTGTCTCTGGACCCAGAGTCGTTTGAAACACAGAGTAGAGTCATCAATTTCCTAAAGCCGCATAGATTGTGTTTTCGTACAAAAGTACCCTACGACCCGCTCGGAGTTCGGGTTTTCGCAATTACAGACACAGAGCTCATCGAAAGTGTTTTCCAGACCCAAGACAAGCACGAAACCCGTTTTAGAAAGAAAAGTGGCTCGAAATATCCTAAAAAGCGCTTCTAAACCAAGAATCCACTCTAATGAATTTCGAGGCGAAAGTCGAGACAGGGACAACCGAAACCCCTTTTAGAGTAAATCGCGTTCCCGGATTCTTCTAGAGGGTGCCTTTGGAGCCAGAGTCGCATGAAACAAAGTGTGGAGTCAACAATTTCCTAGAGCCGGATAGCTTGTGTTTTCGCACGAAAGAACCGTACGACCCGTACGAAGTTAGGGTTTTCTCAATTACTGACTCTGAGCTCCCCAAAAGTGTTTTCCAAAGTCATGATTGGCCCTAAACCCGTTTTAAACCTAATGGAAGCTCGAAATACCCTAAAGAGCGCATCTCACCCTAGAATCCCATTGAACGGATTTAGAGGCGTAAGAGGAGATATGGACACCCGAAACCCCATTTAGAGTAAAACGTGATCCCGGATTCTTCTAGAGTGTGTCTCTGGACCCAGAGTCGTTTGAAACACAGAGTAGAGTCATCAATTTCCAAAAGCCGCATAGATTGTGTTTTCGTACAAAAGTACCCTACGACCCGCTCGGAGTTCCGGTTTTCGCATTCACAGACACTGAGCTCCTCGAAAGTGTTTTCCAGACCCAAGACAAGCACGAAACCCGTTTTAGAAAGAAAAGTGGCTCGAAATATCCTAAAAAGCGCTTCTGAACCAAGAATCCACTCTAATGAATTTCGAGGCGAAAGTCGAGACAGGGACAACCGAAACCCCTTTTAGAGTAAATCGCGTTCCCGGATTCTTCTAGAGGGTGCCTTTGGAGCCAGAGTCGCATGAAACAAAGTGTGGAGTCAACAATTTCCTAGAGCCGGATAGCTTGTGTTTTCGCACGAAAGAACCGTACGACCCGCACGAAGTTAGGGTTTTCGCATTTACTGACTCTGAGCTCCCCAAAAGTGTTTTCCAAAGTCATGATTGGCCCTAAACCCGTTTTAAACCTGATGGAAGCTCGAACTAACCTAAAGAGCGCATCTCACCCTAGAATCCCATTGAACGGATTTAGAGGCGTAAGAGGAGACATGGACACCCGAAACCCCATTTAGAGTAAAACGTGATCCCGGATTCTTCTAGAGTGTGTCTCTGGACCCAGAGTCGTTTGAAACACAGAGTAGAGTCATCAATTTCCTAAAGCCGCATAGATTGTGTTTTCGTACAAAAGTACCCTACGACCCGCTCGGAGTTCGGGTTTTCGCAATTACAGACACAGAGCTCATCGAAAGTGTTTTCCAGACCCAAGACAAGCACGAAACCCGTTTTAGAAAGAAAAGTGGCTCGAAATATCCTAAAAAGCGCTTCTGAACCAAGAATCCACTCAAATGAATTTCGAGGCGAAAGTCGAGACAGGGACAACCGAAACCCCTTTTAGAGTAAATCGCGTTCCCGGATTCTTCTAGAGGGTGCCTTTGGAGCCAGAGTCGCATGAAACAAAGTGCGGAGTCAACAATTTCCTAGAGCCGGATAGCTTGTGTTTTCGCACGAAATAACCGTACGACCCGCACGAAGTTAGGGTTTTCGCATTTAATGACTCTGAGCTCCCCAAAAGTGTTTTCCAACGTCATGATTGGCCCTAAACCCGTTTTAAACCTAATGGAAGCTCGAAATACCCTAAAGAGCGCATCTCACCCTAGAATCCCATTGAACGGATTTAGAGGCGTAAGAGGAGACATGGACACCCGAAACCCCATTTAGAGTAAAACGTGATCCCGGATTCTTCTAGAGTGTGTCTCTGGACCCAGAGTCGTTTGAAACACAGAGTAGAGTCATCAATTTCCAAAAGCCGCATAGATTGTGTTTTCGTACAAAAGTACCCTACGACCCGCTCGGAGTTCCGGTTTTCGCATTCACAGACACTGAGCTCCTCGAAAGTGTTTTCCAGACCCAAGACAAGCACGAAACCCGTTTTAGAAAGAAAAGTGGCTCGAAATATCCTAAAAAGCGCTTCTGAACCAAGAATCCACTCTAATGAATTTCGAGGCGAAAGTCGAGAGAGGGACAACCGAAACCCCTTTTAAGGTAAATCGCGTTCCCGGATTCTTCTAGAGGGTACCTTTGGAGCCAGAGTCGCATGAAACAAAGTGTGGAGTCAACAATTTCCTAGAGCCGGATAGCTTGTGTTTTCGCACGAAAGAACCGTAGGACCCGCACGAAGTTAGGGTTTTCGCATTTACTGACTCTGAGCTCCCCAAAAGTGTTTTCCAAAGTCATGATTGGCCCTAAACCCGTTTTAAACCTAATGGAAGCTCGAACTAACCTAAAGAGCGCATCTCACCCTAGAATCCCATTGAACGGATTTAGAGGCGTAAGAGGAGACATGGACACCCGAAACCCCATTTAGAGTAAAACGTGATCCCGGATTCTTTTAGAGTGTGTCTCTGGACCCAGAGTCGTTTGAAACACAGAGTAGAGTCATCAATTTCCTAAAGCCGCATAGATTGTGTTTTCGTACAAAAGTACCCTACGACCCGCTCGGAGTTCCGGTTTTCGCATTCACAGACACTGAGCTCCTCGAAAGTGTTTTCCAGACCCAAGACAAGCACGAAACCCGTTTTAGAAAGAAAAGTGGCTCGAAATATCCTAAAAAGCGCTTCTGAACCAAGAATCCACTCTAATGAATTTCGAGGCGAAAGTCAAGACAGGGACAACCGAAACCCCTTTTAGAGTAAATCGCGTTCCCGGATTCTTCTAGAGGGTGCCTTTGGAGCCAGAGTCGCATGAAACAAAGTGTGGAGTCAACAATTTCCAAGTCCGGATAGCTTGTGTTTTCGCACGAAAGAACCGTAGGACCCGCACGAAGTTAGGGTTTTCGCTTTTTTTTTTTTTTTTTTTTTTTGAAGAATAAGTTAGTTCTTCATTAAATCACAAATAGATTACAGAAAAAGGATATTTGCCTCCACCGTGGCAAACATCTCCCAAAGGGGCATACCCCTTACATTACAAATGCATTAACTCATTGATGTGCCTCCAACCCGGGCAAAAGTATAAAAAAGACTCTGAGTATCCCACTCATTTATAGTATTTGAGTTTCCAACAGTCCTACTGATGAATTTACTAAATCGAACTGTGTGAGGATGAAGCTTTGAGAAATGCACATGAGTAAATCTTTTAAGGATTAACCGGAGCTTCCTCATCTGAAACCTTACATGCCAATCAGAAGTGGATGGGTCTGCCATGATTTTAATGAAAAGTGGGTCCGCCTCTACCGTAAGATGGTGATCCTCGACTTGAAGCATCTGCCTAATGCTATTGACACAAGAAAAGTAATTGAGGTTTGTCTCAAGCTGAGCACAGAGAGGTTTATGAATATCTTTCCACAAAATGCCCACCACAAATTGACCAATATTGGTTAGGGACAGTCTCCATCCATTGTTCTGTACAAGCTCAAGAGGGGTGGTTTGAAACTGATTTTGTGCAGGAATATTCCATTGACTTGCAATATTCTCTGGAAGTTGAAGACCAAGATATAGAACCTTGCTGCCTACTGTACGAAGAAGCTGGTGAGTTACCATTGCACTTGTGCTGGTCTTCATTCTGAATATTCGGCCATTTCTTTCAGCCCAGATATGCCATATAAAAGCAGTCACAACAAGTTTACCCAGAGTTTGAAGATCCCTGCTGCCGTGCTCTAACTGAGAGTGGACTGATTGCATCAGGTCAAGAGGGCTCTCACATTGAATAGGAGTCAATCTCATCTTAGAAAGGATCGAAGACCAGACTGTTTTAGAAAAAGGGCAATGGATCATCAAATGTAAATCAGATTCCCAGGTATCAGAACATAGCACACAGAGAGAGTCACATTGTACATTCCGTTGGAGAAGGAACTCTTTGGTTTTAAGTCGTCTTCTCAAAAACATCCAAGCACATAGAGAGTGCTTCTTAATACATCCCTTAAACCATATCAATGAGGGCCAAGTGATATCATGAGCAGTGAGATTACATACCCTTTTATACGCTGAGTTCAAAGTGAACTTCCCATTGTCTTCTAGCGTCCATACAACTTCATCTTCAAATTCACTCCATGGTTCAACTTCAGTGGGAACTATTTGGAAAATCTCCATGAGCGAAATGGATGTTGCTACAGGAAGCCTCCACTTTCCTTCATGAATGAACTGCCGAATATATACATCAGCCCCAAGCCCCATATCATAGATCGCCCTATCTCCATAGCAATCTTTAAGTCGACCTCCATTCAGCCAAGGATCTGTCCAAAACTTTATAGTGTGGCCATTACCCACCAGCCATTTAACGTGGTTTTTAGCAAGAGACCGGAGGTTCATTAAACTTTTCCATCCCCATGAAGCATGAGATTGGATTGGAACATCCCAGAAAGATTTCCCACGAATATATCTTGCATGAACCCATATATTCCAGCAAGTGTGCTTGTTAAGAATAACCTTCCACACCTGCCTTAAAAGGGCTGCTTTAGCTGTTCCATGAATAGAGCGAATGCCAAGCCCTCCCATGGCTACTGGCTGACATATGTCTCCCCAAGCAATGGGATGGATGTACTTCGAAGACCAACAATTCCAGAAGAAATCCCTCAGCTGACGGTCAAGAGCATGAAGAATTGTTTGAGGGAGCAAGTAGACAGATGCCCAGTAAAGATGAAACGAAGAGAGGGTAGATCTGATCAACTCCACTCTGCCAGCATAGGATAGATTTTTTGCTTTCCAACCTGCTAACCTTTTTTGAATTGTAGTTAGGAGAGGTTGGCAGTCATTGAACGTCAGTCTTTTAGATGATAGAGGGAGACCAAGATACTTGATGGGAAGCTTTGCAGGCGGAATGCTTAAGATTGAAGATATAACCATTTCGTCCTCAGGCCTACAATTAGCAAAGAAAAGGTTGCTCTTTGACCAATTTACTCCCAACCCAGTGAAATATTGAAAGTTCTCCAGAAAATGCTTGAGGGTAGCAGCAGCAGAAGGAGAGGCTTTGCTGAAAACCATAAGATCATCAGCAAACATCAAATGAGATATTGTAACATGCCCTTTAACGAAGGGGGAGGGAATCATATGAGAACCGGCATATTGATCCATCATAAGAGAGAAGTATTCCATAACTATAGTAAACAGAAATGGAGAGAGAGGGCACCCCTGACGTAACCCTCTAGTGCTTCTGAAAAACCCTTCAGAGCTTCCATTGACCAGAACTGAGAACTGGGCTTGAGTGACACATTCCATAAGCAATCTACTAAAGTGGGGAGGAAAATGAAGAGCTTGAAGAGCCGCCTCCAGGAAGTCCCATCTCACACTATCATATGCTTTGGCCAGATCCAGCTTAACACACATTCAAGGCAGACCTCTCTTCAAATGAAACTTGTGAAGAAGATCTTGAGCTAAAAGGATATTATCTGTGATGCTCCGACCTGGGACAAACGCTGATTGCATAGGCCCCACGATCTTTGCAACAACAGGCTTTAACCGATTCAGCAAAATGCGGGAGATGATTTTATACAACTCATTAGTTAAGGCAATAGGCCGGAACTTATCAGGCGAGCAAGCATCTTCGCTTTTGGGAACCAGAACTATAAAAGTGTGCTTCAGCTGTTTAAGCATAGAGCCATGCTTGAAGAAATCGATGATGCTGTCACAAACATCCTTCCCAATAATTGGCCAACACACCTTAAAAAAATGCGCGTTGAATCCATCTGGGCCAGGGGCTTTATGAGGATTTGCATTCTTTATAGATTCTTCAATCTCAGCAATAGAGACTGGTCTCAGAAGTATCTGTGCATCCTCTTCAGTGACAATCTCATGGGGACGCACAAGATTGAGGTCTGGATGACGGCTTTCAATAGTAGGAGCCAAGATATGTTTAAAGTGAGAAACAAATGTTGCAGCAATGCCTGGAGGATCATGATACGTGTTGCCATCCGAGTCCACAATCTGAGAGATGCAAGCCTGACTTTGCCTCTTTCTCATAAGGCGATAGAAGTATTTGGTATTACTATCCCCTAAATTCACAGCAAGATCTCTAGATCGTTGCTTATACATGCTCTCTTCAACCTGAAGCAACTGATCAAGGCGGTGCCTGGCCTTCCTTTCATCCAATTGAATGTTACTATTATCTGGATCCCCCTCTAACATCCGTTGAATACCATTCAATTGCTCATAAGCATCTGATATACGAGTTGGTAAGGAGGATTGGGTCCGGTTCCAATCAATGAGCTGGTGTTTAACCAGTCTGAGCTTTTGTACCACCCTGTACAAAGGCGTGCCTCTGATATCTGCATGCCATGCAGAGGCTACTGTTTGAAAGAACCCAGGAAGCTTTGCCCAGTAGTTATAATATCTGAATGGAGCTTTGCATCGATTTTTCTCAGTTACTGTAAGCAAAATCGGAGAGTGATCTGACAGACCTGGTTGCAATACCTCTCCTTTTAAAGGATTAGTTTGAAAAAAACATGCATTCACTAGAACTCTATCCAGCTTGCATTCAATTCTCGATTCACCAATACTAGAATTGGACCATGTGAAGGATGGCCCTGCTAATTTGAGTTCCAGAAGCCCTGCTTCTTGAATGCAGTCATTAAACTCAATAAGACCAACAGCCCTTGGAATCGCACCCCCTGATTTTTCATGACTCCACCTGATTGTATTGAAATCTCCTGCCACAACCCATGGTAATCCTCTTTTCTTCGATGCAGCGATTAAATAATTCCAAAGATCTCGCCGGTGCATGTAATTATTAAACCCATAGCAGCCCGAAAACAAGAACTCCAGAGCCCCATACCGAACCTCACAGTGAATACATTGAGCAGACCGATCTAAGCATGATACAGATATCACCTTCGGATTCCACAGAATCCAAACTCGAGCAGATGACCCTGACTCCAGATTTGAAAGATCTCTCCATCCATTAGGAACGACCGAATTATTAACATAATTGTAGGATTGCTGTTTAACTTTTGTCTCCAGCAGAACAACAAACTCTAACTTCAGAGATTTAATTTTATTTCGAACAACATGCTGCATTGAAGGTCTGTTAAGACCTCGCACGTTCCAAATGAGGATAGTCATTTAGAACCAGGCTTAAGGAGTGCTCTCTCCTTTATGATGACGCCAGGCAAACTTTGTTTTTGTTTTTGGTGCCGTTTTGCTGCCTTTCCATCAGGTGGGCGAGAAGACGAAGATAGCACTTACTAACTCTGAGCTCCCCAAAAGTGTTTTCCAAAGTATTGATTGGCCCTAAACCCGTTTTAAACCTAATGGAAGCTCGAAATACCCTAAAGAGCGCATCTCACCCTAGAATCCCATTGAACGGATTTAGAGGCGTAAGAGGAGACATGGACACCCGAAACCCCATTTAGAGTAAAACGTGATCCCGGATTCTTCTAGAGTGTGTCTCTGGACCCAGAGTCGTTTGAAACACAGAGTAGAGTCATCAATTTCCTAAAGCCGCATAGATTGTGTTTTCGTACAAAAGTACCCTAAGACCCGCTCGGAGTTCGGGTTTTCGCAATTACAGACACTGAGCTCCTCGAAAGTGTATTTCTGAGTTCCTTTTTATTTCTGAGTTCCTTTTTATTTCTGAGTTCCTTTTTATTTCTGGAGTTCCTTTTTATTTCTGAGTTCCTTTTTATTTCTGAGTTCCTTTTTATTTCTGAGTTCCTTTTTATTTCTGGAGTTCCTTTTTATTTCTGAGTTCCTTTTTATTTCTGAGTTCCTTTTTATTTCCGAGTTCCTTTTTATTTCTGAGTTCCTTTTTATTTCTAGAGTTCCTTTTTATTTCTAGAGTTCCTTTTTATTTCTAGGAGTTCCTTTTTATTTCTAGAGTTCCTTTTTATTTCTAGAGTTCCTTTTTATTTCTGAGTTCCTTTTTATTTCTCTCCTCTGGCGATCTTCTTCTCCACGCTGCTTGTGCATTCTCTTTACCATGGAGGGTGGGACGGACCCTCACCATCCGGAGGATCAAATCCAAAAGCTCAAAGAGCATATCAGGCTTATGCTTGAATATGCGGTAGATCGTTCGACTAAAGTTTCTCTCATCAGATCTATATTGGAGAAAAAGCAAGGATATGCACTTCCTCCTACCATTCCCAATGACATGATTCTAGAAGCTAAGGTACGTGTAGGCATCATTAGATATGCATCACGTGGACTCCCATCTCCAAGTGGTGGTGATGCGCCACGTGCTGGATCTACTTTTCCATCTGTGGACTCCTTTGATCCACGTACCGCCCTCATCCCCTATGACTTGCATAAGGATAAAAGTCCGTCTGCAGTAGAGTTTGAGGAGAGGGGCGATGCTTCGCAGATGCAGTCTCCTGCTTCATCTGATGATCATGCGGATGATATAAATCTGAATGCTGGGGTTACTGGGAAGACTGCCTGGTCTTCCCTCTTTCAAAATCATCAAGATCAGCCACGCACTTTGAAACTCCACCATCAACCTTCGAAAGATCCGGACCATCACATTGAGTTTGACGATGAGGATTCCTTGGCTGCTGTTCAAAACTGGGGGAATGCCCTAGTTGGTTATTTCATTGGCACCACCCCTTCTCTTCCTGATATGAAGTATTACTTAGGCAAGGCTTGGAGGAATAAAGATGTGGACATAATTCCTATGGCAGAGGGTTTTTTCTTGTTCAAGTTTACATCTTATGATCTTGGCCAGCAAGTGCTTGATGAAGGCCCTTGGTTTGTTCATGGGCACCCTCTCATTCTGCGACGGTGGTCTGCGGAAGTTAGTATGTGTAGACATGATCTGGAAACTATTCCTATATGGGTCCGTCTGCCCAATCTGAATTTCTGTTTCAGGACACCGTCTGCTCTAAGCAAAATCGCTAGTGTCATTGGGAACCCGATATGCATGGATCATGCAACTGCTGCAGGCACCCGGTTTGCCTTTGCTCGTGTTTGTGTTGAAGTGGGTATTGATGCAGAATATCCAACCGAGCTTCGGATGAAATACAAGGATAAAACAATTACTCAAAGGGTGGAGTACGCTTGGAGACCTAACCCTTGCAGAGCTTGTAACACCTTTAATCATGGTGTCAAGGCATGCCCATTTAAGGAGGATGCCAATCCAACTACAAAGAAGTGGGTTCCAAAGGGCAGTACTAAAGATAAAGAATCTGAATCCCACCATGTAGAAGATTTCTGTGTTACTAAAGAGAAGGGTCCGGAGCAAGTAAGTGAACGTGGTGAAGAGCAGCAGCAGAGTGCTCCAGGGGATGACTGGAATATCGTCAAACGTAAACGGTCACCTGATAAGATACCATCTCCAAAGCACCGCATGGCGATGCAGCAAGTCTCTGGACATGGAGGGGCGATCCAAGCGAATAGCTTCCTCAGCCTATCAAATTTGGAGGGCGATTCTAATGTCTCTGATGCAGAAATTGTCTCCACAACTGCCACAGTGTTGGGTTCCTTGGACACTACGGTGCATCACCAAACTCTGGCTATATCCTCCTCTAGTCAGCAACGAGATATCTCGTCTATTCATCAATTGGATAAAAGTCTCCTGCCGAAAATACCAAGCACCAGCAAACATAAACCGGGTCCTTCTGGGGTAGTCATTAAGGACAGGGCTTCTCATAAATCTCGTTTGTCATGAGATACATCATATGGAATGTCAGAGGTCTTAACAGACCCTCCATGCACTTGGACTTGAGGAATAAAATATCTCAGTTGAAGCTTGATTTACTTGTGCTCCTTGAAACGAAAGTTAAACCATCCTCTCTGTACTATATTGCTAATACAATCTTGCCGCATGGATGGGTTGAAACATCAAACATTGCTGAGTGTTCTTCAGCCAGAATTTGGATTCTATGGAACCCAAGAGTTATCACTATCCACACTATTCAGCATACTGCTCAAGCTATTCACTGTGACGTTGTCTGTAGAAGCGGGATGTTTGAACTCACAGCGTGCTATGGTTACAATAGCCACCTACAGCGAAGGGACCTTTGGCACTACATCATTGCTCGATCCAGGAGTATCTCTAAACCATGGCTACTGGCTGGGGACTTTAATACTGTTCGTTGGGTTCATGAAAAATCTGGGGGTTCCATCCCACGGGCTGCTGGTCTTATTGAATTCAATGATTGCATTCAAGAGGCAGGGCTGGTTGATCTGTCTCTCCAGGGACAGCCTTTCACTTGGTCGAATTCTAGTATTGGAGATTCTAGAATTGAATGTCGGCTGGATAGAGTCTTGGTGAATGCAGCTTTTCTACAGCTGAATCTGTTTCAAGGGGAGGTTCTTATGCCAGGTCTCTCTGATCATACTCCATTGCTGATTTCCTCTCGTGAGCAAGCACACTTTAAGGCTCCATTCCGGTACTTTAATTATTGGGCAAAGCTGCCTGGTTTCTTTGAAACAGTTACATATGCTTGGCATACTGAAATCCGGGGCACACCTCTGTATAGGGTGGTTCAAAAACTCAGAAGAGTCAAGCACCAGCTCATTGAATGGAAACGGACCCAGGCCTCTCTTCCAACTCGATTAGCAGAAGCTTCTGCCCATTTGAATAATATTCAAAGTTCTTTGGTGAGCGATCCGACAAATAGTAACCTTCAAATGGATGAAAGGATGGCGAGATACCACTTGGATCAGATCTTAAAGGCGGAGGAAAGCATGTATAAACAGCGATCCAGAGATCTTGCTGTGAATCTGGGGGATAGTAATACCAAGTACTTCTATCGGCTTATGAGGAAGAGGCACAATCAGTCTTTCATTGCTCAGATTATGGATTTGGAGGGGAACACTTACTATGACTCTCCAGGTATTGCTGCTACCTTTGTCTCTCATTTTCAACATATTTTGGCTCCACCTCTTGAAAGCCATCTGCCGGACCTCACCCATGTTACTCCCCAAGCTTTTGTCTCTGAAGAGGAAGCACACATGCTCCTACGGCCAGTTACCATTGCTGAGATTGAAGAAGCTATTAAAAATGCCAACCCAAATAAAGCCCCTGGGCCAGATGGGTTCAATGCACACTTCTTTAAGGTGTGCTGGCCTATTATTGGTAAGGATGTGTGTGATAGCATCATTGACTTCTTCAAGCATGGATCTCTGCTTAGGCAATTGAAGCACACCTTTATAGTGCTGGTTCCCAAAAGTGATGATGCTCGGTCGCCTGATAAATTTCGCCCTATTGCCTTGACTAATAATTGTATAAAATCATTTCCCGTATCTTGTTGAATCGACTAAAACCTGTTATTGCAAAGCTTGTAAGCCCTATGCAGTCAGCGTTTGTCCCAGGAAGGAGCATTGCAGATAACATCCTTTTAGCCCAAGATCTTCTCCATAACTTTCACTTAAAGAAGGGCCTTCCTCGTATGTGTATCAAGCTTGATCTTGCTAAAGCTTATGATAGTGTTCGATGGGATTTTTTGGAGGCAGCTCTTCATGCTCTTCACTTTCCGGCCCATTTCATCAAGTTACTTATGGAATGTGTTACTCAAGCTCAGTTCTCAGTTCTGGTTAATGGAGTCTCTGAAGGCTTCTTTACAGGCACTAGAGGCTTAAGACAGGGGTGCCCCCTCTCTCCGTTTCTATTTACTATTGTTATGGAGTTTTTTTCTCTCCTGATGAATCAATATGCTGCTTCTCATATGATCCCCTCCCCCTTTGTCAAAGGGCATGTCACAGTCTCTCATCTGATGTTTGCTGATGATCTCATTGTTTTTAGTAAAGCTATTCCTTCTGCTGCAATGAACCTCAAGAATTTTCTGGACAACTTCAAGCTATTCACAGGTTTGGGAGTTAACTGGTCAAAGAGTGCCATATTCTTTGCAAACTGTGGGCATGACGAGGAACTGGCTGTCTCTTCCATCTTAAATATTCCGCCTGCAAAGCTTCCTATCAAGTATCTTGGGCTTCCTTTATCCTCGAAGCGATTGACCTTCAATGACTGCCAGCCCCTCCTAGCCAAAATTCAAAATCGATTAGCAGGTTGGAAAGCTAAAGCTTTATCTTATGCTGGGAGAGTTGAGCTGATCAAATCCACTCTATCTTCTTTTCATCTTTACTGGGCTTCTGTGTACTTACTTCCTCAAGCAACTCTGCATGCTCTTGACCGTCAGTTGAGAGATTTCTTCTGGAATTGTTGGTCATCTGCTTATATTCATCCCATTGCTTGGGACTCAATTTGTCAGCCAGTAGCTATGGGAGGTCTTGGCATTCGATCCATTTCGGGAACGTCTAAAGCTGCCCTGTTAAGGCAGGTGTGGAAAATTATCCTTAATAAGAACACTTGCTGGAACCTATGGGTCCAAGCACGATATCTTCGGGGTAGCTCCTTCTGGGATGTTCCGATCCCAAGACAGGCTTCATGGGGATGGAAGAGTATTTTACACTTCAGGCCACTTGCTAAGAATCATATAAAATTTCTGATTGGTAATGGCCATATTACAAAGTTTTGGACGGATCCATGGCTGAATGGGGGACGGCTTAAAGATTGCTATGGGGATAGGGCAATCTATGACATGGGGCTTGGAGCTGATGTATATGTTCGGCATTTCATTGTGGATGGCAGTTGGAGATTCCCTACTCCAACGTCCAATTCTCTTATGGAAATTTTCCAACTAGTGCCTACTGAAGTTGAGCCATGTAATGCCTTTGAAGATGAGGTGGTCTGGACACTTGAAGACAATGGTAAATTCACTTTTAAATCAGCTTATGCAATGGTTTGTAATCTCACTGATCAAGGCCTTACTTGGCCTTCTTTGATTTGGTTCAAGGGATGTATCAAGAAACATTCACTGTGTTCTTGGATGTTCTTGAAAAGGAGACTTAAAACCAAAGAATTCCTTCTCCAACGTCATGTGCAATGTGACTCAAACTGTGTGCTCTGTAGTGCTACTTGGGAGTCGGACTCACATTTGATGCTTCAATGCCCTTTCTCTAAATCAGTTTGGTCATTGCTTCTCTCAAAGCTCAACTTGACTCCAGCTGAATGTATGAGTCCGATGGATTTGATGCAATCAGTCCACTCTCAGCTACCTCAATGCAGTAATGATGTTCAAACTTTGGGAAAGCTTGTTGTGAATGCTTTTATTTGGTATATTTGGGCTGAAAGGAATGGTAGAATCTTCAGATTGAAAGTTAACACAATTGAGATGGTAGCTCATCAAATTCTGCATACAGTCTGCAGAAAGATTCTTTACCTTGGTCTCCAACTCCCAGAGAATATTGCTGGTCATTGGAATATTCCTGCAGAGCCTCATCAAAGTCACAGTCCTTCTCCTTTGGTCGTCCAGAACCCTGGATGGAGACTTTCCATCACAACTATTGACCAGCGAATGGTGGGCATCTTGTGGAAAGATGTAACTTGTCCTATTCATGCACATATTGAATCAGCACTCAACTACTATTCAGGTGTTCATAGTTTTATGCAACTTCTCCACATCCAGGCACATGTTGTTACTATAGAGGCGGACCCACTGTTGACTTTGAGCTTGGCTGATCCATCTTTGTCTGACTGGCGTGTAAGATTTCAAATGAGAAAGTTTCATTCTTTCCTCACACGCTTTGACCACGTGCACTATTCCAAGCTCCATCATCATACTATTCGGTTTAGTAAAGTTGTTAGCAGGACTCTTGGGCCCTCAAATATTATCAATGGTTCTGATATTATGTCGTTATTTGCTACCTTTGCCCGGGTTGTGGGCATCTCTTTGAATTAAATATGCTTTGTAAGGGGTATGCCCCTTCGGGAGTTTATTTCTGCCTTGTTGGCGGATAAACTCCATTTCTGTATATTATTTTGAGAAAATGAAGAACTAACTTACTCTTCAAAAAAAAAAAAACAAGCACGAAACCCGTTTTAGAAAGAAAAGTGGCTCGAAATATCCTAAAAAGCGCTTCTAAACCAAGAATCCACTCTAATGAATTTCGAGGCGAAAGTCGAGACAGGGACAACCGAAACCCCTTTTAGAGTAAATCGCATTCCCGGATTCTTCTAGAGGGTGCCTTTGGAGCCAGAGTCGCATGAAACAAAGTGTGGAGTCAACAATTTCCTAGAGCCGGATAGCTTGTGTTTTCTCACGAAATAACCGTTGGACCCGCACGAAGTTAGGGTTTTCGCATTTACTGACTCTGAGCTCCCCAAAAGTGTTTTCCAAAGTCATGATTGGCCCTAAACCCGTTTTAAACCAAATGGTAGCGCGAAATACCCTACAGAGCGCATCTCACCCTAGAATCCCATTGAACGGATTTAGAGGCGTAAGAGGAGACATGGACACCCGAAACCCCATTTAGAGTAAAACGTGATCCCGGATTCTTCTAGAGTGTGTCTCTGGACCCAGAGTCGTTTGAAACACAGAGTAGAGTCATCAATTTCCTAAAGCCGCATAGATTATGTTTTCGTACAAAAGTACCCTACGACCCGCTCGGAGTTCGGGTTTTCGCAATTACAGACACAGAGCTCATCGAAAATGTTTTCCAGACCCAAGACAAGCACGAAACCCGTTTTAGAAAGAAAAGTGGCTCGAAATATCCTAAAAAGCGCTTCTGAACCAAGAATCCACTCTAATGAATTTCGAGGCGAAAGTCGAGACAGGGACAACCGAAACCCCTTTTAGAGTAAATCGCGTTCCCGGATTCTTCTAGAGGGTGCCTTTGGAGCCAGAGTCGCATGAAACAAAGTGTGGAGTCAACAATTTCCTAGAGCCGGATATCTTGTGTTTTCGCACGAAATAACCGTACGACCCGCACGAAGTTAGGGTTTTCGCATTTAATGACTCTGAGCTCCCCAAAAGTGTTTTCCAAAGTCATGATTGGCCCTAAACCCGTTTTAAACCTAATGGAAGATCGAAATACCCTAAAGAGCGCATCTCACCCTAGAATCCCATTGAACGGATTTAGAGGCGTAAGAGGAGACATGGACACCCGAAACCCCATTTAGAGTAAAACGTGATCCCGGATTCTTCTAGAGTGTGTCTCTGGACCCAGAGTCGTTTGAAACACAGAGTAGAGTCATCAATTTCCTAAAGCCGCATAGATTGTGTTTTCGTACAAAAGTACCCTACGACCCGCTCGGAGTTCGGGTTTTCGCAATGACAGACACTGAGCTCCTCGAAAGTGTTTTCCAGACCCAAGACAAGCACGAAACCCGTTTTAGAAAGAAAAGTGGCTCGAAATATCCTAAAAAGCGCTTCTGAACCAAGAATCCACTCTAATGAATTTCGAGGCGAAAGTCGAGACAGGGACAACCGAAACCCCTTTTAGAGTAAATCGCGTTCCCGGATTCTTCTAGAGGGTGCCTTTGGAGCCAGAGTCGCATGAAACAAAGTGTGGAGTCAACAATTTCCTAGAGCCGGATAGCTTGTGTTTTCGCACGAAAGAACCGTACGACCCGTACGAAGTTAGGGTTTTCTCAATTACTGACTCTGAGCTCCCCAAAAGTGTTTTCCAAAGTCATGATTGGCCCTAAACCCGTTTTAAACCTAATGGAAGCTCGAAATACCCTAAAGAGCGCATCTCACCATAGAATCCCATTGAACGGATTTAGAGGCGTAAGAGGAGACATGGACACCCGAAACCCCATCTAGAGTAAAACGTGATCCCGGATTCTTCTAGAGTGTGTCTCTGGACCCAGAGTCGTTTGAAACACAGAGTAGAGTCATCAATTTCCTAAAGCCGCATAGATTGTGTTTTCGTACAAAAGTACCCTAAGACCCGCTCGGAGTTCGGGTTTTCGCAATTACAGACACTGAGCTCCTCGAAAGTGTATTCCAGACCCAAGACAAGCACGAAACCCGTTTTAGAAAGAAAAGTGGCTCGAAATATCCTAAAAAGCGCTTCTAAACCAAGAATCCACTCTAATGAATTTCGAGGCGAAAGTCGAGACAGGGACAACCGAAACCCCTTTTAGAGTAAATCGCATTCCCGGATTCTTCTAGAGGGTGCCTTTGGAGCCAGAGTCGCATGAAACAAAGTGTGGAGTCAACAATTTCCTAGAGCCGGATAGCTTGTGTTTTCTCACGAAATAACCGTTGGACCCGCACGAAGTTAGGGTTTTCGCATTTACTGACTCTGAGCTCCCCAAAAGTGTTTTCCAAAGTCATGATTGGCCCTAAACCCGTTTTAAACCAAATGGTAGCGCGAAATACCCTAAAGAGCGCATCTCACCCTAGAATCCCATTGAACGGATTTAGAGGCGTAAGAGGAGACATGGACACCCGAAACCCCATTTAGAGTAAAACGTGATCCCGGATTCTTCTAGAGTGTGTCTCTGGACCCAGAGTCGTTTGAAACACAGAGTAGAGTCATCAATTTCCTAAAGCCGCATAGATTGTGTTTTCGTACAAAAGTACCCTACGACCCGCTCGGAGTTCGGGTTTTCGCAATTACAGACACAGAGCTCATCGAAAATGTTTTCCAGACCCAAGACAAGCACGAAACCCGTTTTAGAAAGAAAAGTGGCTCGAAATATCCTAAAAAGCGCTTCTGAACCAAGAATCCACTCTAATGAATTTCGAGGCGAAAGTCGAGACAGGGACAACCGAAACCCCTTTTAGAGTAAATCGCGTTCCCGGATTCTTCTAGAGGGTGCCTTTGGAGCCAGAGTCGCATGAAACAAAGTGTGGAGTCAACAATTTCCTAGAGCCGGATATCTTGTGTTTTCGCACGAAATAACCGTACGACCCGCACGAAGTTAGGGTTTTCGCATTTAATGACTCTGAGCTCCCCAAAAGTGTTTTCCAAAGTCATGATTGGCCCTAAACCCGTTTTAAACCTAATGGAAGATCGAAATACCCTAAAGAGCGCATCTCACCCTAGAATCCCATTGAACGGATTTAGAGGCGTAAGAGGAGACATGGACACCCGAAACCCCATTTAGAGTAAAACGTGATCCCGGATTCTTCTAGAGTGTGTCTCTGGACCCAGAGTCGTTTGAAACACAGAGTAGAGTCATCAATTTCCTAAAGCCGCATAGATTGTGTTTTCGTACAAAAGTACCCTACGACCCGCTCGGAGTTCGGGTTTTCGCAATGACAGACACTGAGCTCCTCGAAAGTGTTTTCCAGACCCAAGACAAGCACGAAACCCGTTTTAGAAAGAAAAGTGGCTCGAAATATCCTAAAAAGCGCTTCTGAACCAAGAATCCACTCTAATGAATTTCGAGGCGAAAGTCGAGACAGGGACAACCGAAACCCCTTTTAGAGTAAATCGCGTTCCCGGATTCTTCTAGAGGGTGCCTTTGGAGCCAGAGTCGCATGAAACAAAGTGTGGAGTCAACAATTTCCTAGAGCCGGATAGCTTGTGTTTTCGCACGAAAGAACCGTACGACCCGTACGAAGTTAGGGTTTTCTCAATTACTGACTCTGAGCTCCCCAAAAGTGTTTTCCAAAGTCATGATTGGCCCTAAACCCGTTTTAAACCTAATGGAAGCTCGAAATACCCTAAAGAGCGCATCTCACCCTAGAATCCCATTGAACGGATTTAGAGGCGTAAGAGGAGACATGGACACCCGAAACCCCATTTAGAGTAAAACGTGATCCCGGATTCTTCTAGAGTGTGTCTCTGGACCCAGAGTCGTTTGAAACACAGAGTAGAGTCATCAATTTCCTAAAGCCGCATAGATTGTGTTTTCGTACAAAAGTACCCTAAGACCCGTTCGGAGTTCGGGTTTTCGCAATTACAGACACTGAGCTCCTCGAAAGTGTATTCCAGACCCAAGACAAGCACGAAACCCGTTTTAGAAAGAAAAGTGGCTCGAAATATCCTAAAAAGCGCTTCTAAACCAAGAATCCACTCTAATGAATTTCGAGGCGAAAGTCGAGACAGGGACAACCGAAACCCCTTTTAGAGTAAATCGCATTCCCGGATTCTTCTAGAGGGTGCCTTTGGAGCCAGAGTCGCATGAAACAAAGTGTGGAGTCAACAATTTCCTAGAGCCGGATAGCTTGTGTTTTCTCACGAAATAACCGTTGGACCCGCACGAAGTTAGGGTTTTCGCATTTACTGACTCTGAGCTCCCCAAAAGTGTTTTCCAAAGTCATGATTGGCCCTAAACCCGTTTTAAACCAAATGGTAGCGCGAAATACCCTAAAGAGCGCATCTCACCCTAGAATCCCATTGAACGGATTTAGAGGCGTAAGAGGAGACATGGACACCCGAAACCCCATTTAGAGTAAAACGTGATCCCGGATTCTTCTAGAGTGTGTCTCTGGACCCAGAGTCGTTTGAAACACAGAGTAGAGTCATCAATTTCCTAAAGCCGCATAGATTGTGTTTTCGTACAAAAGTACCCTACGACCCGCTCGGAGTTCGGGTTTTCGCAATTACAGACACAGAGCTCATCGAAAATGTTTTCCAGACCCAAGACAAGCACGAAACCCGTTTTAGAAAGAAAAGTGGCTCGAAATATCCTAAAAAGCGCTTCTGAACCAAGAATCCACTCTAATGAATTTCGAGGCGAAAGTCGAGACAGGGACAACCGAAACCCCTTTTAGAGTAAATCGCGTTCCCGGATTCTTCTAGAGGGTGCCTTTGGAGCCAGAGTCGCATGAAACAAAGTGTGGAGTCAACAATTTCCTAGAGCCGGATATCTTGTGTTTTCGCACGAAATAACCGTACGACCCGCACGAAGTTAGGGTTTTCGCATTTAATGACTCTGAGCTCCCCAAAAGTGTTTTCCAAAGTCATGATTGGCCCTAAACCCGTTTTAAACCTAATGGAAGATCGAAATACCCTAAAGAGCGCATCTCACCCTAGAATCCCATTGAACGGATTTAGAGGCGTAAGAGGAGACATGGACACCCGAAACCCCATTTAGAGTAAAACGTGATCCCGGATTCTTCTAGAGTGTGTCTCTGGACCCAGAGTCGTTTGAAACACAGAGTAGAGTCATCAATTTCCTAAAGCCGCATAGATTGTGTTTTCGTACAAAAGTACCCTACGACCCGCTCGGAGTTCGGGTTTTCGCAATGACAGACACAGAGCTCCTCGAAAGTGTTTTCCAGACCCAAGACAAGCACGAAACCCGTTTTAGAAAGAAAAGTGGCTCGAAATATCCTAAAAAGCGCTTCTGAACCAAGAATCCACTCTAATGAATTTCGAGGCGAAAGTCGAGACAGGGACAACCGAAACCCCTTTTAGAGTAAATCGCGTTCCCGGATTCTTCTAGAGGGTGCCTTTGGAGCCAGAGTCGCATGAAACAAAGTGTGGAGTCAACAATTTCCTAGAGCCGGATAGCTTGTGTTTTCGCACGAAAGAACCGTACGACCCGTACGAAGTTAGGGTTTTCTCAATTACTGACTCTGAGCTCCCCAAAAGTGTTTTCCAAAGTCATGATTGGCCCTAAACCCGTTTTAAACCTAATGGAAGCTCGAAATACCCTAAAGAGCGCATCTCACCCTAGAATCCCATTGAACGGATTTAGAGGCGTAAGAGGAGACATGGACACCCGAAACCCCATTTAGAGTAAAACGTGATCCCGGATTCTTCTAGAGTGTGTCTCTGGACCCAGAGTCGTTTGAAACACAGAGTAGAGTCATCAATTTCCTAAAGCCGCATAGATTGTGTTTTCGTACAAAAGTACCCTAAGACCCGCTCGGAGTTCGGGTTTTCGCAATTACAGACACTGAGCTCCTCGAAAGTGTATTCCAGACCCAAGACAAGCACGAAACCCGTTTTAGAAAGAAAAGTGGCTCGAAATATCCTAAAAAGCGCTTCTAAACCAAGAATCCACTTTAATGAATTTCGAGGCGAAAGTCGAGACAGGGACAACCGAAACCCCTTTTAGAGTAAATCGCATTCCCGGATTCTTCTAGAGGGTGCCTTTGGAGCCAGAGTCGCATGAAACAAAGTGTGGAGTCAACAATTTCCTAGAGCCGGATAGCTTGTGTTTTCTCACGAAATAACCGTTGGACCCGCACGAAGTTAGGGTTTTCGCATTTACTGACTCTGAGCTCCCCAAAAGTGTTTTCCAAAGTCATGATTGGCCCTAAACCCGTTTTAAACCAAATGGTAGCGCGAAATACCCTAAAGAGCGCATCTCACCCTAGAATCCCATTGAACGGATTTAGAGGCGTAAGAGGAGACATGGACACCCGAAACCCCATTTAGAGTAAAACGTGATCCCGGATTCTTCTAGAGTGTGTCTCTGGACCCAGAGTCGTTTGAAACACAGAGTAGAGTCATCAATTTCCTAAAGCCGCATAGATTGTGTTTTCGTACAAAAGTACCCTAAGACCCGCTCGGAGTTCGGGTTTTCGCAATTACAGACACTGAGCTCCTCGAAAGTGTATTCCAGACCCAAGACAAGCACGAAACCCGTTTTAGAAAGAAAAGTGGCTCGAAATATCCTAAAAAGCGCTTCTAAACCAAGAATCCACTCTAATGAATTTCGAGGCGAAAGTCGAGACAGGGACAACCGAAACCCGTTTTAGAGTAAATCGCGTTCCCGGATTCTTCTAGAGGGTGCCTTTGGAGCCAGAGTCGCATGAAACAAAGTGTGGAGTCAACAATTTCCTAGAGCCGGATATCTTGTGTTTTCGCACGAAATAACCGTACGACCCGCACGAAGTTAGGGTTTTCGCATTTAATGACTCTGAGCTCCCCAAAAGTGTTTTCCAAAGTCATGATTGGCCCTAAACCCGTTTTAAACCTAATGGAAGATCGAAATACCCTAAAGAGCGCATCTCACCCTAGAATCCCATTGAACGGATTTAGAGGCGTAAGAGGAGACATGGACACCCGAAACCCCATTTAGAGTAAAACGTGATCCCGGATTCTTCTAGAGTGTGTCTCTGGACCCAGAGTCGTTTGAAACACAGAGTAGAGTCATCAATTTCCTAAAGCCGCATAGATTGTGTTTTCGTACAAAAGTACCCTACGACCCGCTCGGAGTTCGGGTTTTCGCAATGACAGACACAGAGCTCCTCGAAAGTGTTTTCCAGACCCAAGACAAGCACGAAACCCGTTTTAGAAAGAAAAGTGGCTCGAAATATCCTAAAAAGCGCTTCTGAACCAAGAATCCACTCTAACGAATTTCGAGGCGAAAGTCGAGACAGGGACAACCGAAACCCCTTTTAGAGTAAATCGCGTTCCCGGATTCTTCTAGAGGGTGCCTTTGGAGCCAGAGTCGCATGAAACAAAGTGTGGAGTCAACAATTTCCTAGAGCCGGATAGCTTGTGTTTTCGCACGAAAGAACCGTACGACCCGTACGAAGTTAGGGTTTTCTCAATTACTGACTCTGAGCTCCCCAAAAGTGTTTTCCAAAGTCATGATTGGCCCTAAACCCGTTTTAAACCTAATGGAAGCTCGAAATACCCTAAAGAGCGCATCTCACCCTAGAATCCCATTGAACGGATTTAGAGGCGTAAGAGGAGATATGGACACCCGAAACCCCATTTAGAGTAAAACGTGATCCCGGATTCTTCTAGAGTGTGTCTCTGGACCCAGAGTCGTTTGAAACACAGAGTAGAGTCATCAATTTCCAAAAGCCGCATAGATTGTGTTTTCGTACAAAAGTACCCTACGACCCGCTCGGAGTTCCGGTTTTCGCATTCACAGACACTGAGCTCCTCGAAAGTGTTTTCCAGACCCAAGACAAGCACGAAACCCGTTTTAGAAAGAAAAGTGGCTCGAAATATCCTAAAAAGCGCTTCTGAACCAAGAATCCACTCTAATGAATTTCGAGGCGAAAGTCGAGACAGGGACAACCGAAACCCTTTTAGAGTAAATCGCGTTCCCGGATTCTTCTAGAGGGTGCCTTTGGAGCCAGAGTCGCATGAAACAAAGTGTGGAGTCAACAATTTCCTAGAGCCGGATAGCTTGTGTTTTCGCACGAAAGAACCGTACGACCCGCACGAAGTTAGGGTTTTCGCATTTACTGACTCTGAGCTCCCCAAAAGTGTTTTCCAAAGTCATGATTGGCCCTAAACCCGTTTTAAACCTAATGGAAGCTCGAACTAACCTAAAGAGCGCATCTCACCCTAGAATCCCATTGAACGGATTTAGAGGCGTAAGAGGAGACATGGACACCCGAAACCCCATTTAGAGTAAAACGTGATCCCGGATTCTTCTAGAGTGTGTCTCTGGACCCAGAGTCGTTTGAAACACAGAGTAGAGTCATCAATTTCCTAAAGCCGCATATTTTGTGTTTTCGTACAAAAGTACCCTACGACCCGCTCGGAGTTCGGGTTTTCGCATTCACAGACACTGAGCTCCTCGAAAGTGTTTTCCAGACCCAAGACAAGCACGAAACCCGTTTTAGAAAGAAAAGTGGCTCGAAATATCCTAAAAAGCGCTTCTGAACCAAGAATCCACTCTAATGAATTTCGAGGCGAAAGTCGAGAGAGGGACAACCGAAACCCCTTTTAAGGTAAATCGCGTTCCCGGATTCTTCTAGAGGGTGCCTTTGGAGCCAGAGTCGCATGAAACAAAGTGTGGAGTCAACAATTTCCTAGAGCCGGATAGCTTGTGTTTTCGCACGAAAGAACCGTAGGACCCGCACGAAGTTAGGGTTTTCGCATTTACTGACTCTGAGCTCCCCAAAAGTGTTTTCCAAAGTCATGATTGGCCCTAAACCCGTTTTAAACCTAATGGAAGCTCGAACTAACCTAAAGAGCGCATCTCACCCTAGAATCCCATTGAACGGATTTAGAGGCGTAAGAGGAGACATGGACACCCGAAACCCCATTTAGAGTAAAACGTGATCCCGGATTCTTCTAGAGTGTGTCTCTGGACCCAGAGTCGTTTGAAACACAGAGTAGAGTCATCAATTTCCTAAAGCCGCATAGATTGTGTTTTCGTACAAAAGTACCCTACGACCCGCTCGGAGTTCCGGTTTTCGCATTCACAGACACTGAGCTCCTCGAAAGTGTTTTCCAGACCCAAGACAAGCACGAAACCCGTTTTAGAAAGAAAAGTGGCTCGAAATATCCTAAAAAGCGCTTCTGAACCAAGAATCCACTCTAATGAATTTCGAGGCGAAAGTCAAGACAGGGACAACCGAAACCCCTTTTAGAGTAAATCGCGTTCCCGGATTCTTCTAGAGGGTGCCTTTGGAGCCAGAGTCGCATGAAACAAAGTGTGGAGTCAACAATTTCCAAGTCCGGATAGCTTGTGTTTTCGCACGAAAGAACCGTAGGACCCGCACGAAGTTAAGGGTTTTCGCATTTACTAACTCTGAGCTCCCCAAAAGTGTTTTCCAAAGTATTGATTGGCCCTAAACCCGTTTTAAACCTAATGGAAGCTCGAAATACCCTAAAGAGCGCATCTCACCCTAGAATCCCATTGAACGGATTTAGAGGCGTAAGAGGAGACATGGACACCCGAAACCCCATTTAGAGTAAAACGTGATCCCGGATTCTTCTAGAGTGTGTCTCTGGACCCAGAGTCGTTTGAAACACAGAGTAGAGTCATCAATTTCCAAAAGCCGCATAGATTGTGTTTTCGTACAAAAGTACCCTACGACCCGCTCGGAGTTCCGGTTTTCGCATTCACAGACACTGAGCTCCTCGAAAGTGTTTTCCAGACCCAAGACAAGCACGAAACCCGTTTTAGAAAGAAAAGTGGCTCGAAATATCCTAAAAAGCGCTTCTGAACCAAGAATCCACTCTAATGAATTTCGAGGCGAAAGTCGAGACAGGGACAACCGAAACCCCTTTTAGAGTAAATCGCGTTCCCGGATTCTTCTAGAGTGTGCCTTTGGAGCCAGAGTCGCATGAAACAAAGTGTGGAGTCAACAATTTCCTAGAGCCGGATAGCTTGTGTTTTCGCACGAAAGAACCGTACGACCCGCACGAAGTTAGGGTTTTCGCATTTACTGACTCTGAGCTCCCCAAAAGTGTTTTCCAAAGTCATGATTGGCCCTAAACCCGTTTTAAACCTAATGGAATCTCGAACTAACCTAAAGAGCGCATCTCACCCTAGAATCCCATTGAATGGATTTAGAGGCGTAAGAGGAGACATGGACACCCGAAACCCCATTTAGAGTAAAACGTGATCCCGGATTCTTCTAGAGTGTGTCTCTGGACCCAGAGTCGTTTGAAACACAAAGTAGAGTCATCAATTTCCTAAAGCCGCATATATTGTGTTTTCGTACAAAAGTACCCTACGACCCGCTCGGAGTTCGGGTTTTCGCATTCACAGACACTGAGCTCCTCGAAAGTGTTTTCCAGACCCAAGACAAGCACGAAACCCGTTTTAGAAAGAAAAGTGGCTCGAAATATCCTAAAAAGCGCTTCTGAACAAAGAATCCACTCTAATGAATTTCGAGGCGAAAGTCGAGAGAGGGACAACCGAAACCCCTTTTAAGGTAAATCGCGTTCCCGGATTCTTCTAGAGGGTGCCTTTGGAGCCAGAGTCGCATGAAACAAAGTGTGGAGTCAACAATTTCCTAGAGCCGGATAGCTTGTGTTTTCGCACGAAAGAACCGTAGGACCCGCACGAAGTTAGGGTTTTCGCATTTACTGACTCTGAGCTCCCCAAAAGTGTTTTCCAAAGTCATGATTGGCCCTAAACCCGTTTTAAACCTAATGGAAGCTCGAACTAACCTAAAGAGCGCATCTCACCCTAGAATCCCATTGAACGGATTTAGAGGCGTAAGAGGAGACATGGACACCCGAAACCCCATTTAGAGTAAAACGTGATCCCGGATTCTTCTAGAGTGTGTCTCTGGACCCAGAGTCGTTTGAAACACAGAGTAGAGTCATCAATTTCCTAAAGCCGCATATATTGTGTTTTCGTACAAAAGTACCCTACGACCCGCTCGGAGTTCGGGTTTTCGCATTCACAGACACTGAGCTCCTCGAAAGTGTTTTCCAGACCCAAGACAAGCACGAAACCCGTTTTAGAAAGAAAAGTGGCTCGAAATATCCTAAAAAGCGCTTCTGAACAAAGAATCCACTCTAATGAATTTCGAGGCGAAAGTCGAGAGAGGGACAACCGAAACCCCTTTTAAGGTAAATCGCGTTCCCGGATTCTTCTAGAGGGTGCCTTTGGAGCCAGAGTCGCATGAAACAAAGTGTGGAGTCAACAATTTCCTAGAGCCGGATAGCTTGTGTTTTCGCACGAAAGAACCGTAGGACCCGCACGAAGTTAGGGTTTTCGCATTTACTGACTCTGAGCTCCCCAAAAGTGTTTTCCAAAGTCATGATTGGCCCTAAACCCGTTTTAAACCTAATGGAAGCTCGAACTAACCTAAAGAGCGCATCTCACCCTAGAATCCCATTGAACGGATTTAGAGGCGTAAGAGGAGACATGGACACCCGAAACCCCATTTAGAGTAAAACGTGATCCCGGATTCTTCTAGAGTGTGTCTCTGGACCCAGAGTCGTTTGAAACACAGAGTAGAGTCATCAATTTCCTAAAGCCGCATAGATTGTGTTTTCGTACAAAAGTACCCTACGACCCGCTCGGAGTTCCGGTTTTCGCATTCACAGACACTGAGCTCCTCGAAAGTGTTTTCCAGACCCAAGACAAGCACGAAACCCGTTTTAGAAAGAAAAGTGGCTCGAAATATCCTAAAAAGCGCTTCTGAACCAAGAATCCACTCTAATGAATTTCGAGGCGAAAGTCAAGACAGGGACAACCGAAACCCCTTTTAGAGTAAATCGCGTTCCCGGATTCTTCTAGAGGGTGCCTTTGGAGCCAGAGTCGCATGAAACAAAGTGTGGAGTCAACAATTTCCAAGTCCGGATAGCTTGTGTTTTCGCACGAAAGAACCGTAGGACCCGCACGAAGTTAGGGTTTTCGCATTTACTAACTCTGAGCTCCCCAAAAGTGTTTTCCAAAGTATTGATTGGCCCTAAACCCGTTTTAAACCTAATGGAAGCTCGAAATACCCTAAAGAGCGCATCTCACCCTAGAATCCCATTGAACGGATTTAGAGGCGTAAGAGGAGACATGGACACCCGAAACCCCATTTAGAGTAAAACGTGATCCCGGATTCTTCTAGAGTGTGTCTCTGGACCCAGAGTCGTTTGAAACACAGAGTAGAGTCATCAATTTCCTAAAGCCGCATAGATTGTGTTTTCGTACAAAAGTACCCTAAGACCCGCTCGGAGTTCGGGTTTTCGCAATTACAGACACTGAGCTCCTCGAAAGTGTATTCCAGACCCAAGACAAGCACGAAACCCGTTTTAGAAAGAAAAGTGGCTCGAAATATCCTAAAAAGCGCTTCTAAACCAAGAATCCACTCTAATGAATTTCGAGGCGAAAGTCGAGACAGGGACAACCGAAACCCCTTTTAGAGTAAATCGCATTCCCGGATTCTTCTAGAGGGTGCCTTTGGAGCCAGAGTCGCATGAAACAAAGTGTGGAGTCAACAATTTCCTAGAGCCGGATAGCTTGTGTTTTCTCACGAAATAACCGTTGGACCCGCACGAAGTTAGGGTTTTCGCATTTACTGACTCTGAGCTCCCCAAAAGTGTTTTCCAAAGTCATGATTGGCCCTAAACCCGTTTTAAACCAAATGGTAGCGCGAAATACCCTAAAGAGCGCATCTCACCCTAGAATCCCATTGAACGGATTTAGAGGCGTAAGAGGAGACATGGACACCCGAAACCCCATTTAGAGTAAAACGTGATCCCGGATTCTTCTAGAGTGTGTCTCTGGACCCAGAGTCGTTTGAAACACAGAGTAGAGTCATCAATTTCCTAAAGCCGCATAGATTGTGTTTTCGTACAAAAGTACCCTACGACCCGCTCGGAGTTCGGGTTTTCGCAATTACAGACACAGAGCTCATCGAAAGTGTTTTCCAGACCCAAGACAAGCACGAAACCCGTTTTCGAAAGAAAAGTGGCTCGAAATATCCTAAAAAGCGCTTCTGAACCAAGAATCCACTCTAATGAATTTCGAGGCGAAAGTCGAGACAGGGACAACCGAAACCCCTTTTAGAGTAAATCGCGTTCCCGGATTCTTCTAGAGGGTGCCTTTGGAGCCAGAGTCGCATGAAACAAAGTGTGGAGTCAACAATTTCCTAGAGCCGGATATCTTGTGTTTTCGCACGAAATAACCGTACGACCCGCACGAAGTTAGGGTTTTCGCATTTAATGACTCTGAGCTCCCCAAAAGTGTTTTCCAAAGTCATGATTGGCCCTAAACCCGTTTTAAACCTAATGGAAGATCGAAATACCCTAAAGAGCGCATCTCACCCTAGAATCCCATTGAACGGATTTAGAGGCGTAAGAGGAGACATGGACACCCGAAACCCCATTTAGAGTAAAACGTGATCCCGGATTCTTCTAGAGTGTGTCTCTGGACCCAGAGTCGTTTGAAACACAGAGTAGAGTCATCAATTTCCTAAAGCCGCATAGATTGTGTTTTCGTACAAAAGTACCCTACGACCCGCTCGGAGTTCGGGTTTTCGCAATGACAGACACTGAGCTCCTCGAAAGTGTTTTCCAGACCCAAGACAAGCACGAAACCCGTTTTAGAAAGAAAAGTGGCTCGAAATATCCTAAAAAGCGCTTCTGAACCAAGAATCCACTCTAATGAATTTCGAGGCGAAAGTCGAGACAGGGACAACCGAAACCCCTTTTAGAGTAAATCGCGTTCCCGGATTCTTCTAGAGGGTGCCTTTGGAGCCAGAGTCGCATGAAACAAAGTGTGGAGTCAACAATTTCCTAGAGCCGGATAGCTTGTGTTTTCGCACGAAAGAACCGTACGACCCGTACGAAGTTAGGGTTTTCTCAATTACTGACTCTGAGCTCCCCAAAAGTGTTTTCCAAAGTCATGATTGGCCCTAAACCCGTTTTAAACCTAATGGAAGCTCGAAATACCCTAAAGAGCGCATCTCACCCTAGAATCCCATTGAACGGATTTAGAGGCGTAAGAGGAGATATGGACACCCGAAACCCCATTTAGAGTAAAACGTGATCCCGGATTCTTCTAGAGTGTGTCTCTGGACCCAGAGTCGTTTGAAACACAGAGTAGAGTCATCAATTTCCAAAAGCCGCATAGATTGTGTTTTCGTACAAAAGTACCCTACGACCCGCTCGGAGTTCCGGTTTTCGCATTCACAGACACTGAGCTCCTCGAAAGTGTTTTCCAGACCCAAGACAAGCACGAAACCCGTTTTAGAAAGAAAAGTGGCTCGAAATATCCTAAAAAGCGCTTCTGAACCAAGAATCCACTCTAATGAATTTCGAGGCGAAAGTCGAGACAGGGACAACCGAAACCCCTTTTAGAGTAAATCGCGTTCCCGGATTCTTCTAGAGGGTGCCTTTGGAGCCAGAGTCGCATGAAACAAAGTGTGGAGTCAACAATTTCCTAGAGCCGGATAGCTTGTGTTTTCGCACGAAAGAACCGTACGACCCGCACGAAGTTAGGGTTTTCGCATTTACTGACTCTGAGCTCCCCAAAAGTGTTTTCCAAAGTCATGATTGGCCCTAAACCCGTTTTAAACCTAATGGAAGCTCGAACTAACCTAAAGAGCGCATCTCACCCTAGAATCCCATTGAACGGATTTAGAGGCGTAAGAGGAGACATGGACACCCGAAACCCCATTTAGAGTAAAACGTGATCCCGGATTCTTCTAGAGTGTGTCTCTGGACCCAGAGTCGTTTGAAACACAGAGTAGAGTCATCAATTTCCTAAAGCCGCATATATTGTGTTTTCGTACAAAAGTACCCTACGACCCGCTCGGAGTTCGGGTTTTCGCATTCACAGACACTGAGCTCCTCGAAAGTGTTTTCCAGACCCAAGACAAGCACGAAACCCGTTTTAGAAAGAAAAGTGGCTCGAAATATCCTAAAAAGCGCTTCTGAACCAAGAATCCACTCTAATGAATTTCGAGGCGAAAGTCGAGAGAGGGACAACCGAAACCCCTTTTAAGGTAAATCGCGTTCCCGGATTCTTCTAGAGGGTGCCTTTGGAGCCAGAGTCGCATGAAACAAAGTGAGGAGTCAACAATTTCCTAGAGCCGGATAGCTTGTGTTTTCGCACGAAAGAACCGTAGGACCCGCACGAAGTTAGGGTTTTCGCATTTACTGACTCTGAGCTCCCCAAAAGTGTTTTCCAAAGTCATGATTGGCCCTAAACCCGTTTTAAACCTAATGGAAGCTCGAACTAACCTAAAGAGCGCATCTCACCCTAGAATCCCATTGAACGGATTTAGAGGCGTAAGAGGAGACATGGACACCCGAAACCCCATTTAGAGTAAAACGTGATCCCGGATTCTTCTAGAGTGTGTCTCTGGACCCAGAGTCGTTTGAAACACAGAGTAGAGTCATCAATTTCCTAAAGCCGCATAGATTGTGTTTTCGTACAAAAGTACCCTACGACCCGCTCGGAGTTCCGGTTTTCGCATTCACAGACACTGAGCTCCTCGAAAGTGTTTTCAAGACCCAAGACAAGCACGAAACCCGTTTTAGAAAGAAAAGTGGCTCGAAATATCCTAAAAAGCGCTTCTGAACCAAGAATCCACTCTAATGAATTTCGAGGCGAAAGTCAAGACAGGGACAACCGAAACCCCTTTTAGAGTAAATTGCGTTCCCGGATTCTTCTAGAGGGTGCCTTTGGAGCCAGAGTCGCATGAAACAAAGTGTGGAGTCAACAATTTCCTAGAGCCGGATAGCTTGTGTTTTCGCACGAAAGAACCGTAGGACCCGCACGAAGTTAGGGTTTTCGCATTTACTGACTCTGAGCTCCCCAAAAGTGTTTTCCAAAGTCATGATTGGCCCTAAACCCGTTTTAAACCTAATGGAAGCTCGAAATACCCTAAAGAGCGCATCTCACCCTAGAATCCCATTGAACGGATTTAGAGGCGTAAGAGGAGACATGGACACCCGAAACCCCATTTAGAGTAAAACGTGATCCCGGATTCTTCTAGAGTGTGTCTCTGGACCCAGAGTCGTTTGAAACACAGAGTAGAGTCATCAATTTCCTAAAGCCGCATAGATTGTGTTTTCGTACAAAAGTACCCTAAGACCCGCTCGGAGTTCGGGTTTTCGCAATTACAGACACTGAGCTCCTCGAAAGTGTATTCCAGACCCAAGACAAGCACGAAACCCGTTTTAGAAAGAAAAGTGGCTCGAAATATCCTAAAAAGCGCTTCTGAACCAAGAATCCACTCTAATGAATTTCGAGGCGAAAGTCGAGAGAGGGACAACCGAAACCCCTTTTAAGGTAAATCGCGTTCCCGGATTCTTCTAGAGGGTGCCTTTGGAGCCAGAGTCACATGAAACAAAGTGTGGAGTCAACAATTTCCTAGAGCCGGATAGCTTGTGTTTTCGCACGAAAGAACCGTAGGACCCGCACGAAGTTAGGGTTTTCGCATTTACTGACTCTGAGCTCCCCAAAAGTGTTTTCCAAAGTCATGATTGGCCCTAAACCCGTTTTAAACCTAATGGAAGCTCGAACTAACCTAAAGAGCGCATCTCACCCTAGAATCCCATTGAACGGATTTAGAGGCGTAAGAGGAGACATGGACACCCGAAACCCCATTTAGAGTAAAACGTGATCCCGGATTCTTCTAGAGTGTGTCTCTGGACCCAGAGTCGTTTGAAACACAGAGTAGAGTCATCAATTTCCTAAAGCCGCATAGATTGTGTTTTCGTACAAAAGTACCCTACGACCCGCTCGGAGTTCCGGTTTTCGCATTCACAGACACTGAGCTCCTCGAAAGTGTTTTCCAGACCCAAGACAAGCACGAAACCCGTTTTAGAAAGAAAAGTGGCTCGAAATATCCTAAAAAGCGCTTCTGAACCAAGAATCCACTCTAATGAATTTCGAGGCGAAAGTCAAGACAGGGACAACCGAAACCCCTTTTAGAGTAAATCGCGTTCCCGGATTCTTCTAGAGGGTGCCTTTGGAGCCAGAGTCGCATGAAACAAAGTGTGGAGTCAACAATTTCCAAGTCCGGATAGCTTGTGTTTTCGCACGAAAGAACCGTAGGACCCGCACGAAGTTAGGGTTTTCGCATTTACTAACTCTGAGCTCCCCAAAAGTGTTTTCCAAAGTATTGATTGGCCCTAAACCCGTTTTAAACCTAATGGAAGCTCGAAATACCCTAAAGAGCGCATCTCACCCTAGAATCCCATTGAACGGATTTAGAGGCGTAAGAGGAGACATGGACACCCGAAACCCCATTTAGAGTAAAACGTGATCCCGGATTCTTCTAGAGTGTGTCTTTGGACCCAGAGTCGTTTGAAACACAGAGTAGAGTCATCAATTTCCTAAAGCCGCATAGATTGTGTTTTCGTACAAAAGTACCCTAAGACCCGCTCGGAGTTCGGGTTTTCGCAATTACAGACACTGAGCTCCTCGAAAGTGTATTCCAGACCCAAGACAAGCACGAAACCCGTTTTAGAAAGAAAAGTGGCTCGAAATATCCTAAAAAGCGCTTCTAAACCAAGAATCCACTCTAATGAATTTCGAGGCGAAAGTCGAGACAGGGACAACCGAAACCCCTTTTAGAGTAAATCGCATTCCCGGATTCTTCTAGAGGGTGCCTTTGGAGCCAGAGTCGCATGAAACAAAGTGTGGAGTCAACAATTTCCTAGAGCCGGATAGCTTGTGTTTTCTCACGAAATAACCGTTGGACCCGCACGAAGTTAGGGTTTTCGCATTTACTGACTCTGAGCTCCCCAAAAGTGTTTTCCAAAGTCATGATTGGCCCTAAACCCGTTTTAAACCAAATGGTAGCGCGAAATACCCTAAAGAGCGCATCTCACCCTAGAATCCCATTGAACGGATTTAGAGGCGTAAGAGGAGACATGGACACCCGAAACCCCATTTAGAGCAAAACGTGATCCCGGATTCTTCTAGAGTGTGTCTCTGGACCCAGAGTCGTTTGAAACACAGAGTAGAGTCATCAATTTCCTAAAGCCGCATAGATTGTGTTTTCGTACAAAAGTACCCTACGACCCGCTCGGAGTTCGGGTTTTCGCAATTACAGACACAGAGCTCATCGAAAGTGTTTTCCAGACCCAAGACAAGCACGAAACCCGTTTTAGAAAGAAAAGTGGCTCGAAATATCCTAAAAAGCGCTTCTGAACCAAGAATCCACTCTAATGAATTTCGAGGCGAAAGTCGAGACAGGGACAACCGAAACCCCTTTTAGAGTAAATCGCGTTCCCGGATTCTTCTAGAGGGTGCCTTTGGAGCCAGAGTCGCATGAAACAAAGTGTAGAGTCAACAATTTCCTAGAGCCGGATATCTTGTGTTTTCGCACGAAATAACCGTACGACCCGCACGAAGTTAGGGTTTTCGCATTTAATGACTCTGAGCTCCCCAAAAGTGTTTTCCAAAGTCATGATTGGCCCTAAACCCGTTTTAAACCTAATGGAAGATCGAAATACCCTAAAGAGCGCATCTCACCCTAGAATCCCATTGAACGGATTTAGAGGCGTAAGAGGAGACATGGACACCCGAAACCCCATTTAGAGTAAAACGTGATCCCGGATTCTTCTAGAGTGTGTCTCTGGACCCAGAGTCGTTTGAAACACAGAGTAGAGTCATCAATTTCCTAAAGCCGCATAGATTGTGTTTTCGTACAAAAGTACCCTAAGACCCGCTCGGAGTTCGGGTTTTCGCAATTACAGACACTGAGCTCCTCGAAAGTGTATTCCAGACCCAAGACAAGCACGAAACCCGTTTTAGAAAGAAAAGTGGCTCGAAATATCCTAAAAAGCGCTTCTGAACCAAGAATCCACTCTAATGAATTTCGAGGCGAAAGTCGAGACAGGGACAACCGAAACCCCTTTTAGAGTAAATCGCATTCCCGGATTCTTCTAGAGGGTGCCTTTGGAGCCAGAGTCGCATGAAACAAAGTGTGGAGTCAACAATTTCCTAGAGCCGGATAGCTTGTGTTTTCGCACGAAATAACCGTTGGACCCGCACGAAGTTAGGGTTTTCGCATTTACTGACTCTGTGCTCCCCAAAAGTGTTTTCCAAAGTCATGATTGGCCCTAAACCCGTTTTAAACCAAATGGTAGCGCGAAATACCCTAAAGAGCGCATCTCACCCTAGAATCCCATTGAACGGATTTAGAGGCGTAAGAGGAGACATGGACACCCGAAACCTCATTTAGAGTAAAACGTGATCCCGGATTCTTCTAGAGTGTGTCTCTGGACCCAGAGTCGTTTGAAACACAGAGTAGAGTCATCAATTTCCTAAAGCCGCATAGATTGTGTTTTCGTACAAAAGTACCCTACGACCCGCTCGGAGTTCGGGTTTTCGCATTCACAGACACTGAGCTCCTCGAAAGTGTTTTCCAGACCCAAGACAAGCACGAAACCCGTTTTAGAAAGAAAAGTGGCTCGAAATATCCTAAAAAGCGCTTCCGAACCAAGAGTCCACTCTAATGAATTTCGAGGCGAAAGTCGAGACAGGGACAACCGAAACCCCTTTTAGAGTAAATCGCGTTCCCGGATTCTTCTAGAGGGTGCCTTTGGAGCCAGAGTCGCATGAAACAAAGTGTGGAGTCAACAATTTCCTAGAGCCGGATAGCTTGTGTTTTCGCACGAAAGAACCGTACGACCCGCACGAAGTTAGGGTTTTCGCATTTACTGACTCTGAGCTCCCCAAAAGTGTTTTCCAAAGTCATTATTGGCCCTAAACCCGTTTTAAAACTAATGGAAGCTCGAAATACCCTAAAGAGCGCATCTCACCCTAGAATCCCATTGAACGGATTTAGAGGCGTAAGAGGAGACATGGACACCCGAAACCCCATTTAGAGTAAAACGTGATCCCGGATTCTTCTAGAGTGTGTCTCTGGACCCAGAGTCGTTTGAAACACAGAGTAGAGTCATCAATTTCGAAAAGCCGCATAGATTGTGTTTTCGTACAAAAGTACCCTACGACCCGCTCGGAGTTCGGGTTTTCGCATTCACATACACTGAGCTCCTCGAAAGTGTTTTCCAGACCAAAGGCAAGCACGAAACCCGTTTTAGAAAGAAAAGTGGCTCGAAATATCCTAAAAATCGCTTCTGAACCAAGAATCCACTCTAATGAATTTCGAGGCGAAAGTCGAGACAGGGACAACCGAAACCCCTTTTAGAGTAAATCGCGTTCCCGGATTCTTCTAGAGGGTGCCTTTGGAGCCAGAGTCGCATGAAACAAAGTGTGGAGTCAACAATTTCCTAGAGCCGGATAGCTTGTGTTTTCGCACGAAAGAACCGTACGACCCGCACGAAGTTAGGGTTTTCGCATTTACTGACTCTGAGCTCCCCAAAAGTGTTTTCCAAAGTCATGATTGGCCCTAAACCCGTTTTAAACCTAATGGAAGCTCGAACTACCCTAAAGAGCGCATCTCACCCTAGAATCCCATTGAACGGATTTAGAGGCGTAAGAGGAGACATGGACACCCGAAACCCCATTTAGAGTAAAACGTGATCCCGGATTCTTCTAGAGTGTGTCTCTGGACCCAGAGTCGTTTGAAACACAGAGTAGAGTCATCAATTTCCTAAAGCCGCATAGATTGTGTTTTCGTAAAAAAGTAACCTACGACCCGCTCGGAGTTCCGGTTTTCGCATTCACAGACACTGAGCTCCTCGAAAGTGTTTTCCAGACCCAAGACAAGCACGAAACCCGTTTTAGAAAGAAAAGTGGCTCGAAATATCCTAAAAAGCGCTTCTGAACCAAGAATCCACTCTAATGAATTTCGAGGCGAAAGTCAAGACAGGGACAACCGAAACCCCTTTTAGAGTAAATCGCGTTCCCGGATTCTTCTAGAGGGTGCCTTTGGAGCCAGAGTCGCATGAAACAAAGTGTGGAGTCAACAATTTCCAAGTCCGGATAGCTTGTGTTTTCGCACGAAAGAACCGTAAGACCCGCACGAAGTTAGGGTTTTCGTATTTACTGACACTGAGCTCCCCAAAAGTGTTTTCCAAAGTATTGATTGGCCCTAAACCCGTTTTAAACCTAATGGAAGCTCGAAATACCCTAAAGAGCGCATCTCACCCTAGAATCCCATCGAACGGATTTAGAGGCGTAAGAGGAGACATGGACACCCGAAACCCCATTTAGAGTAAAACGTGATCCCGGATTCTTCTAGAGTGTGTCTCTGGACCCAGAGTCGTTTGAAACACAGAGTAGAGTCATCAATTTCCTAAAGCCGCATAGATTGTGTTTTCGTACAAAAGTACCCTAAGACCCGCTCGGAGTTCGGGTTTTCGCAATCACAGACACTGAGCTCCTCGAAAGTGTTTTCCAGACCCAAGACAAGCATGAAACCCGTTTTAGAAAGAAAAGTGGCTCGAAATATCCTAAAAAGCGCTTCTGAACCAAGAATCCACTCTAATGAATTTCGAGGCGAAAGTCGAGACAGGGACAACCGAAACCCCTTTTAGAGTAAATCGCGTTCCCGGATTCTTCTAAAGGGTGCCTTTGGAGCCAGAGTCGCATGAAACAAAGTGTGGAGTCAACAATTTCCTAGAGCCGGATAGCTTGTGTTTTCACAGGAAAGAACCGTAGGACCCGCACGAAGTTTGGGTTTTCACATTTACTGACTCTGAGCTCCCCAAAAGTGTTTTCCAAAGTCATTATTGGCCCTAAACCCGTTTTAAACCTAATGGAAGCTCGAAATACCCTAAAGAGCGCATCTCACCCTAGAATCCCATTGAACGGATTTAGAGGCGTAAGAGGAAACATGGACACCCGAAACCCCATTTAGAGTAAAACGTGATCCCGGATTCTTCTAGAGTGTGTCTCTGGACCCAGAGTCGTTTGAAACACAGAGTAGAGTCATCAACTTCCTAAAGCCGCATAGATTGTGTTTTCGTACAAAAGTACCCTAAGACCCGCTCGGAGTTCGGGTTTTCGCAATCACAGACACTGAGCTCCTCGAAAGTGTTTTCCAGACCCAAGACAAGCATGAAACCCGTTTTAGAAAGAAAAGTGGCTCGAAATATCCTAAAAAGCGCTTCTGAACCAAGAATCCACTCTAATGAATTTCGAGGCGAAAGTCGAGACAGGGACAACCGAAACCCCTTTTTCGAGTAAATCGCGTTCCCGGATTCTTCTAAAGGGTGCCTTTGGAGCCAGAGTCGCATGAAACAAAGTGTGGAGTCAACAATTTCCTAGAGCCGGATAGCTTGTGTTTTCACAGGAAAGAACCGTAGGACCCGCACGAAGTTAGGGTTTTCGCATTTACTGACTCTGAGCTCCCCAAAAGTGTTTTCCAAAGTCATTATTGGCCCTAAACCCGTTTTAAAACTAATGGAAGCTCGAAATACCCTAAAGAGCGCATCTCACCCTAGAATCCCATTGAACGGATTTAGAGGCGTAAGAGGAGACATGGACACCCGAAACCCCATTTAGAGTAAAACGTGATCCCGGATTCTTCTAGAGTGTGTCTCTGGACCCAGAGTCGTTTGAAACACAGAGTAGAGTCATCAATTTCCAAAAGCCGCATAGATTGTGTTTTCGTACAAAAGTACCCTACGACCCGCTCGGAGTTCGGGTTTTCGCATTCACATACACTGAGCTCCTCGAAAGTGTTTTCCAGACCAAAGGCAAGCACGAAACCCGTTTTAGAAAGAAAAGTGGCTCGAAATATCCTAAAAATCGCTTCTGAACCAAGAATCCACTCTAATGAATTTCGAGGCGAAAGTCGAGACAGGGACAACCGAAACCCCTTTTAGAGTAAATCGCGTTCCCGGATTCTTCTAGAGGGTGCCTTTGGAGCCAGAGTCGCATGAAACAAAGTGTGGAGTCAACAATTTCCTAGAGCCGGATAGCTTGTGTTTTCGCACGAAAGAACCGTACGACCCGCACGAAGTTAGGGTTTTCGCATTTACTGACTCTGAGCTCCCCAAAAGTGTTTTCCAATGTCATGATTGGCCCTAAACCCGTTTTAAACCTAATGGAAGCTCGAAATACCCTAAAGAGCGCATCTCACCCTAGAATCCCATTGAACGGATTTAGAGGCGTAAGAGGAGACATGGACACCCGAAACCCCATTTAGAGTAAAACGTGATCACGGATTCTTCTTGAGTGTGTCTCTGGACCCAGAGTCGTTTGAAACACAGAGTAGAGTCATCAATTTCTTAAAGCCGCATAGATTGTGTTTTCGTACAAAAGTACCCTACGACCCGCTCGGAGTTCGGGTTTTCGCATTCACAGATACTGAGCTCCTCGAAAGTGTTTTCCAGACCAAAGACAAGCACGAAACCCGTTTTAGAAAGAAAAGTGGCTCGAAATATCCTAAAAATCGCTTCTGAACCAAGAATCCACTCTAATGAATTTCGAGGCGAAAGTCGAGACAGGGACAACCGAAACCCCTTTTAGAGTAAATCGCATTCCCGGATTCTTCTAGAGGGTGCCTTTGGAGCCAGAGTCGCATGAAACAAAGTGTGGAGTCAACAATTTCCTAGAGCCGGACAGCTTGTGTTTTCGCACGAAAGAACCGTAAGACCCGCACGAAGTTAGGGTTTTCGTATTTACTGACACTGAGCTCCCCAAAAGTGTTTTCCAAAGTATTGATTGGCCCTAAACCCGTTTTAAACCTAATGGAAGCTCGAAATACCCTAAAGAGCGCATCTCACCCTAGAATCCCATTGAACGGATTTAGAGGCGTAAGAGGAGATATGGACACCCGAAACCCCATTTAGAGTAAAACGTGATCCCGGATTCTTCTAGAGTGTGTCTCTGGACCCAGAGTCGTTTGAAACACAGAGTAGAGTCATCAATTTCCAAAAGCCGCATAGATTGTGTTTTCGTACAAAAGTACCCTACGACCCGCTCGGAGTTCGGGTTTTCGCATTCACAGACACTGAGCACCTCGAAAGTGTTTTCCAGACCCAAGACAAGCACGAAACCCGTTTTAGAAAGAAAAGTGGCTCGAAATATCCTAAAAAGCGCTTCTGAACCAAGAATCCACTCTAATGAATTTCGAGGCGAAAGTCGAGACAGGGACAACCGAAACCCCTTTTAGAGTAAATCGCGTTCCCGGATTCTTCTAGAGGGTGCCTTTGGAGCCAGAGTCGCATGAAACAAAGTGTGGAGTCAACAATTTCCTAGAGCCGGATAGCTTGTGTTTTCGCACGAAAGAACCGTACGACCCGCACGAAGTTAGGGTTTTCGCATTTACTGACTCTGAGCTCCCCAAAAGTGTTTTCCAAAGTCATGATTGGCCCTAAACCCGTTTTAAACCTAATGGAAGATCGAACTAACCTAAAGAGCGCATCTCACCCTAGAATCCCATTGAACGGATTTAGAGGCGTAAGAGGAGACATGGACACCCGAAACCCCATTTAGAGTAAAACGTGATCCCGGATTCTTCTAGAGTGTGTCTCTGGACCCAGAGTCGTTTGAAACACAGAGTAGAGTCATCAATTTCCTAAAGCCGCATAGATTGTGTTTTCGTACAAAAGTACCCTACGACCCGCTCGGAGTTCCGGTTTTCGCATTCACAGACACTGAGCTCCTCGAAAGTGTTTTCCAGACCCAAGACAAGCACGAAACCCGTTTTAGAAAGAAAAGTGGCTCGAAATATCC
This sequence comes from Cinnamomum chago, assembly GCA_038049695.1. Classification (NCBI taxonomy): domain Eukaryota; kingdom Viridiplantae; phylum Streptophyta; class Magnoliopsida; order Laurales; family Lauraceae; genus Cinnamomum; species Cinnamomum chago. Next base: position 40,061,773 of record CP142455.1, read on the forward strand.
TAAAAAGCGCTTCTGAACCAAGAATCCACTCTAATGAATTTCGAGGCGAAAGTCCAGACAGGGACAACCGAAACCCCTTTTAGAGTAAATCGCGTTCCCGGATTCTTCTAGAGGGTGCCTTTGGAGCCAGAGTCGCATGAAACAAAGTGTGGAGTCAACAATTTCCAAGTCCGGATAGCTTGTGTTTTGGCACGAAAGAACCGTAGGACCCGCACGAAGTTAGGGTTTTCGCATTTACTGACTCTGAGCTCCCCAAAAGTGTTTTCCAAAGTATTGATTGGCCCTAAATCCGTTTTAAACCTAATGGAAGCTCGAAATACCCTAAAGAGCGCATCTCACCCTAGAATCCCATTGAACGGATTTAGAGGCGTAAGAGGAGACATGGACACCCGAAACCCCATTTAGAGTAAAACGTGATCCCGGATTCTTCTAGAGTGTGTCTCTGGACCCAGAGTCGTTTGAAACACAGAGTAGAGTCATCAATTTCCTAAAGCCGCATAGATTGTGTTTTCGTACAAAAGTAACCTACGACCCGCTCGGAGTTCCGGTTTTCGCATTCACAGACACTGAGCTCCTCGAAAGTGTTTTCGAGACCCAAGACAGGCACGAAACCCGTTTTAGAAAGAAAAGTGGCTCGAAATATCCTAAAAAGCGCTTCTGAACCAAGAATCCACTCTAATGAATTTCGAGGCGAAAGTCGAGACAGGGACAACCGAAACCCCTTTTAGAGTAAATCGCGTTCCCGGATTCTTCTAGAGGGTGCCTTTGGAGCCAGAGTCGCATGAAACAAAGTGTGGAGTCAACAATTTCCTAGAGCCGGATAGCTTGTGTTTTCGCACGAAAGAACCGTAGGACCCGCACGAAGTTAGGGTTTTCGCATTTACTGACTCTGAGCTCCCCAAAAGTGTTTTCCAAAGTCATGATTGGCCCTAAACCCGTTTTAAACCTAATGGTAGCTCGAAATACCCTAAAGAGCGCATCTCACCCTAGAATCCCATTGAACGGATTTAGAGGCGTAAGAGGAGACATGGACACCCGAAACCCCATTTAGAGTAAAACGTGATCCCGGATTCCTCTAGAGTGTGTCTCTGGATCCAGAGTCGTTTGATACACAGAGTAGAGTCATCAATTTCCTAAAGCCGCATAGATTGTGTTTTCGTACAAAAGTACCCTACGACCCGCTCGGAGTTCGGGTTTTCGCATTCACAGACACTGAGCTCCTCGAAAGTGTTTTCCAGACCCAAGACAAGCACGAAACCCGTTTTAGAAAGAAAAGTGGCTCGAAGTATCCTAAAAAGCGCTTCTGAACCAAGAATCCACTCTAATGAATTTCGAGGCGAAAGTCCAGACAGGGACAACCGAAACCCCTTTGAGAGTAAATCGCGTTCCCGGATTCTTCTAGAGGGTGCCTTTGGAGCAAGAGTCGCATGAAACAAAGTGTGGAGTCAACAATTTCCTAATGCCGGATAGCTTGTGTTTTCGCACGAAAGAACCGTACGACCCGCACGAAGTTAGGGTTTTCGCATTTACTGACTCTGAGCTCCCCAAAATTGTTTTCCAAAGTCATGATTGGCCCTAAACCCGTTTTAAACCTAATGGAAGCTCGAAATACCCTAAAGAGCGCATCTCACCCTAGAATCCCATTGAACGGATTTAGAGGCGTAAGAGGAGACATGGACACCCGAAACCTCATTTAGAGTAAAACGTGATCCCGGATTCTTCTAGAGTGTGTCTCTGGACCCAGAGTCGTTTGAAACACAGAGTAGAGTCATCAATTTCCTAAAGCCGCATAGATTGTGTTTTCGTACAAAAGTACCCTACGACCCGCTCGGAGTTCGGGTTTTCGCATTCACATACACTGTGCTCCTCGAAAGTGTTTTCCAGACCAAAGACAAGCACGAAACCCGTTTTAGAAAGAAAAGTGGCTCGAAATATCCTAAAAAGCGCTTCTGAACCAAGAATCCACTCTAATGAATTTCGAGGCGAAAGTCGAGACAGGGACAACCGAAACCCCTTTTAGAGTAAATCGCGTTCCCGGATTCTTCTAGAGGGTGCCTTTGGAGCCAGAGTCGCATGAAACAAAGTGTGGAGTCAACAATTTCCTAGAGCCGGATAGCTTGTGTTTTCGCACGAAATAACCGTACGACCCGCACGAAGTTAGGGTTTTCGCATTTACTGACTCTGAGCTCCCCAAAAGTGTTTTCCAAAGTCATGATTGGCCCTAAACCCGTTTTAAACCTAATGGAAGCTCGAAATACCCTAAAGAGCGCATCTCACCCTAGAATCCCATTGAACGGATTTAGAGGCGTAAGAGGAGATATGGACACCCGAAACCCCATTTAGAGTAAAACGTGATCCCGGATTCTTCTAGAGTGTGTCTCAGGACGAAGAGTCGTTTGAAACACAGAGTAGAGTCATCAATTTCCAAAAGCCGCATAGATTGTGTTTTCGTACAAAAGTACCCTACGACCCGCTCGGAGTTCCGGTTTTCGCATTCACAGACACTGAGCTCCTCGAAAGTGTTTTCCAGACCCAAGACAAGCACGAAACCCGTTTTAGAAAGAAAAGTGGCTCGAAATATCCTAAAAAGCGCTTCTGAACCAAGAATCCACTCTAATGAATTTCGAGGCGAAAGTCCAGACAGGGACAACCGAAACCCCTTTTAGAGTAAATCGCGTTCCCGGATTCTTCTAGAGGGTGCCTTTGGAGCCAGAGTCGCATGAAACAAAGTGTGGAGTCAACAATTTCCAAGTCCGGATAGCTTGTGTTTTCGCATGAAAGAACCGTAGGACCCGCACGAAGTTAGGGTTTTCGCATTTACTGACTCTGAGCTCCCCAAAAGTGTTTTCCAAAGTATTGATTGGCCCTAAATCCGTTTTAAACCTAATGGAAGCTCGAAATACCCTAAAGAGCGCATCTCACCCTAGAATCCCATTGAACGGATTTAGAGGCGTAAGAGGAGACATGGACACCCGAAACCCCATTTATAGTAAAACGTGATCCCGGATTCTTCTAGAGTGTGTCTCTGGACCCAGAGTCGTTTGAAACACAGAGTAGAGTCATCAATTTCCTAAAGCCGCATAGATTGTGTTTTCGTACAAAAGTACCCTAAGACCCGCTTGGAGTTCGGGTTTTCGCAATTACAGACACTGAGCTCCTCGAAAGTGTATTCCAGACCCAAGACAAGCACGAAACCCGTTTTAGAAAGAAAAGTGGCTCGAAATATCCTAAAAAGCGCTTCTCAACCAAGAATCCACTCTAATGAATTTCGAGGCGAAAGTCGAGACGGGGACAACCGAAACCCCTTTTAGAGTAAATCGCATTCCCGGATTCTTCTAGAGGGTGCCTTTGGAGCCAGAGTCGCATGAAACAAAGTGTGGAGTCAACAATTTCCTAGAGCCGGATAGCTTGTGTTTTCGCACGAAATAACCGTTGGACCCGCACGAAGTTAGGGTTTTCGCATTTACTGACTCTGAGCTCCCCAAAAGTGTTTTCCAAAGTCATGATTGGCCCTAAACCCGTTTTAAACCAAATGGTAGCGCGAAATACCCTAAAGAGCGCATCTCACCCTAGAATCCCATTGAACGGATTTAGAGGCGTAAGAGGAGACATGGACACCCGAAACCCCATTTAGAGTAAAACGTGATCCCGGATTCTTCTAGAGTGTGTCTCTGGACCCAGAGTCGTTTGAAACACAGAGTAGAGTCATCAATTTCCTAAAGCCGCATAGATTGTGTTTTCGTACAAAAGTACCCTACGACCCGCTCGGAGTTCGGGTTTTCGCATTCACAGACACTGAGCTCCTCGAAAGTGTTTTCCAGACCCAAGACAAGCACGAAACCCGTTTTAGAAAGAAAAGTGGCTCGAAATATCCTAAAAAGCGCTTCCGAACCAAGAATCCACTCTAATGAATTTTGAGGCGAAAGTCGAGACAGGGACAACCGAAACCCCTTTTAGAGTAAATCGCGTTCCCGGATTCTTCTAGAGGGTGCCTTTGGAGCCAGAGTCGCATGAAACAAAGTGTGGAGTCAACAATTTCCTAGAGCCGGATAGCTTTTGTTTTCGCACGAAATAACCGTACGACCCGCACGAAGTTAGGGTTTTCGCATTTACTGACTCTGAGCTCCCCAAAGGTGTTTTCCAAAGTCATGATTGGCCCTAAACCCGTTTTAAACCTAATGGAAGCTCGAAATACCCTAAAGAGCGCATCTCACCCTAGAATCCCATTGAACGGATTTAGAGGCGTAAGAGGAGATATGGACACCCGAAACCCCATTTAGAGTAAAACATGATCCCGGATTCTTCTAGAGTGTGCCTCTGGACCAAGAGTCGTTTGAAACACAGAGTAGAGTCATCAATTTCCAAAAGCCGCATAGATTGTGTTTACGTACAAAAGTACCCTACGACCCGCTCGGAGTTCCGGTTTTCGCATTCACAGACACTGAGCTCCTCGAAAGTGTTTTCCAGACCCTAGACAAGCACGAAACCCGTTTTAGAAAGAAAAGTGGCTCGAAATATCCTAAAAAGCGCTTCTGAACCAAGAATCCACTCTAATGAATTTCGAGGCGAAAGTCCAGACAGGGACAACCGAAACCCCTTTTAGAGTAAATCGCGTTCCCGGATTCTTCTAGAGGGTGCCTTTGGAGCCAGAGTCGCATGAAACAAAGTGTGGAGTCAACAATTTTCAAGTCCGGATAGCTTGTGTTTTCGCACGAAAGAACCGTAGGACCCGCACGAAGTTAGGGTTTTCGCATTTACTGACTCTGAGCTCCCCAAAAGTGTTTTCCAAAGTATTGATTGGCCCTAAATCCGTTTTAAACCTAATGGAAGCTCGAAATACCCTAAAGAGCGCATCTCACCCTAGAATCCCATTGAACGGATTTAGAGGCGTAAGAGGAGACATGGACACCCGAAACCCCATTTAGAGTAAAACGTGATCCCGGATTCTTCTAGAGTGTGTCTCTGGACCCAGAGTCGTTTGAAACACAGAGTAGAGTCATCAATTTCCTAAAGCCGCATAGATTGTGTTTTCGTACAAAAGTACCCTAAGACCCGCTTGGAGTTCGGGTTTTCGCAATTACAGACATTGAGCTCCTCGAAAGTGTATTCCAGACCCAAGACAAGCACGAAACCCGTTTTAGAAAGAAAAGTGGCTCGAAATATCCTAAAAAGCGCTTCTCAACCAAGAATCCACTCTAATGAATTTCGAGGCGAAAGTCGAGACAGGGACAACCGAAACCTCTTTTAGAGTAAATCGCATTCCCGGATTCTTCTAGAGGGTGCCTTTGGAGCCAGAGTCGCATGAAACAAAGTGTGGAGTCAACAATTTCCTAGAGCCGGATAGCTTGTGTTTTCGCACGAAATAACCGTTGGACCCGCACGAAGTTAGGGTTTTCGCATTTACTGACTCTGAGCTCCCCAAAAGTGTTTTCCAAAGTATTGATTGGCCCTAAATCCGTTTTAAACCTAATGGAAGCTCGAAATACCCTAAAGAGCGCATCTCACCCTAGAATCCCATTGAACGGATTTAGAGGCGTAAGAGGAGACATGGACACCCGAAACCCCATTTAGAGTAAAACGTGATCCCGGATTCTTCTAGAGTGTGTATCTGGACCCAGAGTCGTTTGAAACACAGAGTAGAGTCATCAATTTCCTAAAGCCGCATAGATTGTGTTTTCGTACAAAAGTACCCTAAGACCCGCTTGGAGTTCGGGTTTTCGCAATTACAGACACTGAGCTCCTCGAAAGTGTATTCCAGACCCAAGACAAGCACGAAACCCGTTTTAGAAAGAAAAGTGGCTCGAAATATCCTAAAAAGCGCTTCTCAACCAAGAATCCACTCTAATGAATTTCGAGGCGAAAGTCGAGACAGGGACAACCGAAACCCCTTTTAGAGTAAATCGCATTCCCGGATTCTTCTAGAGGGTGCCTTTGGAGCCAGAGTCGCATGAAACAAAGTGTGGAGTCAACAATTTCCTAGAGCCGGATAGCTTGTGTTTTCGCACGAAATAACCGTTGGACCCGCACGAAGTTAGGGTTTTCGCATTTACTGACTCTGAGCTCCCCAAAAGTGTTTTCCAAAGTCATGATTGGCCCTAAACCCGTTTTAAACCAAATGGTAGCGCGAAATACCCTAAAGAGCGCATCTCACCCTAGAATCCCATTGAACGGATTTAGAGGCGTAAGAGGAGACATGGACACCCGAAACCCCATTTAGAGTAAAACGTGATCCCGGATTCTTCTAGAGTGTGTCTCTGGACCCAGAGTCGTTTGAAACACAGAGTAGAGTCATCAATTTCCTAAAGCCGCATAGATTGTGTTTTCGTACAAAAGTACCCTACGACCCGCTCGGAGTTCGGGTTTTCGCATTCACAGACACTGAGCTCCTCGAAAGTGTTTTCCAGACCCAAGACAAGCACGAAACACGTTTTAGAAAGAAAAGTGGCTCGAAATATCCTAAAAAGCGCTTCCGAACCAAGAATCCACTCTAATGAATTTCGAGGCGAAAGTCGAGACAGGGACAACCGAAACCCCTTTTAGAGTAAATCGCGTTCCCGGATTCTTCTAGAGGGTGCCTTTGGAGCCAGAGTCGCATGAAACAAAGTGTGGAGTCAACAATTTCCTAGAGCCGGATAGCTTGTGTTTTCGCACGAAATAACCGTACGACCCGCACGAAGTTAGGGTTTTCGCATTTACTGACTCTGAGCTCCCCAAAAGTGTTTTCCAAAGTCATGATTGGCCCTAAACCCGTTTTAAACCTAATGGAAGCTCGAAATACCCTAAAGAGCGCATCTCACCCTAGAATCCCATTGAACGGATTTAGAGGCGTAAGAGGAGATATGGACACCCGAAACCCCATTTAGAGTAAAACGTGATCCCGGATTCTTCTAGAGTGTGTCTCTGGACCCAGAGTCGTTTGAAACACAGAGTAGAGTCATCAATTTCCTAAAGCCGCATAGATTGTGTTTTCGTACAAAAGTACCCTAAGACCCGCTCGGAGTTCGGGTTTTCGCAATTACAGACACTGAGCTCCTCGAAAGTGTATTCCAGACCCAAGACAAGCACGAAACCCGTTTTAGAAAGAAAAGTGGCTCGAAATATCCTAAAAAGCGCTTCTGAACCAAGAATCCACTCTAATGAATTTCGAGGCGAAAGTCGAGACAGGGACAACCGAAACCCCTTTTAGAGTAAATCGCGTTCCCGGATTCTTCTAGAGGGTGCCTTTGGAGCCAGAGTCGCATGAAACAAAGTGTGGAGTCAACAATTTCATAGAGCCGGATAGCTTGTGTTTTCGCACGAAAGAACCGTAGGACCCGCACGAAGTTAGGGTTTTCGCATTTACTGACTCTGAGCTCCCCAAAAGTGTTTTCCAAAGTCATGATTGGCCCTAAACCCGTTTTAAACCTAATGGTAGCTCGAAATACCCTAAAGAGCGCATCTCACCCTAGAATCCCATTGAACGGATTTAGAGGCGTAAGAGGAGACATGGACACCCGAAACCCCATTTAGAGTAAAACGTGATCCCGGATTCTTCTAGAGTGTGTCTCTGGACCCAGAGTCGTTTGATACACAGAGTAGAGTCATCAATTTCCTAAAGCCGCATAGATTGTGTTTTCGTACAAAAGTACCCTACGACCCGCTCGGAGTTCGGGTTTTCGCATTCACAGACACTGAGCTCCTCGAAAGTGTTTTCCAGACCCAAGACAAGCACGAAACCCGTTTTAGAAAGAAAAGTGGCTCGAAGTATCCTAAAAAGCGCTTCTGAACCAAGAATCCACTCTAATGAATTTCGAGGCGAAAGTCGAGACAGGGACAGCCGAAATCCCTTTTAGAGTAAATCGCGTTCCCGGATTCTTCTAGAGGGTGCCTTTGGAGCAAGAGTCGCATGAAACAAAGTGTGGAGTCAACAATTTCCTAATGCCGGATAGCTTGTGTTTTCGCACGAAAGAACCGTACGACCCGCACGAAGTTAGGGTTTTCGCATTTTTTTTTTTTTTTTTTTTTTTTTTTGAAGAGTTAGTTAGTTCTTCATTTCTTTGAGATAATATACAGAAAAGAAGGCCGAAACACAATTAGTCTCGGAACCTCCAAATGGGGCATACCCCATAGAGCTAACCAATCAGGAAGCTAATGCACCAATAGTTCAAAAACCATCAAATCAATAAATGGCCCACAAACCGGGCAAAATCTAGAAAAGCCAACTACTCTCGGATAGAATTATAAAGTGGCTCCATGCTACCAAACGTCATTGGACAGTGTCCAGCAAGTCTACTAATGAGTTGACTAAGCCTCACCGTCTTCGGATGTAACAATGAGTAATTCACGTGCTGGAAATTCTGCATGTATGCATGAAGCTGTCTTGCTGGGAATCGCTCCTGCCAATTAGATTGACCTGGATTTTGAAGCATGCGCTGGAGGGAAAGAGCTGTTTCAATAGTGATGAGGTACGCTGGATGAGGGAGCATCTGGAGGGTTTTCGCATTTACTGACTCTGAGCTCCCCAAAATTGTTTTCCAAAGTCATGATTGGCCCTAAACCCGTTTTAAACCTAATGGAAGCTCGAAATACCCTAAAGAGCGCATCTCACCCTAGAATCCCATTGAACGGATTTAGAGGCGTAAGAGGAGATATGGACACCCGAAACCCCATTTAGAGTAAAACGTGATCCCGGATTCTTCTAGAGTGTGTCTCTGGACGAAGAGTCGTTTGAAACACAGAGTAGAGTCATCAATTTCCAAAAGCCGCATAGATTGTGTTTTCGTACAAAAGTACCCTACGACCCGCTCGGAGTTCCGGTTTTCGCATTCACAGACACTGAGCTCCTCGAAAGTGTTTTCTAGACCCAAGACAAGCACGAAACCCGTTTTAGAAAGAAAAGTGGCTCGAAATATCCTAAAAAGCGCTTCTGAACCAAGAATCCACTCTAATGAATTTCGAGGCGAAAGTCGAGACAGGGACAACCGAAACCCATTTTAGAGTAAATCGCGTTCCCGGATTCTTCTAGAGGGTGCCTTTGGAGCCAGAGTCGCATGAAACAAAGTGTGGAGTCAACAATTTCCTAGAGCCGGATAGCTTGTGTTTTCGCACGAAATAACCGTACGACCCGCACGAAGTTAGGGTTTTCGCATTTACTGACTCTGAGCTCCCCAAAAGTGTTTTCCAAAGTCATGATTGGCCCTAAACCCGTTTTAAACCTAATGGAAGCTCGAAATACCCTAAAGAGCGCATCTCACCCTAGAATCCCATTGAACGGATTTAGAGGCGTAAGAGGAGACATGGACACCCGAAACCCCATTTAGAGTAAAACGTGATCCCGGATTCTTCTAGAGTGTGTCTCTGGACCCAGAGTCGTTTGAAACACAGAGTAGAGTCATCAATTTCCTAAAGCCGCATAGATTGTGTTTTCGTACAAAAGTACCCTACGACCCGCTCGGAGTTCGGGTTTTCGCATTCACAGACACTGAGCTCCTCGAAAGTGTTTTCCAGACCCAAGACAAGCACGAAACCCGTTTTAGAAAGAAAAGTGGCTCGAAATATCCTAAACAGCGCTTCTGAACCTAGAATCCACTCTAATGAATTTCGAGGCGAAAGTCGAGACAGGGACAACCGAAACCCCTTTTAGAGTAAATCGAGTTCCCGGATTCTTCTAGAGGGTGCCTTTGGAGCCAGAGTCGCATGAAACAAAGTGTGGAGTCAACAATTTCCTAGAGCCGGATAGCTTGTGTTTTCGCACGAAAGAACCGTACGACCCGCACGAAGTTAGGGTTTTCGCATTTACTGACTCTGAGCTCCCCAAAAGTGTTTTCCAAAGTCATGATTGGCCCTAAACCCGTTTTAAACCTAATGGAAGCTCGAAATACCCTAAAGAGCGCATCTCACACTAGAATCCCATTGAACGGATTTAGAGGCGTAAGAGGAGATATGGACACCCGAAACCCCATTTAGAGTAAAACGTGATCCCGGATTCTTCTAGAGTGTGTCTCTGGACCCAGAGTCGTTTGAAACACAGAGTAGAGTCATCAATTTCCAAAAGCCGCATAGATTGTGTTTTCGTACAAAAGTACCCTACGACCCGCTCGGAGTTCGGGTTTTCGCATTCCCAGACACTGAGGTCCTCGAAAGTGTTTTCCAGACCCAAGACAAGCACGAAACCCGTTTTAGAAAGAAAAGTGGCTCGAAATATCCTAAAAAGCGCTTCTGAACCAAGAATTCACTCTAATGAATTTCGAGGCGAAAGTCGAGACAGGGACAACCGAAACCCCTTTTAGAGTAAATCGCGTTCCCGGATTCTTCTAGAGGGTGCCTTTGGAGCAAGAGTCGCATGAAACAAAGTGTGGAGTCAACAATTTCCTAGAGCCGGATAGCTTGTGTTTTCGCACGAAAGAACCGTAGGACCCGCACGAAGTTAGGGTTTTCGCATTTACTGACTCTGAGCTCCCCAAAAGTGTTTTCCAAAGTCATGATTGGCCCTAAACCCGTTTTAAACCTAATGGAAGCTCGAAATACCCTAAAGAGCGCATCTCACCCTAGAATCCCATTGAACGGATTTAGAGGTGTAAGAGGGGACATGGACACCCGAAACCCCATTTAGAGTAAAACTTGATCCCGGATTCTTCTAGAGTGTCTCTGGACCCAGAGTCGTTTGAAACACAGAGTAGAGTCATCAATTTCCTAAAGCCGCATAGATTGTGTTTTCGTACAAAAGTACCCCACGACCCGCTCGGAGTTCGGATTTTCGCATTCACAGACACTGAGCTCCTCGAAAGTGTTTTGCAGACCCAAGAGAAGCACGAAACCCGTTTTAGAAAGAAAAGTGGCTCGAAATATCCTAAAAATCGCTTCTGAACCAAGAATCCACTCTAATGAATTTCGAGGCGAAAGTCGAGACTGGGACAACCGAAAACCCTTTTAGAGTAAATCGCGTTCCCGAATTCTTCTAGAGGGTGCTTTTGGAGCCAGAGTCGCATGAAACAAAGTGTGGAGTCAACAATTTCCTAAAGCCGGATAGCTTGTGTTTTCGCACGAAAGAACCGTACGACCCGCACGAAGTTAGGGTTTTCGCATTTACTGACTCTGAGCTCCCCAAAAGTGTTTTCCAAAGTCATGATTGGCCGTAAACCCGTTTTAAACCTAATGTAAGCTCGAAATACCCTAAAGAGCGCATCTCACCCTAGAATCCCATTGAACGGATTTAGAGGCGTAAGAGGAGACATGGACACCCGAAACCCCATTTAGATTAAAACGTGATCCCGGATTCTTCTAGAGTGTGTCTCTGGACCCAGAGTCGTTTGAAACACAGAGTAGAGTCATCAATTTCCTAAAGCCGCATAGATTGTGTTTTCGTACAAAAGTACCCTACGACCCGCTCGGAGTTCGGGTTTTCGCAATGACAGACACCGAGCTCCTCGAAAGTGTTTTCCAGACCCAAGACAAGCACGAAACCCGTTTTAGAAAGAAAAGTGGCTCGAAATATCCTAAAAAGCGCTTCTGAACCAAGAATCCACTCTAATGAATTTCGAGGCGAAAGTCGAGACAGGGACAACCGAAACCCTTTTTGAGTAAATCGCGTTCCCGGATTCTTCTAGAGGGTGCCTTTGGAGCCAGAGTCGCATGAAACAAAGTGTGGAGTCAACAATTTCCTAGAGCCGGATAGCTTGTTTTTTTGCACGAAAGAACCGTACGACCCGCACGAAGTTAGGGTTTTCGCATTTACTGACTCTGAGCTCCCCAAAAGTGTTTTCCAAAGTCATGATTGGCCCTAAACCCGTTTTAAACCTAATGGAAGCTCGAAATACCCTAAAGAGCGCATCTCACCCTAGAATCCCATTGAACGGATTTAGAGGCGTAAGAGGAGATATGGACACCCGAAACCCCATTTAGAGTAAAACGTGATCCCGGATTCTTCTAGAGTGTGTCTCTGGACCCAGAGTCGTTTGAAACACAGAGTAGAGTCATCAATTTCCAAAAGCCGCATAGATTGTGTTTTCGTACAAAAGTACCGTACGACCCGCTCGGAGTTCGGGTTTTCGCATTCCCAGACACTGAGGTCCTCGAAAGTGTTTTCCAGACCCAAGACAAGCACGAAACCCGTTTTAGAAAGAAAAGTGGCTCGAAATATCCTAAAAAGCGCTTCTGAACCAAGAATTCACTCTAATGAATTTCGAGGCGAAAGTCGAGACAGGGACAACCGAAACCCCTTTTAGAGTAAATCGCGTTCCCGGATTCTTCTAGAGGGTGCCTTTGGAGCAAGAGTCGCATGAAACAAAGTGTGGAGTCAACAATTTCCTAGAGCCGGATAGCTTGTGTTTTCGCACGAAAGAATCGTAGGACCCGCACGAAGTTAGGGTTTTCGCATTTACTGACTCTGAGCTCCCCAAAAGTGTTTTCCAAAGTCATGATTGGCCCTAAACCCGTTTTAAACCTAATGGAAGCTCGAAATACCCTAAAGAGCGCATCTCACCCTAGAATCCCATTGAACGGATTTAGAGGCGTAAGAGGAGATATGGACACCCGAAACCCCATTTAGAGTAAAACGTGATCCCGGATTCTTCTAGAGTGTATCTCTGGACCCAGTGTCGTTTGAAACACAGAGTAGAGTCATCAATTTCCAAAAGCCGCAGAGATTGTGTTTTCGTACAAAAGTACCCTACGACCCGCTCGGAGTTCGGGTTTTCGCATTCACAGACACTGAGCTCCTCGAAAGTGTTTTCCAGACCCAAGACAAGCACGAAACCCGTTTTAGAAAGAAAAGTGGCTCGAAATATCCTAAAAAGCGCTTCTGAACCAAGAATTCACTCTAATGAATTTCGAGGCGAACGTCGAGACAGGGACAACCGAAACCCCTTTTAGAGTAAATCGCGTTCCCGGATTCTTCTAGAGGGTGCCTTTGGAGCAAGAGTCGCATGAAACAAAGTGTGGAGTCAACAATTTCCTAGAGCCGGATAGCTTGTGTTTTCGCACGAAAGAACCGTAGGACCCGCACGAAGTTAGGGTTTTCGCATTTACTGACTCTGAGCTCCCCAAAAGTGTTTTCCAAAGTCATGATTGGCCCTAAACCCGTTTTAAATCTAATGGAAGCTCGAAATACCCTAAAGAGCGCATCTCACCCTAGAATCCCATTGAACGGATTTAGAGGTGTAAGAGGAGACATGGACACCCGAAACCCCATTTAGAGTAAAACTTGATCCCGGATTCTTCTAGAGTGTCTCTGGACCCAGAGTCGTTTGAAACACAGAGTAGAGTCATCAATTTCCTAAAGCCGCATAGATTGTGTTTTCGTACAAAAGTACCCCACGACCCGCTCGGAGTTCGGATTTTCGCATTCACAGACCTTGAGCTCCTCGAAAGTGTTTTGCAGACCCAAGAGAAGCACGAAACCCGTTTTAGAAAGAAAAGTGGCTCGAAGTATCCTAAAAAGCGCGTCTGAACCAAGAATCCACTCTAATGAATTTCGAGGCGAAAGTCGAGACTGGGACAACCGAAACCCCTTTTAGAGTAAATCGCGTTCCCGAATTCTTCTAGAGGGTGCTTTTGGAGCCAGAGTCGCATGAAACAAAGTGTGGAGTCAACAATTTCCTAGAGCCGGATAGCTTGTGTTTTTGCACGAAAGAACCGTACGACCCGCACGAAGTTAGGGTTTTCGCATTTACTGACTCTGAGTTTCCCAAAAGTGTTTTCCAAAGTCATGATTGGCCGTAAACCCGTTTTAAACCTAATGTAAGCTCGAAATACCCTAAAGAGCGCATCTCACCCTAGAATCCCATTGAACGGATTTAGAGGCGTAAGAGGAGACATGGACACCCGAAACCCCATTTAGATTAAAACGTGATCCCGGATTCTTCTAGAGTGTGTCTCTGGACCCAGAGTCGTTTGAAACACAGAGTAGAGTCATCAATTTCCTAAAGCCGCATAAATTGTGTTTTCGTACAAAAGTACCCTACGACCCGCTCGGAGTTCGGGTTTTCGCAATGACAGACACCGAGCTCCTCGAAAGTGTTTTCCAGACCCAAGACAAGCACGAAACCCGTTTTAGAAAGAAAAGTGGCTCGAAATATCCTAAAAAGCGCTTCTGAACCAAGAATCCACTCTAATGAATTTCGAGGCGAAAGTCGAGACAGGGACAACCGAAACCCTTTTAGAGTAAATCGCGTTCCCGGATTCTTCTAGAGGGTGCCTTTGGAGCCAGAGTCGCATGAAACAAAGTGTGGAGTCAACAATTTCCTAGAGCCGGATAGCTTGTTTTTTCGCACGAAAGAACCGTACGACCCGCACGAAGTTAGGGTTTTCGCATTTACTGACTCTGAGCTCCCCAAAAGTGTTTTCCAAAGTCATGATTGGCCCTAAACCCGTTTTAAACCTAATGGAAGCTCGAAATACCCTAAAGAGCGCATATCACCCTAGAATCCCATTGAACGGATTTAGAGGCGTAAGAGGAGACATGGACACCCGAAACCCCATTTAGAGTAAAACGTGATCCCGGATTCTTCTAGAGTGTGTCTCTGGACCCAGAGTCGTTTGAAACACAGAGTAGAGTCATCAATTTCCTAAAGCCGCATAGATTGTGTTTTCGTACAAAAGTACCCTACGACCCGCTCGGAGTTCGGGTTTTCGCAATGACAGACACTGAGCTCCTCGAAAGTGTTTTCCAGAACCAAGACAAGCACGAAACCCGTTTTAGAAAGAAAAGTGGCTCGAAATATCCTAAAAAGCACTTCTGAACCAAGAATCCACTCTAATGAATTTCGAGGCGAAAGTCGAGACAGGGACAACCGAAACCCCTTTTAGAGTAAATCGCGTTCCCGGATTCTTCTAGAGGGTGCCTTTGGAGGCAGAGTCGCATGAAACAAAGTGTGGAGTCAACAATTTCCAAGTCCGGATAGCTTGTGTTTTCGGACGAAAGAACCGTAGGACCCGCACGAAGTTAGGGTTTTCGCATTTACTGACTCTGAGCTCCCCAAAATTGTTTTCCAAAGTATTGATTGGCCCTAAACCCGTTTTAAATCTAATGGAAGCTCGAAATACC
This sequence comes from Cinnamomum chago, assembly GCA_038049695.1. Classification (NCBI taxonomy): domain Eukaryota; kingdom Viridiplantae; phylum Streptophyta; class Magnoliopsida; order Laurales; family Lauraceae; genus Cinnamomum; species Cinnamomum chago. The sequence goes on from CP142455.1 coordinate 40,076,795, forward strand.
CTAAAGAGCGCATCTCACCCTAGAATCCCATTGAACGGATTTAGAGGCGTAAGAGGAGACATGGACACCCGAAACCCCATTTAGAGTAAAACGTGATCCCGGATTCTTCTAGAGTGTGTCTCTGGACCCAGAGTCGTTTGAAACACAAAGTAGAGTCATCAATTTCCTAAAGCCGCATAGATTGTGTTTTCGTACAAAAGTACCCTACGACCCGCTCGGAGTTATGGTTTCGCATTCACAGACACTGAGCTCTTCGAAAGTGTTTTCCAGACCCAAGACAAGCACGAAACCCGTTTTAGAAAGAAAAGTGGCTCGAAATATCCTAAAAAGCGCTTCTGAACCTAGAATCCACTCTAATGAATTTCGAGGCGAAAGTCGAGACAGGGACAACCGAAACCCCTTTTAGAGTAAATCGAGTTCCCGGATTCTTCTAGAGGGTGCCTTTGGAGCCAGAGTCGCATGAAACAAAGTGTGGAGTCAACAATTTCCTAGAGCCGGATAGCTTGTGTTTTCGCACGAAAGAACCGTAGGACCCGCACGAAGTTAGGGTTTTCGCATTTACTGACTCTGAGCTCCCCAAAAGTGTTTTCCAAAGTCATGATTGGCCCTAAACCCGTTTTAAACCTAATGGAAGCTCGAAATACCCTAAAGAGCGCATCTCACCCTAGAATCCCATTGAACGGATTTAGAGGCGTAAGAGGAGACATGGACACCCGAAACCCCATTTAGAGTAAAACGTGATCCCGAATTCTTCTAGAGTGTGTCTCTGGACCCAGAGTCGTTTGAAACACAGAGTAGAGTCATCAATTTCCTAAAGCCGCATAGATTGTGTTTTCGTACAAAAGTACCCTACGACCCGCTCGGAGTTCGGGTTTTCGCATTCACAGACACTGAGCTCCTCGAAAGTGTTTTCCAGACCCAAGACAAGCACGAAACCCGTTTTAGAAAGAAAAGTGGCTCGAAATATCCTAAAAAGCGCTTCTGAACCAAGAATCCACTCTAATGAATTTCGAGGCGAAAGTCAAGACAGGGACAACCGAAACCCCTTTTAGAGTAAATCGCGTTCCCGGATTCTTCTAGAGGGTGCCTTTGGAGCCAGAGTCGCATGAAACAAAGTGTGGAGTCAACAATTTCCAAGTCCGGATAGCTTGTGTTTTCGGACGAAAGAACCGTAGGACCCGCACGAAGTTAGGGTTTTCGCATTTACTGACTCTGAGCTCCCCAAAATTGTTTTCCAAAGTATTGATTGGCCCTAAACCCGTTTTAAACCTAATGGAAGCTCGAAATACCCTAAAGAGCGCATCTCACCCTAGAATCCCATTGAACGGATTTAGAGGCGTAAGAGGAGACATGGACACCCGAAACCCCATTTAGAGTAAAACGTGATCCCGGATTCTTCTAGAGTGTGTCTCTGGACCCAGAGTCGTTTGAAACAGAAAGTAGAGTCATCATTTTCCTAAAGCCGCATAGATTGTGTTTTCGTACAAAAGTACCCTACGACCCGCTCGTAGTTCGGGTTTTCGCATTCACAGACACTGAGCTCCTCGAAAGTGTTTTCCAGACCCAAGACAAGCACGAAACCCGTTTTAGAAAGAAAAGTGGCTCGAAATATCCTAAAAAGCACTTATGAACCAAGAATCCACTCTAATGAATTTCGAGGCGAAAGTCGAGACAGGGACAACCGAAACCCCTTTTAGAGTAAATCGCGTTCCCGGATTCTTCTAGAGGGTGCCTTTGGAGCCAGAGTCGAATGAAACAAAGTGTGGAGTCAACAATTTCCTAGAGCCGGATAGCTTGTGTTTTCGCACGAAAGAACCGTAAGACCCGCACGAAGTTAGGGTTTTCGCATTTACTGACTCTGAGCTCCCCAAAAGTGTTTTCCAAAGTCATGATTGGCCCTAAACCCGTTTTAAACCTAATGGTAGCGCGAAATACCCTAAAGAGCGCATCTCACCCTAGAATCCCATTGAACGGATTTAGAGGCGTAAGAGGAGACATGGACACCCGAAACCCCATTTAGAGTAAAACGTGATCCCGGATTCTTCTAGAGTGTGTCTCTGGACCCAGAGTCGTTTGAAACACAGAGTAGAGTCATCAATTTCCTAAAGCCGCATAGATTGTGTTTTCGTACAAAAGTACCCTACGACCCGCTCGGAGTTCGGGTTTTCGCAATTACAGGCACTGAGCTCCTCGAAAGTGTTTTCCAGACCCAAGAAAAGCAAGAAACCCGTTTTAGAAAGAAAAGTGGCTCGAAATATCCTAAAAACCGCTTCTGAACCAAGAATCCACTCTAATGAATTTCGAGGCTAAAGTCGAGACAGGGACAACGGAAACCCCTTTTAGAGTAAATCGCGTTCCCGGATTCTTCTAGAGGGTGCCTTTGGAGCCAGAGTCGCATGAAACAAAGTGTGGAGTCAACAATTTCCTAGAGCCGGATAGCTTGTGTTTTCGCACGAAATAACCGTACGACCCGCACGAAGTTAGGGTTTTCGCATTTACTGACTCTGAGCTCCCCAAAAGTGTTTTCCAAAGTCATGATTGGCCCTAAACCCGTTTTAAACCTAATGGACGCTCGAAATACCCTAAAGAACGCATCTCACCCTAGAATCCCATTGAACGGATTTAGAGGCGTAAGAAGAGATATGGACACCCGAAACCCCATTTAGAGTAAAACGTGATCCCGGATTCTTCTAGAGTGTGTCTCTGGACGAAGAGTCGTTTGAAACACAGAGTAGAGTCATCAATTTCCAAAAGCCGCATAGATTGTGTTTTCGTACAAAAGTACCCTACGACCCGCTCGGAGTTCCGGTTTTCGCATTCACAGACACTGAGCTCCTCGAAAGTGTTTTCTAGACCCAAGACAAGCACGAAACCCGTTTTAGAAAGAAAAGTGGCTCGAAATATCCTAAAAAGCGCTTCTGAACCAAGAATCCACTCTAATGAATTTCGAGGCGAAAGTCGAGACAGGGACAACCGAAACCCATTTTAGAGTAAATCGCGTTCCCGGATTCTTCTAGAGGGTGTCTTTGGAGCCAGAGTCGCATGAAACAAAGTGTGGAGTCAACAATTTCCTAGAGCCGGATAGCTTGTGTTTTCGCACGAAATAACCGTACGACCCGCACGAAGTTAGGGTTTTCGCATTTACTGACTCTGAGCTCCCCAAAAGTGTTTTCCAAAGTCATGATTGGCCCTAAACCCGTTTTAAACCTAATGGAAGCTCGAAATACCCTAAAGAGCGCATCTCACCCTAGAATCCCATTGAACGAATTTAGAGGCGTAAGAGGAGACATGGACACCCGAAACCCCATTTAGAGTAAAACGTGATCCCGGATTCTTCTAGAGTGTGTCTCTGGACCCAGAGTCGTTTGAAACACAGAGTAGAGTCATCAATTTCCTAAAGCCGCATAGATTGTGTTTTCGTACAAAAGTACCCTACGACCCGCTCGGAGTTCGGGTTTTCGCATTCACAGACACTGAGCTCCTCGAAAGTGTTTTCCAGACCCAAGACAAGCACGAAACCCGTTTTAGAAAGAATAGTGGCTCGAAATATCCTAAACAGCGCTTCTGAACCTAGAATCCACTCTAATGAATTTCGAGGCGAAAGTCGAGACAGGGACAACCGAAACCCCTTTTAGAGTAAATCGAGTTCCCGGATTCTTCTAGAGGGTGCCTTTGGAGCCAGAGTCGCATGAAACAAAGTGTGGAGTCAACAATTTCCTAGAGCCGGATAGCTTGTGTTTTCGCACGAAAGAACCGTACGACCCGCACGAAGTTAGGGTTTTCGCATTTACTGACTCTGAGCTCCCCAAAAGTGTTTTCCAAAGTCATGATTGGCCCTAAACCCGTTTTAAACCTAATGGAAGCTCGAAATACCCTAAAGAGCGCATCTCACCCTAGAATCCCATTGAACGGATTTAGAGGCGTAAGAGGAGATATGGACACCCGAAACCCCATTTAGAGTAAAACGTGATCCCGGATTCTTCTAGAGTGTGTCTCTGGACCCAGAGTCGTTTGAAACACAGAGTAGAGTCATCAATTTCCAAAAGCCGCATAGATTGTGTTTTCGTACAAAAGTACCCTACGACCCGCTCGGAGTTCGGGTTTTCGCATTCACAGACACTGAGGTCCTCGAAAGTGTTTTCCAGACCCAAGACAAGCACGAAACCCGTTTTAGAAAGAAAAGTGGCTCGAAATATCCTAAAAAGCGCTTCTGAACCAAGAATTCACTCTAATGAATTTCGAGGCGAAAGTCGAGACAGGGACAACCGAAACCCCTTTTAGAGTAAATCGCGTTCCCGGATTCTTCTAGAGGGTGCCTTTGGAGCAAGAGTCGCATGAAACAAAGTGTGGAGTCAACAATTTCCTAGAGCCGGATAGCTTGTGTTTTCGCACGAAAGAACCGTAGGACCCGCACGAAGTTAGGGTTTTCGCATTTACTGACTCTGAGCTCCCCAAAAGTGTTTTCCAAAGTCATGATTGGCCCTAAACCCGTTTTAAACCTAATGGAAGCTCGAAATACCCTAAAGAGCGCATCTCACCCTAGAATCCCATTGAACGGATTTAGAGGTGTAAGAGGAGACATGGACACCCGAAACCCCATTTAGAGTAAAACTTGATCCCGGATTCTTCTAGAGTGTCTCTGGACCCAGAGTCGTTTGAAACACAGAGTAGAGTCATCAATTTCCTAAAGCCGCATAGATTGTGTTTTCGTACAAAAGTACCCCACGACCCGCTCGGAGTTCGGATTTTCGCATTCACAGACACTGAGCTCCTCGAAAGTGTTTTGCAGACCCAAGAGAAGCACGAAACCCGTTTTAGAAAGAAAAGTGGCTCGAAATATCCTAAAAATCGCTTCTGAACCAAGAATCCACTCTAATGAATTTCGAGGCGAAAGTCGAGACTGGGACAACCGAAACCCCTTTTAGAGTAAATCGCGTTCCCGAATTCTTCTAGAGGGTGCTTTTGGAGCCAGAGTCGCATGAAACAAAGTGTGGAGTCAACAATTTCCTAAAGCCGGATAGCTTGTGTTTTCGCACGAAAGAACCGTACGACCCGCACGAAGTTAGGGTTTTCGCATTTACTGACTCTGAGCTCCCCAAAAGTGTTTTCCAAAGTCATGATTGGCCGTAAACCCGTTTTAAACCTAATGTAAGCTCGAAATACCCTAAAGAGCGCATCTCACCCTAGAATCCCATTGAACGGATTTAGAGGCGTAAGAGGAGACATGGACACCCGAAACCCCATTTAGATTAAAACGTGATCCCGGATTCTTCTAGAGTGTGTCTCTGGACCCAGAGTCGTTTGAAACACAGAGTAGAGTCATCAATTTCCTAAAGCCGCATAGATTGTGTTTTCGTACAAAAGTACCCTACGACCCGCTCGGAGTTCGGGTTTTCGCAATGACAGACACCGAGCTCCTCGAAAGTGTTTTCCAGACCCAAGACAAGCACGAAACCCGTTTTAGAAAGAAAAGTGGCTCGAAATATCCTAAAAAGCGCTTCTGAACCAAGAATCCACTCTAATGAATTTCGAGGCGAAAGTCGAGACAGGGACAACCGAAACCCTTTTTGAGTAAATCGCGTTCCCGGATTCTTCTAGAGGGTGCCTTTGGAGCCAGAGTCGCATGAAACAAAGTGTGGAGTCAACAATTTCCTAGAGCCGGATAGCTTGTTTTTTTGCACGAAAGAACCGTACGACCCGCACGAAGTTAGGGTTTTCGCATTTACTGACTCTGAGCTCCCCAAAAGTGTTTTCCAAAGTCATGATTGGCCCTAAACCCGTTTTAAACCTAATGGAAGCTCGAAATACCCTAAAGAGCGCATCTCACCCTAGAATCCCATTGAACGGATTTAGAGGCGTAAGAGGAGACATGGACACCCGAAACCCCATTTAGAGTAAAACGTGATCCCGGATTCTTCTAGAGTGTGTCTCTGGACCCAGAGTCGTTTGAAACACAGAGTAGAGTCATCAATTTCCTAAAGCCGCATTGATTGTGTTTTCGTACAAAAGTACCCTACGACCCGCTCGGAGTTCGGGTTTTCGCAATGACAGACACTGAGCTCCTCGAAAGTGTTTTCCAGAACCAAGACAAGCACGAAACCCGTTTTAGAAAGAAAAGTGGCTCGAAATATCCTAAAAAGCACTTCTGAACCAAGAATCCACTCTAATGAATTTCGAGGCGAAAGTCGAGACAGGGACAACCGAAACCCCTTTTAGAGTAAATCGCGTTCCCGGATTCTTCTAGAGGGTGCCTTTGGAGCCAGAGTCGCATGAAACAAAGTGTGGAGTCAACAATTTCCTAGAGCCGGATAGCTTGTGTTTTCGCACGAAAGAACCGTACGACCCGCTCGGAGTTAGGGTTTTCGCATTTACTGACTCTGAGCTCCCCAAAAGTGTTTTCCAAAGTCATGATTGGCCCTAAACCCGTTTTAAACCTAATGGAAGCTCGAAATACCCTAAAGAGCGCATCTCACCCTAGAATCCCATTGAACGGATTTAGAGGCGTAAGAGGAGATATGGACACCCGAAACCCCATTTAGAGTAAAACGTGATCCCGGATTCTTCTAGAGTGTATCTCTGGACCCAGAGTCGTTTGAAACACAGAGTAGAGTCATCAATTTCCAAAAGCCGCATAGATTGTGTTTTCGTACAAAAGTACCCTACGACCCGCTCGGAGTTCGGGTTTTCGCATTCACAGACACTGAGCTCCTCGAAAGTGTTTTCCAGACCCAAGACAAGCACGAAACCCGTTTTAGAAAGAAAAGTGGCTCGAAATATCCTAAAAAGCGCTTCTGAACCAAGAATCCACTCTAATGAATTTCGAGGCGAAAGTCGAGACAGGGACAACCGAAACCCTTTTAGAGTAAATCGCGTTCCCGGATTCTTCTAGAGGGTGCCTTTGGAGCCAGAGTCGCATGAAACAAAGTGTGGAGTCAACAATTTCCTAGAGCCGGATAGCTTGTTTTTTCGCACGAAAGAACCGTACGACCCGCACGAAGTTAGGGTTTTCGCATTTACTGACTCTGAGCTCCCCAAAAGTGTTTTCCAAAGTCATGATTGGCCCTAAACCCGTTTTAAACCTAATGGAAGCTCGAAATACCCTAAAGAGCGCATATCACCCTAGAATCCCATTGAACGGATTTAGAGGCGTAAGAGGAGACATGGACACCCGAAACCCCATTTAGAGTAAAACGTGATCCCGGATTCTTCTAGAGTGTGTCTCTGGACCCAGAGTCGTTTGAAACACAGAGTAGAGTCATCAATTTCCTAAAGCCGCATAGATTGTGTTTTCGTACAAAAGTACCCTACGACCCGCTCGGAGTTCGGGTTTTCGCAATGACAGACACTGAGCTCCTCGAAAGTGTTTTCCAGACCCAAGACAAGCACGAAACCCGTTTTAGAAAGAAAAGTGGCTCGAAATATCCTAAAAAGCGCTTCTGAACCAAGAATTCACTCTAATGAATTTCGAGGCGAACGTCGAGACAGGGACAACCGAAACCCCTTTTAGAGTAAATCGCGTTCCCGGATTCTTCTAGAGGGTGCCTTTGGAGCAAGAGTCGCATGAAACAAAGTGTGGAGTCAACAATTTCCTAGAGCCGGATAGCTTGTGTTTTCGCACGAAAGAACCGTAGGACCCGCACGAAGTTAGGGTTTTCGCATTTACTGACTCTGAGCTCCCCAAAAAAGTTTTCCAAAGTCATGATTGGCCCTAAACCCGTTTTAAACCTAATGGAAGCTCGAAATACCCTAAAGAGCGCATCTCACCCTAGAATCCCATTGAACGGATTTAGAGGTGTAAGAGGAGACATGGACACCCGAAACCCCATTTAGAGTAAAACTTGATCCCGGATTCTTCTAGAGTGTCTCTGGACCCAGAGTCGTTTGAAACACAGAGTAGAGTCATCAATTTCCTAAAGCCGCATAGATTGTGTTTTCGTACAAAAGTACCCCACGACCCGCTCGGAGTTCGGATTTTCGCATTCACAGACCTTGAGCTCCTCGAAAGTGTTTTGCAGACCCAAGAGAAGCACGAAACCCGTTTTAGAAAGAAAAGTGGCTCGAAGTATCCTAAAAAGCGCTTCTGAACCAAGAATCCACTCTAATGAATTTCGAGGCGAAAGTCGAGACTGGGACAACCGAAACCCCTTTTAGAGTAAATCGCGTTCCCGAATTCTTCTAGAGGGTGCTTTTGGAGCCAGAGTCGCATGAAACAAAGTGTGGAGTCAACAATTTCCTAGAGCCGGATAGCTTGTGTTTTTGCACGAAAGAACCGTACGACCCGCACGAAGTTAGGGTTTTCGCATTTACTGACTCTGAGTTTCCCAAAAGTGTTTTCCAAAGTCATGATTGGCCGTAAACCCGTTTTAAACCTAATGTAAGCTCGAAATACCCTAAAGAGCGCATCTCACCCTAGAATCCCATTGAACGGATTTAGAGGCGTAAGAGGAGACATGGACACCCGAAACCCCATTTAGATTAAAACGTGATCCCGGATTCTTCTAGAGTGTGTCTCTGGACCCAGAGTCGTTTGAAACACAGAGTAGAGTCATCAATTTCCTAAAGCCGCATAAATTGTGTTTTCGTACAAAAGTACCCTACGACCCGCTCGGAGTTCGGGTTTTCGCAATGACAGACACCGAGCTCCTCGAAAGTGTTTTCCAGACCCAAGACAAGCACGAAACCCGTTTTAGAAAGAAAAGTGGCTCGAAATATCCTAAAAAGCGCTTCTGAACCAAGAATCCACTCTAATGAATTTCGAGGCGAAAGTCGAGACAGGGACAACCGAAACCCTTTTAGAGTAAATCGCGTTCCCGGATTCTTCTAGAGGGTGCCTTTGGAGCCAGAGTCGCATGAAACAAAGTGTGGAGTCAACAATTTCCTAGAGCCGGATAGCTTGTTTTTTCGCACGAAAGAACCGTACGACCCGCACGAAGTTAGGGTTTTCGCATTTACTGACTCTGAGCTCCCCAAAAGTGTTTTCCAAAGTCATGATTGGCCCTAAACCCGTTTTAAACCTAATGGAAGCTCGAAATACCCTAAAGAGCGCATATCACCCTAGAATCCCATTGAACGGATTTAGAGGCGTAAGAGGAGACATGGACACCCGAAACCCCATTTAGAGTAAAACGTGATCCCGGATTCTTCTAGAGTGTGTCTCTGGACCCAGAGTCGTTTGAAACACAGAGTAGAGTCATCAATTTCCTAAAGCCGCATAGATTGTGTTTTCGTACAAAAGTACCCTACGACCCGCTCGGAGTTCGGGTTTTCGCAATGACAGACACTGAGCTCCTCGAAAGTGTTTTCCAGAACCAAGACAAGCACGAAACCCGTTTTAGAAAGAAAAGTGGCTCGAAATATCCTAAAAAGCACTTCTGAACCAAGAATCCACTCTAATGAATTTCGAGGCGAAAGTCGAGACAGGGACAACCGAAACCCCTTTTAGAGTAAATCGCGTTCCCGGATTCTTCTAGAGGGTGCCTTTGGAGGCAGAGTCGCATGAAACAAAGTGTGGAGTCAACAATTTCCAAGTCCGGATAGCTTGTGTTTTCGGACGAAAGAACCGTAGGACCCGCACGAAGTTAGGGTTTTCGCATTTACTGACTCTGAGCTCCCCAAAATTGTTTTCCAAAGAATTGATTGGCCCTAAACCCGTTTTAAACCTAATGGAAGCTCGAAATACCCTAAAGAGCGCATCTCACCCTAGAATCCCATTGAACGGATTTAGAGGCGTAAGAGGAGACATGGACACCCGAAACCCCATTTAGAGTAAAACGTGATCCCGGATTCTTCTAGAGTGTGTCTCTGGACCCAGAGTCGTTTGAAACACAAAGTAGAGTCATCAATTTCCTAAAGCCGCATAGATTGTGTTTTCGTACAAAAGTACCCTACGACCCGCTCGGAGTTATGGTTTCGCATTCACAGACACTGAGCTCCTCGAAAGTGTTTTCCAGACCCAAGACAAGCACGAAACCCGTTTTAGAAAGAAAAGTGGCTCGAAATATCCTAAAAAGCGCTTCTGAACCTAAAATCCACTCTAATGAATTTCGAGGCGAAAGTCGAGACAGGGACAACCGAAACCCCTTTTAGAGTAAATCGAGTTCCCGGATTCTTGTAGAGGGTGCCTTTGGAGCCAGAGTCGCATGAAACAAAGTGTGGAGTCAACAATTTCCTAGAGCCGGATAGCTTGTGTTTTCGCACGAAAGAACCGTAGGACCCGCACGAAGTTAGGGTTTTCGCATTTACTGACTCTGAGCTCCCCAAAAGTGTTTTCCAAAGTCATGATTGGCCCTAAACCCGTTTTAAACCTAATGGAAGCTCGAAATACCCTAAAGAGCGCATCTCACCCTAGAATCCCATTGAACGGATTTAGAGGCGTAAGAGGAGACATGGACACCCGAAACCCCATTTAGAGTAAAACGTGATCCCGAATTCTTCTAGAGTGTGTCTCTGGACCCAGAGTCGTTTGAAACACAGAGTAGAGTCATCAATTTCCTAAAGCCGCATAGATTGTGTTTTCGTACAAAAGTACCCTACGACCCGCTCGGAGTTCGGGTTTTCGCATTCACAGACACTGAGCTCCTCGAAAGTGTTTTCCAGACCCAAGACAAGCACGAAACCCGTTTTAGAAAGAAAAGTGGCTCGAAATATCCTAAAAAGCGCTTCTGAACCAAGAATCCACTCTAATGAATTTCGAAGCGAAAGTCAAGACAGGGACAACCGAAACCCCTTTTAGAGTAAATCGCGTTCCCGGATTCTTCTAGAGGGTGCCTTTGGAGCCAGAGTCGCATGAAACAAAGTGTGGAGTCAACAATTTCCAAGTCCGGATAGCTTGTGTTTTCGGACGAAAGAACCGTAGGACCCGCACGAAGTTAGGGTTTTCGCATTTGCTGACTCTGAGCTCCCCAAAATTGTTTTCCAAAGTATTGATTGGCCCTAAACCCGTTTTAAACCTAATGGAAGCTCGAAATACCCTAAAGAGCGCATCTCACCCTAGAATCCCACTGAACGGATTTAGAGGCGTAAGAGGAGACATGGACACCCGAAACCCCATTTAGAGTAAAACGTGATCCCGGATTCTTCTAGAGTGTGTCTCTGGACCCAGAGTCGTTTGAAACACAAAGTAGAGTCATCAATTTCCTAAAGCCGCATAGATTGTGTTTTCGTACAAAAGTACCCTACGACCCGCTCGTAGTTCGGGTTTTCGCATTCACAGACACTGAGCTCCTCGAAAGTGTTTTCCAGACCCAAGACAAGCACGAAACCCGTTTTAGAAAGAAAAGTGGCTCGAAATATCCTAAAAAGCACTTATGAACCAAGAATCCACTCTAATGAATTTCGAGGCGAAAGTCGAGACAGGGACAACCGAAACCCCTTTTAGAGTAAATCGCGTTCCCGGATTCTTCTAGAGGGTGCCTTTGGAGCCAGAGTCGCATGAAACAAAGTGTGGAGTCAACAATTTCCTAGAGCCGGATAGCTTGTGTTTTCGCACGAAATAACCGTACGACCCGCACGAAGTTAGGGTTTTCGCATTTACTGACTCTGAGCTCCCCAAAAGTGGTTTCCAAAGTCATGATTGGCCCTAAACCCGTTTTAAACCTAATGGAAGCTCGAAATACCCTAAAGAGCGCATCTCACCCTAGAATCCCATTGAACGGATTTAGAGGCGTAAGAGGAGACATGGACACCCGAAACCCCATTTAGAGTAAAACGTGATCCCGGATTCTTCTAGAGTGTGTCTCTGGACCCAGAGTCGTTTGAAACACAGAGTAGAGTCATCAATTTCCAAAAGCCGCATAGATTGTGTTTTCGTACAAAAGTACCCTACGACCCGCTCGGAGTTCGGGTTTTCGCATTCACAGACACTGAGCTCCTCGAAAGTGTTTTCCAGACCCAAGACAAGCACGAAACCCGTTTTAGAAAGAAAAGTGGCTCGAACAATCCTAAAAAGCACTTCTGAACCAAGAATCCACTCTAATGAATTTCGAGGCGAAAGTCGAGACAGGGACAACCGAAACCCCTTTTAGAGTAAATCGCGTTCCCGGATTCTTCTAGAGGGTGCCTTTGGAGCCAGAGTCGCATGAAACAAAGTGTGGAGTCAACAATTTCCTAGAGCCGGATAGCTTGTGTTTTCGCACGAAAGAACCGTACGACCCGCACGAAGTTAGGGTTTTCGCATTTACTGACTCTGAGCTCCCCAAAAGTGTTTTCCAAAGTCATGATTGGCCCTAAACCCGTTTTAAACCTAATGGAAGCTCGAAATACCCTAAAGAGCGCATCTCACCCTAGAATCCCATTGAACGGATTTAGAGGCGTAAGAGGAGATATGGACACCCGAAACCCCATTTAGAGTAAAACGTGATCCCGGATTCTTCTAGAGTGTGTCTCTGGACCCAGAGTCGTTTGAAACACAGAGTAGAGTCATCAATTTCCAAAAGCCGCATAGATTGTGTTTTCGTACAAAAGTACCCTACGACCCGCTCGGAGTTCGGGTTTTCGCATTCACAGACACTGAGCTCCTCGAAAGTGTTTTCCAGACCCAAGACAAGCACGAAACCCGTTTTAGAAAGAAAAGTGGCTCGAAATATCCTAAAAAGCGCTTCTGAACCAAGAATTCACTCTAATGAATTTCGAGGCGAAAGTCGAGACAGGGACAACCGAAACCCCTTTTAGAGTAAATCGCGTTCCCGGATTCTTCTAGAGGGTGCCTTTGGAGCCAGAGTCGCATGAAACAAAGTGTGGAGTCAACAATTTCCTAGAGCCGGATAGCTTGTGTTTTCGCACGAAAGAACCGTACGACCCGCACGAAGTTAGGGTTTTCGCATTTACTGACTCTGAGCTCCCCAAAAGTGTTTTCCAAAGTCATAATTGGCCCTAAACCCGTTTTAAACCTAATGGAAGCTCGAAATACCCTAAAGAGCGCATCTCACCCTAGAATCCCATTGAACGGATTTAGAGGTGTAAGAGGAGACATGGACACCCGAAACCCCATTTAGAGTAAAACTTGATCCCGGATTCTTCTAGAGTGTCTCTGGACCAAGAGTCGTTTGAAACACAGAGTAGAGTCATCAATTTCCTAAAGCCGCATAGATTGTGTTTTCGTACAAAAGTACCCCACGACCCGCTCGGAGTTCGGATTTTCGCATTCACAGACACTGAGCTCCTCGAAAGTGTTTTGCAGACCCAAGAGAAGCACGAAACCCGTTTTAGAAAGAAAAGTGGCTCGAAATATCCTAAAAAGCGCTTCTGAACCAAGAATCCACTCTAATGAATTTCGAGGCGAAAGTCGAGACTGGGACAACCGAAACCCCTTTTAGAGTAAATCGCGTTCCCGGATTCTTCTAGAGGGTGCCTTTGGAGCCAGAGTCGCATGAAACAAAGTGTGGAGTCAACAATTTCCTAGAGCCGGATAGCTTGTGTTTTCGCACGAAAGAACCGTACGACCCGCACGAAGTTAGGGTTTTCGCATTTACTGACTCTGAGCTCCCCAAAAGTGTTTTCCAAAGTCATGATTGGCCGTAAACCCGTTTTAAACCTAATGTAAGCTCGAAATACCCTAAAGAGCGCATCTCACCCTAGAATCCCATTGAACGGATTTAGAGGCGTAAGAGGAGACATGGACACCCGAAACCCCATTTAGATTAAAACGTGATCCCGGATTCTTCTAGAGTGTGTCTCTGGACCCAGAGTCGTTTGAAACACAGAGTAGAGTCATCAATTTCCTAAAGCCGCATAAATTGTGTTTTCGTACAAAAGTACCCTACGACCCGCTCGGAGTTCGGGTTTTCGCAATGACAGACACCGAGCTCCTCGAAAGTGTTTTCCAGACCCAAGACAAGCACGAAACCCGTTTTAGAAAGAAAAGTGGCTCGAAATATCCTAAAAAGCGCTTCTGAACCAAGAATCCACTCTAATGAATTTCGAGGCGAAAGTCGAGACAGGGACAACCGAAACCCTTTTAGAGTAAATCGCGTTCCCGGATTCTTCTAGAGGGTGCCTTTGGAGCCAGAGTCGCATGAAACAAAGTGTGGAGTCAACAATTTCCTAGAGCCGGATAGCTTGTTTTTTCGCACGAAAGAACCGTACGACCCGCACGAAGTTAGGGTTTTCGCATTTACTGACTCTGAGCTCCCCAAAAGTGTTTTCCAAAGTCATGATTGGCCCTAAACCCGTTTTAAACGTAATGGAAGCTCGAAATACCCTAAAGAGCGCATCTCACCCTAGAATCCCATTGAACGGATTTAGAGGCGTAAGAGGAGACATGGACACCCGAAACCCCATTTAGAGTAAAACGTGATCCCGGATTTTTCTAGAGTGTGTCTCTGGACCCAGAGTCGTTTGAAACACAGAGTAGAGTCATCAATTTCCTAAAGCCGCATAGATTGTGTTTTCGTACAAAAGTACCCTACGACCCGCTCGTAGTTCGGGTTTTCGCATTCACAGACACTGAGCTCCTCGAAAGTGTTTTCCAGACCCAAGACAAGCACGAAACCCGTTTTAGAAAGAAAAGTGGCTCGAAATATCCTAAAAAGCACTTATGAACCAAGAATCCACTCTAATGAATTTCGAGGCGAAAGTCGAGACAGGGACAACCGAAACCCCTTTTAGAGTAAATCGCGTTCCCGGATTCTTCTAGAGGGTGCCTTTGGAGCCAGAGTCGAATGAAACAAAGTGTGGAGTCAACAATTTCCTAGAGCCGGATAGCTTGTGTTTTCGCACGAAAGAACCGTAAGACCCGCACGAAGTTAGGGTTTTCGCATTTACTGACTCTGAGCTCCCCAAAAGTGTTTTCCAAAGTCATGATTGGCCCTAAACCCGTTTTAAACCTAATGGTAGCGCGAAATACCCTAAAGAGCGCATCTCACCCTAGAATCCCATTGAACGGATTTAGAGGCGTAAGAGGAGACATGGACACCCGAAACCCCATTTAGAGTAAAACGTGATCCCGGATTCTTCTAGAGTGTGTCTCTGGACCCAGAGTCGTTTGAAACACAGAGTAGAGTCATCAATTTCCTAAAGCCGCATAGATTGTGTTTTCGTACAAAAGTACCCTACGACCCGCTCGGAGTTCGGGTTTTCGCAATTACAGGCACTGAGCTCCTCGAAAGTGTTTTCCAGACCCAAGAAAAGCAAGAAACCCGTTTTAGAAAGAAAAGTGGCTAGAAATATCCTAAAAACCGCTTCTGAACCAAGAATCCACTCTAATGAATTTCGAGGCTAAAGTCGAGACAGGGACAACCGAAACCCCTTTTAGAGTAAATCGCGTTCCCGGATTCTTCTAGAGGGTGCCTTTGGAGCCAGAGTCGCATAAAACAAAGTGTGGAGTCAACAATTTCCTAGAGCCGGATAGCTTGTGTTTTCGCACGAAAGAACCGTACGACCCGCACGAAGTTAGGGTTTTCGCATTTACTGACTCTGAGCTCCCCAAAAGTGTTTTCCAAAGTCATGATTGGCCCTAAACCCGTTTTAAACCTAATGGAAGCTCGAAATACCCTAAAGAGCGCATCTCACCCTAGAATCCCATTGAACGGATTTAGAGGCGTAAGAGGAGACATGGACACCCGAAACCCCATTTAGAGTAAAACGTGATCCCGGATTCTTCTAGAGTGTGTCTCTGGACCCAGAGTCGTTTGAAACACAGAGTAGAGTCATCAATTTCCAAAAGCCGCATAGATTGTGTTTTCGTACAAAAGTACCCTACGACCCGCTCGGAGTTCGGGTTTTCGCATTCACAGACACTGAGCTCCTCGAAAGTGTTTTCCAGACCCAAGACAAGCACGAAACCCGTTTTAGAAAGAAAAGTGGCTCGAACAATCCTAAAAAGCACTTCTGAACCAAGAATCCACTCTAATGAATTTCGAGGCGAAAGTCGAGACAGGGACAACCGAAACCCCTTTTAGAGTAAATCGCGTTCCCGGATTCTTCTAGAGGGTGCCTTTGGAGCCAGAGTCGCATGAAACAAAGTGTGGAGTCAACAATTTCCTAGAGCCGGATAGCTTGTGTTTTCGCACGAAAGAACCGTACGACCCGCACGAAGTTAGGGTTTTCGCATTTACTGACTCTGAGCTCCCCAAAAGTGTTTTCCAAAGTCATGATTGGCCCTAAACCCGTTTTAAACCTAATGGAAGCTCGAAATACCCTAAAGAGCGCATCTCACCCTAGAATCCCATTGAACGGATTTAGAGGCGTAAGAGGAGATATGGACACCCGAAACCCCATTTAGAGTAAAACGTGATCCCGGATTCTTCTAGAGTGTGTCTCTGGACCCAGAGTCGTTTGAAACACAGAGTAGAGTCATCAATTTCCAAAAGCCGCATAGATTGTGTTTTCGTACAAAAGTACCCTACGACCCGCTCGGAGTTCGGGTTTTCGCATTCACAGACACTGAGCTCCTCGAAAGTGTTTTCCAGACCCAAGACATGCACGAAACCCGTTTTAGAAAGAAAAGTGGCTCGAAATATCCTAAAAAGCGCTTCTGAACCAAGAATTCACTCTAATGAATTTCGAGGCGAAAGTCGAGACAGGGACAACCGAAACCCCTTTTAGAGTAAATCGCGTTCCCGGATTCTTCTAGAGGGTGCCTTTGGAGCCAGAGTCGCATGAAACAAAGTGTGGAGTCAACAATTTCCTAGAGCCGGATAGCTTGTGTTTTCGCACGAAAGAACCGTACGACCCGCACGAAGTTAGGGTTTTCGCATTTACTGACTCTGAGCTCCCCAAAAGTGTTTTCCAAAGTCATAATTGGCCCTAAACCCGTTTTAAACCTAATGGAAGCTCGAAATACCCTAAAGAGCGCATCTCACCCTAGAATCCCATTGAACGGATTTAGAGGTGTAAGAGGAGACATGGACACCCGAAACCCCATTTAGAGTAAAACTTGATCCCGGATTCTTCTAGAGTGTCTCTGGACCAAGAGTCGTTTGAAACACAGAGTAGAGTCATCAATTTCCTAAAGCCGCATAGATTGTGTTTTCGTACAAAAGTACCCCACGACCCGCTCGGAGTTCGGATTTTCGCATTCACAGACACTGAGCTCCTCGAAAGTGTTTTGCAGACCCAAGAGAAGCACGAAACCCGTTTTAGAAAGAAAAGTGGCTCGAAATATCCTAAAAAGCGCTTCTGAACCAAGAATCCACTCTAATGAATTTCGAGGCGAAAGTCGAGACTGGGACAACCGAAACCCCTTTTAGAGTAAATCGCGTTCCCGGATTCTTCTAGAGGGTGCCTTTGGAGCCAGAGTCGCATGAAACAAAGTGTGGAGTCAACAATTTCCTAGAGTCGGATAGCTTGTGTTTTCGCACGAAAGAACCGTACGACCCGCACGAAGTTAGGGTTTTCGCATTTACTGACTCTGAGCTCCCCAAAAGTGTTTTCCAAAGTCATGATTGGCCGTAAACCCGTTTTAAACCTAATGTAAGCTCGAAATACCCTAAAGAGCGCATCTCACCCTAGAATCCCATTGAACGGATTTAGAGGCGTGAGAGGAGACATGGACACCCGAAACCCCATTTAGATTAAAACGTGATCCCGGATTCTTCTAGAGTGTGTCTCTGGACCCAGAGTCGTTTGAAACACAGAGTAGAGTCATCAATTTCCTAAAGCCGCATAAATTGTGTTTTCGTACAAAAGTACCCTACGACCCGCTCGGAGTTCGGGTTTTCGCAATGACAGACACCGGGCTCCTCGAAAGTGTTTTCCAGACCCAAGACAAGCACGAAACCCGTTTTAGAAAGAAAAGTGGCTCGAAATATCCTAAAAAGCGCTTCTGAACCAAGAATCCACTCTAATGAATTTCGAGGCGAAAGTCGAGACAGGGACAACCGAAACCCTTTTAGAGTAAATCGCGTTCCCGGATTCTTCTAGAGGGTGCCTTTGGAGCCAGAGTCGCATGAAACAAAGTGTGGAGTCAACAATTTCCTAGAGCCGGATAGCTTGTTTTTTCGCACGAAAGAACCGTACGACCCGCACGAAGTTAGGGTTTTCGCATTTACTGACTCTGAGCTCCCCAAAAGTGTTTTCCAAAGTCATGATTGGCCCTAAACCCGTTTTAAACGTAATGGAAGCTCGAAATACCCTAAAGAGCGCATCTCACCCTAGAATCCCATTGAACGGATTTAGAGGCGTAAGAGGAGACATGGACACCCGAAACCCCATTTAGAGTAAAACGTGATCCCGGATTCTTCTAGAGTGTGTCTCTGGACCCAGAGTCGTTTGAAACACAGAGTAGAGTCATCAATTTCCTAAAGCCGCATAGATTGTGTTTTCGTACAAAAGTACCCTACGACCCGCTCGTAGTTCGGGTTTTCGCATTCACAGACACTGAGCTCCTCGAAAGTGTTTTCCAGACCCAAGACAAGCACGAAACCTGTTTTAGAAAGAAAAGTGGCTCGAAATATCCTAAAAAGCACTTATGAACCAAGAATCCACTCTAATGAATTTCGAGGCGAAAGTCGAGACAGGGACAACCGAAACCCCTTTTAGAGTAAATCGCGTTCCCGGATTCTTCTAGAGGGTGCCTTTGGAGCCAGAGTCGAATGAAACAATGTGTGGAGTCAACAATTTCCTAGAGCCGGATAGCTTGTGTTTTCGCACGAAAGAACCGTACGAACCGCACGAAGTTAGGGTTTTCGCATTTACTGACTCTGAGCTCCCCAAAAGTGTTTTCCAAAGTCATGATTGGCCCTAAACCCGTTTTAAACCTAATGGTAGCGCGAAATACCCTAAAGAGCGCATCTCACCCTAGAATCCCATTGAACGGATTTAGAGGCGTAAGAGGAGACATGGACACCCGAAACCCCATTTAGAGTAAAACGTGATCCCGGATTCTTCTAGAGTGTGTCTCTGGACCCAGAGTCGTTTGAAACACAGAGTAGAGTCATCAATTTCCTAAAGCCGCATAGATTGTGTTTTCGTACAAAAGTACCCTACGACCCGCTCGGAGTTCGGGTTTTCGCAATTACAGGCACTGAGCTCCTCGAAAGTGTTTTCCAGACCCAAGAAAAGCAAGAAACCCGTTTTAGAAAGAAAAGTGGCTCGAAATATCCTAAAAACCGCTTCTGAACCAAGAATCCACTCTAATGAATTTCGAGGCTAAAGTCGAGACAGGGACAACCGAAACCCCTTTTAGAGTAAATCGCGTTCCCGGATTCTTCTAGAGGGTGCCTTTGGAGCCAGAGTCGCATGAAACAAAGTGTGGAGTCAACAATTTCCTAGAGCCGGATAGCTTGTGTTTTCGCACGAAATAACCGTACGACCCGCACGAAGTTAGGGTTTTCGCATTTACTGACTCTGAGCTCCCCAAAAGTGTTTTCCAAAGTCATGATTGGCCCTAAACCCGTTTTAAACCTAATGGAAGCTCGAAATACCCTAAAGAGCGCATCTCACCCTAGAATCCCATTGAACGGATTTAGAGGCGTAAGAGGAGACATGGACACCCGAAACCCCATTTAGAGTAAAACGTGATCCCGGATTCTTCTAGAGTGTGTCTCTGGACCCAGAGTCGTTTGAAACACAGAGTAGAGTCATCAATTTCCAAAAGCCGCATAGATTGTGTTTTCGTACAAAAGTACCCTACGACCCGCTCGGAGTTCGGGTTTTCGCATTCACAGACACTGAGCTCCTCGAAAGTGTTTTCCAGACCCAAGACAAGCACGAAACCCGTTTTAGAAAGAAAAGTGGTTCGAACAATCCTAAAAAGCACTTCTGAACCAAGAATCCACTCTAATGAATTTCGAGGCGAAAGTCGAGACAGGGACAACCGAAACCCCTTTTAGAGTAAATCGCGTTCCCGGATTCTTCTAGAGGGTGCCTTTGGAGCCAGAGTCGCATGAAACAAAGTGTGGAGTCAACAATTTCCTAGAGCCGGATAGCTTGTGTTTTCGCACGAAAGAACCGTACGACCCGCACGAAGTTAGGGTTTTCGCATTTACTGACTCTGAGCTCCCCAAAAGTGTTTTCCAAAGTCATGATTGGCCCTAAACCCGTTTTAAACCTAATGGAAGCTCGAAATACCCTAAAGAGCGCATCTCACCCTAGAATCCCATTGAACGGATTTAGAGGCGTAAGAGGAGATATGGACACCCGAAACCCCATTTAGAGTAAAACGTGATCCCGGATTCTTCTAGAGTGTGTCTCTGGACCCAGAGTCGTTTGAAACACAGAGTAGAGTCATCAATTTCCAAAAGCCGCATAGATTGTGTTTTCGTACAAAAGTACCCTACGACCCGCTCGGAGTTCGGGTTTTCGCATTCACAGACACTGAGCTCCTCGAAAGTGTTTTCCAGACCCAAGACAAGCACGAAACCCGTTTTAGAAAGAAAAGTGGCTCGAAATATCCTAAAAAGCGCTTCTGAACCAAGAATTCACTCTAATGAATTTCGAGGCGAAAGTCGAGACAGGGACAACCGAAACCCCTTTTAGAGTAAATCGCGTTCCCGGATTCTTCTAGAGGGTGCCTTTGGAGCCAGAGTCGCATGAAACAAAGTGTGGAGTCAACAATTTCCTAGAGCCGGATAGCTTGTGTTTTCGCACGAAAGAACCGTACGACCCGCACGAAGTTAGGGTTTTCGCATTTACTGACTCTGAGCTCCCCAAAAGTGTTTTCCAAAGTCATAATTGGCCCTAAACCCGTTTTAAACCTAATGGAATCTCGAAATACCCTAAAGAGCGCATCTCACCCTAGAATCCCATTGAACGGATTTAGAGGTGTAAGAGGAGACATGGACACCCGAAACCCCATTTAGAGTAAAACTTGATCCCGGATTCTTCTAGAGTGTCTCTGGACCAAGAGTCGTTTGAAACACAGAGTAGAGTCATCAATTTCCTAAAGCCGCATAGATTGTGTTTTCGTACAAAAGTACCCCACGACCCGCTCGGAGTTCGGATTTTCGCATTCACAGACACTGAGCTCCTCGAAAGTGTTTTGCAGACCCAAGAGAAGCACGAAACCCGTTTTAGAAAGAAAAGTGGCTCGAAATATCCTAAAAAGCGCTTCTGAACCAAGAATCCACTCTAATGAATTTCGAGGCGAAAGTCGAGACTGGGACAACCGAAACCCCTTTTAGAGTAAATCGCGTTCCCGGATTCTTCTAGAGGGTGCCTTTGGAGCCAGAGTCGCATGAAACAAAGTGTGGAGTCAACAATTTCCTAGAGCCGGATAGCTTGTGTTTTCGCACGAAAGAACCGTACGACCCGCACGAAGTTAGGGTTTTCGCATTTACTGACTCTGAGCTCCCCAAAAGTGTTTTCCAAAGTCATGATTGGCCGTAAACCCGTTTTAAACCTAATGTAAGCTCGAAATACCCTAAAGAGCGCATCTCACCCTAGAATCCCATTGAACGGATTTAGAGGCGTAAGAGGAGACATGGACACCCGAAACCCCATTTAGATTAAAACGTGATCCCGGATTCTTCTAGAGTGTGTCTCTGGACCCAGAGTCGTTTGAAACACAGAGTAGAGTCATCAATTTCCTAAAGCCGCATAAATTGTGTTTTCGTACAAAAGTACCCTACGACCCGCTCGGAGTTCGGGTATTCGCAATGACAGACACCGAGCTCCTCGAAAGTGTTTTCCAGACCCAAGACAAGCACGAAACCCGTTTTAGAAAGAAAAGTGGCTCGAAATATCCTAAAAAGCGCTTCTGAACCAAGAATCCACTCTAATGAATTTCGAGGCGAAAGTCGAGACAGGGACAACCGAAACCCTTTTAGAGTAAATCGCGTTCCCGGATTCTTCTAGAGGGTGCCTTTGGAGCCAGAGTCGCATGAAACAAAGTGTGGAGTCAACAATTTCCTAGAGCCGGATAGCTTGTTTTTTCGCACGAAAGACCCGTACGACCCGCACGAAGTTAGGGTTTTCGCATTTACTGACTCTGAGCTCCCCAAAAGTGTTTTCCAAAGTCATGATTGGCCCTAAACCCGTTTTAAACGTAATGGAAGCTCGAAATACCCTAAAGAGCGCATCTCACCCTAGAATCCCATTGAACGGATTTAGAGGCGTAAGAGGAGATATGGACACCCGAAACCCCATTTAGAGTAAAACGTGATCCCGGATTCTTCTAGAGTGTGTCTCTGGACCCAGAGTCGTTTGAAACACAGAGTAGAGTCATCAATTTCCTAAAGCCGCATAGATTGTGTTTTCGTACAAAAGTACCCTACGACCCGCTCGGAGTTCCGGTTTTCGCATTCACAGACACTGAGCTCCTCGAAAGTGTTTTCCAGACCCAAGACAAGCACGAAACCCGTTTTAGAAAGAAAAGTGGCTCGAAATATCCTAAAAAGCGCACCTGAACCAAGAATCCACTCTAATGAATTTCGAGGCGAAAGTTAAGACAGGGACAACCGAAACCCCTTTTAGAGTAAATCGCGTTCCCGGATTCTTCTAGAGGGTGCCTTTGGAGCCAGAGTCGCATGAAACAAAGTGTGGAGTCAACAATTTCCTAGAGCCGGATAGCTTGTGTTTTCGCACGAAATAACCGTAGGACCCGCACGAAGTTAGGGTTTTCGCATTTACTGACTCTGAGCTCCCCAAAATTGTTTTCCAAAGTATTGATTGGCCCTAAACCCGTTTTAAACCTAATGGAAGCTCGAAATACCCTAAAGAGCGCATCTCACCCTAGAATCCCATTGAACGGATTTAGAGGCGTAAGAGGAGACATGGACACCCGAAACCCCATTTAGAGTAAAACGTGATCCCGGATTCTTCTAGAGTGTGTCTCTGGACCCAGAGTCGTTTGAAACACAGAGTAGAGTCATCAATTTCCTAAAGCCGCATAGATTGTGTTTTCGTACAAAAGTACCCTACGACCCGCTCGTAGTTCGGGTTTTCGCATTCACAGACACTGAGCTCCTCGAAAGTGTTTTCCAGACCCAAGACAAGCACGAAACCCGTTTTAGAAAGAAAAGTGGCTCGAAATATCCTAAAAAGCACTTCTGAACCAAGAATCCACTCTAATGAATTTCGAGGCGAAAGTCGAGACAGGGACAACCGAAACCCCTTTTAGAGTAAATCGCGTTCCCGGATTCTTCTAGAGGGTGCCTTTGGAGCCAGAGTCGAATGAAACAAAGTGTGGAGTCAACAATTTCCTAGAGCCGGATAGCTTGTGTTTTCGCACGAAAGAACCGTAAGACCCACACGAAGTTAGGGTTTTCGCATTTACTGACTCTGAGCTCCCCAAAAGTGTTTTCCAAAGTCATGATTGGCCCTAAACCCGTTTTAAACCTAATGGTAGCGCGAAATACCCTAAAGAGCGCATCTTACCCTAGAATCCCATTGAACGGATTTAGAGGCGTAAGAGGAGACATGGACACCCGAAACCCCATTTAGAGTAAAACGTGATCCCGGATTCTTCTAGAGTGTGTCTCTGGACCCAGAGTCGTTTGAAACACAGAGTAGAGTCATCAATTTCCTAAAGCCGCATAGATTGTGTTTTCGTACAAAAGTACCCTACGACCCGCTCGGAGTTCGGGTTTTCGCAATTACAGGCACTGAGCTCCTCGAAAGTGTTTTCTAGACCCAAGAAAAGCAAGAAACCCGTTTTAGAAAGAAAAGTGGCTCGAAATATCCTAAAAACCGCTTCTGAACCAAGAATCCACTCTAATGAATTTCGAGGCGAAAGTCGAGACAGGGACAACCGAAACCCCTTTTAGAGTAAATCGCGTTCCCGGATTCTTCTAGAGGGTGCCTTTGGAGCCAGAGTCGCATGAAACAAAGTGTGGAGTCAACAATTTCCTAGAGCCGGATAGCTTGTGTTTTCGCACGAAATAACCGTACGACCCGCACGAAGTTAGGGTTTTCGCATTTACTGACTCTGAGCTCCCCAAAAGTGTTTTCCAAAGTCATGATTGGCCCTAAACCCGTTTTAAACCTAATGGAAGCTCGAAATACCCTAAAGAGCGCATCTCACCCTAGAATCCCATTGAACGGATTTAGAGGCGTAAGACGAGACATGGACACCCGAAACCCCATTTAGAGTAAAACGTGATCCCGGATTCTTCTAGAGTGTATCTCTGGACCCAGAGTCGTTTGAAACACAGAGTAGAGTCATCAATTTCCTAAAGCCGCATAGATTGTGTTTTCGTACAAAAGTACCCCACGACCCGCTCGGAGTTCGGATTTTCGCATTCACAGACACTGAGCTCCTCGAAAGTGTTTTGCAGACCCAAGAGAAGCACGAAACCCGTTTTAGAAAGAAAAGTGGCTCGAAATATCCTAAAAAGCGCTTCTGAACCAAGAATTCACTCTAATGAATTTCGAGGCGAAAGTCGAGACAGGGACAACCGAAACCCCTTTTAGAGTAAATCGCGTTCCCGGATTCTTCTAGAGGGTGCCTTTGGAGCCAGAGTCGCATGAAACAAAGTGTGGAGTCAACAATTTCCTAGAGCCGGATAGCTTGTGTTTTCGCACGAAAGAACCGTACGACCCGCACGAAGTTAGGGTTTTCGCATTTACTGACTCTGAGCTCCCCAAAAGTGTTTTCCAAAGTCATGATTGGCCCTAAACCCGTTTTAAACCTAATGGAAGCTCGAAATACCCTAAAGAGCGCATCTCACCCTAGAATCCCATTGAACGGATTTAGAGGCGTAAGAGGAGATATGGACACCCGAAACCCCATTTAGAGTAAAACGTGATCCCGGATTCTTCTAGAGTGTGTCTCTGGACCCAGAGTCGTTTGAAACACAGAGTAGAGTCATCAATTTCCAAAAGCCGCATAGATTGTGTTTTCGTACAAAAGTACCCTACGACCCGCTCGGAGTTCGGGTTTTCGCATTCACAGACACTGAGCTCCTCGAAAGTGTTTTCCAGACCCAAGACAAGCACGAAACCCGTTTTAGAAAGAAAAGTGGCTCGAAATATCCTAAAAAGCGCTTCTGAACCAAGAATTCACTCTAATGAATTTCGAGGCGAAAGTCGAGACAGGGACAACCGAAACCCCTTTTAGAGTAAATCGCGTTCCCGGATTCTTCTAGAGGGTGCCTTTGGAGCCAGAGTCGCATGAAACAAAGTGTGGAGTCAACAATTTCCTAGAGCCGGATAGCTTGTGTTTTCGCACGAAAGAACCGTACGACCCGCACGAAGTTAGGGTTTTCGCATTTACTGACTCTGAGCTCCCCAAAAGTGTTTTCCAAAGTCATAATTGGCCCTAAACCCGTTTTAAACCTAATGGAAGCTCGAAATACCCTAAAGAGCGCATCTCACCCTAGAATCCCATTGAACGGATTTAGAGGTGTAAGAGGAGACATGGACACCCGAAACCCCATTTAGAGTAAAACTTGATCCCGGATTCTTCTAGAGTGTCTCTGGACCAAGAGTCGTTTGAAACACAGAGTAGAGTCATCAATTTCCTAAAGCCGCATAGATTGTGTTTTCGTACAAAAGTACCCCACGACCCGCTCGGAGTTCGGATTTTCGCATTCACAGACACTGAGCTCCTCGAAAGTGTTTTGCAGACCCAAGAGAAGCACGAAACCCGTTTTAGAAAGAAAAGTGGCTCGAAATATCCTAAAAAGCGCTTCTGAACCAAGAATCCACTCTAATGAATTTCGAGGCGAAAGTCGAGACTGGGACAACCGAAACCCCTTTTAGGGTAAATCGCGTTCCCGGATTCTTCTAGAGGGTGCCTTTGGAGCCAGAGTCGCATGAAACAAAGTGTGGAGTCAACAATTTCCTAGAGCCGGATAGCTTGTGTTTTCGCACGAAAGAACCGTACGACCTGCACGAAGTTAGGGTTTTCGCATTTACTGACTCTGAGCTCCCCAAAAGTGTTTTCCAAAGTCATGATTGGCCGTAAACCCGTTTTAAACCTAATGTAAGCTCGAAATACCCTAAAGAGCACATCTCACCCTAGAATCCCATTGAACGGATTTAGAGGCGTAAGAGGAGACATGGACACCCGAAACCCCATTTAGATTAAAACGTGATCCCGGATTCTTCTAGAGTGTGTCTCTGGACCCAGAGTCGTTTGAAACACAGAGTAGAGTCATCAATTTCCTAAAGCCGCATAAATTGTGTTTTCGTACAAAAGTACCCTACGACCCGCTCGGAGTTCGGGTTTTCGCAATGACAGACACCGAGCTCCTCGAAAGTGTTTTCCAGACCCAAGACAAGCACGAAACCCGTTTTAGAAAGAAAAGTGGCTCGAAATATCCTAAAAAGCGCTTCTGAACCAAGAATCCACTCTAATGAATTTCGAGGCGAAAGTCGAGACAGGGACAACCGAAACCCTTTTAGAGTAAATCACGTTCCCGGATTCTTCTAGAGGGTGCCTTTGGAGCCAGAGTCGCATGAAACAAAGTGCGGAGTCAACAATTTCCTAGAGCCGGATAGCTTGTTTTTTCGCACGAAAGAACCGTACGACCCGCACGAAGTTAGGGTTTTCGCATTTACTGACTCTGAGCTCCCCAAAAGTGTTTTCCAAAGTCATGATTGGCCCTAAACCCGTTTTAAACGTAATGGAAGCTCGAAATACCCTAAAGAGCGCATCTCACCCTAGAATCCCATTGAACGGATTTAGAGGCGTAAGAGGAGACATGGACACCCGAAACCCCATTTAGAGTAAAACGTGATCCCGGATTCTTCTAGAGTGTGTCTCTGGACCCAGAGTCGTTTGAAACACAGAGTAGAGTCATCAATTTCCTAAAGCCGCATAGATTGTGTTTTCGTACAAAAGTACCCTACGACCCGCTCGTAGTTCGGGTTTTCGCATTCACAGACACTGAGCTCCTCGAAAGTGTTTTCCAGACCCAAGACAAGCACGAAACCCGTTTTAGAAAGAAAAGTGGCTCGAAATATCCTAAAAAGCACTTATGAACCAAGAATCCACTCTAATGAATTTCGAGGCGAAAGTCGAGACAGGGACAACCGAAACCCCTTTTAGAGTAAATCGCGTTCCCGGATTCTTCTAGAGGGTGCCTTTGGAGCCAGAGTCGAATGAAACAAAGTGTGGAGTCAACAATTTCCTAGAGCCGGATAGCTTGTGTTTTCGCACGAAAGAACCGTAAGACCCGCACGAAGTTAGGGTTTTCGCATTTACTGACTCTGAGCTCCCCAAAAGTGTTTTCCAAAGTCATGATTGGCCCTAAACCCGTTTTAAACCTAATGGTAGCGCGAAATACCCTAAAGAGCGCATCTCACCCTAGAATCCCATTGAACGGATTTAGAGGCGTAAGAGGAGACATGGACACCCGAAACCCCATTTAGTGTAAAACGTGATCCCGGATTCTTCTAGAGTGTGTCTCTGGACCCAGAGTCGTTTGAAACACATAGTAGAGTCATCAATTTCCTAAAGCCGCATAGATTGTGTTTTCGTACAAAAGTACCCTACGACCCGCTCGGAGTTCGGGTTTTCGCAATTACAGGCACTGAGCTCCTCGAAAGTGTTTTCCAGTACCAAGAAAAGCAAGAAACCCGTTTTAGAAAGAAAAGTGGCTCGAAATATCCTAAAAACCGCTTCTGAACCAAGAATCCACTCTAATGAATTTCGAGGCGAAAGTCGAGACTGGGACAACCGAAACCCCTTTTAGGGTAAATCGCGTTCCCGGATTCTTCTAGTGGGTGCCTTTGGAGCCAGAGTCGCATGAAACAAAGTGTGGAGTCAACAATTTCCTAGAGCCGGATAGCTTGTGTTTTCGCACGAAAGAACCGTACGACCTGCACGAAGTTAGGGTTTTCGCATTTACTGACTCTGAGCTCCCCAAAAGTGTTTTCCAAAGTCATGATTGGCCGTAAACCCGTTTTAAACCTAATGTAAGCTCGAAATACCCTAAAGAGCGCATCTCACCCTAGAATCCCATTGAACGGATTTAGAGGCGTAAGAGGAGACATGGACACCCGAAACCCCATTTAGATTAAAACGTGATCCCGGATTCTTCTAGAGTGTGTCTCTGGACCCAGAGTCGTTTGAAACACAGAGTAGAGTCATCAATTTCCTAAAGCCGCATAAATTGTGTTTTCGTACAAAAGTACCCTACGACCCGCTCGGAGTTCGGGTTTTCGCAATGACAGACACCGAGCTCCTCGAAAGTGTTTTCCAGACCCAAGACAAGCACGAAACCCGTTTTAGAAAGAAAAGTGGCTCGAAATATCCTAAAAAGCGCTTCTGAACCAAGAATCCACTCTAATGAATTTCGAGGCGAAAGTCGAGACAGGGACAACCGAAACCCTTTTAGAGTAAATCGCGTTCCCGGATTCTTCTAGAGGGTGCCTTTGGAGCCAGAGTCGCATGAAACAAAGTGTGGAGTCAACAATTTCCTAGAGCCGGATAGCTTGTTTTTTCGCACGAAAGAACCGTACGACCCGCACGAAGTTAGGGTTTTCGCATTTACTGACTCTGAGCTCCCCAAAAGTGTTTTCCAAAGTCATGATTGGCCCTAAACCCGTTTTAAACGTAATGGAAGCTCGAAATACCCTAAAGAGCGCATCTCACCCTAGAATCCCATTGAACGGATTTAGAGGCGTAAGAGGAGACATGGACACCCGAAACCCCATTTAGAGTAAAACGTGATCCCGGATTCTTCTAGAGTGTGTCTCTGGACCCAGAGTCGTTTGAAACACAGAGTAGAGTCATCAATTTCCTAAAGCCGCATAGATTGTGTTTTCGTACAAAAGTACCCTACGACCCGCTCGTAGTTCGGGTTTTCGCATTCACAGACACTGAGCTCCTCGAAAGTGTTTTCCAGACCCAAGACAAGCACGAAACCCGTTTTAGAAAGAAAAGTGGCTCGAAATATCCTAAAAAGCACTTATGAACCAAGAATCCACTCTAATGAATTTCGAGGCGAAAGTCGAGACAGGGACAACCGAAACCCCTTTTAGAGTAAATCGCGTTCCCGGATTCTTCTAGAGGGTGCCTTTGGAGCCAGAGTCGAATGAAACAAAGTGTGGAGTCAACAATTTCCTAGAGCCGGATAGCTTGTGTTTTCGCACGAAAGAACCGTAAGACCCGCACGAAGTTAGGGTTTTCGCATTTACTGACTCTGAGCTCCCCAAAAGTGTTTTCCAAAGTCATGATTGGCCCTAAACCCGTTTTAAACCTAATGGTAGCGCGAAATACCCTAAAGAGCGCATCTCACCCTAGAATCCCATTGAACGGATTTAGAGGCGTAAGAGGAGACATGGACACCCGAAACCCCATTTAGAGTAAAACGTGATCCCGGATTCTTCTAGAGTGTGTCTCTGGACCCAGAGTCGTTTGAAACACAGAGTAGAGTCATCAATTTCCTAAAGCCGCATAGATTGTGTTTTCGTACAAAAGTACCCTACGACCCGCTCGGAGTTCGGGTTTTCGCAATTACAGGCACTGAGCTCCTCGAAAGTGTTTTCCAGACCCAAGAAAAGCAAGAAACCCGTTTTAGAAAGAAAAATGGCTCGAAATATCCTAAAAACCGCTTCTGAACCAAGAATCCACTCTAATGAATTTCGAGGCTAAAGTCGAGACAGGGACAACCGAAACCCCTTTTAGAGTAAATCGCGTTCCCGGATTCTTCTAGAGGGTGCCTTTGGAGCCAGAGTCGCATGAAACAAAGTGTGGAGTCAACAATTTCCTAGAGCCGGATAGCTTGTGTTTTCGCACGAAATAATCGTACGACCCGCACGAAGTTAGGGTTTTCGCATTTACTGACTCTGAGCTCCCCAAAAGTGTTTTCCAAAGTCATGATTGGCCCTAAACCCGTTTTAAACCTAATGGAAGCTCGAAATACCCTAAAGAGCGCATCTCACCCTAGAATCCCATTGAACGGATTTAGAGGCGTAAGAGGAGACATGGACACCCGAAACCCCATTTAGAGTAAAACGTGATCCCGGATTCTTCTAGAGTGTGTCTCTGGACCCAGAGTCGTTTGAAACACAGAGTAGAGTCATCAATTTCCAAAAGCCGCATAGATTGTGTTTTCGTACAAAAGTACCCTACGACCCGCTCGGAGTTCGGGTTTTCGCATTCACAGACACTGAGCTCCTCGAAAGTGTTTTCCAGACCCAAGACAAGCACGAAACCCGTTTTAGAAAGAAAAGTGGCTCGAACAATCCTAAAAAGCACTTCTGAACCAAGAATCCACTCTAATGAATTTCGAGGCGAAAGTCGAGACAGGGACAACCGAAACCCCTTTTAGAGTAAATCGCGTTCCCGGATTCTTCTAGAGGGTGCCTTTGGAGCCAGAGTCGCATGAAACAAAGTGTGGAGTCAACAATTTCCTAGAGCCGGATAGCTTGTTTTTTCGCACGAAAGAACCGTACGACCCGCACGAAGTTAGGGTTTTCGCATTTACTGACTCTGAGCTCCCCAAAAGTGTTTTCCAAAGTCATGATTGGCCCTAAACCCGTTTTAAACGTAATGGAAGCTCGAAATACCCTAAAGAGCGCATCTCACCCTAGAATCCCATTGAACGGATTTAGAGGCGTAAGAGGAGACATGGACACCCGAAACCCCATTTAGAGTAAAACGTGATCCCGGATTCTTCTAGAGTGTGTCTCTGGACCCAGAGTCGTTTGAAACACAGAGTAGAGTCATCAATTTCCTAAAGCCGCATAGATTGTGTTTTCGTACAAAAGTACCCTACGACCCGCTCGTAGTTCGGGTTTTCGCATTCACAGACACTGAGCTCCTCGAAAGTGTTTTCCAGACCCAAGACAAGCACGAAACCCGTTTTAGAAAGAAAAGTGGCTCGAAATATCCTAAAAAGCACTTATGAACCAAGAATCCACTCTAATGAATTTCGAGGCGAAAGTCGAGACAGGGACAACCGAAACCCCTTTTAGAGTAAATCGCGTTCCCGGATTCTTCTAGAGGGTGCCTTTGGAGCCAGAGTCGAATGAAACAAAGTGTGGAGTCAACAATTTCCTAGAGCCGGATAGCTTGTGTTTTCGCACGAAAGAACCGTAAGACCCGCACGAAGTTAGGGTTTTCGCATTTACTGACTCTGAGCTCCCCAAAAGTGTTTTCCAAAGTCATGATTGGCCCTAAACCCGTTTTAAACCTAATGGTAGCGCGAAATACCCTAAAGAGCGCATCTCACCCTAGAATCCCATTGAACGGATTTAGAGGCGTAAGAGGAGACATGGACACCCGAAACCCCATTTAGAGTAAAACGTGATCCCGGATTCTTCTAGAGTGTGTCTCTGGACCCAGAGTCGTTTGAAACACAGAGTAGAGTCATCAATTTCCTAAAGCCGCATAGATTGTGTTTTCGTACAAAAGTACCCTACGACCCGCTCGGAGTTCGGGTTTTCGCAATTACAGGCACTGAGCTCCTCGAAAGTGTTTTCCAGACCCAAGAAAAGCAAGAAACCCGTTTTAGAAAGAAAAATGGCTCGAAATATCCTAAAAACCGCTTCTGAACCAAGAATCCACTCTAATGAATTTCGAGGCTAAAGTCGAGACAGGGACAACCGAAACCCCTTTTAGAGTAAATCGCGTTCCCGGATTCTTCTAGAGGGTGCCTTTGGAGCCAGAGTCGCATGAAACAAAGTGTGGAGTCAACAATTTCCTAGAGCCGGATAGCTTGTGTTTTCGCACGAAATAATCGTACGACCCGCACGAAGTTAGGGTTTTCGCATTTACTGACTCTGAGCTCCCCAAAAGTGTTTTCCAAAGTCATGATTGGCCCTAAACCCGTTTTAAACCTAATGGAAGCTCGAAATACCCTAAAGAGCGCATCTCACCCAAGAATCCCATTGAACGGATTTAGAGGCGTAAGAGGAGACATGGACACCCGAAACCCCATTTAGAGTAAAACGTGATCCCGGATTCTTCTAGAGTGTGTCTCTGGACCCAGAGTCGTTTGAAACACAGAGTAGAGTCATCAATTTCCAAAAGCCGCATAGATTGTGTTTTCGTACAAAAGTACCCTACGACCCGCTCGGAGTTCGGGTTTTCGCATTCACAGACACTGAGCTCCTCGAAAGTGTTTTCCAGACCCAAGACAAGCACGAAACCCGTTTTAGAAAGAAAAGTGGCTCGAACAATCCTAAAAAGCACTTCTGAACCAAGAATCCACTCTAATGAATTTCGAGGCGAAAGTCGAGACAGGGACAACCGAAACCCCTTTTAGAGTAAATCGCGTTCCCGGATTCTTCTAGAGGGTGCCTTTGGAGCCAGAGTCGCATGAAACAAAGTGTGGAGTCAACAATTTCCTAGAGCCGGATAGCTTGTGTTTTCGCACGAAAGAACCGTACGACCCGCACGAAGTTAGGGTTTTCGCATTTACTGACTCTGAGCTCCCCAAAAGTGTTTTCCAAAGTCATAATTGGCCCTAAACCCGTTTTAAACCTAATGGAAGCTCGAAATACCCTAAAGAGCGCATCTCACCCTAGAATCCCATTGAACGGATTTAGAGGTGTAAGAGGAGACATGGACACCCGAAACCCCATTTAGAGCAAAACTTGATCCCGGATTCTTCTAGAGTGTCTCTGGACCAAGAGTCGTTTGAAACACAGAGTAGAGTCATCAATTTCCTAAAGCCGCATAGATTGTGTTTTCGTACAAAAGTACCCCACGACCCGCTCGGAGTTCGGATTTTCGCATTCACAGACACTGAGCTCCTCGAAAGTGTTTTGCAGACCCAAGAGAAGCACGAAACCCGTTTTAGAAAGAAAAGTGGCTCGAAATATCCTAAAAAGCGCTTCTGAACCAAGAATCCACTCTAATGAATTTCGAGGCGAAAGTCGAGACTGGGACAACCGAAACCCCTTTTAGAGTAAATCGCGTTCCCGGATTCTTCTAGAGGGTGCCTTTGGAGCCAGAGTCGCATGAAACAAAGTGTGGAGTCAACAATTTCCTAGAGCCGGATAGCTTGTTTTTTCGCACGAAAGAACCGTACGACCCGCACGAAGTTAGGGTTTTCGCATTTACTGACTCTGAGCTCCCCAAAAGTGTTTTCCAAAGTCATAATTGGCCCTAAACCCGTTTTAAACCTAATGTAAGCTCGAAATACCCTAAAGAGCGCATCTCACCCTAGAATCCCATTGAACGGATTTAGAGGCGTAAGAGGAGACATGGACACCCGAAACCCCATTTAGATTAAAACGTGATCCCGGATTCTTCTAGAGTGTGTCTCCGGACCCAGAGTCGTTTGAAACACAGAGTAGAGTCATCAATTTCCTAAAGCCGCATAAATTGTGTTTTCGTACAAAAGTACCCTACGACCCGCTCGGAGTTCGGGTTTTCGCAATGACAGACACCGAGCTCCTCGAAAGTGTTTTCCAGACCCAAGACAAGCACGAAACCCGTTTTAGAAAGAAAAGTGGCTCGAAATATCCTAAAAAGCGCTTCTGAACCAAGAATCCACTCTAATGAATTTCGAGGCGAAAGTCGAGACAGGGACAACCGAAACCCTTTTAGAGTAAATCGCGTTCCCGGATTCTTCTAGAGGGTGCCTTTGGAGCCAGAGTCGCATGAAACAAAGTGTGGAGTCAACAATTTCCTAGAGCCGGATAGCTTGTTTTTTCGCACGAAAGAACCGTACGACCCGCACGAAGTTAGGGTTTTCGCATTTACTGACTCTGAGCTCCCCAAAAGTGTTTTCCAAAGTCATGATTGGCCCTAAACCCGTTTTAAACGTAATGGAAGCTCGAAATACCCTAAAGAGCGCATCTCACCCTAGAATCCCATTGAACGGATTTAGAGGCGTAAGAGGAGACATGGACACCCGAAACCCCATTTAGAGTAAAACGTGATCCCGGATTCTTCTAGAGTGTGTCTCTGGACCCAGAGTCGTTTGAAACACAGAGTAGAGTCATCAATTTCCTAAAGCCGCATAGATTGTGTTTTCGTACAAAAGTACCCTACGACCCGCTCGGAGTTCCGGTTTTCGCATTCACAGACACTGAGCTCCTCGAAAGTGTTTTCCAGACCCAAGACAAGCACGAAACCCGTTTTAGAAAGAAAAGTGGCTCGAAATATCCTAAAAAGCGCTTCTGAACCAAGAATCCACTCTAATGAATTTTGAGGCGAAAGTCGAGACAGGGACAACCGAAACCCTTTTAGAGTAAATCGCGTTCCCGGATTCTTCTAGAGGGTGCCTTTGGAGCCAGAGTCGCATGAAACAAAGTGTGGAGTCAACAATTTCCTAGAGCCGGATAGCTTGTGTTTTCGCACGAAAGAACCGTAGGACCCGCACGAAGTTAGGGTTTTCGCATTTACTGACTCTGAGCTCCCCAAAAGTGTTTTCCAAAGTCATGATTGGCCCTAAACCCGTTTTAAACCTAATGGAAGCTCGAAATACCCTAAAGAGCGCATCTCACCCTAGAATCCCATTGAACGGATTTAGAGGCGTAAGAGGAGACATGGACACCCGAAACCCCATTTAGAGTAAAACGTGATCCCGAATTCTTCTAGAGTGTGTCTCTGGACCCAGAGTCGTTTGAAACACAGAGTAGAGTCATCAATTTCCTAAAGCCGCATAGATTGTGTTTTCGTACAAAAGTACCCTACGACCCGCTCGGAGTTCGGGTTTTCGCATTCACAGACACTGAGCTCCTCGAAAGTGTTTTCCAGACCCAAGACAAGCACGAAACCCGTTTTAGAAAGAAAAGTGGCTCGAAATATCCTAAAAAGCGCTTCTGAACCAAGAATCCACTCTAATGAATTTCGAGGCGAAAGTTAAGACAGGGACAACCGAAACCCCTTTTAGAGTAAATCGCGTTCCCGGATTCTTCTAGAGGGTGCCTTTGGAGCCAGAGTCGCATGAAACAAAGTGTGGAGTCAACAATTTCCTAGAGCCGGATAGCTTGTGTTTTCGCACGAAAGAACCGTACGACCCGCACGAAGTTAGGGTTTTCGCATTTACTGACTCTGAGCTCCCCAAAAGTGTTTTCCAAAGTCATAATTGGCCCTAAACCCGTTTTAAACCTAATGGAAGCTCGAAATACCCTAAAGAGCGCATCTCACCCTAGAATCCCATTGAACGGATTTAGAGGTGTAAGAGGAGACATGGACACCCGAAACCCCATTTAGAGTAAAACTTGATCCCGGATTCTTCTAGAGTGTCTCTGGACCAAGAGTCGTTTGAAACACAGAGTAGAGTCATCAATTTCCTAAAGCCGCATAGATTGTGTTTTCGTACAAAAGTACCCCACGACCCGCTCGGAGTTCGGATTTTCGCATTCACAGACACTGAGCTCCTCGAAAGTGTTTTGCAGACCCAAGAGAAGCACGAAACCCGTTTTAGAAAGAAAAGTGGCTCGAAATATCCTAAAAAGCGCTTCTGAACCAAGAATTCACTCTAATGAATTTCGAGGCGAAAGTCGAGACAGGGACAACCGAAACCCCTTTTAGAGTAAATCGCGTTCCCGGATTCTTCTAGAGGGTGCCTTTGGAGCCAGAGTCGCATGAAACAAAGTGTGGAGTCAACAATTTCCTAGAGCCGGATAGCTTGTGTTTTCGCACGAAAGAACCGTAGGACCCGCACGAAGTTAGGGTTTTCGCATTTACTGACTCTGAGCTCCCCAAAAGTGTTTTCCAAAGTCATAATTGGCCCTAAACCCGTTTTAAACCTAATGGAAGCTCGAAATACCCTAAAGAGCGCATCTCACCCTAGAATCCCATTGAACGGATTTAGAGGCGTAAGAGGAGACATGGACACCCGAAACCCCATTTAGAGTAAAACGTGATCCCGAATTCTTCTAGAGTGTGTCTCTGGACCCAGAGTCGTTTGAAACACAGAGTAGAGTCATCAATTTCCAAAAGCCGCATAGATTGTGTTTTCGTACAAAAGTACCCTACGACCCGCTCGGAGTTCGGGTTTTCGCATTCACAGACACTGAGCTCCTCGAAAGTGTTTTCCAGACCCAAGACAAGCACGAAACCCGTTTTAGAAAGAAAAGTGGCTCGAAATATCCTAAAAAGCGCTTCTGAACCAAGAATTCACTCTAATGAATTTCGAGGCGAAAGTCGAGACAGGGACAACCGAAACCCCTTTTAGAGTAAATCGCGTTCCCGGATTCTTCTAGAGGGTGCCTTTGGAGCCAGAGTCGCATGAAACAAAGTGTGGAGTCAACAATTTCCTAGAGCCGGATAGCTTGTGTTTTCGCACGAAATAACCGTACGACCCGCACGAAGTTAGGGTTTTCGCATTTACTGACTCTGAGCTCCCCAAAAGTGTTTTCCAAAGTCATAATTGGCCCTAAACCCGTTTTAAACCTAATGGAAGCTCGAAATACCCTAAAGAGCGCATCTCACCATAGAATCCCATTGAACGGATTTAGAGGTGTAAGAGGAGACATGGACACCCGAAACCCCATTTAGAGTAAAACTTGATCCCGGATTCTTCTAGAGTGTCTCTGGACCAAGAGTCGTTTGAAACACAGAGTAGAGTCATCAATTTCCTAAAGCCGCATAGATTGTGTTTTCGTACAAAAGTACCCCACGACCCGCTCGGAGTTCGGATTTTCGCATTCACAGACACTGAGCTCCTCGAAAGTGTTTTGCAGACCCAAGAGAAGCACGAAACCCGTTTTAGAAAGAAAAGTGGCTCGAAATATCCTAAAAAGCACTTATGAACCAAGAATCCACTCTAATGAATTTCGAGGCGAAAGTCGAGACAGGGACAACCGAAACCCCTTTTAGAGTAAATCGCGTTCCCGGATTCTTCTAGAGGGTGCCTTTGGAGCCAGAGTCGAATGAAACAAAGGGTGGAGTCAACAATTTCCTAGAGCCGGATAGCTTGTGTTTTCGCACGAAAGAACCGTAAGACCCGCACGAAGTTAGGGTTTTCGCATTTACTGACTCTGAGCTCCCCAAAAGTGTTTTCCAAAGTCATGATTGGCCCTAAACCCGTTTTAAACCTAATGGTAGCGCGAAATACCCTAAAGAGCGCATCTCACCCTAGAATCCCATTGAACGGATTTAGAGGCGTAAGAGGAGACATGGACACCCGAAACCCCATTTAGAGTAAAACGTGATCCCGGATTCTTCTAGAGTGTGTCTCTGGACCCAGAGTCGTTTGAAACACAGAGTAGAGTCATCAATTTCCTAAAGCCGCATAGATTGTGTTTTCGTACAAAAGTACCCTACGACCCGCTCGGAGTTCGGGTTTTCGCAATTACAGGCACTGAGCTCCTCGAAAGTGTTTTCCAGACCCAAGAAAAGCAAGAAACCCGTTTTAGAAAGAAAAGTGGCTCGAAATATCCTAAAAACCGCTTCTGAACCAAGAATCCACTCTAATGAATTTCGAGGCTAAAGTCGAGACAGGGACAACCGAAACCCCTTTTAGAGTAAATCGCGTTCCCGGATTCTTCTAGAGGGTGCCTTTGGAGCCAGAGTCGCATGAAACAAAGTGTGGAGTCAACAATTTCCTAGAGCCGGATAGCTTGTGTTTTCGCACGAAATAACCGTACGACCCGCACGAAGTTAGGGTTTTCGCATTTACTGACTCTGAGCTCCCCAAAAGTGTTTTCCAAAGTCATGATTGGCCCTAAACCCGTTTTAAACCTAATGGAAGCTCGAAATACCCTAAAGAGCGCATCTCACCCTAGAATCCCATTGAACGGATTTAGAGGCGTAAGAGGAGACATGGACACCCGAAACCCCATTTAGAGTAAAACGTGATCCCGGATTCTTCTAGAGTGTGTCTCTGGACCCAGAGTCGTTTGAAACACAGAGTAGAGTCATCAATTTCCAAAAGCCGCATAGATTGTGTTTTCGTACAAAAGTACCCTACGACCCGCTCGGAGTTCGGGTTTTCGCATTCACAGACACTGAGCTCCTCGAAAGTGTTTTCCAGACCCAAGACAAGCACGAAACCCGTTTTAGAAAGAAAAGTGGCTCGAAATATCCTAAAAAGCGCTTCTGAACCAAGAATTCACTCTAATGAATTTCGAGGCGAAAGTCGAGACAGGGACAACCGAAACCCCTTTTAGAGTAAATCGCGTTCCCGGATTCTTCTAGAGGGTGCCTTTGGAGCCAGAGTCGCATGAAACAAAGTGTGGAGTCAACAATTTCCTAGAGCCGGATAGCTTGTGTTTTCGCACGAAAGAACCGTACGACCCGCACGAAGTTAGGGTTTTCGCATTTACTGACTCTGAGCTCCCCAAAAGTGTTTTCCAAAGTCATAATTGGCCCTAAACCCGTTTTAAACCTAATGGAAGCTCGAAATACCCTAAAGAGCGCATCTCACCCTAGAATCCCATTGAACGGATTTAGAGGTGTAAGAGGAGACATGGACACCCGAAACCCCATTTAGAGCAAAACTTGATCCCGGATTCTTCTAGAGTGTCTCTGGACCAAGAGTCGTTTGAAACACAGAGTAGAGTCATCAATTTCCTAAAGCCGCATAGATTGTGTTTTCGTACAAAAGTACCCCACGACCCGCTCGGAGTTCGGATTTTCGCATTCACAGACACTGAGCTCCTCGAAAGTGTTTTGCAGACCCAAGAGAAGCACGAAACCCGTTTTAGAAAGAAAAGTGGCTCGAAATATCCTAAAAAGCGCTTCTGAACCAAGAATCCACTCTAATGAATTTCGAGGCGAAAGTCGAGACTGGGACAACCGAAACCCCTTTTAGAGTAAATCGCGTTCCCGGATTCTTCTAGAGGGTGCCTTTGGAGCCAGAGTCGCATGAAACAAAGTGTGGAGTCAACAATTTCCTAGAGCCGGATAGCTTGTGTTTTCGCACGAAAGAACCGTACGACCCGCACGAAGTTAGGGTTTTCGCATTTACTGACTCTGAGCTCCCCAAAAGTGTTTTCCAAAGTCATGATTGGCCGTAAACCCGTTTTAAACCTAATGTAAGCTCGAAATACCCTAAAGAGCGCATCTCACCCTAGAATCCCATTGAACGGATTTAGAGGCGTAAGAGGAGACATGGACACCCGAAACCCCATTTAGATTAAAACGTGATCCCGGATTCTTCTAGAGTGTGTCTCTGGACCCAGAGTCGTTTGAAACACAGAGTAGAGTCATCAATTTCCTAAAGCCGCATAAATTGTGTTTTCGTACAAAAGTACCCTACGACCCGCTCGGAGTTCGGGTTTTCGCAATGACAGACACCGAGCTCCTCGAAAGTGTTTTCCAGACCCAAGACAAGCACGAAACCCGTTTTAGAAAGAAAAGTGGCTCGAAATATCCTAAAAAGCGCTTCTGAACCAAGAATCCACTCTAATGAATTTCGAGGCGAAAGTCGAGACAGGGACAACCGAAACCCTTTTAGAGTAAATCGCGTTCCCGGATTCTTCTAGAGGGTGCCTTTGGAGCCAGAGTCGCATGAAACAAAGTGTGGAGTCAACAATTTCCTAGAGCCGGATAGCTTGTTTTTTCGCACGAAAGAACCGTACGACCCGCACGAAGTTAGGGTTTTCGCATTTACTGACTCTGAGCTCCCCAAAAGTGTTTTCCAAAGTCATGATTGGCCCTAAACCCGTTTTAAACGTAATGGAAGCTCGAAATACCCTAAAGAGCGCATCTCACCCTAGAATCCCATTGAACGGATTTAGAGGCGTAAGAGGAGACATGGACACCCGAAACCCCATTTAGAGTAAAACGTGATCCCGGATTCTTCTAGAGTGTGTCTCTGGACCCAGAGTCGTTTGAAACACAGAGTAGAGTCATCAATTTCCTAAAGCCGCATAGATTGTGTTTTCGTACAAAAGTACCCTACGACCCGCTCGGAGTTCCGGTTTTCGCATTCACAGACACTGAGCTCCTCGAAAGTGTTTTCCAGATCCAAGACAAGCACGAAACCCGTTTTAGAAAGAAAAGTGGCTCGAAATATCCTAAAAAGCGCTTCTGAACCAAGAATCCACTCTAATGAATTTCGAGGCGAAAGTTAAGACAGGGACAA
Organism: Cinnamomum chago; assembly: GCA_038049695.1. Lineage (NCBI taxonomy): Eukaryota > Viridiplantae > Streptophyta > Magnoliopsida > Laurales > Lauraceae > Cinnamomum > Cinnamomum chago. Next base: position 40,116,556 of record CP142455.1, read on the forward strand.
CCGAAACCCCTTTTAGAGTAAATCGCGTTCCCGGATTCTTCTAGAGGGTGCCTTTGGAGCCAGAGTCGCATGAAACAAAGTGTGGAGTCAACAATTTCCTAGAGCCGGATAGCTTGTTTTTTCGCACGAAAGAACCGTACGACCCGCACGAAGTTAGGGTTTTCGCATTTACTGACTCTGAGCTCCCCAAAAGTGTTTTCCAAAGTCATGATTGGCCCTAAACCCGTTTTAAACGTAATGGAAGCTCGAAATACCCTAAAGAGCGCATCTCACCCTAGAATCCCATTGAACGGATTTAGAGGCGTAAGAGGAGACATGGACACCCGAAACCCCATTTAGAGTAAAACGTGATCCCGGATTCTTCTAGAGTGTGTCTCTGGACCCAGAGTCGTTTGAAACACAGAGTAGAGTCATCAATTTCCTAAAGCCGCATAGATTGTGTTTTCGTACAAAAGTACCCTACGACCCGCTCGGAGTTCCGGTTTTCGCATTCACAGACACTGAGCTCCTCGAAAGTGTTTTCCAGACCCAAGACAAGCACGAAACCCGTTTTAGAAAGAAAAGTGGCTCGAAATATCCTAAAAAGCGCTTCTGAACCAAGAATCCACTCTAATGAATTTCGAGGCGAAAGTTAAGACAGGGACAACCGAAACCCCTTTTAGAGTAAATCGCGTTCCCGGATTCTTCTAGAGGGTGCCTTTGGAGCCAGAGTCGCATGAAACAAAGTGTGGAGTCAACAATTTCCAAGTCCGGATAGCTTGTGTTTTCGGACGAAAGAACCGTAGGACCCGCACGAAGTTAGGGTTTTCGCATTTACTGACTCTGAGCTCCCCAAAATTGTTTTCCAAAGTATTGATTGGCCCTAAACCCGTTTTAAACCTAATGGAAGCTCGAAATACCCTAAAGAGCGCATCTCACCCTAGAATCCCATTGAACGGATTTAGAGGCGTAAGAGGAGACATGGACACCCGAAACCCCATTTAGAGTAAAACGTGATCCCGGATTCTTCTAGAGTGTGTCTCTGGACCCAGAGTCGTTTGAAACACAAAGTAGAGTCATCAATTTCCTAAAGCCGCATAGATTGTGTTTTCGTACAAAAGTACCCTACGACCCGCTCGGAGTTCGGGTTTTCGCATTCACAGACACCGAGCTCCTCGAAAGTGTTTTCCAGACCCAAGACAAGCACGAAACCCGTTTTAGAAAGAAAAGTGGCTCGAAATATCCTAAAAAGCGCTTCTGAACCAAGAATCCACTCTAATGAATTTCGAGGCGAAAGTCGAGACAGGGACAACCGAAACCCCTTTTAGAGTAAATCGCGTTCCCGGATTCTTCTAGAGGGTGCCTTTGGAGCCAGAGTCGAATGAAACAAAGTGTGGAGTCAACAATTTCCTAGAGCCGGATAGCTTGTGTTTTCGCACGAAAGAACCGTAAGACCCACACGAAGTTAGGGTTTTCGCATTTACTGACTCTGAGCTCCCCAAAAGTGTTTTCCAAAGTCATGATTGGCCCTAAACCCGTTTTAAACCTAATGGTAGCGCGAAATACCCTAAAGAGCGCATCTCACCCTAGAATCCCATTGAACGGATTTAGAGGCGTAAGAGGAGACATGGACACCCGAAACCCCATTTAGAGTAAAACGTGATCCCGGATTCTTCTAAAGTGTGTCTCTGGACCCAGAGTCGTTTGAAACACAGAGTAGAGTCATCAATTTCCTAAAGCCGCATAGATTGTGTTTTCGTACAAAAGTACCCTACGACCCGCTCGGAGTTCGGGTTTTCGCAATTACAGGCACTGAGCTCCTCGAAAGTGTTTTCTAGACCCAAGAAAAGCAAGAAACCCGTTTTAGAAAGAAAAGTGGCTCGAAATATCCTAAAAACCGCTTCTGAACCAAGAATCCACTCTAATGAATTTTGGAGGCGAAAGTCGAGACAGGGACAACCGAAACCCCTTTTAGAGTAAATCGCGTTCCCGGATTCTTCTAGAGGGTGCCTTTGGAGCCAGAGTCGCATGAAACAAAGTGTGGAGTCAACAATTTCCTAGAGCCGGATAGCTTGTGTTTTCGCACGAAATAACCGTACGACCCGCACGAAGTTAGGGTTTTCGCATTTACTGACTCTGAGCTCCCCAAAAGTGTTTTCCAAAGTCATGATTGGCCCTAAACCCGTTTTAAACCTAATGGAAGCTCGAAATACCCTAAAGAGCGCATCTCACCCTAGAATCCCATTGAACGGATTTAGAGGCGTAAGAGGAGACATGGACACCCGAAACCCCATTTAGAGTAAAACGTGATCCCGGATTCTTCTAGAGTGTATCTCTGGACCCAGAGTCGTTTGAAACACAGAGTAGAGTCATCAATTTCCTAAAGCCGCATAGATTGTGTTTTCGTACAAAAGTACCCCACGACCCGCTCGGAGTTCGGATTTTCGCATTCACAGACACTGAGCTCCTCGAAAGTGTTTTGCAGACCCAAGAGAAGCACGAAACCCGTTTTAGAAAGAAAAGTGGCTCGAAATATCCTAAAAAGCGCTTCTGAACCAAGAATCCACTCTAATGAATTTCGAGGCGAAAGTCGAGACTGGGACAACCGAAACCCCTTTTAGAGTAAATCGCGTTCCCGGATTCTTCTAGAGGGTGCCTTTGGAGCCAGAGTCGCATGAAACAAAGTGTGGAGTCAACAATTTCCTAGAGCCGGATAGCTTGTGTTTTCGCACGAAAGAACCGTACGACCCGCACGAAGTTAGGGTTTTCGCATTTACTGACTCTGAGCTCCCCAAAAGTGTTTTCCAAAGTCATGATTGGCCGTAAACCCGTTTTAAACCTAATGTAAGCTCGAAATACCCTAAAGAGCGCATCTCACCCTAGAATCCCATTGAACGGATTTAGAGGCGTAAGAGGAGACATGGACACCCGAAACCCCATTTAGATTAAAACGTGATCCCGGATTCTTCTAGAGTGTGTCTCTGGACCCAGAGTCGTTTGAAACACAGAGTAGAGTCATCAATTTCCTAAAGCCGCATACATTGTGTTTTCGTACAAAAGTACCCTACGACCCGCTCGGAGTTCGGGTTTTCGCATTCACAGACACCGAGCTCCTCGAAAGTGTTTTCCAGACCCAAGACAAGCACGAAACCCGTTTTAGAAAGAAAAGTGGCTCGAAATATCCTAAAAAGCGCTTCTGAACCAAGAATCCACTCTAATGAATTTCGAGGCGAAAGTCGAGACAGGGACAACCGAAACCCTTTTAGAGTAAATCGCGTTCCCGGATTCTTCTAGAGGGTGCCTTTGGAGCCAGAGTCGCATGAAACAAAGTGTGGAGTCAACAATTTCCTAGAGCCGGATAGCTTGTGTTTTCGCACGAAAGAACCGTAGGACCCGCACGAAGTTAGGGTTTTCGCATTTACTGACTCTGAGCTCCCCAAAAGTGTTTTCCAAAGTCATGATTGGCCCTAAACCCGTTTTAAACCTAATGGAAGCTCGAAATACCCTAAAGAGCGCATCTCACCCTAGAATCCCATTGAACGGATTTAGAGGCGTAAGAGGAGACATGGACACCCGAAACCCCATTTAGAGTAAAACGTGATCCCGAATTCTTCTAGAGTGTGTCTCTGGACCCAGAGTCGTTTGAAACACAGAGTAGAGTCATCAATTTCCTAAAGCCGCATAGATTGTGTTTTCGTACAAAAGTACCCTACGACCCGCTCGGAGTTCGGGTTTTCGCAATTACAGGCACTGAGCTCCTCGAAAGTGTTTTCCAGACCCAAGAAAAGCAAGAAACCCGTTTTAGAAAGAAAAGTGGCTCGAAATATCCTAAAAACCGCTTCTGAACCAAGAATCCACTCTAATGAATTTCGAGGCGAAAGTCGAGACAGGGACAACCGAAACCCCTTTTAGAGTAAATCGCGTTCCCGGATTCTTCTAGAGGGTGCCTTTGGAGCCAGAGTCGCATGAAACAAAGTGTGGAGTCAACAATTTCCAAGTCCGGATAGCTTGTGTTTTCGGACGAAAGAACCGTAGGACCCGCACGAAGTTAGGGTTTTCGCATTTACTGACTCTGAGCTCCCCAAAATTGTTTTCCAAAGTATTGATTGGCCCTAAACCCGTTTTAAACCTAATGGAAGCTCGAAATACCCTAAAGAGCGCATCTCACCCTAGAATCCCATTGAACGGATTTAGAGGCGTAAGAGGAGACATGGACACCCGAAACCCCATTTAGAGTAAAACGTGATCCCGGATTCTTCTAGAGTGTGTCTCTGGACCCAGAGTCGTTTGAAACACAAAGTAGAGTCATCAATTTCCTAAAGCCGCATAGATTGTGTTTTCGTACAAAAGTACCCTACGACCCGCTCGTAGTTCGGGTTTTCGCATTCACAGACACTGAGCTCCTCGAAAGTGTTTTCCAGACCCAAGACAAGCACGAAACCCGTTTTAGAAAGAAAAGTGGCTCGAAATATCCTAAAAAGCACTTCTGAACCAAGAATCCACTCTAATGAATTTCGAGGCGAAAGTCGAGACAGGGACAACCGAAACCCCTTTTAGAGTAAATCGCGTTCCCGGATTCTTCTAGAGGGTGCCTTTGGAGCCAGAGTCGAATGAAACAAAGTGTGGAGTCAACAATTTCCTAGAGCCGGATAGCTTGTGTTTTCGCACGAAAGAACCGTAAGACCCGCACGAAGTTAGGGTTTTCGCATTTACTGACTCTGAGCTCCCCAAAAGTGTTTTCCAAAGTCATGATTGGCCCTAAACCCGTTTTAAACCTAATGGTAGCGCGAAATACCCTAAAGAGCGCATCTCACCCTAGAATCCCATTGAACGGATTTAGAGGCGTAAGAGGAGACATGGACACCCGAAACCCCATTTAGAGTAAAACGTGATCCCGGATTCTTCTAGAGTGTGTCTCTGGACCCAGAGTCGTTTGAAACACAGAGTAGAGTCATCAATTTCCTAAAGCCGCATAGATTGTGTTTTCGTACAAAAGTACCCTACGACCCGCTCGGAGTTCGGGTTTTCGCAATTACAGGCACTGAGCTCCTCGAAAGTGTTTTCCAGACCCAAGAAAAGGAAGAAACCCGTTTTAGAAAGAAAAGTGGCTCGAAATATCCTAAAAACCGCTTCTGAACCAAGAATCCACTCTAATGAATTTCGAGGCGACAGTCGAGACAGGGACAACCGAAACCCATTTTAGAGTAAATCGCGTTCCCGGATTCTTCTAGAGGGTGCCTTTGGAGCCAGAGTCGCATGAAACAAAGTGTGGAGTCAACAATTTCCTAGAGCCGGATAGCTTGTGTTTTCGCACGAAATAACCGTACGACCCGCACGAAGTTAGGGTTTTCGCATTTACTGACTCTGAGCTCCCCAAAAGTGTTTTCCAAAGTCATGATTGGCCCTAAACCCGTTTTAAACCTAATGGAAGCTCGAAATACCCTAAAGAGCGCATCTCACCCTAGAATCCCATTGAACGGATTTAGAGGCGTAAGAGGAGACATGGACACCCGAAACCCCATTTAGAGTAAAACGTGATCCCGGATTCTTCTAGAGTGTGTCTCTGGACCCAGAGTCGTTTGAAACACAGAGTAGAGTCATCAATTTCCAAAAGCCGCATAGATTGTGTTTTCGTACAAAAGTACCCTACGACCCGCTCGGAGTTCGGGTTTTCGCATTCACAGACACTGAGCTCCTCGAAAGTGTTTTCCAGACCCAAGACAAGCACGAAACCCGTTTTAGAAAGAAAAGTGGCTCGAACAATCCTAAAAAGCACTTCTGAACCAAGAATCCACTCTATTGAATTTCGAGGCGAAAGTCAAGACAGGGACAACCGAAACCCCTTTTAGAGTAAATCGCGTTCCCGGATTCTTCTAGAGGGTGCCTTTGGAGCCAGAGTCGCATGAAACAAAGTGTGGAGTCAACAATTTCCTAGAGCCGGATAGCTTGTGTTTTCGCACGAAAGAACCGTACGACCCGCACGAAGTTAGGGTTTTCGCATTTACTGACTCTGAGCTCCCCAAAAGTGTTTTCCAAAGTCATGATTGGCCGTAAACCCGTTTTAAACCTAATGTAAGCTCGAAATACCCTAAAGAGCGCATCTCACCCTAGAATCCCATTGAACGGATTTAGAGGCGTAAGAGGAGACATGGACACCCGAAACCCCATTTAGATTAAAACGTGATCCCGGATTCTTCTAGAGTGTGTCTCTGGACCCAGAGTCGTTTGAAACACAGAGTAGAGTCATCAATTTCCTAAAGCCGCATACATTGTGTTTTCGTACAAAAGTACCCTACGACCCGCTCGGAGTTCGGGTTTTCGCATTCACAGACACCGAGCTCCTCGAAAGTGTTTTCCAGACCCAAGACAAGCACGAAACCCGTTTTAGAAAGAAAAGTGGCTCGAAATATCCTAAAAAGCGCTTCTGAACCAAGAATCCACTCTAATGAATGTCGAGGCGAAAGTCGAGACAGGGACAACCGAAACCCTTTTAGAGTAAATCGCGTTCCCGGATTCTTCTAGAGGGTGCCTTTGGAGCCAGAGTCGCATGAAACAAAGTGTGGAGTCAACAATTTCCTAGAGCCGGATAGCTTGTGTTTTCGCACGAAAGAACCGTAGGACCCGCACGAAGTTAGGGTTTTCGCATTTACTGACTCTGAGCTCCCCAAAAGTGTTTTCCAAAGTCATGATTGGCCCTAAACCCGTTTTAAACCTAATGGAAGCTCGAAATACCCTAAAGAGCGCATCTCACCCTAGAATCCCATTGAACGGATTTAGAGGCGTAAGAGGAGACATGGACACCCGAAACCCCATTTAGAGTAAAACGTGATCCCGAATTCTTCTAGAGTGTGTCTCTGGACCCAGAGTCGTTTGAAACACAGAGTAGAGTCATCAATTTCCTAAAGCCGCATAGATTGTGTTTTCGTACAAAAGTACCCTACGACCCGCTCGGAGTTCGGGTTTTCGCAATTACAGGCACTGAGCTCCTCGAAAGTGTTTTCCAGACCCAAGAAAAGCAAGAAACCCGTTTTAGAAAGAAAAGTGGCTCGAAATATCCTAAAAACCGCTTCTGAACCAAGAATCCACTCTAATGAATTTCGAGGCGAAAGTCGAGACAGGGACAACCGAAACCCCTTTTAGAGTAAATCGCGTTCCCGGATTCTTCTAGAGGGTGCCTTTGGAGCCAGAGTCGCATGAAACAAAGTGTGGAGTCAACAATTTCCAAGTCCGGATAGCTTGTGTTTTCGGACGAAAGAACCGTAGGACCCGCACGAAGTTAGGGTTTTCGCATTTACTGACTCTGAGCTCCCCAAAATTGTTTTCCAAAGTATTGATTGGCCCTAAACCCGTTTTAAACCTAATGGAAGCTCGAAATACCCTAAAGAGCGCATCTCACCCTAGAATCCCATTGAACGGATTTAGAGGCGTAAGAGGAGACATGGACACCCGAAACCCCATTTAGAGTAAAACGTGATCCCGGATTCTTCTAGAGTGTGTCTCTGGACCCAGAGTCGTTTGAAACACAAAGTAGAGTCATCAATTTCCTAAAGCCGCATAGATTGTGTTTTCGTACAAAAGTACCCTACGACCCGCTCGTAGTTCGGGTTTTCGCATTCACAGACACTGAGCTCCTCGAAAGTGTTTTCCAGACCCAAGACAAGCACGAAACCCGTTTTAGAAAGAAAAGTGGCTCGAAATATCCTAAAAAGCACTTCTGAACCAAGAATCCACTCTAATGAATTTCGAGGCGAAAGTCGAGACAGGGACAACCGAAACCCCTTTTAGAGTAAATCGCGTTCCCGGATTCTTCTAGAGGGTGCCTCTGGAGCCAGAGTCGAATGAAACAAAGTGTGGAGTCAACAATTTCCTAGAGCCGGATAGCTTGTGTTTTCGCACGAAAGAACCGTAAGACCCGCACGAAGTTAGGGTTTTCGCATTTACTGACTCTGAGCTCCCCAAAAGTGTTTTCCAAAGTCATGATTGGCCCTAAACCCGTTTTAAACCTAATGGTAGCGCGAAATACCCTAAAGAGCGCATCTCACCCTAGAATCCCATTGAACGGATTTAGAGGCGTAAGAGGAGACATGGACACCCGAAACCCCATTTAGAGTAAAACGTGATCCCGGATTCTTCTAGAGTGTGTCTCTGGACCCAGAGTCGTTTGAAACACAGAGTAGAGTCATCAATTTCCTAAAGCCGCATAGATTGTGTTTTCGTACAAAAGTACCCTACGACCCGCTCGGAGTTCGGGTTTTCGCAATTACAGGCACTGAGCTCCTCGAAAGTGTTTTCCAGACCCAAGAAAAGCAAGAAACCCGTTTTAGAAAGAAAAGTGGCTCGAAATATCCTAAAAACCGCTTCTGAACCAAGAATCCACTCTAATGAATTTCGAGGCGAAAGTCGAGACAGGGACAACCGAAACCCATTTTAGAGTAAATCGCGTTCCCGGATTCTTCTAGAGGGTGCCTTTGGAGCCAGAGTCGCATGAAACAAAGTGTGGAGTCAACAATTTCCTAGAGCCGGATAGCTTGTGTTTTCGCACGAAATAACCGTACGACCCGCACGAAGTTAGGGTTTTCGCATTTACTGACTCTGAGCTCCCCAAAAGTGTTTTCCAAAGTCATGATTGGCCCTAAACCCGTTTTAAACCTAATGGAAGCTCGAAATACCCTAAAGAGCGCATCTCACCCTAGAATCCCATTGAACGGATTTAGAGGCGTAAGAGGAGACATGGACACCCGAAACCCCATTTAGAGTAAAACGTGATCCCGGATTCTTCTAGAGTGTGTCTCTGGACCCAGAGTCGTTTGAAACACAGAGTAGAGTCATCAATTTCCAAAAGCCGCATAGATTGTGTTTTCGTACAAAAGTACCCTACGACCCGCTCGGAGTTCGGGTTTTCGCATTCACAGACACTGAGCTCCTCGAAAGTGTTTTCCAGACCCAAGACAAGCACGAAACCCGTTTTAGAAAGAAAAGTGGCTCGAACAATCCTAAAAAGCACTTCTGAACCAAGAATCCACTCTATTGAATTTCGAGGCGAAAGTCAAGACAGGGACAACCGAAACCCCTTTTAGAGTAAATCGCGTTCCCGGATTCTTCTAGAGGGTGCCTTTGGAGCCAGAGTCGCATGAAACAAAGTGTGGAGTCAACAATTTCCTAGAGCCGGATAGCTTGTGTTTTCGCACGAAAGAACCGTACGACCCGCACGAAGTTAGGGTTTTCGCATTTACTGACTCTGAGCTCCCCAAAAGTGTTTTCCAAAGTCATGATTGGCCCTAAACCCGTTTTAAACCTAATGGAAGCTCGAAATACCCTAAAGAGCGCATCTCACCCTAGAATCCCATTGAACGGATTTAGAGGCGTAAGAGGAGATATGGACACCCGAAACCCCATTTAGAGTAAAACGTGATCCCGGATTCTTCTAGAGTGTGTCTCTGGACGCAGAGTCATTTGAAACACAGAGTAGAGTCATCAATTTCCAAAAGCCGCATAGATTGTGTTTTCGTACAAAAGTACCCTACGACCCGCTCGGAGTTCGGGTTTTCGCATTCACAGACACTGAGCTCCTCGAAAGTGTTTTCCAGACCCAAGACAAGCACGAAACCCGTTTTAGAAAGAAAAGTGGCTCGAAATATCCTAAAAAGCGCTTCTGAACCAAGAATTCACTCTAATGAATTTCGAGGCGAAAGTCGAGACAGGGACAACCGAAACCCCTTTTAGAGTAAATCGCGTTCCCGGATTCTTCTAGAGGGTGCCTTTGGAGCCAGAGTCGCATGAAACAAAGTGTGGAGTCAACAATTTCCTAGAGCCGGATAGCTTGTGTTTTCGCACGAAAGAACCGTACGACCCGCACGAAGTTAGGGTTTTCGCATTTACTGACTCTGAGCTCCCCAAAAGTGTTTTCCAAAGTCATAATTGGCCCTAAACCCGTTTTAAACCTAATGGAAGCTCGAAATACCCTAAAGAGCGCATCTCACCCTAGAATCCCATTGAACGGATTTAGAGGCGTAAGAGGAGACATGGACACCCGAAACCCCATTTAGATTAAAACGTGATCCCGGATTCTTCTAGAGTGTGTCTCTGGACCCAGAGTCGTTTGAAACACAGAGTAGAGTCATCAATTTCCTAAAGCCGCATAAATTGTGTTTTCGTACAAAAGTACCCTACGACCCGCTCGGAGTTCGGGTTTTCGCAATGACAGACACCGAGCTCCTCGAAAGTGTTTTCCAGACCCAAGACAAGCACGAAACCCGTTTTAGAAAGAAAAGTGGCTCGAAATATCCTAAAAAGCGCTTCTGAACCAAGAATCCACTCTAATGAATTTCGAGGCGAAAGTCGAGACTGGGACAACCGAAACCCCTTTTAGAGTAAATCGCGTTCCCGGATTCTTCTAGAGGGTGCCTTTGGAGCCAGAGTCGCATGAAACAAAGTGTGGAGTCAACAATTTCCTAGAGCCGGATAGCTTGTGTTTTCGCACGAAAGAACCGTACGACCCGCACGAAGTTAGGGTTTTCGCATTTACTGACTCTGAGCTCCCCAAAAGTGTTTTCCAAAGTCATGATTGGCCGTAAACCCGTTTTAAACCTAATGTAAGCTCGAAATACCCTAAAGAGCGCATCTCACCCTAGAATCCCATTGAACGGATTTAGAGGCGTAAGAGGAGACATGGACACCCGAAACCCCATTTAGATTAAAACGTGATCCCGGATTCTTCTAGAGTGTGTCTCTGGACCCAGAGTCGTTTGAAACACAGAGTAGAGTCATCAATTTCCTAAAGCCGCATAAATTGTGTTTTCGTACAAAAGTACCCTACGACCCGCTCGGAGTTCGGGTTTTCGCAATGACAGACACCTAGCTCCTCGAAAGTGTTTTCCAGACCCAAGACAAGCACGAAACCCGTTTTAGAAAGAAAAGTGGCTCGAAATATCCTAAAAAGCGCTTCTGAACCAAGAATCCACTCTAATGAATTTCGAGGCGAAAGTCGAGACAGGGACAACCGAAACCCTTTTAGAGTAAATCGCGTTCCCGGATTCTTCTAGAGGGTGCCTTTGGAGCCAGAGTCGCATGAAACAAAGTGTGGAGTCAACAATTTCCTAGAGCCGGATAGCTTGTTTTTTCGCACGAAAGAACCGTACGACCCGCACGAAGTTAGGGTTTTCGCATTTACTGACTCTGAGCTCCCCAAAAGTGTTTTCCAAAGTCATGATTGGCCCTAAACCCGTTTTAAACGTAATGGAAGCTCGAAATACCCTAAAGAGCGCATCTCACCCTAGAATCCCATTGAACGGATTTAGAGGCGTAAGAGGAGACATGGACACCCGAAACCCCATTTAGAGTAAAACGTGATCCCGGATTCTTCTAGAGTGTGTCTCTGGACCCAGAGTCGTTTGAAACACAGAGTAGAGTCATCAATTTCCTAAAGCCGCATAGATTGTGTTTTCGTACAAAAGTACCCTACGACCCGCTCGGAGTTCCGGTTTTCGCATTCACAGACACTGAGCTCCTCGAAAGTGTTTTCCAGACCCAAGACAAGCACGAAACCCGTTTTAGAAAGAAAAGTGGCTCGAAATATCCTAAAAAGCGCTTCTGAACCAAGAATCCACTCTAATGAATTTCGAGGCGAAAGTTAAGACAGGGACAACCGAAACCCCTTTTAGAGTAAATCGCGTTCCCGGATTCTTCTAGAGGGTGCCTTTGGAGCCAGAGTCGCATGAAACAAAGTGTGGAGTCAACAATTTCCAAGTCCGGATAGCTTGTGTTTTCGGACGAAAGAACCGTAGGACCCGCACGAAGTTAGGGTTTTCGCATTTACTGACTCTGAGCTCCCCAAAATTGTTTTCCAAAGTATTGATTGGCCCTAAACCCGTTTTAAACCTAATGGAAGCTCGAAATACCCTAAAGAGCGCATCTCACCCTAGAATCCCATTGAACGGATTTAGAGGCGTAAGAGGAGACATGGACACCCGAAACCCCATTTAGAGTAAAACGTGATCCCGGATTCTTCTAGAGTGTGTCTCTGGACCCAGAGTCGTTTGAAACACAAAGTAGAGTCATCAATTTCCTAAAGCCGCATAGATTGTGTTTTCGTACAAAAGTACCCTACGACCCGCTCGTAGTTCGGGTTTTCGCATTCACAGACACTGAGCTCCTCGAAAGTGTTTTCCAGACCCAAGACAAGCACGAAACCCGTTTTAGAAAGAAAAGTGGCTCGAAATATCCTAAAAAGCACTTCTGAACCAAGAATCCACTCTAATGAATTTCGAGGCGAAAGTCGAGACAGGGACAACCGAAACCCCTTTTAGAGTAAATCGCGTTCCCGGATTCTTCTAGAGGGTGCCTTTGGAGCCAGAGTCGCATGAAACAAAGTGTGGAGTCAACAATTTCCTAGAGCCGGATAGCTTGTGTTTTCGCACGAAATAACCGTACGACCCGCACGAAGCTAGGGTTTTCGCATTTACTGACTCTGAGCTCCCCAAAAGTGTTTTCCAAAGTCATGATTGGCCCTAAACCCGTTTTAAACCTAATGGAAGCTCGAAATACCCTAAAGAGCGCATCTCACCCTAGAATCCCATTGAACGGATTTAGAGGCGTAAGAGGAGACATGGACACCCGAAACACCATTTAGAGTAAAACGTGATCCCGGATTCTTCTAGAGTGTATCTCTGGACCCAGAGTCGTTTGAAACACAGAGTAGAGTCATCAATTTCCTAAAGCCGCATAGATTGTGTTTTCGTACAAAAGTACCCCACGACCCGCTCGGAGTTCGGATTTTCGCATTCACAGACACTGAGCTCCTCGAAAGTGTTTTGCAGACCCAAGAGAAGCACGAAACCCGTTTTAGAAAGAAAAGTGGCTCGAAATATCCTAAAAAGCGCTTCTGAACCAAGAATCCACTCTAATGAATTTCGAGGCGAAAGTCGAGACTGGGACAACCGAAACCCCTTTTAGAGTAAATCGCGTTCCCGGATTCTTCTAGAGGGTGCCTTTGGAGCCAGAGTCGCATGAAACAAAGTGTGGAGTCAACAATTTCCTAGAGCCGGATAGCTTGTGTTTTCGCACGAAAGAACCGTACGACCCGCACGAAGTTAGGGTTTTCGCATTTACTGACTCTGAGCTCCCCAAAAGTGTTTTCCAAAGTCATGATTGGCCGTAAACCCGTTTTAAACCTAATGTAAGCTCGAAATACCCTAAAGAGCGCATCTCACCCTAGAATCCCATTGAACGGATTTAGAGGCGTAAGAGGAGACATGGACACCCGAAACCCCATTTAGATTAAAACGTGATCCCGGATTCTTCTAGAGTGTGTCTCTGGACCCAGAGTCGTTTGAAACACAGAGTAGAGTCATCAATTTCCTAAAGCCGCATACATTGTGTTTTCGTACAAAAGTACCCTACGACCCGCTCGGAGTTCGGGTTTTCGCATTCACAGACACCGAGCTCCTCGAAAGTGTTTTCCAGACCCAAGACAAGCACGAAACCCGTTTTAGAAAGAAAAGTGGCTCGAAATATCCTAAAAAGCGCTTCTGAACCAAGAATCCACTCTAATGAATTTCGAGGCGAAAGTCGAGACAGGGACAACCGAAACCCTTTTAGAGTAAATCGCGTTCCCGGATTCTTCTAGAGGGTGCCTTTGGAGCCAGAGTCGCATGAAACAAAGTGTGGAGTCAACAATTTCCTAGAGCCGGATAGCTTGTGTTTTCGCACGAAAGAACCGTAGGACCCGCACGAAGTTAGGGTTTTCGCATTTACTGACTCTGAGCTCCCCAAAAGTGTTTTCCAAAGTCATGATTGGCCCTAAACCCGTTTTAAACCTAATGGAAGCTCGAAATACCCTAAAGAGCGCATCTCACCCTAGAATCCCATTGAACGGATTTAGAGGCGTAAGAGGAGACATGGACACCCGAAACCCCATTTAGAGTAAAACGTGATCCCGAATTCTTCTAGAGTGTGTCTCTGGACCCAGAGTCGTTTGAAACACAGAGTAGAGTCATCAATTTCCTAAAGCCGCATAGATTGTGTTTTCGTACAAAAGTACCCTACGACCCGCTCGGAGTTCGGGTTTTCGCATTCACAGACACTGAGCTCCTCGAAAGTGTTTTCCAGACCCAAGACAAGCACGAAACCCGTTTTAGAAAGAAAAGTGGCTCGAAATATCCTAAAAAGCGCTTCTGAACCAAGAATCCACTCTAATGAATTTCGAGGCGAAAGTTAAGACAGGGACAACCGAAACCCCTTTTAGAGTAAATCGCGTTCCCGGATTCTTCTAGAGGGTGCCTTTGGAGCCAGAGTCGCATGAAACAAAGTGTGGAGTCAACAATTTCCAAGTCCGGATAGCTTGTGTTTTCGGACGAAAGAACCGTAGGACCCGCACGAAGTTAGGGTTTTCGCATTTACTGACTCTGAGCTCCCCAAAATTGTTTTCCAAAGTATTGATTGGCCCTAAACCCGTTTTAAACCTAATGGAAGCTCGAAATACCCTAAAGAGCGCATCTCACCCTAGAATCCCATTGAACGGATTTAGAGGCGTAAGAGGAGACATGGACACCCGAAACCCCATTTAGAGTAAAACGTGATCCCGGATTCTTCTAGAGTGTGTCTCTGGACCCAGAGTCGTTTGAAACACAAAGTAGAGTCATCAATTTCCTAAAGCCGCATAGATTGTGTTTTCGTACAAAAGTACCCTACGACCCGCTCGTAGTTCGGGTTTTCGCATTCACAGACACTGAGCTCCTCGAAAGTGTTTTCCAGACCCAAGACAAGCACGAAACCCGTTTTAGAAAGAAAAGTGGCTCGAAATATCCTAAAAAGCACTTCTGAACCAAGAATCCACTCTAATGAATTTCGAGGCGAAAGTCGAGACAGGGACAACCGAAACCCCTTTTAGAGTAAATCGCGTTCCCGGATTCTTCTAGAGGGTGCCTTTGGAGCCAGAGTCGAATGAAACAAAGTGTGGAGTCAACAATTTCCTAGAGCCGGATAGCTTGTGTTTTCGCACGAAAGAACCGTAAGACCCGCACGAAGTTAGGGTTTTCGCATTTACTGACTCTGAGCTCCCCAAAAGTGTTTTCCAAAGTCATGATTGGCCCTAAACCCGTTTTAAACCTAATGGTAGCGCGAAATACCCTAAAGAGCGCATCTCACCCTAGAATCCCATTGAACGGATTTAGAGGCGTAAGAGGAGACATGGACACCCGAAACCCCATTTAGAGTAAAACGTGATCCCGGATTCTTCTAGAGTGTGTCTCTGGACCCAGAGTCGTTTGAAACACAGAGTAGAGTCATCAATTTCCTAAAGCCGCATAGATTGTGTTTTCGTACAAAAGTACCCTACGACCCGCTCGGAGTTCGGGTTTTCGCAATTACAGGCACTGAGCTCCTCGAAAGTGTTTTCCAGACCCAAGAAAAGCACGAAACCCGTTTTAGAAAGAAAAGTGGCTCGAAATATCCTAAAAACCGCTTCTGAACCAAGAATCCACTCTAATGAATTTCGAGGCGAAAGTCGAGACAGGGACAACCGAAACCCCTTTTAGAGTAAATCGCGTTCCCGGATTCTTCTAGAGGGTGCCTTTGGAGCCAGAGTCGCATGAAACAAAGTGTGGAGTCAACAATTTCCTAGAGCCGGATAGCTTGTGTTTTCGCACGAAATAACCGTACGACCCGCACGAAGTTAGGGTTTTCGCATTTACTGACTCTGAGCTCCCCAAAAGTGTTTTCCAAAGTCATGATTGGCCCTAAACCCGTTTTAAACCTAATGAAAGCTCGAAATACCCTAAAGAGCGCATCTCACCCTAGAATCCCATTGAACGGATTTAGAGGCGTAAGAGGAGACATGGACACCCGAAACCCCATTTAGAGTAAAACGTGATCCCGGATTCTTCTAGAGTGTGTCTCTGCACCCAGAGTCGTTTGAAACACAGAGTAGAGTCATCAATTTCCTAAAGCCGCATAGATTGTGTTTTCGTACAAAAGTACCCTACGACCCGCTCGGAGTTCGGGTTTTCGCAATTACAGGCACTGAGCTCCTCGAAAGTGTTTTCCAGACCCAAGAAAAGCACGAAACCCGTTTTAGAAAGAAAAGTGGCTCGAAATATCCTAAAAACCGCTTCTGAACCAAGAATCCACTCTAATGAATTTCGAGGCGAAAGTCGAGACAGGGACAACCGAAACCCCTTTTAGAGTAAATCGCGTTCCCGGATTCTTCTAGAGGGTGCCTTTGGAGCCAGAGTCGCATGAAACAAAGTGTGGAGTCAACAATTTCCTAGAGCCGGATAGCTTGTGTTTTCGCACGAAATAACCGTACGACCCGCACGAAGTTAGGGTTTTCGCATTTACTGACTCTGAGCTCCCCAAAAGTGTTTTCCAAAGTCATGATTGGCCCTAAACCCGTTTTAAACCTAATGGAAGATCGAAATACCCTAAAGAGCGCATCTCACCCTAGAATCCCATTGAACGGATTTAGAGGCGTAAGAGGAGACATGGACACCCGAAACCCCATTTAGAGTAAAACGTGATCCCGGATTCTTCTAGAGTGTGTCTCTGCACCCAGAGTCGTTTGAAACACAGAGTAGAGTCATCAATTTCCAAAAGCCGCATAGATTGTGTTTTCGTACAAAAGTACCGTACGACCCGCTCGGAGTTCGGGTTTTCGCATTCACAGACACTGAGCTCCTCGAAAGTGTTTTCCAGACCCAAGACAAGCACGAAACCCGTTTTAGAAAGAAAAGTGGCTCGAAATATCCTAAAAACCGCTTCTGAACCAAGAATTCACTCTAATGAATTTCGAGGCGAAAGTCGAGACAGGGACAACCGAAACCCCTTTTAGAGTAAATCGCGTTCCCGGATTCTTCTAGAGGGTGCCTTTGGAGCCAGAGTCGCATGAAACAAAGTGTGGAGTCAACAATTTCCTAGAGCCGGATAGCTTGTGTTTTCGCACGAAATAACCGTACGACCCGCACGAAGTTAGGGTTTTCGCATTTACTGACTCTGAGCTCCCCAAAAGTGTTTTCCAAAGTCATGATTGGCCCTAAACCCGTTTTAAACCTAATGGAAGCTCGAAATACCCTAAAGAGCGCATCTCACCCTAGAATCCCATTGAACGGATTTAGAGGCGTAAGAGGAGACATGGACACCCGAAACCCCATTTAGAGTAAAACGTGATCCCGGATTCTTCTAGAGTGTGTCTCTGGACCCAGAGTCGTTTGAAACACAAAGTAGAGTCATCAATTTCCTAAAGCCGCATAGATTGTGTTTTCGTACAAAAGTACCCTACGACCCGCTCGGAGTTCGGGTTTTCGCATTCACAGACACTGAGCTCCTCGAAAGTGTTTTCCAGACCCAAGACAAGCACGAAACCCGTTTTAGAAAGAAAAGTGGCTCGAAATATCCTAAAAAGCGCTTCTGAACCAAGAATTCACTCTAATGAATTTCGAGGCGAAAGTCGAGACAGGGACAACCGAAAACCCCTTTTAGAGTAAATCGCGTTCCCGGATTCTTCTAGAGGGTGCCTTTGGAGCAAGAGTCGCATGAAACAAAGTGTGGAGTCAACAATTTCCTAGAGCCGGATAGCTTGTGTTTTCGCACGAAAGAACCGTACGACCCGCACGAAGTTAGGGTTTTCGCATTTACTGACTCTGAGCTCCCCAAAAGTGTTTTCCAAAGTCATAATTGGCCCTAAACCCGTTTTAAACCTAATGGAAGCTCGAAATACCCTAAAGAGCGCATCTCACCCTAAAATCCCATTGAACGGATTTAGAGGTGTAAGAGGAGACATGGACACCCGAAACCCCATTTAGAGTAAAACTTGATCCCGGATTCTTCTAGAGTGTCTCTGGACCCAGAGTCGTTTGAAACACAGAGTAGAGTCATCAATTTCCTAAAGCCGCATAGATTGTGTTTTCGTACAAAAGTACCCCACGACCCGCTCGGAGTTCGGATTTTCGCATTCACAGACACTGAGCTCCTCGAAAGTGTTTTGCAGACCCAAGAGAAGCACGAAACCCGTTTTAGAAAGAAAAGTGGCTCGAAATATCCTAAAAAGCGCTTCTGAACCAAGAATCCACTCTAATGAATTTCGAGGCGAAAGTCGAGACTGGGACAACCGAAACCCCTTTTAGAGTAAATCGCGTTCCCGGATTCTTCTAGAGGGTGCCTTTGGAGCCAGAGTCGCATGAAACAAAGTGTGGAGTCAACAATTTCCTAGAGCCGGATAGCTTGTGTTTTCGCACGAAAGAACCGTACGACCCGCACGAAGTTAGGGTTTTCGCATTTACTGACTCTGAGCTCCCCAAAAGTGTTTTCCAAAGTCATGATTGGCCGTAAACCCGTTTTAAACCTAATGTAAGCTCGAAATACCCTAAAGAGCGCATCTCACCCTAGAATCCCATTGAACGGATTTAGAGGCGTAAGAGGAGACATGGACACCCGAAACCCCATTTAGATTAAAACGTGATCCCGGATTCTTCTAGAGTGTGTCTCTGGACCCAGAGTCGTTTGAAACACAGAGTAGAGTCATCAATTTCCTAAAGCCGCATAAATTGTGTTTTCGTACAAAAGTACCCTACGACCCGCTCCGAGTTCGGGTTTTCGCAATGACAGACACCGAGCTCCTCGAAAGTGTTTTCCAGACCCAAGACAAGCACGAAACCCGTTTTAGAAAGAAAAGTGGCTCGAAATATCCTAAAAAGCGCTTCTGAACCAAGAATCCACTCTAATGAATTTCGAGGCGAAAGTCGAGACAGGGACAACCGAAACCCTTTTAGAGTAAATCGCGTTCCCGGATTCTTCTAGAGGGTGCCTTTGGAGCCAGAGTCGCATGAAACAAAGTGTGGAGTCAACAATTTCCTAGAGCCGGATAGCTTGTGTTTTCGCACGAAAGAACCGTAGGACCCGCACGAAGTTAGGGTTTTCGCATTTACTGACTCTGAGCTCCCCAAAAGTGTTTTCCAAAGTCATGATTGGCCCTAAACCCGTTTTAAACCTAATGGAAGCTCGAAATACCCTAAAGAGCGCATCTCACCCTAGAATCCCATTGAACGGATTTAGAGGCGTAAGAGGAGACATGGACACCCGAAACCCCATTTAGAGTAAAACGTGATCCCGAATTCTTCTAGAGTGTGTCTCTGGACCCAGAGTCGTTTGAAACACAGAGTAGAGTCATCAATTTCCTAAAGCCGCATAGATTGTGTTTTCGTACAAAAGTACCCTACGACCCGCTCGGAGTTCGGGTTTTCGCATTCACAGACACTGAGCTCCTCGAAAGTGTTTTCCAGACCCAAGACAAGCACGAAACCCGTTTTAGAGAGAAAAGTGGCTCGAAATATCCTAAAAAGCGCTTCTGAACCAAGAATCCACTCTAATGAATTTCGAGGCGAAAGTTAAGACAGGGACAACCGAAACCCCTTTTAGAGTAAATCGCGTTCCCGGATTCTTCTAGAGGGTGCCTTTGGAGCCAGAGTCGCATGAAACAAAGTGTGGAGTCAACAATTTCCAAGTCCGGATAGCTTGTGTTTTCGGACGAAAGAACCGTAGGACCCGCACGAAGTTAGGGTTTTCGCATTTACTGACTCTGAGCTCCCCAAAATTGTTTTCCAAAGTATTGATTGGCCCTAAACCCGTTTTAAACCTAATGGAAGCTCGAAATACCCTAAAGAGCGCATCTCACCCTAGAATCCCATTGAACGGATTTAGAGGCGTAAGAGGAGACATGGACACCCGAAACCCCATTTAGAGTAAAACGTGATCCCGGATTCTTCTAGAGTGTGTCTCTGGACCCAGAGTCGTTTGAAACACAAAGTAGAGTCATCAATTTCCTAAAGCCGCATAGATTGTGTTTTCGTACAAAAGTACCCTACGACCCGCTCGTAGTTCGGGTTTTCGCATTCACAGACACTGAGCTCCTCGAAAGTGTTTTCCAGACCCAAGACAAGCACGAAACCCGTTTTAGAAAGAAAAGTGGCTCGAAATATCCTAAAAAGCACTTCTGAACCAAGAATCCACTCTAATGAATTTCGAGGCGAAAGTCGAGACAGGGACAACCGAAACCCCTTTTAGAGTAAATCGCGTTCCCGGATTCTTCTAGAGGGTGCCTTTGGAGCCAGAGTCGAATGAAACAAAGTGTGGAGTCAACAATTTCCTAGAGCCGGATAGCTTGTGTTTTCGCACGAAAGAACCGTAAGACCCGCACGAAGTTAGGGTTTTCGCATTTACTGACTCTGAGCTCCCCAAAAGTGTTTTCCAAAGTCATGATTGGCCCTAAACCCGTTTTAAACCTAATGGTAGCGCGAAATACCCTAAAGAGCGCATCTCACCCTAGAATCCCATTGAACGGATTTAGAGGCGTAAGAGGAGACATGGACACCCGAAACCCCATTTAGAGTAAAACGTGATCCCGGATTCTTCTAGAGTGTGTCTCTGGACCCAGAGTCGTTTGAAACACAGAGTAGAGTCATCAATTTCCTAAAGCCGCATAGATTGTGTTTTCGTACAAAAGTACCCTACGACCCGCTCGGAGTTCGGGTTTTCGCAATTACAGGCACTGAGCTCCTCGAAAGTGTTTTCCAGACCCAAGAAAAGCAAGAAACCCGTTTTAGAAAGAAAAGTGGCTCGAAATATCCTAAAAACCGCTTCTGAACCAAGAATCCACTCTAATGAATTTCGAGGCGAAAGTCGAGACAGGGACAACCGAAACCCCTTTTAGAGTAAATCGCGTTCCCGGATTCTTCTAGAGGGTGCCTTTGGAGCCAGAGTCGCATGAAACAAAGTGTGGAGTCAACAATTTCCTAGAGCCGGATAGCTTGTGTTTTCGCACGAAATAACCGTACGACCCGCACGAAGTTAGGGTTTTCGCATTTACTGACTCTGAGCTCCCCAAAAGTGTTTTCCAAAGTCATGATTGGCCCTAAACCCGTTTTAAACCTAATGGAAGCTCGAAATACCCTAAAGAGCGCATCTCACCCTAGAATCCCATTGAACGGATTTAGAGGCGTAAGAGGAGACATGGACACCCGAAACCCCATTTAGAGTAAAACGTGATCCCGGATTCTTCTAGAGTGTGTCTCTGCACCCAGAGTCGTTTGAAACACAGAGTAGAGTCATCAATTTCCTAAAGCCGCATAGATTGTGTTTTCGTACAAAAGTACCCTACGACCCGCTCGGAGTTCGGGTTTTCGCAATTACAGGCACTGAGCTCCTCGAAAGTGTTTTCCAGACCCAAGAAAAGCACGAAACCCGTTTTAGAAAGAAAAGTGGCTCGAAATATCCTAAAAACCGCTTCTGAACCAAGAATCCACTCTAATGAATTTCGAGGCGAAAGTCGAGACAGGGACAACCGAAACCCCTTTTAGAGTAAATCGCGTTCCCGGATTCTTCTAGAGGGTGCCTTTGGAGCCAGAGTCGCATGAAACAAAGTGTGGAGTCAACAATTTCCTAGAGCCGGATAGCTTGTGTTTTCGCACGAAATAACCGTACGACCCGCACGAAGTTAGGGTTTTCGCATTTACTGACTCTGAGCTCCCCAAAAGTGTTTTCCAAAGTCATGATTGGCCCTAAACCCGTTTTAAACCTAATGGAAGATCGAAATACCCTAAAGAGCGCATCTCACCCTAGAATCCCATTGAACGGATTTAGAGGCGTAAGAGGAGACATGGACACCCGAAACCCCATTTAGAGTAAAACGTGATCCCGGATTCTTCTAGAGTGTGTCTCTGCACCCAGAGTCGTTTGAAACACAGAGTAGAGTCATCAATTTCCAAAAGCCGCATAGATTGTGTTTTCGTACAAAAGTACCGTACGACCCGCTCGGAGTTCGGGTTTTCGCATTCACAGACACTGAGCTCCTCGAAAGTGTTTTCCAGACCCAAGACAAGCACGAAACCCGTTTTAGAAAGAAAAGTGGCTCGAAATATCCTAAAAACCGCTTCTGAACCAAGAATTCACTCTAATGAATTTCGAGGCGAAAGTCGAGACAGGGACAACCGAAACCCCTTTTAGAGTAAATCGCGTTCCCGGATTCTTCTAGAGGGTGCCTTTGGAGCCAGAGTCGCATGAAACAAAGTGTGGAGTCAACAATTTCCTAGAGCCGGATAGCTTGTGTTTTCGCACGAAATAACCGTACGACCCGCACGAAGTTAGGGTTTTCGCATTTACTGACTCTGAGCTCCCCAAAAGTGTTTTCCAAAGTCATGATTGGCCCTAAACCCGTTTTAAACCTAATGGAAGCTCGAAATACCCTAAAGAGCGCATCTCACCCTAGAATCCCATTGAACGGATTTAGAGGCGTAAGAGGAGACATGGACACCCGAAACCCCATTTAGAGTAAAACGTGATCCCGGATTCTTCTAGAGTGTGTCTCTGGACCCAGAGTCGTTTGAAACACAAAGTAGAGTCATCAATTTCCTAAAGCCGCATAGATTGTGTTTTCGTACAAAAGTACCCTACGACCCGCTCGGAGTTCGGGTTTTCGCATTCACAGACACTGAGCTCCTCGAAAGTGTTTTCCAGACCCAAGACAAGCACGAAACCCGTTTTAGAAAGAAAAGTGGCTCGAAATATCCTAAAAAGCGCTTCTGAACCAAGAATTCACTCTAATGAATTTCGAGGCGAAAGTCGAGACAGGGACAACCGAAAACCCCTTTTAGAGTAAATCGCGTTCCCGGATTCTTCTAGAGGGTGCCTTTGGAGCAAGAGTCGCATGAAACAAAGTGTGGAGTCAACAATTTCCTAGAGCCGGATAGCTTGTGTTTTCGCACGAAAGAACCGTACGACCCGCACGAAGTTAGGGTTTTCGCATTTACTGACTCTGAGCTCCCCAAAAGTGTTTTCCAAAGTCATAATTGGCCCTAAACCCGTTTTAAACCTAATGGAAGCTCGAAATACCCTAAAGAGCGCATCTCACCCTAAAATCCCATTGAACGGATTTAGAGGTGTAAGAGGAGACATGGACACCCGAAACCCCATTTAGAGTAAAACTTGATCCCGGATTCTTCTAGAGTGTCTCTGGACCCAGAGTCGTTTGAAACACAGAGTAGAGTCATCAATTTCCTAAAGCCGCATAGATTGTGTTTTCGTACAAAAGTACCCCACGACCCGCTCGGAGTTCGGATTTTCGCATTCACAGACACTGAGCTCCTCGAAAGTGTTTTGCAGACCCAAGAGAAGCACGAAACCCGTTTTAGAAAGAAAAGTGGCTCGAAATATCCTAAAAAGCGCTTCTGAACCAAGAATCCACTCTAATGAATTTCGAGGCGAAAGTCGAGACTGGGACAACCGAAACCCCTTTTAGAGTAAATCGCGTTCCCGGATTCTTCTAGAGGGTGCCTTTGGAGCCAGAGTCGCATGAAACAAAGTGTGGAGTCAACAATTTCCTAGAGCCGGATAGCTTGTGTTTTCGCACGAAAGAACCGTACGACCCGCACGAAGTTAGGGTTTTCGCATTTACTGACTCTGAGCTCCCCAAAAGTGTTTTCCAAAGTCATGATTGGCCGTAAACCCGTTTTAAACCTAATGTAAGCTCGAAATACCCTAAAGAGCGCATCTCACCCTAGAATCCCATTGAACGGATTTAGAGGCGTAAGAGGAGACATGGACACCCGAAACCCCATTTAGATTAAAACGTGATCCCGGATTCTTCTAGAGTGTGTCTCTGGACCCAGAGTCGTTTGAAACACAGAGTAGAGTCATCAATTTCCTAAAGCCGCATAAATTGTGTTTTCGTACAAAAGTACCCTACGACCCGCTCCGAGTTCGGGTTTTCGCAATGACAGACACCGAGCTCCTCGAAAGTGTTTTCCAGACCCAAGACAAGCACGAAACCCGTTTTAGAAAGAAAAGTGGCTCGAAATATCCTAAAAAGCGCTTCTGAACCAAGAATCCACTCTAATGAATTTCGAGGCGAAAGTCGAGACAGGGACAACCGAAACCCTTTTAGAGTAAATCGCGTTCCCGGATTCTTCTAGAGGGTGCCTTTGGAGCCAGAGTCGCATGAAACAAAGTGTGGAGTCAACAATTTCCTAGAGCCGGATAGCTTGTTTTTTCGCACGAAAGAACCGTACGACCCGCACGAAGTTAGGGTTTTCGCATTTACTGACTCTGAGCTCCCCAAAAGTGTTTTCCAAAGTCATGATTGGCCCTAAACCCGTTTTAAACGTAATGGAAGCTCGAAATACCCTAAAGAGCGCATCTCACCCTAGAATCCCATTGAACGGATTTAGAGGCGTAAGAGGAGACATGGACACCCGAAACCCCATTTAGAGTAAAACGTGATCCCGGATTCTTCTAGAGTGTGTCTCTGGACCCAGAGTCGTTTGAAACACAGAGTAGAGTCATCAATTTCCTAAAGCCGCATAGATTGTGTTTTCGTACAAAAGTACCCTACGACCCGCTCAGAGTTCCGGTTTTCGCATTCACAGACACTGAGCTCCTCGAAAGTGTTTTCCAGACCCAAGACAAGCACGAAACCCGTTTTAGAAAGAAAAGTGGCTCGAAATATCCTAAAAAGCGCTTCTGAACCAAGAATCCACTCTAATGAATTTCGAGGCGAAAGTTAAGACAGGGACAACCGAAACCCCTTTTAGAGTAAATCGCGTTCCCGGATTCTTCTAGAGGGTGCCTTTGGAGCAAGAGTCGCATGAAACAAAGTGTGGAGTCAACAATTTCCAAGTCCGGATAGCTTGTGTTTTCGGACGAAAGAACCGTAGGACCCGCACGAAGTTAGGGTTTTCGAATTTACTGACTCTGAGCTCCCCAAAAGTGTTTTCCAAAGTCATAATTGGCCCTAAACCCGTTTTAAACCTAATGGAAGCTCGAAATACCCTAAAGAGCGCATCTCACCCTAGAATCCCATTGGACGGATTTAGAGGTGTAAGAGGAGACATGGACACCCAAAACCCCATTTAGAGTAAAACTTGATCCCGGATTCTTCTAGAGTGTCTCTGGACCCAGAGTCGTTTGAAACACAGAGTAGAGTCATCAATTTCCTAAAGCCGCATAGATTGTGTTTTCGTACAAAAGTACCCCACGACCCGCTCGGAGTTCGGATTTTCGCATTCACAGACACTGAGCTCCTTGAAAGTGTTTTGCAGACCCAAGAGAAGCACGAAACCCGTTTTAGAAAGAAAAGTGGCTCGAAATATCCTAAAAAGCGCTTCTGAACCAAGAATCCACTCTAATGAATTTCGAGGCGAAAGTCGAGACTGGGACAACCGAAACCCCTTTTAGAGTAAATCGCGTTCCCGGATTCTTCTAGAGGGTGCCTTTGGAGCCAGAGTCGCATGAAACAAAGTGTGGAGTCAACAATTTCCTAGAGCCGGATAGCTTGTGTTTTCGCACGAAAGAACCGTACGACCCGCACGAAGTTAGGGTTTTCGCATTTACTGACTCTGAGCTCCCCAAAAGTGTTTTCCAAAGTCATGATTGGCCGTAAACCCGTTTTAAACCTAATGTAAGCTCGAAATACCCTAAAGAGCGCATCTCACCCTAGAATCCCATTGAACGGATTTAGAGGCGTAAGAGGAGACATGGACACCCGAAACCCCATTTAGATTAAAACGTGATCCCGGATTCTTCTAGAGTGTGTCTCTGGACCCAGAGTCGTTTGAAACACAGAGTAGAGTCATCAATTTCCTAAAGCCGCATAAATTGTGTTTTCGTACAAAAGTACCCTACGACCCGCTCGGAGTTCGGGTTTTCGCAATGACAGACACCGAGCTCCTCGAAAGTGTTTTCCAGACCCAAGACAAGCACGAAACCCGTTTTAGAAAGAAAAGTGGCTCGAAATATCCTAAAAAGCGCTTCTGAACCAAGAATCCACTCTAATGAATTTCGAGGCGAAAGTCGAGACAGGGACAACCGAAACCCTTTTAGAGTAAATCGCGTTCCCGGATTCTTCTAGAGGGTGCCTTTGGAGCCAGAGTCGCATGAAACAAAGTGTGGAGTCAACAATTTCCTAGAGCCGGATAGCTTGTTTTTTCGCACGAAAGAACCGTACGACCCGCACGAAGTTAGGGTTTTCGCATTTACTGACTCTGAGCTCCCCAAAAGTGTTTTCCAAAGTCATGATTGGCCCTAAACCCGTTTTAAACGTAATGGAAGCTCGAAATACCCTAAAGAGCGCATCTCACCCTAGAATCCCATTGAACGGATTTAGAGGCGTAAGAGGAGACATGGACACCCGAAACCCCATTTAGAGTAAAACGTGATCCCGGATTCTTCTAGAGTGTGTCTCTGGACCCAGAGTCGTTTGAAACACAGAGTAGAGTCATCAATTTCCTAAAGCCGCATAGATTGTGTTTTCGTACAAAAGTACCCTACGACCCGCTCAGAGTTCCGGTTTTCGCATTCACAGACACTGAGCTCCTCGAAAGTGTTTTCCAGACCCAAGACAAGCACGAAACCCGTTTTAGAAAGAAAAGTGGCTCGAAATATCCTAAAAAGCGCTTCTGAACCAAGAATCCACTCTAATGAATTTCGAGGCGAAAGTTAAGACAGGGACAACCGAAACCCCTTTTAGAGTAAATCGCGTTCCCGGATTCTTCTAGAGGGTGCCTTTGGAGCAAGAGTCGCATGAAACAAAGTGTGGAGTCAACAATTTCCAAGTCCGGATAGCTTGTGTTTTCGGACGAAAGAACCGTAGGACCCGCACGAAGTTAGGGTTTTCGAATTTACTGACTCTGAGCTCCCCAAAAGTGTTTTCCAAAGTCATAATTGGCCCTAAACCCGTTTTAAACCTAATGGAAGCTCGAAATACCCTAAAGAGCGCATCTCACCCTAGAATCCCATTGGACGGATTTAGAGGTGTAAGAGGAGACATGGACACCCAAAACCCCATTTAGAGTAAAACTTGATCCCGGATTCTTCTAGAGTGTCTCTGGACCCAGAGTCGTTTGAAACACAGAGTAGAGTCATCAATTTCCTAAAGCCGCATAGATTGTGTTTTCGTACAAAAGTACCCCACGACCCGCTCGGAGTTCGGATTTTCGCATTCACAGACACTGAGCTCCTCGAAAGTGTTTTGCAGACCCAAGAGAAGCACGAAACCCGTTTTAGAAAGAAAAGTGGCTCGAAATATCCTAAAAAGCGCTTCTGAACCAAGAATCCACTCTAATGAATTTCGAGGCGAAAGTCGAGACTGGGACAACCGAAACCCCTTTTAGAGTAAATCGCGTTCCCGGATTCTTCTAGAGGGTGCCTTTGGAGCCAGAGTCGCATGAAACAATGTGTGGAGTCAACAATTTCCTAGAGCCGGATAGCTTGTGTTTTCGCACGAAAGAACCGTACGACCCGCACGAAGTTAGGGTTTTCGCATTTACTGACTCTGAGCTCCCCAAAAGTGTTTTCCAAAGTCATGATTGGCCGTAAACCCGTTTTAAACCTAATGTAAGCTCGAAATACCCTAAAGAGCGCATCTCACCCTAGAATCCCATTGAACGGATTTAGAGGCGTAAGAGGAGACATGGACACCCGAAACCCCATTTAGATTAAAACGTGATCCCGGATTCTTCTAGAGTGTGTCTCTGGACCCAGAGTCGTTTGAAACACAGAGTAGAGTCATCAATTTCCTAAAGCCGCATAAATTGTGTTTTCGTACAAAAGTACCCTACGACCCGCTCGGAGTTCGGGTTTTCGCAATGACAGACACCGAGCTCCTCGAAAGTGTTTTCCAGACCCAAGACAAGCACGAAACCCGTTTTAGAAAGAAAAGTGGCTCGAAATATCCTAAAAAGCGCTTCTGAACCAAGAATCCACTCTAATGAATTTCGAGGCGAAAGTCGAGACAGGGACAACCGAAACCCTTTTAGAGTAAATCGCGTTCCCGGATTCTTCTAGAGGGTGCCTTTGGAGCCAGAGTCGCATGAAACAAAGTGTGGAGTCAACAATTTCCTAGAGCCGGATAGCTTGTTTTTTCGCACGAAAGAACCGTACGACCCGCACGAAGTTAGGGTTTTCGCATTTACTGACTCTGAGCTCCCCAAAAGTGTTTTCCAAAGTCATGATTGGCCCTAAACCCGTTTTAAACGTAATGGAAGCTCGAAATACCCTAAAGAGCGCATCTCCCCCTAGAATCCCATTGAACGGATTTAGAGGCGTAAGAGGAGACATGGACACCCGAAACCCCATTTAGAGTAAAACGTGATCCCGGATTCTTCTAGAGTGTGTCTCTGGACCCAGAGTCGTTTGAAACACAGAGTAGAGTCATCAATTTCCTAAAGCCGCATAGATTGTGTTTTCGTACAAAAGTACCCTACGACCCGCTCAGAGTTCCGGTTTTCGCATTCACAGACACTGAGCTCCTCGAAAGTGTTTTCCAGACCCAAGACAAGCACGAAACCCGCTTTAGAAAGAAAAGTGGCTCGAAATATCCTAAAAAGCGCTTCTGAACCAAGAATCCACTCTAATGAATTTCGAGGCGAAAGTTAAGACAGGGACAACCGAAACCCCTTTTAGAGTAAATCGCGTTCCCGGATTCTTCTAGAGGGTGCCTTTGGAGCAAGAGTCGCATGAAACAAAGTGTGGAGTCAACAATTTCCAAGTCCGGATAGCTTGTGTTTTCGGACGAAAGAACCGTAGGACCCGCACGAAGTTAGGGTTTTCGAATTTACTGACTCTGAGCTCCCCAAAAGTGTTTTCCAAAGTCATAATTGGCCCTAAACCCGTTTTAAACCTAATGGAAGCTCGAAATACCCTAAAGAGCGCATCTCACCCTAGAATCCCATTGGACGGATTTAGAGGTGTAAGAGGAGACATGGACACCCAAAACCCCATTTAGAGTAAAACTTGATCCCGGATTCTTCTAGAGTGTCTCTGGACCCAGAGTCGTTTGAAACACAGAGTAGAGTCATCAATTTCCTAAAGCCGCATAGATTGTGTTTTCGTACAAAAGTACCCCACGACCCGCTCGGAGTTCGGATTTTCGCATTCACAGACACTGAGCTCCTCGAAAGTGTTTTGCAGACCCAAGAGAAGCACGAAACCCGTTTTAGAAAGAAAAGTGGCTCGAAATATCCTAAAAAGCGCTTCTGAACCAAGAATCCACTCTAATGAATTTCGAGGCGAAAGTCGAGACTGGGACAACCGAAACCCCTTTTAGAGTAAATCGCGTTCCCGGATTCTTCTAGAGGGTGCCTTTGGAGCCAGAGTCGCATGAAACAATGTGTGGAGTCAACAATTTCCTAGAGCCGGATAGCTTGTGTTTTCGCACGAAAGAACCGTACGACCCGCACGAAGTTAGGGTTTTCGCATTTACTGACTCTGAGCTCCCCAAAAGTGTTTTCCAAAGTCATGATTGGCCGTAAACCCGTTTTAAACCTAATGTAAGCTCGAAATACCCTAAAGAGCGCATCTCACCCTAGAATCCCATTGAACGGATTTAGAGGCGTAAGAGGAGACATGGACACCCGAAACCCCATTTAGATTAAAACGTGATCCCGGATTCTTCTAGAGTGTGTCTCTGGACCCAGAGTCGTTTGAAACACAGAGTAGAGTCATCAATTTCCTAAAGCCGCATAAATTGTGTTTTCGTACAAAAGTACCCTACGACCCGCTCGGAGTTCGGGTTTTCGCAATGACAGACACCGAGCTCCTCGAAAGTGTTTTCCAGACCCAAGACAAGCACGAAACCCGTTTTAGAAAGAAAAGTGGCTCGAAATATCCTAAAAAGCGCTTCTGAACCAAGAATCCACTCTAATGAATTTCGAGGCGAAAGTTAAGACAGGGACAACCGAAACCCCTTTTAGAGTAAATCGCGTTCCCGGATTCTTCTAGAGGGTGCCTTTGGAGCAAGAGTCGCATGAAACAAAGTGTGGAGTCAACAATTTCCTAGTCCGGATAGCTTGTGTTTTCGGACGAAAGAACCGTAGGACCCGCACGAAGTTAGGGTTTTCGAATTTACTGACTCTGAGCTCCCCAAAAGTGTTTTCCAAAGTCATAATTGGCCCTAAACCCGTTTTAAACCTAATGGAAGCTCGAAATACCCTAAAGAGCGCATCTCACCCTAGAATCCCATTGGACGGATTTAGAGGTGTAAGAGGAGACATGGACACCCAAAACCCCATTTAGAGTAAAACTTGATCCCGGATTCTTCTAGAGTGTCTCTGGACCCAGAGTCGTTTGAAACACAGAGTAGAGTCATCAATTTCCTAAAGCCGCATAGATTGTGTTTTCGTACAAAAGTACCCCACGACCCGCTCGGAGTTCGGATTTTCGCATTCACAGACACTGAGCTCCTCGAAAGTGTTTTGCAGACCCAAGAGAAGCACGAAACCCGTTTTAGAAAGAAAAGTGGCTCGAAATATCCTAAAAAGCGCTTCTGAACCAAGAATCCACTCTAATGAATTTCGAGGCGAAAGTCGAGACTGGGACAACCGAAACCCCTTTTAGAGTAAATCGCGTTCCCGGATTCTTCTAGAGGGTGCCTTTGGAGCCAGAGTCGCATGAAACAAAGTGTGGAGTCAACAATTTCCTAGAGCCGGATAGCTTGTGTTTTCGCACGAAAGAACCGTACGACCCGCACGAAGTTAGGGTTTTCGCATTTACTGACTCTGAGCTCCCCAAAAGTGTTTTCCAAAGTCATGATTGGCCGTAAACCCGTTTTAAACCTAATGTAAGCTCGAAATACCCTAAAGAGCGCATCTCACCCTAGAATCCCATTGAACGGATTTAGAGGCGTAAGAGGAGACATGGACACCCGAAACCCCATTTAGATTAAAACGTGATCCCGGATTCTTCTAGAGTGTGTCTCTGGACCCAGAGTCGTTTGAAACACAGAGTAGAGTCATCAATTTCCTAAAGCCGCATAGATTGTGTTTTCGTACAAAAGTACCCCACGACCCGCTCGGAGTTCGGATTTTCGCATTCACAGACACTGAGCTCCTCGAAAGTGTTTTGCAGACCCAAGAGAAGCACGAAACCCGTTTTAGAAAGAAAAGTGGCTCGAAATATCCTAAAAAGCGCTTCTGAACCAAGAATCCACTCTAATGAATTTCGAGGCGAAAGTCGAGACAGGGACAACCGAAACCCTTTTAGAGTAAATCGCGTTCCCGGATTCTTCTAGAGGGTGCCTTTGGAGCCAGAGTCGCATGAAACAAAGTGTGGAGTCAACAATTTCCTAGAGCCGGATAGCTTGTTTTTTCGCACGAAAGAACCGTACGACCCGCACGAAGTTAGAGTTTTCGCATTTACTGACTCTGAGCTCCCCAAAAGTGTTTTCCAAAGTCATGATTGGCCCTAAACCCGTTTTAAACGTAATGGAAGCTCGAAATACCCTAAAGAGCGCATCTCACCCTAGAATCCCATTGAACGGATTTAGAGGCGTAAGAGGAGACATGGACACCCGAAACCCCATTTAGAGTAAAACGTGATCCCGGATTCTTCTAGAGTGTGTCTCTGGACCCAGAGTCGTTTGAAACACAGAGTAGAGTCATCAATTTCCTAAAGCCGCATAGATTGTGTTTTCGTACAAAAGTACCCTACGACCCGCTCAGAGTTCCGGTTTTCGCATTCACAGACACTGAGCTCCTCGAAAGTGTTTTCCAGACCCAAGACAAGCACGAAACCCGTTTTAGAAAGAAAAGTGGCTCGAAATATCCTAAAAAGCGCTTCTGAACCAAGAATCCACTCTAATGAATTTCGAGGCGAAAGTTAAGACAGGGACAACCGAAACCCCTTTTAGAGTAAATCGCGTTCCCGGATTCTTCTAGAGGGTGCCTTTGGAGCAAGAGTCGCATGAAACAAAGTGTGGAGTCAACAATTTCCTAGTCCGGATAGCTTGTGTTTTCGGACGAAAGAACCGTAGGACCCGCACGAAGTTAGGGTTTTCGAATTTACTGACTCTGAGCTCCCCAAAAGTGTTTTCCAAAGTCATAATTGGCCCTAAACCCGTTTTAAACCTAATGGAAGCTCGAAATACCCTAAAGAGCGCATCTCACCCTAGAATCCCATTGGACGGATTTAGAGGTGTAAGAGGAGACATGGACACCCAAAACCCCATTTAGAGTAAAACTTGATCCCGGATTCTTCTAGAGTGTCTCTGGACCCAGAGTCGTTTGAAACACAGAGTAGAGTCATCAATTTCCTAAAGCCGCATAGATTGTGTTTTCGTACAAAAGTACCCCACGACCCGCTCGGAGTTCGGATTTTCGCATTCACAGACACTGAGCTCCTCGAAAGTGTTTTGCAGACCCAAGAGAAGCACGAAACCCGTTTTAGAAAGAAAAGTGGCTCGAAATATCCTAAAAAGCGCTTCTGAACCAAGAATCCACTCTAATGAATTTCGAGGCGAAAGTCGAGACTGGGACAACCGAAACCCCTTTTAGAGTAAATCGCGTTCCCGGATTCTTCTAGAGGGTGCCTTTGGAGCCAGAGTCGCATGAAACAAAGTGTGGAGTCAACAATTTCCTAGAGCCGGATAGCTTGTGTTTTCGCACGAAAGAACCGTACGACCCGCACGAAGTTAGGGTTTTCGCATTTACTGACTCTGAGCTCCCCAAAAGTGTTTTCCAAAGTCATGATTGGCCGTAAACCCGTTTTAAACCTAATGTAAGCTCGAAATACCCTAAAGAGCGCATCTCACCCAAGAATCCCATTGAACGGATTTAGAGGCGTAAGAGGAGACATGGACACCCGAAACCCCATTTAGATTAAAACGTGATCCCGGATTCTTCTAGAGTGTGTCTCTGGACCCAGAGTCGTTTGAAACACAGAGTAGAGTCATCAATTTCCTAAAGCCGCATAAATTGTGTTTTCGTACAAAAGTACCCTACGACCCGCTCGGAGTTCGGGTTTTCGCAATGACAGACACCGAGCTCCTCGAAAGTGTTTTCCAGACCCAAGACAAGCACGAAACCCGTTTTAGAAAGAAAAGTTGCTCGAAATATCCTAAAAAGCGCTTCTGAACCAAGAATCCACTCTAATGAATTTCGAGGCGAAAGTCGAGACAGGGACAACCGAAACCCTTTTAGAGTAAATCGCGTTCCCGGATTCTTCTAGAGGGTGCCTTTGGAGCCAGAGTCGCATGAAACAAAGTGTGGAGTCAACAATTTCCTAGAGCCGGATAGCTTGTTTTTTCGCACGAAAGAACCGTACGACCCGCACGAAGTTAGGGTTTTCGCATTTACTGACTCTGAGCTCCCCAAAAGTGTTTTCCAAAGTCATGATTGGCCCTAAACCCGTTTTAAACGTAATGGAAGCTCGAAATACCCTAAAGAGCGCATCTCACCCTAGAATCCCATTGAACGGATTTAGAGGCGTAAGAGGAGACATGGACACCCGAAACCCCATTTAGAGTAAAACGTGATCCCGGATTCTTCTAGAGTGTGTCTCTGGACCCAGAGTCGTTTGAAACACAGAGTAGAGTCATCAATTTCCTAAAGCCGCATAGATTGTGTTTTCGTACAAAAGTACCCTACGACCCGCTCGGAGTTCCGGTTTTCGCATTCACAGACACTGAGCTCCTCGAAAGTGTTTTCCAGACCCAAGACAAGCACGAAACCCGTTTTAGAAAGAAAAGTGGCTCGAAATATCCTAAAAAGCGCTTCTGAACCAAGAATCCACTCTAATGAATTTCGAGGCGAAAGTTAAGACAGGGACAACCGAAACCCCTTTTAGAGTAAATCGCGTTCCCGGATTCTTCTAGAGGGTGCCTTTGGAGCCAGAGTCGCATGAAACAAAGTGTGGAGTCAACAATTTCCAAGTCCGGATAGCTTGTGTTTTCGGACGAAAGAACCGTAGGACCCGCACGAAGTTAGGGTTTTCGCATTTACTGACTCTGAGCTCCCCAAAATTGTTTTCCAAAGTATTGATTGGCCCTAAACCCGTTTTAAACCTAATGGAAGCTCGAAATACCCTAAAGAGCGCATCTCACCCTAGAATCCCATTGAACGGATTTAGAGGCGTAAGAGGAGACATGGACACCCGAAACCCCATTTAGAGTAAAACGTGATCCCGGATTCTTCTAGAGTGTGTCTCTGGACCCAGAGTCGTTTGAAACACAAAGTAGAGTCATCAATTTCCTAAAGCCGCATAGATTGTGTTTTCGTACAAAAGTACCCTACGACCCGCTCGTAGTTCGGGTTTTCGCATTCACAGACACTGAGCTCCTCGAAAGTGTTTTCCAGACCCAAGACAAGCACGAAACCCGTTTTAGAAAGAAAAGTGGCTCGAAATATCCTAAAAAGCACTTCTGAACCAAGAATCCACTCTAATGAATTTCGAGGCGAAAGTCGAGATAGGGACAACCGAAACCCCTTTTAGAGTAAATCGCGTTCCCGGATTCTTCTAGAGGGTGCCTTTGGAGCCAGAGTCGAATGAAACAAAGTGTGGAGTCAACAATTTCCTAGAGCCGGATAGCTTGTGTTTTCGCACGAAAGAACCGTAAGACCCGCACGAAGTTAGGGTTTTCGCATTTACTGACTCTGAGCTCCCCAAAAGTGTTTTCCAAAGTCATGATTGGCCCTAAACCCGTTTTAAACCTAATGGTAGCGCGAAATACCCTAAAGAGCGCATCTCACCCTAGAATCCAATTGAACGGATTTAGAGGCGTAAGAGGAGACATGGACACCCGAAACCCCATTTAGAGTAAAACGTGATCCCGGATTCTTCTAGAGTGTGTCTCTGGACCCAGAGTCATTTGAAACACAGAGTAGAGTCATCAATTTCCTAAAGCCGCATAGATTGTGTTTTCGTACAAAAGTACCCTACGACCCGCTCGGAGTTCGGGTTTTCGCAATTACAGGCACTGAGCTCCTCGAAAGTGTTTTCCAGACCCAAGAAAAGCAAGAAACCCGTTTTAGAAAGAAAAGTGGCTCGAAATATCCTAAAAACCGCTTCTGAACCAAGAATCCACTCTAATGAATTTCGAGGCGAAAGTCGAGACAGGGACAACCGAAACCCCTTTTAGAGTAAATCGCGTTCCCGGATTCTTCTAGAGGGTGCCTTTGGAGCCAGAGTCGCATGAAACAAAGTGTGGAGTCAACAATTTCCTAGAGCCGGATAGCTTGTGTTTTCGCACGAAATAACCGTACGACCCGCACGAAGTTAGGGTTTTCGCATTTACTGACTCTGAGCTCCCCAAAAGTGTTTTCCAAAGTCATGATTGGCCCTAAACCCGTTTTAAACCTAATGGAAGCTCGAAATACCCTAAAGAGCGCATCTCACCCTAGAATCCCATTGAACGGATTTAGAGGCGTAAGAGGAGACATGGACACCCGAAACCCCATTTAGAGTAAAACGTGATCCCGGATTCTTCTAGAGTGTGTCTCTGGACCTAGAGTCGTTTGAAACACAGAGTAGAGTCATCAATTTCCTAAAGCCGCATAGATTGTGTTTTCGTACAAAAGTACCCCACAACCCGCTCGGAGTTCGGGTTTTCGCAATTACAGGCACTGAGCTCCTCGAAAGTGTTTTCCAGACCCAAGAAAAGCACGAAACCCGTTTTAGAAAGAAAAGTGGCTCGAAATATCCTAAAAAGCGCTTCTGAACCAAGAATCCACTCTAATGAATTTCGAGGCGAAAGTCAAGACAGGGACAACCGAAACCCCTTTTAGAGTAAATCGCGTTCCCGGATTCTTCTAGAGGGTGCCTTTGGAGCCAAAGTCGCATGAAACAAAGTGTGGAGTCAACAATTTCCAAGTCCGGATAGCTTGTGTTTTCGGACGAAAGAACCGTAGGACCCGCACGAAGTTAGGGTTTTCGCATTTACTGACTCTGACCTCCCCAAAATTGTTTTCCAAAGTATTGATTGGCCCTAAACCCGTTTTAAACCTAATGGAAGCTCGAAATACCCTAAAGAGCGCATCTCACCCTAGAATCCCATTGAACGGATTTAGAGGCGTAAGAGGAGACATGGACACCCGAAACCCCATTTAGCGTAAAACGTGATCCCGGATTCTTCTAGAGTGTGTCTCTGGACCCAGAGTCGTTTGAAACACAAAGAAGAGTCATCAATTTCCTAAAGCCGCATAGATTGTGTTTTCGTACAAAAGTACCCTACGACCCGCTCGGAGTTCGGGTTTTCGCATTCACAGACACTGAGCTCCTCGAAAGTGTTTTCCAGACCCAAGACAAGCACGAAACCCGTTTTAGACAGAAAAGTGGCTCGAAATATCCTAAAAAGCGCTTCTGAACCTAGAATCCACTCTAATGAATTTCGAGGCGAAAGTCGAGACAGGGACAACCGAAACCCCTTTTAGAGTAAATCGAGTTCCCGGATTCTTCTAGAGGGTGCCTTTGGAGCCAGAGTCGCATGAAACAAAGTGTGGAGTCAACAATTTCCTAGAGCCGAATAGCTTGTGTTTTCGCACGAAAGAACCGTAGGACCCGCACGAAGTTAGGGTTTTCGCATTTACTGACTCTGAGCTCCCTAAAAGTGTTTTCCAAAGTCATGATTGGCCCTAAACCCGTTTTAAACCTAATGTAAGCTCGAAATACCCTAAAGAGCGCATCTCACCCTAGAATCCCATTGAACGGATTTAGAGGCGTAAGAGGAGACATGGACACCCGAAACCCCATTTAGAGTAAAACGTGATCCCGAATTCTTCTAGAGTGTGTCTCTGGACCCAGAGTCGTTTGAAACACAGAGTAGAGTCATCAATTTCCTAAAGCCGCATAGATTGTGTTTTCGTACAAAAGTACCCTACGACCCGCTCGGAGTTCGGGTTTTCGCATTCACAGACACTGAGCTCCTCGAAAGTGTTTTCCAGACCCAAGACAAGCACGAAACCCGTTTTAGAAAGAAAAGTGGCTCGAAATATCCTAAAAAGCGCTACTGAACCAAGAATTCACTCTAATGAATTTCGAGGCGAAAGTTAAGACAGGGACAACCGAAACCCCTTTTAGAGTAAATCGCGTTCCCGGATTCTTCTAGAGGGTGCCTTTGGAGCCAGAGTCGCATGAAACAAAGTGTGGAGTCAACAATTTCCAAGTCCGGATAGCTTGTGTTTTCGGACGAAAGAACCGTAGGACCCGCACGAAGTTAGGGTTTTCGCATTTACTGACTCTGAGCTCCCCAAAATTGTTTTCCAAAGTATTGATTGGCCCTAAACCCGTTTTAAACCTAATGGAAGCTCGAAATACCCTAAAGAGCGCATCTCACCCTAGAATCCCATTGAACGGATTTAGAGGCGTAAGAGGAGACATGGACACCCGAAACCCCATTTAGAGTAAAACGTGATCCCGGATTCTTCTAGAGTGTGTCTCTGGACCCAGAGTCGTTTGAAACACAGAGTAGAGTCATCAATTTCCTAAAGCCGCATAGATTGTGTTTTCGTACAAAAGTACCCTACGACCCGCTCGGAGTTCCGGTTTTCGCATTCACAGACACTGAGCTCCTCGAAAGTGTTTTCCAGACCCAAGACAAGCACGAAACCCGTTTTAGAAAGAAAAGTGGCTCGAAATATCCTAAAAAGCACTTCTGAACCAAGAATCCACTCTAATGAATTTCGAGGCGAAAGTCGAGACAGGGACAACCGAAACCCCTTTTAGAGTAAATCGCGTTCCCGGATTCTTCTAGAGGGTGCCTTTGGAGCCAGAGTCGAATGAAACAAAGTGTGGAGTCAACAATTTCCTAGAGCCGGATAGCTTGTGTTTTCGCACGAAAGAACCGTAAGACCCGCACGAAGTTAGGGTTTTCGCATTTACTGACTCTGAGCTCCCCAAAAGTGTTTTCCAAAGTCATGATTGGCCCTAAACCCGTTTTAAACCTAATGGTAGCGCGAAATACCCTAAAGAGCGCATCTCACCCTAGAATCCCATTGAACGGATTTAGAGGCGTAAGAGGAGACATGGACACCCGAAACCCCATTTAGAGTAAAACGTGATCCCGGATTCTTCTAGAGTGTGTCTCTGGACCCAGAGTCATTTGAAACACAGAGTAGAGTCATCAATTTCCTAAAGCCGCATAGATTGTGTTTTCGTACAAAAGTACCCCACGACCCGCTCGGAGTTCGGGTTTTCGCAATTACAGGCACTGAGCTCCTCGAAAGTGTTTTCCAGACCCAAGAAAAGCAAGAAACCCGTTTTAGAAAGAAAAGTGGCTCGAAATATCCTAAAAACCGCTTCTGAACCAAGAATCCACTCTAATGAATTTCGAGGCGAAAGTCGAGACAGGGACAACCGAAACCCCTTTTAGAGTAAATCGCGTTCCCGGATTCTTCTAGAGGGTGCCTTTGGAGCCAGAGTCGCATGAAACAAAGTGTGGAGTCAACAATTTCCTAGAGCCGGATAGCTTGTGTTTTCGCACGAAATAACCGTACGACCCGCACGAAGTTAGGGTTTTCGCATTTACTGACTCTGAGCTCCCCAAAAGTGTTTTCCAAAGTCATGACTGGCCCTAAACCCGTTTTAAACCTAATGGAAGCTCGAAATACCCTAAAGAGCGCATCTCACCCTAGAATCCCATTGAACGGATTTAGAGGCGTAAGAGGAGACATGGACACCCGAAACCCCATTTAGAGTAAAACGTGATCCCGGATTCTTCTAGAGTGTGTCTCTGGACCCAGAGTCGTTTGAAACACAGAGTAGAGTCATCAATTTCCTAAAGCCGCATAGATTGTGTTTTCGTACAAAAGTACCCCACGACCCGCTCGGAGTTCGGGTTTTCGCAATTACAGGCACTGAGCTCCTCGAAAGTGTTTTCCAGACCCAAGAAAAGCACGAAACCCGTTTTAGAAAGAAAAGTGGCTCGAAATATACTAAAAAGCGCTTCTGAACCAAGAATCCACTCTAATGAATTTCGAGGCGAAAGTCAAGACAGGGACAACCGAAACCCCTTTTAGAGTAAATCGCGTTCCCGGATTCTTCTAGAGGGTGCCTTTGGAGCCAGAGTCGCATGAAACAAAGTGTGGAGTCAACAATTTCCAAGTCCGGATAGCTTGTGTTTTCGGACGAAAGAACCGTAGGACCCGCACGAAGTTTGGGTTTTCGCATTTACTGACTCTGAGCTCCCCAAAATTGTTTTCCAAAGTATTGATTGGCCCTAAACCCGTTTTAAACCTAATGGAAGCTCGAAATACCCTAAAGAGCGCATCTCACCCTAGAATCCCATTGAACGGATTTAGAGGCGTAAGAGGAGACATGGACACCCGAAACCCCATTTAGAGTAAAACGTGATCCCGGATTCTTCTAGAGTGTGTCTCTGGACCCAGAGTCGTTTGAAACACAAAGTAGAGTCATCAATTTCCTAAAGCCGCATAGATTGTGTTTTCGTACAAAAGTACCCTACGACCCACTCGGAGTTCGGGTTTTCGCATTCACAGACACTGAGCTCCTCGAAAGTGTTTTCCAGACCCAAGACAAGCACGAAACCCGTTTTAGACAGAAAAGTGGCTCGAAATATCCTAAAAAGCGCTTCTGAACCTAGAATCCACTCTAATGAATTTCGAGGCGAAAGTCGAGACAGGGACAACCGAAACCCCTTTTAGAGTAAATCGAGTTCCCGGATTCTTCTAGAGGGTGCCTTTGGAGCCAGAGTCGCATGAAACAAAGTGTGGAGTCAACAATTTCCTAGAGCCGGATAGCTTGTGTTTTCGCACGAAAGAACCGTAGGACCCGCACGAAGTTAGTGTTTTCGCATTTACTGACTCTGAGCTCCCCAAAAGTGTTTTCCAAAGTCATGATTGGCCCTAAACCCGTTTTAAACCTAATGGAAGATCGAAATACCCTAAAGAGCGCATCTCACCCTAGAATCCCATTGAACGGATTTAGAGGCGTAAGAGGAGACATGGACACCCGAAACCCCATTTAGAGTAAAACGTGATCCCGGATTCTTCTAGAGTGTGTCTCTGGACCCAGAGTCGTTTGAAACACAGAGTAGAGTCATCAATTTCCAAAAGCCGTATAGATTGTGTTTTCGTACAAAAGTACCGTACGACCCGCTCGGAGTTCGGGTTTTCGCATTCACAGACACTGAGCTCCTCGAAAGTGTTTTCCAGACCCAAGACAAGCACGAAACCCGTTTTAGAAAGAAAAGTGGCTCGAACAATCCTAAAAAGCACTTCTGAACCAAGAATCTACTCTAATGAATTTCGAGGCGAAAGTCGAGACAGGGACAACCGAAACCCCTTTTAGAGTAAATCGCGTTCCCGGATTCTTCTAGAGGGTGCCTTTGGAGCCAGAGTCGCATGAAACAAAGTGTGGAGTCAACAATTTCCTAGAGCCGGATAGCTTGTGTTTTCGCACGAAAGAACCGTACGACCCGCACGAAGTTAGGGTTTTCGCATTTACTGACTCTGAGCTCCCCAAAAGTGTTTTCCAAAGTCATGATTGGCCCTAAACCCGTTTTAAACCTAATGGAAGCTCGAAATACCCTAAAGAGCGCATCTCACCCTAGAATCCCATTGAACGGATTTAGAGGCGTAAGAGGAGACATGGACACCCGAAACCCCATTTAGAGTAAAACGTGATCCCGAATTCTTCTAGAGTGTGTCTCTGGACCCAGAGTCGTTTGAAACACAGAGTAGAGTCATCAATTTCCTAAAGCCGCATAGATTGTGTTTTCGTACAAAAGTACCCTACGACCCGCTCGGAGTTCGGGTTTTCGCATTCACAGACACTGAGCTCCTCGAAAGTGTTTTCCAGACCCAAGACAAGCACGAAACCCGTTTTAGAAAGAAAAGTGGCTCGAAATATCCTAAAAAGCGCTTCTGAACCAAGAATCCACTCTAATGAATTTCAAGGCGAAAGTTAAGACAGGGACAACCGAAACCCCTTTTAGAGTAAATCGCGTTCCCGGATTCTTCTAGAGGGTGCCTTTGGAGCCAGAGTCGCATGAAACAAAGTGTGGAGTCAACAATTTCCAAGTCCGGATAGCTTGTGTTTTCGGACGAAAGAACCGTAGGACCCGCACGAAGTTAGGGTTTTCGCATTTACTGACTCTGAGCTCCCCAAAATTGTTTTCCAAAGTATTGATTGGCCCTAAACCCGTTTTAAACCTAATGGAAGCTCGAAATACCCTAAAGAGCGCATCTCACCCTAGAATCCCATTGAACGGATTTAGAGGCGTAAGAGGAGACATGGACACCCGAAACCCCATTTAGAGTAAAACGTGATCCCGGATTCTTCTAGAGTGTGTCTCTGGACCCAGAGTCGTTTGAAACACAAAGTAGAGTCATCAATTTCCTAAAGCCGCATAGATTGTGTTTTCGTACAAAAGTACCCTACGACCCGCTCGTAGTTCGGGTTTTCGCATTCACAGACACTGAGCTCCTCGAAAGTGTTTTCCAGACCCAAGACAAGCACGAAACCCGTTTTAGAAAGAAAAGTGGCTCGAAATATCCTAAAAAGCACTTCTGAACCAAGAATCCACTCTAATGAATTTCGAGGCGAAAGTCGAGACAGGGACAACCGAAACCCCTTTTAGAGTAAATCGCGTTCCCGGATTCTTCTAGAGGGTGCCTTTGGAGCCAGAGTCGAATGAAACAAAGTGTGGAGTCAACAATTTCCTAGAGCCGGATAGCTTGTGTTTTCGCACGAAAGAACCGTAAGACCCGCACGAAGTTAGGGTTTTCGCATTTACTGACTCTGAGCTCCCCAAAAGTGTTTTCCAAAGTCATGATTGGCCCTAAACCCGTTTTAAACCTAATGGAAGCGCGAAATACCCTAAAGAGCGCATCTCACCCTAGAATCCCATTGAACGGATTTAGAGGCGTAAGAGGAGACATGGACACCCGAAACCCCATTTAGAGTAAAACGTGATCCCGGATTCTTCTAGAGTGTGTCTCTGGACCCAGAGTCGTTTGAAACACAGAGTAGAGTCATCAATTTCCTAAAGCCGCATAGATTGTGTTTTCGTACAAAAGTACCCTACGACCCGCTCGGAGTTCGGGTTTTCGCAATTACAGGCACTGAGCTCCTCGAAAGTGTTTTCCAGACCCAAGAAAAGCAAGAAACCCGTTTTAGAAAGAAAAGTGGCTCGAAATATCCTAAAAACCGCTTCTGAACCAAGAATCCACTCTAATGAATTTCGAGGCGAAAGTCGAGACAGGGACAACCGAAACCCCTTTTAGAGTAAATCGCGTTCCCGGATTCTTCTAGAGGGTGCCTTTGGAGCCAGAGTCGCATGAAACAAAGTGTGGAGTCAACAATTTCCTAGAGCCGGATAGCTTGTGTTTTCGCACGAAATAACCGTACGACCCGCACGAAGTTAGGGTTTTCGCATTTACTGACTCTGAGCTCCCCAAAAGTGTTTTCCAAAGTCATGATTGGCCCTAAACCCGTTTTAAACCTAATGGAAGCTCGAAATACCCTAAAGAGCGCATCTCACCCTAGAATCCCATTGAACGGATTTAGAGGCGTAAGAGGAGACATGGACACCCGAAACCCCATTTAGAGTAAAACGTGATCCCGGATTCTTCTAGAGTGTGTCTCTGGACCCAGAGTCGTTTGAAACACAGAGTAGAGTCATCAATTTCCTAAAGCCGCATAGATTGTGTTTTCGTACAAAAGTACCCTACGACCCGCTCGGAGTTCGGGTTTTCGCAATTACAGGCACTGAGCTCCTCGAAAGTGTTTTCCAGACCCAAGAAAAGCACGAAACCCGTTTTAGAAAGAAAAGTGGCTCGAAATATCCTAAAAAGCGCTTCTGAACCAAGAATCCACTCTAATGAATTTCGAGGCGAAAGTCGAGACAGGGACAACCGAAACCCCTTTTAGAGTAAATCGCGTTCCCGGATTCTTCTAGAGGGTGCCTTTGGAGCCAGAGTCGCATGAAACAAAGTGTGGAGTCAACAATTTCCTAGAGCCGGATAGCTTGTGTTTTCGCACGAAATAACCGTACGACCCGCACGAAGTTAGGGTTTTCGCATTTACTGACTCTGAGCTCCCCAAAAGTGTTTTCCAAAGTCATGATTGGCCCTAAACCCGTTTTAAACCTAATGGAAGATCGAAATACCCTAAAGAGCGCATCTCACCCTAGAATCCCATTGAACGGATTTAGAGGCGTAAGAGGAGACATGGACACCCGAAACCCCATTTAGAGTAAAACGTGATCCCGGATTCTTCTAGAGTGTGTCTCTGGACCCAGAGTCGTTTGAAACACAGAGTAGAGTCATCAATTTCCAAAAGCCGCATAGATTGTGTTTTCGTACAAAAGTACCGTACGACCCGCTCGGAGTTCGGGTTTTCACATTCACAGACACTGAGCTCCTCGAAAGTGTTTTCCAGACCCAAGACAAGCACGAAACCCGTTTTAGAAAGAAAAGTGGCTCGAACAATCCTAAAACGCACTTCTGA
The DNA here is from genome assembly GCA_038049695.1 of Cinnamomum chago. Taxonomy (NCBI): domain Eukaryota; kingdom Viridiplantae; phylum Streptophyta; class Magnoliopsida; order Laurales; family Lauraceae; genus Cinnamomum; species Cinnamomum chago. The sequence goes on from CP142455.1 coordinate 40,159,750, forward strand.
ACCAAGAATCTACTCTAATGAATTTCGAGGCGAAAGTCGAGACAGGGACAACCGAAACCCCTTTTAGAGTAAATCGCGTTCCCGGATTCTTCTAGAGGGTGCCTTTGGAGCCAGAGTCGCATGAAACAAAGTGTGGAGTCAACAATTTCCTAGAGCCGGATAGCTTGTGTTTTCGCACGAAAGAACCGTACGACCCGCACGAAGTTAGGGTTTTCGCATTTACTGACTCTGAGCTCCCCAAAAGTGTTTTCCAAAGTCATGATTGGCCCTAAACCCGTTTTAAACCTAATGGAAGCTCGAAATACCCTAAAGAGCGCATCTCACCCTAGAATCCCATTGAACGGATTTAGAGGCGTAAGAGGAGATATGGACACCCGAAACCCCATTTAGATTAAAACGTGATCCCGGATTCTTCTAGAGTGTGTCTCTGGACCCAGAGTCGTTTGAAACACAGAGTAGAGTCATCAATTTCCTAAAGCCGCATAGATTGTGTTTTCGTACAAAAGTACCCCACGACCCGCTCGGAGTTCGGATTTTCGCATTCACAGACACTGAGCTCCTCGAAAGTGTTTTGCAGACCCAAGAGAAGCACGAAACCCGTTTTAGAAAGAAAAGTGGCTCGAAATATCCTAAAAAGCGCTTCTGAACCAAGAATCCACTCTAATGAATTTCGAGGCGAAAGTCGAGACTGGGACAACCGAAACCCCTTTTAGAGTAAATCGCGTTCCCGAATTCTTCTAGAGGGTGCTTTTGGAGCCAGAGTCGCATGAAACAAAGTGTGGAGTCAACAATTTCCTAGAGCCGGATAGCTTGTGTTTTCGCACGAAATAACCGTACGACCCGCACGAAGTTAGGGTTTTCGCATTTACTGACTCTGAGCTCCCCAAAAGTGTTTTCCAAAGTCATGATTGGCCGTAAACCCGTTTTAAACCTAATGTAAGCTCGAAATACCCTAAAGAGCGCATCTCACCCTAGAATCCCATTGAACGGATTTAGAGGCGTAAGAGGAGACATGGACACCCGAAACCCCATTTAGATTAAAACGTGATCCCGAATTCTTCTAGAGTGTGTCTCTGGACCCAGAGTCGTTTGAAACACAGAGTAGAGTCATCAATTTCCTAAAGCCGCATAAATTGTGTTTTCGTACAAAAGTACCCTACGACCCGCTCGGAGTTCGGGTTTTCGCAATGACAGACACCGAGCTCCTCGAAAGTGTTTTCCAGACCCAAGACAAGCACGAAACCCGTTTTAGAAAGAAAAGTGGCTCGAAATATCCTAAAAAGCGCTTCTGAACCAAGAATCCACTCTAATGAATTTCGAGGCGAAAGTCGAGACAGGGACAACCGAAACCCTTTTAGAGTAAATCGCGTTCCCGGATTCTTCTAGAGGGTGCCTTTGGAGCCAGAGTCGCATGAAACAAAGTGTGGAGTCAACAATTTCCTAGAGCCGGATAGCTTGTGTTTTCGCACGAAAGAACCGTACGACCCGCACGAAGTTAGGGTTTTCGCATTTACTGACTCTGAGCTCCCCAAAAGTGTTTTCCAAAGTCATGATTGGCCCTAAACCCGTTTTAAACCTAATGGAAGCTCGAAATACCCTAAAGAGCGCATCTCACCCTAGAATCCCATTGAACGGATTTAGAGGCGTAAGAGGAGACATGGACACCCGAAACCCCATTTAGAGTAAAACGTGATCCCGAATTCTTCTAGAGTGTGTCTCTGGACCCAGAGTCGTTTGAAACACAGAGTAGAGTCATCAATTTCCTAAAGCCGCATAGATTGTGTTTTCGTACAAAAGTACCCTACGACCCGCTCGGAGTTCGGGTTTTCGCATTCACAGACACTGAGCTCCTCGAAAGTGTTTTCCAGACCCAAGACAAGCACGAAACCCGTTTTAGAAAGAAAAGTGGCTCGAAATATCCTAAAAAGCGCTTCTGAACCAAGAATCCACTCTAATGAATTTCAAGGCGAAAGTTAAGACAGGGACAACCGAAACCCCTTTTAGAGTAAATCGCGTTCCCGGATTCTTCTAGAGGGTGCCTTTGGAGCCAGAGTCGCATGAAACAAAGTGTGGAGTCAACAATTTCCAAGTCCGGATAGCTTGTGTTTTCGGACGAAAGAACCGTAGGACCCGCACGAAGTTAGGGTTTTCGCATTTACTGACTCTGAGCTCCCCAAAATTGTTTTCCAAAGTATTGATTGGCCCTAAACCCGTTTTAAACCTAATGGAAGCTCGAAATACCCTAAAGAGCGCATCTCACCCTAGAATCCCATTGAACGGATTTAGAGGCGTAAGAGGAGACATGGACACCCGAAACCCCATTTAGAGTAAAACGTGATCCCGGATTCTTCTAGAGTGTGTCTCTGGACCCAGAGTCGTTTGAAACACAAAGTAGAGTCATCAATTTCCTAAAGCCGCATAGATTGTGTTTTCGTACAAAAGTACCCTACGACCCGCTCGTAGTTCGGGTTTTCGCATTCACAGACACTGAGCTCCTCGAAAGTGTTTTCCAGACCCAAGACAAGCACGAAACCCGTTTTAGAAAGAAAAGTGGCTCGAAATATCCTAAAAAGCACTTCTGAACCAAGAATCCACTCTAATGAATTTCGAGGCGAAAGTCGAGACAGGGACAACCGAAACCCCTTTTAGAGTAAATCGCGTTCCCGGATTCTTCTAGAGGGTGCCTTTGGAGCCAGAGTCGAATGAAACAAAGTGTGGAGTCAACAATTTCCTAGAGCCGGATAGCTTGTGTTTTCGCACGAAAGAACCGTAAGACCCGCACGAAGTTAGGGTTTTCGCATTTACTGACTCTGAGCTCCCCAAAAGTGTTTTCCAAAGTCATGATTGGCCCTAAACCCGTTTTAAACCTAATGGAAGCGCGAAATACCCTAAAGAGCGCATCTCACCCTAGAATCCCATTGAACGGATTTAGAGGCGTAAGAGGAGACATGGACACCCGAAACCCCATTTAGAGTAAAACGTGATCCCGGATTCTTCTAGAGTGTGTCTCTGGACCCAGAGTCGTTTGAAACACAGAGTAGAGTCATCAATTTCCTAAAGCCGCATAGATTGTGTTTTCGTACAAAAGTACCCTACGACCCGCTCGGAGTTCGGGTTTTCGCAATTACAGGCACTGAGCTCCTCGAAAGTGTTTTCCAGACCCAAGAAAAGCAAGAAACCCGTTTTAGAAAGAAAAGTGGCTCGAAATATCCTAAAAACCGCTTCTGAACCAAGAATCCACTCTAATGAATTTCGAGGCGAAAGTCGAGACAGGGACAACCGAAACCCCTTTTAGAGTAAATCGCGTTCCCGGATTCTTCTAGAGGGTGCCTTTGGAGCCAGAGTCGCATGAAACAAAGTGTGGAGTCAACAATTTCCTAGAGCCGGATAGCTTGTGTTTTCGCACGAAATAACCGTACGACCCGCACGAAGTTAGGGTTTTCGCATTTACTGACTCTGAGCTCCCCAAAAGTGTTTTCCAAAGTCATGATTGGCCCTAAACCCGTTTTAAACCTAATGGAAGCTCGAAATACCCTAAAGAGCGCATCTCACCCTAGAATCCCATTGAACGGATTTAGAGGCGTAAGAGGAGACATGGACACCCGAAACCCCATTTAGAGTAAAACGTGATCCCGGATTCTTCTAGAGTGTGTCTCTGGACCCAGAGTCGTTTGAAACACAGAGTAGAGTCATCAATTTCCTAAAGCCGCATAGATTGTGTTTTCGTACAAAAGTACCCTACGACCCGCTCGGAGTTCGGGTTTTCGCAATTACAGGCACTGAGCTCCTCGAAAGTGTTTTCCAGACCCAAGACAAGCACGAAACCCGTTTTAGAAAGAAAAGTGGCTCGAAATATCCTAAAAAGCACTTCTGAACCAAGAATCCACTCTAATGAATTTCGAGGCGAAAGTCGAGACAGGGACAACCGAAACCCCTTTTAGAGTAAATCGCGTTCCCGGATTCTTCTAGAGGGTGCCTTTGGAGCCAGAGTCGAATGAAACAAAGTGTGGAGTCAACAATTTCCTAGAGCCGGATAGCTTGTGTTTTCGCACGAAAGAACCGTAAGACCCGCACGAAGTTAGGGTTTTCGCATTTACTGACTCTGAGCTCCCCAAAAGTGTTTTCCAAAGTCATGATTGGCCCTAAACCCGTTTTAAACCTAATGGAAGCGCGAAATACCCTAAAGAGCGCATCTCACCCTAGAATCCCATTGAACGGATTTAGAGGCGTAAGAGGAGACATGGACACCCGAAACCCCATTTAGAGTAAAACGTGATCCCGGATTCTTCTAGAGTGTGTCTCTGGACCCAGAGTCGTTTGAAACACAGAGTAGAGTCATCAATTTCCTAAAGCCGCATAGATTGTGTTTTCGTACAAAAGTACCCTACGACCCGCTCGGAGTTCGGGTTTTCGCAATTACAGGCACTGAGCTCCTCGAAAGTGTTTTCCAGACCCAAGAAAAGCAAGAAACCCGTTTTAGAAAGAAAAGTGGCTCGAAATATCCTAAAAACCGCTTCTGAACCAAGAATCCACTCTAATGAATTTCGAGGCGAAAGTCGAGACAGGGACAACCGAAACCCCTTTTAGAGTAAATCGCGTTCCCGGATTCTTCTAGAGGGTGCCTTTGGAGCCAGAGTCGCATGAAACAAAGTGTGGAGTCAACAATTTCCTAGAGCCGGATAGCTTGTGTTTTCGCACGAAATAACCGTACGACCCGCACGAAGTTAGGGTTTTCGCATTTACTGACTCTGAGCTCCCCAAAAGTGTTTTCCAAAGTCATGATTGGCCCTAAACCCGTTTTAAACCTAATGGAAGCTCGAAATACCCTAAAGAGCGCATCTCACCCTAGAATCCCATTGAACGGATTTAGAGGCGTAAGAGGAGACATGGACACCCGAAACCCCATTTAGAGTAAAACGTGATCCCGGATTCTTCTAGAGTGTGTCTCTGGACCCAGAGTCGTTTGAAACACAGAGTAGAGTCATCAATTTCCTAAAGCCGCATAGATTGTGTTTTCGTACAAAAGTACCCTACGACCCGCTCGGAGTTCGGGTTTTCGCAATTACAGGCACTGAGCTCCTCGAAAGTGTTTTCCAGACCCAAGAAAAGCACGAAACCCGTTTTAGAAAGAAAAGTGGCTCGAAATATCCTAAAAAGCGCTTCTGAACCAAGAATCCACTCTAATGAATTTCGAGGCGAAAGTCGAGACAGGGACAACCGAAACCCCTTTTAGAGTAAATCGCGTTCCCGGATTCTTCTAGAGGGTGCCTTTGGAGCCAGAGTCGCATGAAACAAAGTGTGGAGTCAACAATTTCCTAGAGCCGGATAGCTTGTGTTTTCGCACGAAATAACCGTACGACCCGCACGAAGTTAGGGTTTTCGCATTTACTGACTCTGAGCTCCCCAAAAGTGTTTTCCAAAGTCATGATTGGCCCTAAACCCGTTTTAAACCTAATGGAAGATCGAAATACCCTAAAGAGCGCATCTCACCCTAGAATCCCATTGAACGGATTTAGAGGCGTAAGAGGAGACATGGACACCCGAAACCCCATTTAGAGTAAAACGTGATCCCGGATTCTTCTAGAGTGTGTCTCTGGACCCAGAGTCGTTTGAAACACAGAGTAGAGTCATCAATTTCCAAAAGCCGCATAGATTGTGTTTTCGTACAAAAGTACCGTACGACCCGCTCGGAGTTCGGGTTTTCGCATTCACAGACACTGAGCTCCTCGAAAGTGTTTTCCAGACCCAAGACAAGCACGAAACCCGTTTTAGAAAGAAAAGTGGCTCGAACAATCCTAAAACGCACTTCTGAACCAAGAATCTACTCTAATGAATTTCGAGGCGAAAGTCGAGACAGGGACAACCGAAACCCCTTTTAGAGTAAATCGCGTTCCCGGATTCTTCTAGAGGGTGCCTTTGGAGCCAGAGTCGCATGAAACAAAGTGTGGAGTCAACAATTTCCTAGAGCCGGATAGCTTGTGTTTTCGCACGAAAGAACCGTACGACCCGCACGAAGTTAGGGTTTTCGCATTTACTGACTCTGAGCTCCCCAAAAGTGTTTTCCAAAGTCATGATTGGCCCTAAACCCGTTTTAAACCTAATGGAAGCTCGAAATACCCTAAAGAGCGCATCTCACCCTAGAATCCCATTGAACGGATTTAGAGGCGTAAGAGGAGATATGGACACCCGAAACCCCATTTAGATTAAAACGTGATCCCGGATTCTTCTAGAGTGTGTCTCTGGACCCAGAGTCGTTTGAAACACAGAGTAGAGTCATCAATTTCCTAAAGCCGCATAGATTGTGTTTTCGTACAAAAGTACCCCACGACCCGCTCGGAGTTCGGATTTTCGCATTCACAGACACTGAGCTCCTCGAAAGTGTTTTGCAGACCCAAGAGAAGCACGAAACCCGTTTTAGAAAGAAAAGTGGCTCGAAATATCCTAAAAAGCGCTTCTGAACCAAGAATCCACTCTAATGAATTTCGAGGCGAAAGTCGAGACTGGGACAACCGAAACCCCTTTTAGAGTAAATCGCGTTCCCGAATTCTTCTAGAGGGTGCTTTTGGAGCCAGAGTCGCATGAAACAAAGTGTGGAGTCAACAATTTCCTAGAGCCGGATAGCTTGTGTTTTCGCACGAAATAACCGTACGACCCGCACGAAGTTAGGGTTTTCGCATTTACTGACTCTGAGCTCCCCAAAAGTGTTTTCCAAAGTCATGATTGGCCGTAAACCCGTTTTAAACCTAATGTAAGCTCGAAATACCCTAAAGAGCGCATCTCACCCTAGAATCCCATTGAACGGATTTAGAGGCGTAAGAGGAGACATGGACACCCGAAACCCCATTTAGATTAAAACGTGATCCCGAATTCTTCTAGAGTGTGTCTCTGGACCCAGAGTCGTTTGAAACACAGAGTAGAGTCATCAATTTCCTAAAGCCGCATAAATTGTGTTTTCGTACAAAAGTACCCTACGACCCGCTCGGAGTTCGGGTTTTCGCAATGACAGACACCGAGCTCCTCGAAAGTGTTTTCCAGACCCAAGACAAGCACGAAACCCGTTTTAGAAAGAAAAGTGGCTCGAAATATCCTAAAAAGCGCTTCTGAACCAAGAATCCACTCTAATGAATTTCGAGGCGAAAGTCGAGACAGGGACAACCGAAACCCTTTTAGAGTAAATCGCGTTCCCGGATTCTTCTAGAGGGTGCCTTTGGAGCCAGAGTCGCATGAAACAAAGTGTGGAGTCAACAATTTCCTAGAGCCGGATAGCTTGTGTTTTCGCACGAAAGAACCGTACGACCCGCACGAAGTTAGGGTTTTCGCATTTACTGACTCTGAGCTCCCCAAAAGTGTTTTCCAAAGTCATGATTGGCCCTAAACCCGTTTTAAACCTAATGGAAGCTCGAAATACCCTAAAGAGCGCATCTCACCCTAGAATCCCATTGAACGGATTTAGAGGCGTAAGAGGAGACATGGACACCCGAAACCCCATTTAGAGTAAAACGTGATCCCGAATTCTTCTAGAGTGTGTCTCTGGACCCAGAGTCGTTTGAAACACAGAGTAGAGTCATCAATTTCCTAAAGCCGCATAGATTGTGTTTTCGTACAAAAGTACCCTACGACCCGCTCGGAGTTCGGGTTTTCGCATTCACAGACACTGAGCTCCTCGAAAGTGTTTTCCAGACCCAAGACAAGCACGAAACCCGTTTTAGAAAGAAAAGTGGCTCGAAATATCCTAAAAAGCGCTTCTGAACCAAGAATCCACTCTAATGAATTTCAAGGCGAAAGTTAAGACAGGGACAACCGAAACCCCTTTTAGAGTAAATCGCGTTCCCGGATTCTTCTAGAGGGTGCCTTTGGAGCCAGAGTCGCATGAAACAAAGTGTGGAGTCAACAATTTCCAAGTCCGGATAGCTTGTGTTTTCGGACGAAAGAACCGTAGGACCCGCACGAAGTTAGGGTTTTCGCATTTACTGACTCTGAGCTCCCCAAAATTGTTTTCCAAAGTATTGATTGGCCCTAAACCCGTTTTAAACCTAATGGAAGCTCGAAATACCCTAAAGAGCGCATCTCACCCTAGAATCCCATTGAACGGATTTAGAGGCGTAAGAGGAGACATGGACACCCGAAACCCCATTTAGAGTAAAACGTGATCCCGGATTCTTCTAGAGTGTGTCTCTGGACCCAGAGTCGTTTGAAACACAAAGTAGAGTCATCAATTTCCTAAAGCCGCATAGATTGTGTTTTCGTACAAAAGTACCCTACGACCCGCTCGTAGTTCGGGTTTTCGCATTCACAGACACTGAGCTCCTCGAAAGTGTTTTCCAGACCCAAGACAAGCACGAAACCCGTTTTAGAAAGAAAAGTGGCTCGAAATATCCTAAAAAGCACTTCTGAACCAAGAATCCACTCTAATGAATTTCGAGGCGAAAGTCGAGACAGGGACAACCGAAACCCCTTTTAGAGTAAATCGCGTTCCCGGATTCTTCTAGAGGGTGCCTTTGGAGCCAGAGTCGAATGAAACAAAGTGTGGAGTCAACAATTTCCTAGAGCCGGATAGCTTGTGTTTTCGCACGAAAGAACCGTAAGACCCGCACGAAGTTAGGGTTTTCGCATTTACTGACTCTGAGCTCCCCAAAAGTGTTTTCCAAAGTCATGATTGGCCCTAAACCCGTTTTAAACCTAATGGAAGCGCGAAATACCCTAAAGAGCGCATCTCACCCTAGAATCCCATTGAACGGATTTAGAGGCGTAAGAGGAGACATGGACACCCGAAACCCCATTTAGAGTAAAACGTGATCCCGGATTCTTCTAGAGTGTGTCTCTGGACCCAGAGTCGTTTGAAACACAGAGTAGAGTCATCAATTTCCTAAAGCCGCATAGATTGTGTTTTCGTACAAAAGTACCCTACGACCCGCTCGGAGTTCGGGTTTTCGCAATTACAGGCACTGAGCTCCTCGAAAGTGTTTTCCAGACCCAAGAAAAGCAAGAAACCCGTTTTAGAAAGAAAAGTGGCTCGAAATATCCTAAAAACCGCTTCTGAACCAAGAATCCACTCTAATGAATTTCGAGGCGAAAGTCGAGACAGGGACAACCGAAACCCCTTTTAGAGTAAATCGCGTTCCCGGATTCTTCTAGAGGGTGCCTTTGGAGCCAGAGTCGCATGAAACAAAGTGTGGAGTCAACAATTTCCTAGAGCCGGATAGCTTGTGTTTTCGCACGAAATAACCGTACGACCCGCACGAAGTTAGGGTTTTCGCATTTACTGACTCTGAGCTCCCCAAAAGTGTTTTCCAAAGTCATGATTGGCCCTAAACCCGTTTTAAACCTAATGGAAGCTCGAAATACCCTAAAGAGCGCATCTCACCCTAGAATCCCATTGAACGGATTTAGAGGCGTAAGAGGAGACATGGACACCCGAAACCCCATTTAGAGTAAAACGTGATCCCGGATTCTTCTAGAGTGTGTCTCTGGACCCAGAGTCGTTTGAAACACAGAGTAGAGTCATCAATTTCCTAAAGCCGCATAGATTGTGTTTTCGTACAAAAGTACCCTACGACCCGCTCGGAGTTCGGGTTTTCGCAATTACAGGCACTGAGCTCCTCGAAAGTGTTTTCCAGACCCAAGAAAAGCACGAAACCCGTTTTAGAAAGAAAAGTGGCTCGAAATATCCTAAAAAGCGCTTCTGAACCAAGAATCCACTCTAATGAATTTCGAGGCGAAAGTCGAGACAGGGACAACCGAAACCCCTTTTAGAGTAAATCGCGTTCCCGGATTCTTCTAGAGGGTGCCTTTGGAGCCAGAGTCGCATGAAACAAAGTGTGGAGTCAACAATTTCCTAGAGCCGGATAGCTTGTGTTTTCGCACGAAATAACCGTACGACCCGCACGAAGTTAGGGTTTTCGCATTTACTGACTCTGAGCTCCCCAAAAGTGTTTTCCAAAGTCATGATTGGCCCTAAACCCGTTTTAAACCTAATGGAAGATCGAAATACCCTAAAGAGCGCATCTCACCCTAGAATCCCATTGAACGGATTTAGAGGCGTAAGAGGAGACATGGACACCCGAAACCCCATTTAGAGTAAAACGTGATCCCGGATTCTTCTAGAGTGTGTCTCTGGACCCAGAGTCGTTTGAAACACAGAGTAGAGTCATCAATTTCCAAAAGCCGCATAGATTGTGTTTTCGTACAAAAGTACCGTACGACCCGCTCGGAGTTCGGGTTTTCGCATTCACAGACACTGAGCTCCTCGAAAGTGTTTTCCAGACCCAAGACAAGCACGAAACCCGTTTTAGAAAGAAAAGTGGCTCGAACAATCCTAAAAAGCACTTCTGAACCAAGAATCTACTCTAATGAATTTCGAGGCGAAAGTCGAGACAGGGACAACCGAAACCCCTTTTAGAGTAAATCGCGTTCCCGGATTCTTCTAGAGGGTGCCTTTGGAGCCAGAGTCGCATGAAACAAAGTGTGGAGTCAACAATTTCCTAGAGCCGGATAGCTTGTGTTTTCGCACGAAAGAACCGTACGACCCGCACGAAGTTAGGGTTTTCGCATTTACTGACTCTGAGCTCCCCAAAAGTGTTTTCCAAAGTCATGATTGGCCCTAAACCCGTTTTAAACCTAATGGAAGCTCGAAATACCCTAAAGAGCGCATCTCACCCTAGAATCCCATTGAACGGATTTAGAGGCGTAAGAGGAGATATGGACACCCGAAACCCCATTTAGATTAAAACGTGATCCCGGATTCTTCTAGAGTGTGTCTCTGGACCCAGAGTCGTTTGAAACACAGAGTAGAGTCATCAATTTCCTAAAGCCGCATAGATTGTGTTTTCGTACAAAAGTACCCCACGACCCGCTCGGAGTTCGGATTTTCGCATTCACAGACACTGAGCTCCTCGAAAGTGTTTTGCAGACCCAAGAGAAGCACGAAACCCGTTTTAGAAAGAAAAGTGGCTCGAAATATCCTAAAAAGCGCTTCTGAACCAAGAATCCACTCTAATGAATTTCGAGGCGAAAGTCGAGACTGGGACAACCGAAACCCCTTTTAGAGTAAATCGCGTTCCCGAATTCTTCTAGAGGGTGCTTTTGGAGCCAGAGTCGCATGAAACAAAGTGTGGAGTCAACAATTTCCTAGAGCCGGATAGCTTGTGTTTTCGCACGAAATAACCGTACGACCCGCACGAAGTTAGGGTTTTCGCATTTACTGACTCTGAGCTCCCCAAAAGTGTTTTCCAAAGTCATGATTGGCCGTAAACCCGTTTTAAACCTAATGTAAGCTCGAAATACCCTAAAGAGCGCATCTCACCCTAGAATCCCATTGAACGGATTTAGAGGCGTAAGAGGAGACATGGACACCCGAAACCCCATTTAGATTAAAACGTGATCCCGAATTCTTCTAGAGTGTGTCTCTGGACCCAGAGTCGTTTGAAACACAGAGTAGAGTCATCAATTTCCTAAAGCCGCATAAATTGTGTTTTCGTACAAAAGTACCCTACGACCCGCTCGGAGTTCGGGTTTTCGCAATGACAGACACCGAGCTCCTCGAAAGTGTTTTCCAGACCCAAGACAAGCACGAAACCCGTTTTAGAAAGAAAAGTGGCTCGAAATATCCTAAAAAGCGCTTCTGAACCAAGAATCCACTCTAATGAATTTCGAGGCGAAAGTCGAGACAGGGACAACCGAAACCCTTTTAGAGTAAATCGCGTTCCCGGATTCTTCTAGAGGGTGCCTTTGGAGCCAGAGTCGCATGAAACAAAGTGTGGAGTCAACAATTTCCTAGATCCGGATAGCTTGTTTTTTCGCACGAAAGAACCGTACGACCCGCACGAAGTTAGGGTTTTCGCATTTACTGACTCTGAGCTCCCCAAAAGTGTTTTCCAAAGTCATGATTGGCCCTAAACCCGTTTTAAACGTAATGGAAGATCGAAATACCCTAAAGAGCGCATCTCACCCTAGAATCCCATTGAACGGATTTAGAGGCGTAAGAGGAGACATGGACACCCGAAACCCCATTTAGAGTAAAACGTGATCCCGGATTCTTCTAGAGTGTGTCTCTGGACCCAGAGTCGTTTGAAACACAGAGTAGAGTCATCAATTTCCAAAAGCCGCATAGATTGTGTTTTCGTACAAAAGTACCGTACGACCCGCTCGGAGTTCGGGTTTTCGCATTCACAGACACTGAGCTCCTCGAAAGTGTTTTCCAGACCCAAGACAAGCACGAAACCCGTTTTAGAAAGAAAAGTGGCTCGAACAATCCTAAAAAGCACTTCTGAACCAAGAATCTACTCTAATGAATTTCGAGGCGAAAGTCGAGACAGGGACAACCGAAACCCCTTTTAGAGTAAATCGCGTTCCCGGATTCTTCTAGAGGGTGCCTTTGGAGCCAGAGTCGCATGAAACAAAGTGTGGAGTCAACAATTTCCTAGAGCCGGATAGCTTGTGTTTTCGCACGAAAGAACCGTACGACCCGCACGAAGTTAGGGTTTTCGCATTTACTGACTCTGAGCTCCCCAAAAGTGTTTTCCAAAGTCATGATTGGCCCTAAACCCGTTTTAAACCTAATGGAAGCTCGAAATACCCTAAAGAGCGCATCTCACCCTAGAATCCCATTGAACGGATTTAGAGGCGTAAGAGGAGATATGGACACCCGAAACCCCATTTAGATTAAAACGTGATCCCGGATTCTTCTAGAGTGTGTCTCTGGACCCAGAGTCGTTTGAAACACAGAGTAGAGTCATCAATTTCCTAAAGCCGCATAGATTGTGTTTTCGTACAAAAGTACCCCACGACCCGCTCGGAGTTCGGATTTTCGCATTCACAGACACTGAGCTCCTCGAAAGTGTTTTGCAGACCCAAGAGAAGCACGAAACCCGTTTTAGAAAGAAAAGTGGCTCGAAATATCCTAAAAAGCGCTTCTGAACCAAGAATCCACTCTAATGAATTTCGAGGCGAAAGTCGAGACTGGGACAACCGAAACCCCTTTTAGAGTAAATCGCGTTCCCGAATTCTTCTAGAGGGTGCTTTTGGAGCCAGAGTCGCATGAAACAAAGTGTGGAGTCACCAATTTCCTAGAGCCGGATAGCTTGTGTTTTCGCACGAAAGAACCGTACGACCCGCACGAAGTTAGGGTTTTCGCATTTACTGACTCTGAGCTCCCCAAAAGTGTTTTCCAAAGTCATGATTGGCCGTAAACCCGTTTTAAACCTAATGTAAGCTCGAAATACCCTAAAGAGCGCATCTCACCCTAGAATCCCATTGAACGGATTTAGAGGCGTAAGAGGAGACATGGACACCCGAAACCCCATTTAGATTAAAACGTGATCCCGAATTCTTCTAGAGTGTGTCTCTGGACCCAGGGTCGTTTGAAACACAGAGTAGAGTCATCAATTTCCTAAAGCCGCATAAATTGTGATTTCGTACAAAAGTACCCTACGACCCGCTCGGAGTTCGGGTTTTCGCAATGACAGACACCGAGCTCCTCGAAAGTGTTTTCCAGACCCAAGACAAGCACGAAACCCGTTTTAGAAAGAAAAGTGGCTCGAAATATCCTAAAAAGCGCTTCTGAACCAAGAATCCACTCTAATGAATTTCGAGGCGAAAGTCGAGACAGGGACAACCGAAACCCTTTTAGAGTAAATCGCGTTCCCGGATTCTTCTAGAGGGTGCCTTTGGAGCCAGAGTCGCATGAAACAAAGTGTGGAGTCAACAATTTCCTAGAGCCGGATAGCTTGTTTTTTCGCACGAAAGAACCGTACGACCCGCACGAAGTTAGGGTTTTCGCATTTACTGACTCTGAGCTCCCCAAAAGTGTTTTCCAAAGTCATGATTGGCCCTAAACCCGTTTTAAACGTAATGGAAGCTCGAAATACCCTAAAGAGCGCATCTCACCCTAGAATCCCATTGAACGGATTTAGAGGCGTAAGAGGAGACATGGACACCCGAAACCCCATTTAGAGTAAAACGTGATCCCGGATTCTTCTAGAGTGTGTCTCTGGACCCAGAGTCGTTTGAAACACAGAGTAGAGTCATCAATTTCCTAAAGCCGCATAGATTGTGTTTTCGTACAAAAGTACCCTACGACCCGCTCAGAGTTCCGGTTTTCGCATTCACAGACACTGAGCTCCTCGAAAGTGTTTTCCAGACCCAAGACAAGCACGAAACCCGTTTTAGAAAGAAAAGTGGCTCGAAATATCCTAAAAAGCGCTTCTGAACCAAGAATCCACTCTAATGAATTTCGAGGCGAAAGTCAAGACAGGGACAACCGAAACCCCTTTTAGAGTAAATCGCGTTCCCGGATTCTTCTAGAGGGTGCCTTTGGAGCCAGAGTCGCATGAAACAAAGTGTGGAGTCAACAATTTCCAAGTCCGGATAGCTTGTGTTTTCGGACGAAAGAACCGTAGGACCCGCACGAAGTTAGGGTTTTCGCATTTACTGACTCTGAGCTCCCCAAAATTGTTTTCCAAAGTATTGATTGGCCCTAAACCCGTTTTAAACCTAATGGAAGCTCGAAATACCCTAAGGAGCGCATCTCACCCTAGAATCCCATTGAACGGATTTAGAGGCGTAAGAGGAGACATGGACACCCGAAACCCCATTTAGAGTAAAACGTGATCCCGGATTCTTCTAGAGTGTGTCTCTGGACCCAGAGTCGTTTGAAACACAGAGTAGAGACATCAATTTCCTAAAGCCGCATAGATTGTGTTTTCGTACAAAAGTACCCTACGACCAGCTCGTAGTTCGGGTTTTCGCATTCACAGACACTGAGCTCCTCGAAAGTGTTTTCCAGACCCAAGACAAGCACGAAACCCGTTTTAGAAAGAAAAGTGGCTCGAAATATCCTAAAAAGCACTTCTGAACCAAGAATCCACTCTAATGAATTTCGAGGCGAAAGTCGAGACAGGGACAACCGAAACCCCTTTTAGAGTAAATCGCGTTCCCGGATTCTTCTAGAGGGTGCCTTTGGAGCCAGAGTCGAATGAAACAAAGTGTGGAGTCAACAATTTCCTAGAGCCGGATAGCTTGTGTTTTCGCACGAAAGAACCGTAAGACCCGCACGAAGTTAGGGTTTTCGCATTTACTGACTCTGAGCTCCCCAAAAGTGTTTTCCAAAGTCATGATTGGCCCTAAACCCGTTTTAAACCTAATGGTAGCGCGAAATACCCTAAAGAGCGCATCTCACCCTAGAATCCCATTGAACGGATTTAGAGGCGTAAGAGGAGACATGGACACCCGAAACCCCATTTAGAGTAAAACGTGATCCCGGATTCTTCTAGAGTGTGTCTCTGGACCCAGAGTCGTTTGAAACACAGAGTAGAGTCATCAATTTCCTAAAGCCGCATAGATTGTGTTTTCGTACAAAAGTACCCTACGACCCGCTCGGAGTTCGGGTTTTCGCAATTACAGGCCCTGAGCTCCTCGAAAGTGTTTTCCAGACCCAAGAAAAGCAAGAAACCCGTTTTAGAAAGAAAAGTGGCTCGAAATATCCTAAAAACCGCTTCTGAACCAAGAATCCACTCTAATGAATTTCGAGGCGAAAGTCAAGACAGGGACAACCGAAACCCCTTTTAGAGTAAATCGCGTTCCCGGATTCTTCTAGAGGGTGCCTTTGGAGCCAGAGTCGCATGAAACAAAGTGTGGAGTCAACAATTTCCAAGTCCGGATAGCTTGTGTTTTCGGACGAAAGAACCGTAGGACCCGCACGAAGTTAGGGTTTTCGCATTTACTGACTCTGAGCTCCCCAAAATTGTTTTCCAAAGTATTGATTGGCCCTAAACCCGTTTTAAACCTAATGGAAGCTCGAAATACCCTAAAGAGCGCATCTCACCCTAGAATCCCATTGAACGGATTTAGAGGCGTAAGAGGAGACATGGACACCCGAAACCCCATTTAGAGTAAAACGTGATCCCGGATTCTTCTAGAGTGTGTCTCTGGACCCAGAGTCGTTTGAAACACAGAGTAGAGTCATCAATTTCCTAAAGCCGCATAAATTGTGTTTTCGTACAAAAGTACCCTACGACCCGCTCGGAGTTCGGGTTTTCGCAATGACAGACACCGAGCTCCTCGAAAGTGTTTTCCAGACCCAAGACAAGCACGAAACCCGTTTTAGAAAGAAAAGTGGCTCGAAATATCCTAAAAAGCACTTCTGAACCAAGAATCCACTCTAATGAATTTCGAGGCGAAAGTCGAGACAGGGACAACCGAAACCCCTTTTAGAGTAAATCGCGTTCCCGGATTCTTCTAGAGGGTGCCTTTGGAGCCAGAGTCGAATGAAACAAAGTGTGGAGTCAACAATTTCCTAGAGCCGGATAGCTTGTGTTTTCGCACGAAAGAACCGTAAGACCCGCACGAAGTTAGGGTTTTCGCATTTACTGACTCTGAGCTCCCCAAAAGTGTTTTCCAAAGTCATGATTGGCCCTAAACCCGTTTTAAACCTAATGGTAGCGCGAAATACCCTAAAGAGCGCATCTCACCCTAGAATCCCATTGAACGGATTTAGAGGCGTAAGAGGAGACATGGACACCCGAAACCCCATTTAGAGTAAAACGTGATCCCGGATTCTTCTAGAGTGTGTCTCTTGACCCAGAGTCGTTTGAAACACAGAGTAGAGTCATCAATTTCCTAAAGCCGCATAGATTGTGTTTTCGTACAAAAGTACCCTACGACCCGCTCGGAGTTCGGGTTTTCGCAATTACAGGCACTGAGCTCCTCGAAAGTGTTTTCCAGACCCAAGAAAAGCAAGAAACCCGTTTTAGAAAGAAAAGTGGCTCGAAATATCCTAAAAACCGCTTCTGAACCAAGAATCCACTCTAATGAATTTCGAGGCGAAAGTCGAGACAGGGACAACCGAAACCCCTTTTAGAGTAAATCGCGTTCCCGGATTCTTCTAGAGGGTGCCTTTGGAGCCAGAGTCGCATGAAACAAAGTGTGGAGTCAACAATTTCCTAGAGCCGGATAGCTTGTGTTTTCGCACGAAATAACCGTACGACCCGCACGAAGTTAGGGTTTTCGCATTTACTGACTCTGAGCTCCCCAAAAGTGTTTTCCAAAGTCATGATTGGCCCTAAACCCGTTTTAAACCTAATGGAAGCTCGAAATACCCTAAAGAGCGCATCTCACCCTAGAATCCCATTGAACGGATTTAGAGGCGTAAGAGGAGACATGGACACCCGAAACCCCATTTAGAGTAAAACGTGATCCCGGATTCTTCTAGAGTGTGTCTCTGGACCCAGAGTCGTTTGAAACACAGAGTAGAGTCATCAATTTCCTAAAGCCGCATAGATTGTGTTTTCGTACAAAAGTACCCTACGACCCGCTCGGAGTTCGGGTTTTCGCAATTACAGGCACTGAGCTCCTCGAAAGTGTTTTCCAGACCCAAGAAAAGCACGAAACCCGTTTTAGAAAGAAAAGTGGCTCGAAATATCCTAAAAAGCGCTTCTGAACCAAGAATCCACTCTAATGAATTTCGAGGCGAAAGTCGAGACAGGGACAACCGAAACCCCTTTTAGAGTAAATCGCGTTCCCGGATTCTTCTAGAGGGTGCCTTTGGAGCCAGAGTCGCATGAAACAAAGTGTGGAGTCAACAATTTCCTAGAGCCGGATAGCTTGTGTTTTCGCACGAAATAACCGTACGACCCGCACGAAGTTAGGGTTTTCGCATTTACTGACTCTGAGCTCCCCAAAAGTGTTTTCCAAAGTCATGATTGGCCCTAAACCCGTTTTAAACCTAATGGAAGATCGAAATACCCTAAAGAGCGCATCTCACCCTAGAATCCCATTGAACGGATTTAGAGGCGTAAGAGGAGACATGGACACCCGAAACCCCATTTAGAGTAAAACGTGATCCCGGATTCTTCTAGAGTGTGTCTCTGGACCCAGAGTCGTTTGAAACACAGAGTAGAGTCATCAATTTCCAAAAGCCGCATAGATTGTGTTTTCGTACAAAAGTACCGTACGACCCGCTCGGAGTTCGGGTTTTCGCATTCACAGACACTGAGCTCCTCGAAAGTGTTTTCCAGACCCAAGACAAGCACGAAACCCGTTTTAGAAAGAAAAGTGGCTCGAACAATCCTAAAAAGCACTTCTGAACCAAGAATCTACTCTAATGAATTTCGAGGCGAAAGTCGAGACAGGGACAACCGAAACCCCTTTTAGAGTAAATCGCGTTCCCGGATTCTTCTAGAGGGTGCCTTTGGAGCCAGAGTCGCATGAAACAAAGTGTGGAGTCAACAATTTCCTAGAGCCGGATAGCTTGTGTTTTCGCACGAAAGAACCGTACGACCCGCACGAAGTTAGGGTTTTCGCATTTACTGACTCTGAGCTCCCCAAAAGTGTTTTCCAAAGTCATGATTGGCCCTAAACCCGTTTTAAACCTAATGGAAGCTCGAAATACCCTAAAGAGCGCATCTCACCCTAGAATCCCATTGAACGGATTTAGAGGCGTAAGAGGAGATATGGACACCCGAAACCCCATTTAGATTAAAACGTGATCCCGGATTCTTCTAGAGTGTGTCTCTGGACCCAGAGTCGTTTGAAACACAGAGTAGAGTCATCAATTTCCTAAAGCCGCATAGATTGTGTTTTCGTACAAAAGTACCCCACGACCCGCTCGGAGTTCGGATTTTCGCATTCACAGACACTGAGCTCCTCGAAAGTGTTTTGCAGACCCAAGAGAAGCACGAAACCCGTTTTAGAAAGAAAAGTGGCTCGAAATATCCTAAAAAGCGCTTCTGAACCAAGAATCCACTCTAATGAATTTCGAGGCGAAAGTCGAGACTGGGACAACCGAAACCCCTTTTAGAGTAAATCGCGTTCCCGAATTCTTCTAGAGGGTGCTTTTGGAGCCAGAGTCGCATGAAACAAAGTGTGGAGTCAACAATTTCCTAGAGCCGGATAGCTTGTGTTTTCGCACGAAATAACCGTACGACCCGCACGAAGTTAGGGTTTTCGCATTTACTGACTCTGAGCTCCCCAAAAGTGTTTTCCAAAGTCATGATTGGCCGTAAACCCGTTTTAAACCTAATGTAAGCTCGAAATACCCTAAAGAGCGCATCTCACCCTAGAATCCCATTGAACGGATTTAGAGGCGTAAGAGGAGACATGGACACCCGAAACCCCATTTAGATTAAAACGTGATCCCGAATTCTTCTAGAGTGTGTCTCTGGACCCAGAGTCGTTTGAAACACAGAGTAGAGTCATCAATTTCCTAAAGCCGCATAAATTGTGTTTTCGTACAAAAGTACCCTACGACCCGCTCGGAGTTCGGGTTTTCGCAATGACAGACACCGAGCTCCTCGAAAGTGTTTTCCAGACCCAAGACAAGCACGAAACCCGTTTTAGAAAGAAAAGTGGCTCGAAATATCCTAAAAAGCGCTTCTGAACCAAGAATCCACTCTAATGAATTTCGAGGCGAAAGTCGAGACAGGGACAACCGAAACCCTTTTAGAGTAAATCGCGTTCCCGGATTCTTCTAGAGGGTGCCTTTGGAGCCAGAGTCGCATGAAACAAAGTGTGGAGTCAACAATTTCCTAGATCCGGATAGCTTGTTTTTTCGCACGAAAGAACCGTACGACCCGCACGAAGTTAGGGTTTTCGCATTTACTGACTCTGAGCTCCCCAAAAGTGTTTTCCAAAGTCATGATTGGCCCTAAACCCGTTTTAAACGTAATGGAAGATCGAAATACCCTAAAGAGCGCATCTCACCCTAGAATCCCATTGAACGGATTTAGAGGCGTAAGAGGAGACATGGACACCCGAAACCCCATTTAGAGTAAAACGTGATCCCGGATTCTTCTAGAGTGTGTCTCTGGACCCAGAGTCGTTTGAAACACAGAGTAGAGTCATCAATTTCCAAAAGCCGCATAGATTGTGTTTTCGTACAAAAGTACCGTACGACCCGCTCGGAGTTCGGGTTTTCGCATTCACAGACACTGAGCTCCTCGAAAGTGTTTTCCAGACCCAAGACAAGCACGAAACCCGTTTTAGAAAGAAAAGTGGCTCGAACAATCCTAAAAAGCACTTCTGAACCAAGAATCTACTCTAATGAATTTCGAGGCGAAAGTCGAGACAGGGACAACCGAAACCCCTTTTAGAGTAAATCGCGTTCCCGGATTCTTCTAGAGGGTGCCTTTGGAGCCAGAGTCGCATGAAACAAAGTGTGGAGTCAACAATTTCCTAGAGCCGGATAGCTTGTGTTTTCGCACGAAAGAACCGTACGACCCGCACGAAGTTAGGGTTTTCGCATTTACTGACTCTGAGCTCCCCAAAGGTGTTTTCCAAAGTCATGATTGGCCCTAAACCCGTTTTAAACCTAATGGAAGCTCGAAATACCCTAAAGAGCGCATCTCACCCTAGAATCCCATTGAACGGATTTAGAGGCGTAAGAGGAGATATGGACACCCGAAACCCCATTTAGATTAAAACGTGATCCCGGATTCTTCTAGAGTGTGTCTCTGGACCCAGAGTCGTTTGAAACACAGAGTAGAGTCATCAATTTCCTAAAGCCGCATAGATTGTGTTTTCGTACAAAAGTACCCCACGACCCGCTCGGAGTTCGGATTTTCGCATTCACAGACACTGAGCTCCTCGAAAGTGTTTTGCAGACCCAAGAGAAGCACGAAACCCGTTTTAGAAAGAAAAGTGGCTCGAAATATCCTAAAAAGCGCTTCTGAACCAAGAATCCACTCTAATGAATTTCGAGGCGAAAGTCGAGACTGGGACAACCGAAACCCCTTTTAGAGTAAATCGCGTTCCCGAATTCTTCTAGAGGGTGCTTTTGGAGCCAGAGTCGCATGAAACAAAGTGTGGAGTCAACAATTTCCTAGAGCCGGATAGCTTGTGTTTTCGCACGAAATAACCGTACGACCCGCACGAAGTTAGGGTTTTCGCATTTACTGACTCTGAGCTCCCCAAAAGTGTTTTCCAAAGTCATGATTGGCCGTAAACCCGTTTTAAACCTAATGTAAGCTCGAAATACCCTAAAGAGCGCATCTCACCCTAGAATCCCATTGAACGGATTTAGAGGCGTAAGAGGAGACATGGACACCCGAAACCCCATTTAGATTAAAACGTGATCCCGAATTCTTCTAGAGTGTGTCTCTGGACCCAGAGTCGTTTGAAACACAGAGTAGAGTCATCAATTTCCTAAAGCCGCATAAATTGTGTTTTCGTACAAAAGTACCCTACGACCCGCTCGGAGTTCGGGTTTTCGCAATGACAGACACCGAGCTCCTCGAAAGTGTTTTCCAGACCCAAGACAAGCACGAAACCCGTTTTAGAAAGAAAAGTGGCTCGAAATATCCTAAAAAGCGCTTCTGAACCAAGAATCCACTCTAATGAATTTCGAGGCGAAAGTCGAGACAGGGACAACCGAAACCCTTTTAGAGTAAATCGCGTTCCCGGATTCTTCTAGAGGGTGCCTTTGGAGCCAGAGTCGCATGAAACAAAGTGTGGAGTCAACAATTTCCTAGATCCGGATAGCTTGTTTTTTCGCACGAAAGAACCGTACGACCCGCACGAAGTTAGGGTTTTCGCATTTACTGACTCTGAGCTCCCCAAAAGTGTTTTCCAAAGTCATGATTGGCCCTAAACCCGTTTTAAACGTAATGGAAGATCGAAATACCCTAAAGAGCGCATCTCACCCTAGAATCCCATTGAACGGATTTAGAGGCGTAAGAGGAGACATGGACACCCGAAACCCCATTTAGAGTAAAACGTGATCCCGGATTCTTCTAGAGTGTGTCTCTGGACCCAGAGTCGTTTGAAACACAGAGTAGAGTCATCAATTTCCAAAAGCCGCATAGATTGTGTTTTCGTACAAAAGTACCGTACGACCCGCTCGGAGTTCGGGTTTTCGCATTCACAGACACTGAGCTCCTCGAAAGTGTTTTCCAGACCCAAGACAAGCACGAAACCCGTTTTAGAAAGAAAAGTGGCTCGAACAATCCTAAAAAGCACTTCTGAACCAAGAATCTACTCTAATGAATTTCGAGGCGAAAGTCGAGACAGGGACAACCGAAACCCCTTTTAGAGTAAATCGCGTTCCCGGATTCTTCTAGAGGGTGCCTTTGGAGCCAGAGTCGCATGAAACAAAGTGTGGAGTCAACAATTTCCTAGAGCCGGATAGCTTGTGTTTTCGCACGAAAGAACCGTACGACCCGCACGAAGTTAGGGTTTTCGCATTTACTGACTCTGAGCTCCCCAAAGGTGTTTTCCAAAGTCATGATTGGCCCTAAACCCGTTTTAAACCTAATGGAAGCTCGAAATACCCTAAAGAGCGCATCTCACCCTAGAATCCCATTGAACGGATTTAGAGGCGTAAGAGGAGATATGGACACCCGAAACCCCATTTAGATTAAAACGTGATCCCGGATTCTTCTAGAGTGTGTCTCTGGACCCAGAGTCGTTTGAAACACAGAGTAGAGTCATCAATTTCCTAAAGCCGCATAGATTGTGTTTTCGTACAAAAGTACCCCACGACCCGCTCGGAGTTCGGATTTTCGCATTCACAGACACTGAGCTCCTCGAAAGTGTTTTGCAGACCCAAGAGAAGCACGAAACCCGTTTTAGAAAGAAAAGTGGCTCGAAATATCCTAAAAAGCGCTTCTGAACCAAGAATCCACTCTAATGAATTTCGAGGCGAAAGTCGAGACTGGGACAACCGAAACCCCTTTTAGAGTAAATCGCGTTCCCGAATTCTTCTAGAGGGTGCTTTTGGAGCCAGAGTCGCATGAAACAAAGTGTGGAGTCACCAATTTCGTAGAGCCGGATAGCTTGTGTTTTCGCACGAAAGAACCGTACGACCCGCACGAAGTTAGGGTTTTCGCATTTACTGACTCTGAGCTCCCCAAAAGTGTTTTCCAAAGTCATGATTGGCCGTAAACCCGTTTTAAACCTAATGTAAGCTCGAAATACCCTAAAGAGCGCATCTCACCCTAGAATCCCATTGAACGGATTTAGAGGCGTAAGAGGAGACATGGACACCCGAAACCCCATTTAGATTAAAACGTGATCCCGAATTCTTCTAGAGTGTGTCTCTGGACCCAGAGTCGTTTGAAACACAGAGTAGAGTCATCAATTTCCTAAAGCCGCATAAATTGTGTTTTCGTACAAAAGTACCCTACGACCCGCTCGGAGTTCGGGTTTTCGCAATGACAGACACCGAGCTCCTCGAAAGTGTTTTCCAGACCCAAGACAAGCACGAAACCCGTTTTAGAAAGAAAAGTGGCTCGAAATATCCTAAAAAGCGCTTCTGAACCAAGAATCCACTCTAATGAATTTCGAGGCGAAAGTCGAGACAGGGACAACCGAAACCCTTTTAGAGTAAATCGCGTTCCCGGATTCTTCTAGAGGGTGCCTTTGGAGCCAGAGTCGCATGAAACAAAGTGTGGAGTCAACAATTTCCTAGATCCGGATAGCTTGTTTTTTCGCACGAAAGAACCGTACGACCCGCACGAAGTTAGGGTTTTCGCATTTACTGACTCTGAGCTCCCCAAAAGTGTTTTCCAAAGTCATGATTGGCCCTAAACCCGTTTTAAACGTAATGGAAGATCGAAATACCCTAAAGAGCGCATCTCACCCTAGAATCCCATTGAACGGATTTAGAGGCGTAAGAGGAGACATGGACACCCGAAACCCCATTTAGAGTAAAACGTGATCCCGGATTCTTCTAGAGTGTGTCTCTGGACCCAGAGTCGTTTGAAACACAGAGTAGAGTCATCAATTTCCAAAAGCCGCATAGATTGTGTTTTCGTACAAAAGTACCGTACGACCCGCTCGGAGTTCGGGTTTTCGCATTCACAGACACTGAGCTCCTCGAAAGTGTTTTCCAGACCCAAGACAAGCACGAAACCCGTTTTAGAAAGAAAAGTGGCTCGAACAATCCTAAAAAGCACTTCTGAACCAAGAATCTACTCTAATGAATTTCGAGGCGAAAGTCGAGACAGGGACAACCGAAACCCCTTTTAGAGTAAATCGCGTTCCCGGATTCTTCTAGAGGGTGCCTTTGGAGCCAGAGTCGCATGAAACAAAGTGTGGAGTCAACAATTTCCTAGAGCCGGATAGCTTGTGTTTTCGCACGAAAGAACCGTACGACCCGCACGAAGTTAGGGTTTTCGCATTTACTGACTCTGAGCTCCCCAAAGGTGTTTTCCAAAGTCATGATTGGCCCTAAACCCGTTTTAAACCTAATGGAAGCTCGAAATACCCTAAAGAGCGCATCTCACCCTAGAATCCCATTGAACGGATTTAGAGGCGTAAGAGGAGATATGGACACCCGAAACCCCATTTAGATTAAAACGTGATCCCGGATTCTTCTAGAGTGTGTCTCTGGACCCAGAGTCGTTTGAAACACAGAGTAGAGTCATCAATTTCCTAAAGCCGCATAGATTGTGTTTTCGTACAAAAGTACCCCACGACCCGCTCGGAGTTCGGATTTTCGCATTCACAGACACTGAGCTCCTCGAAAGTGTTTTGCAGACCCAAGAGAAGCACGAAACCCGTTTTAGAAAGAAAAGTGGCTCGAAATATCCTAAAAAGCGCTTCTGAACCAAGAATCCACTCTAATGAATTTCGAGGCGAAAGTCGAGACTGGGACAACCGAAACCCCTTTTAGAGTAAATCGCGTTCCCGAATTCTTCTAGAGGGTGCTTTTGGAGCCAGAGTCGCATGAAACAAAGTGTGGAGTCACCAATTTCCTAGAGCCGGATAGCTTGTGTTTTCGCACGAAAGAACCGTACGACCCGCACGAAGTTAGGGTTTTCGCATTTACTGACTCTGAGCTCCCCAAAAGTGTTTTCCAAAGTCATGATTGGCCGTAAACCCGTTTTAAACCTAATGTAAGCTCGAAATACCCTAAAGAGCGCATCTCACCCTAGAATCCCATTGAACGGATTTAGAGGCGTAAGAGGAGACATGGACACCCGAAACCCCATTTAGATTAAAACGTGATCCCGAATTCTTCTAGAGTGTGTCTCTGGACCCAGAGTCGTTTGAAACACAGAGTAGAGTCATCAATTTCCTAAAGCCGCATAAATTGTGTTTTCGTACAAAAGTACCCTACGACCCGCTCGGAGTTCGGGTTTTCGCAATGACAGACACCGAGCTCCTCGAAAGTGTTTTCCAGACCCAAGACAAGCACGAAACCCGTTTTAGAAAGAAAAGTGGCTCGAAATATCCTAAAAAGCGCTTCTGAACCAAGAATCCACTCTAATGAATTTCGAGGCGAAAGTCGAGACAGGGACAACCGAAACCCTTTTAGAGTAAATCGCGTTCCCGGATTCTTCTAGAGGGTGCCTTTGGAGCCAGAGTCGCATGAAACAAAGTGTGGAGTCAACAATTTCCTAGATCCGGATAGCTTGTTTTTTCGCACGAAAGAACCGTACGACCCGCACGAAGTTAGGGTTTTCGCATTTACTGACTCTGAGCTCCCCAAAAGTGTTTTCCAAAGTCATGATTGGCCCTAAACCCGTTTTAAACGTAATGGAAGATCGAAATACCCTAAAGAGCGCATCTCACCCTAGAATCCCATTGAACGGATTTAGAGGCGTAAGAGGAGACATGGACACCCGAAACCCCATTTAGAGTAAAACGTGATCCCGGATTCTTCTAGAGTGTGTCTCTGGACCCAGAGTCGTTTGAAACACAGAGTAGAGTCATCAATTTCCAAAAGCCGCATAGATTGTGTTTTCGTACAAAAGTACCGTACGACCCGCTCGGAGTTCGGGTTTTCGCATTCACAGACACTGAGCTCCTCGAAAGTGTTTTCCAGACCCAAGACAAGCACGAAACCCGTTTTAGAAAGAAAAGTGGCTCGAACAATCCTAAAAAGCACTTCTGAACCAAGAATCTACTCTAATGAATTTCGAGGCGAAAGTCGAGACAGGGACAACCGAAACCCCTTTTAGAGTAAATCGCGTTCCCGGATTCTTCTAGAGGGTGCCTTTGGAGCCAGAGTCGCATGAAACAAAGTGTGGAGTCAACAATTTCCTAGAGCCGGATAGCTTGTGTTTTCGCACGAAAGAACCGTACGACCCGCACGAAGTTAGGGTTTTCGCATTTACTGACTCTGAGCTCCCCAAAGGTGTTTTCCAAAGTCATGATTGGCCCTAAACCCGTTTTAAACCTAATGGAAGCTCGAAATACCCTAAAGAGCGCATCTCACCCTAGAATCCCATTGAACGGATTTAGAGGTGTAAGAGGAGATATGGACACCCGAAACCCCATTTAGATTAAAACGTGATCCCGGATTCTTCTAGAGTGTGTCTCTGGACCCAGAGTCGTTTGAAACACAGAGTAGAGTCATCAATTTCCTAAAGCCGCATAGATTGTGTTTTCGTACAAAAGTACCCCACGACCCGCTCGGAGTTCGGATTTTCGCATTCACAGACACTGAGCTCCTCGAAAGTGTTTTGCAGACCCAAGAGAAGCACGAAACCCGTTTTAGAAAGAAAAGTGGCTCGAAATATCCTAAAAAGCGCTTCTGAACCAAGAATCCACTCTAATGAATTTCGAGGCGAAAGTCGAGACTGGGACAACCGAAACCCCTTTTAGAGTAAATCGCGTTCCCGAATTCTTCTAGAGGGTGCTTTTGGAGCCAGAGTCGCATGAAACAAAGTGTGGAGTCACCAATTTCCTAGAGCCGGATAGCTTGTGTTTTCGCACGAAAGAACCGTACGACCCGCACGAAGTTAGGGTTTTCGCATTTACTGACTCTGAGCTCCCCAAAAGTGTTTTCCAAAGTCATGATTGGCCGTAAACCCGTTTTAAACCTAATGTAAGCTCGAAATACCCTAAAGAGCGCATCTCACCCTAGAATCCCATTGAACGGATTTAGAGGCGTAAGAGGAGACATGGACACCCGAAACCCCATTTAGATTAAAACGTGATCCCGAATTCTTCTAGAGTGTGTCTCTGGACCCAGAGTCGTTTGAAACACAGAGTAGAGTCATCAATTTCCTAAAGCCGCATAAATTGTGTTTTCGTACAAAAGTACCCTACGACCCGCTCGGAGTTCGGGTTTTCGCAATGACAGACACCGAGCTCCTCGAAAGTGTTTTCCAGACCCAAGACAAGCACGAAACCCGTTTTAGAAAGAAAAGTGGCTCGAAATATCCTAAAAAGCGCTTCTGAACCAAGAATCCACTCTAATGAATTTCGAGGCGAAAGTCGAGACAGGGACAACCGAAACCCTTTTAGAGTAAATCGCGTTCCCGGATTCTTCTAGAGGGTGCCTTTGGAGCCAGAGTCGCATGAAACAAAGTGTGGAGTCAACAATTTCCTAGAGCCGGATAGCTTGTTTTTTCGCACGAAAGAACCGTACGACCCGCACGAAGTTAGGGTTTTCGCATTTACTGACTCTGAGCTCCCCAAAAGTGTTTTCCAAAGTCATGATTGGCCCTAAACCCGTTTTAAACGTAATGGAAGCTCGAAATACCCTAAAGAGCGCATCTCACCCTAGAATCCCATTGAACGGATTTAGAGGCGTAAGAGGAGACATGGACACCCGAAACCCCATTTAGAGTAAAACGTGATCCCGGATTCTTCTAGAGTGTGTCTCTGGACCCAGAGTCGTTTGAAACACAGAGTAGAGTCATCAATTTCCTAAAGCCGCATAGATTGTGTTTTCGTACAAAAGTACCCTACGACCCGCTCGGAGTTCGGGTTTTCGCATTCACAGACACTGAGCTCCTCGAAAGTGTTTTCCAGACCCAAGACAAGCACGAAACCCGTTTTAGAAAGAAAAGTGGCTCGAAATATCCTAAAAAGCGCTTCTGAACCAAGAATCCACTCTAATGAATTTCGAGGCGAAAGTCAAGACAGGGACAACCGAAACCCCTTTTAGAGTAAATCGCGTTCCCGGATTCTTCTAGAGGGTGCCTTTGGAGCCAGAGTCGCATGAAACAAAGTGTGGAGTCAACAATTTCCAAGTCCGGATAGCTTGTGTTTTCGGACGAAAGAACCGTAGGACCCGCAC
This sequence comes from Cinnamomum chago, assembly GCA_038049695.1. Classification (NCBI taxonomy): domain Eukaryota; kingdom Viridiplantae; phylum Streptophyta; class Magnoliopsida; order Laurales; family Lauraceae; genus Cinnamomum; species Cinnamomum chago. The sequence goes on from CP142455.1 coordinate 40,187,714, forward strand.
GAAGTTAGGGTTTTCGCATTTACTGACTCTGAGCTCCCCAAAATTGTTTTCCAAAGTATTGATTGGCCCTAAACCCGTTTTAAACCTAATGGAAGCTCGAAATACCCTAAAGAGCGCATCTCACCCTAGAATCCCATTGAACGGATTTAGAGGCGTAAGAGGAGACATGGACACCCGAAACCCCATTTAGAGTAAAACGTGATCCCGGATTCTTCTAGAGTGTGTCTCTGGACCCAGAGTCGTTTGAAACACAGAGTAGAGTCATCAATTTCCTAAAGCCGCATAGATTGTGTTTTCGTACAAAAGTACCCTACGACCAGCTCGTAGTTCGGGTTTTCGCATTCACAGACACTGAGCTCCTCGAAAGTGTTTTCCAGACCCAAGACAAGCACGAAACCCGTTTTAGAAAGAAAAGTAGCTCGAAATATCCTAAAAAGCACTTCTGAACCAAGAATCCACTCTAATGAATTTCGAGGCGAAAGTCGAGACAGGGACAACCGAAACCCCTTTTAGAGTAAATCGCGTTCCCGGATTCTTCTAGAGGGTGCCTTTGGAGCCAGAGTCGAATGAAACAAAGTGTGGAGTCAACAATTTCCTAGAGCCGGATAGCTTGTGTTTTCGCACGAAAGAACCGTAAGACCCGCACGAAGTTAGGGTTTTCGCATTTACTGACTCTGAGCTCCCCAAAAGTGTTTTCCAAAGTCATGATTGGCCCTAAACCCGTTTTAAACCTAATGGTAGCGCGAAATACCCTAAAGAGCGCATCTCACCCTAGAATCCCATTGAACGGATTTAGAGGCGTAAGAGGAGACATGGACACCCGAAACCCCATTTAGAGTAAAACGTGATCCCGGATTCTTCTAGAGTGTGACTCTGGACCCAGAGTCGTTTGAAACACAGAGTAGAGTCATCAATTTCCTAAAGCCGCATAGATTGTGTTTTCGTACAAAAGTACCCTACGACCCGCTCGGAGTTCGGGTTTTCGCAATTACAGGCCCTGAGCTCCTCGAAAGTGTTTTCCAGACCCAAGAAAAGCAAGAAACCCGTTTTAGAAAGAAAAGTGGCTCGAAATATCCTAAAAACCGCTTCTGAACCAAGAATCCACTCTAATGAATTTCGAGGCGAAAGTCGAGACAGGGACAACCGAAACCCCTTTTAGAGTAAATCGCGTTCCCGGATTCTTCTAGAGGGTGCCTTTGGAGCCAGAGTCGCATGAAACAAAGTGTGGAGTCAACAATTTCCTAGAGCCGGATAGCTTGTGTTTTCGCACGAAATAACCGTACGACCCGCACGAAGTTAGGGTTTTCGCATTTACTGACTCTGAGCTCCCCAAAAGTGTTTTCCAAAGTCATGATTGGCCGTAAACCCGTTTTAAACCTAATGTAAGCTCGAAATACCCTAAAGAGCGTATCTCACCCTAGAATCCCATTGAACGGATTTAGAGGCGTAAGAGGAGACATGGACACCCGAAACCCCATTTAGAGTAAAACGTGATCCCGGATTCTTCTAGAGTGTGTCTCTGGACCCAGAGTCGTTTGAAACACAGAGTAGAGTCATCAATTTCCTAAAGCCGCATAGATTGTGTTTTCGTACAAAAGTACCCTACGACCCACTCGGAGTTCGGGTTTTCGCATTCACAGACACTGAGCTCCTCGAAAGTGTTTTCCAGAACCAAGACAAGCACGAAACCCGTTTTAGAAAGAAAAGTGGCTCGAAATATCCTAAAAAGCACTTCTGAACCAAGAATCCACTCTAATGAATTTCGAGGCGAAAGTCGAGACAGGGACAACCGAAACCCCTTTTAGAGTAAATCGCGTTCCCGGATTCTTCTAGAGGGTGCCTTTGGAGCCAGAGTCGCATGAAACAAAGTGTGGAGTCAACAATTTCCTAGAGCCGGATAGCTTGTGTTTTCGCACGAAAGAACCGTACGACCCGCACGAAGTTAGTGTTTTCGCATTTACTGACTCTGAGCTCCCCAAAAGTGTTTTCCAAAGTCATGATTGGCCCTAAACCCGTTTTAAACCTAATGGAAGCTCGAAATACCCTAAAGAGCGCATCTCACCCTAGAATCCCATTGAACGGATTTAGAGGCGTAAGAGGAGAGATGGACACCCGAAACCCCATTTAGAGTAAAACGTGATCCCGGATTCTTCTAGAGTGTGTCTCTGGACCCAGAGTCGTTTGAAACACAGAGTAGATTCATCAATTTCCTAAAGCCGCATAGATTGTGTTTTCGTACAAAAGTACCCTACGACCCGCTCGGAGTTCGGGTTTTCGCAATGACAGACACTGAGCTCCTCGAAAGTGTTTTCCAGACCCAAGACAAGCACGAAACCCGTTTTAGAAAGAAAAGTGGCTCGAAATATCCTAAAAAGCGCTTCTGAACCAAGAATCCACTCTCATGAATTTCGAGGCGAAAGTCGAGACAGGGACAACCGAAACCCCTTTTAGAGTAAATCGCGTTCCCGGATTCTTCTAGAGGGTGCCTTTGGAGCAAGAGTCGCATGAAACAAAGTGTGGAGTCAACAATTTCCTAGAGCCGGATAGCTTGTGTTTTCGCACGAAAGAACCGTACGACCCGCACGAAGTTAGGGTTTTCGCATTTACTGACTCTGAGCTCCCCAAAAGTGTTTTCCAAAGTCATGATTGGCCGTAAACCCGTTTTAAACCTAATGTAAGCTCGAAATACCCTAAAGAGCGCATCTCACCCTAGAATCCCATTGAACGGATTTAGAGGCGTAAGAGGAGACATGGACACCCGAAACCCCATTTAGATTAAAACGTGATCCCGGATTCTTCTAGAGTGTGTCTCTGGACCCAGAGTCGTTTGAAACACAGAGTAGAGTCATCAATTTCCTAAAGCCGCATAAATTGTGTTTTCGTACAAAAGTACCCTACGACCCGCTCGGAGTTCGGGTTTTCGCAATGACAGACACCGAGCTCCTCGAAAGTATTTTCCAGACCCAAGAGAAGCACGAAACCCGTTTTAGAAAGAAAAGTGGCTCGAAATATCCTAAAAAGCACTTCTGAACCAAGAATCCACTCTAATGAATTTCGAGGCGAAAGTCGAGACAGGGACAACCGAAACCCTTTTAGAGTAAATCGCGTTCCCGGATTCTTCTAGAGGGTGCCTTTGGAGCCAGAGTCGCATGAAACAAAGTGTGGAGTCAACAATTTCCTAGAGCCGGATAGCTTGTTTTTTCGCACGAAAGAACCGTACGACCCGTACGAAGTTAGGGTTTTCGCATTTACTTACTCTGAGCTCCCCAAAAGTGTTTTCCAAAGTCATGATTGGCCCTAAACCCGTTTTAAACCTAATGGAAGCTCGAAATACCCTAAAGAGCGCATCTCACCCCAGAATCCCATTGAACGGATTTAGAGGCGTAAGAGGAGACATGGACACCCGAAACCCCATTTAGAGTAAAACGTGATCCCGGATTCTTCTAGAGTGTGTCTCTGGACCCAGAGTCGTTTGAAACACAGAGTAGAGTCATCAATTTCCTAAAGCCGCATAGATTGTGTTTTCATACAAAAGTACCCGACGACCCGCTCGGAGTTCGGGTTTTCGCAATGACAAACACTGAGCTCCTCGAAAGTGTTTTCCAGACCCAAGACAAGCACGAAACCCGTTTTAGAAAGAAAAGTGGCTCGAAATATCCTAAAAAGCGCTTCTGAACCAAGAATCCACTCTAATGAATTTCGAGGCGAAAGTCGAGACTGGGACAACCGAAACCCCTTTTAGAGTAAATCGCGTTCCCGAATTCTTCTAGAGGGTGCTTTTGGAGCCAGAGTCGCATGAAACAAAGTGTGGAGTCACCAATTTCCTAGAGCCGGATAGCTTGTGTTTTCGCACGAAAGAACCGTACGACCCGCACGAAGTTAGGGTTTTCGCATTTACTGACTCTGAGCTCCCCAAAAGTGTTTTCCAAAGTCATGATTGGCCGTAAACCCGTTTTAAACCTAATGTAAGCTCGAAATACCCTAAAGAGCGCATCTCACCCTAGAATCCCATTGAACGGATTTAGAGGCCTAAGAGGAGACATGGACACCCGAAACCCCATTTAGATTAAAACGTGATCCCGAATTCTTCTAGAGTGTGTCTCTGGACCCAGAGTCGTTTGAAACACAGAGTAGAGTCATCAATTTCCTAAAGCCGCATAAATTGTGTTTTCGTACAAAAGTACCCTACGACCCGCTCGGAGTTCGGGTTTTCGCAATGACAGACACCGAGCTCCTCGAAAGTGTTTTCCAGACCCAAGACAAGCACGAAACCCGTTTTAGAAAGAAAAGTGGCTCGAAATATCCTAAAAAGCGCTTCTGAACCAAGAATCCACTCTAATGAATTTCGAGGCGAAAGTCGAGACAGGGACAACCGAAACCCTTTTAGAGTAAATCGCGTTCCCGGATTCTTCTAGAGGGTGCCTTTGGAGCCAGAGTCGCATGAAACAAAGTGTGGAGTCAACAATTTCCTAGATCCGGATAGCTTGTTTTTTCGCACGAAAGAACCGTACGACCCGCACGAAGTTAGGGTTTTCGCATTTACTGACTCTGAGCTCCCCAAAAGTGTTTTCCAAAGTCATGATTGGCCCTAAACCCGTTTTAAACGTAATGGAAGATCGAAATACCCTAAAGAGCGCATCTCACCCTAGAATCCCATTGAACGGATTTAGAGGCGTAAGAGGAGACATGGACACCCGAAACCCCATTTAGAGTAAAACGTGATCCCGGATTCTTCTAGAGTGTGTCTCTGGACCCAGAGTCGTTTGAAACACAGAGTAGAGTCATCAATTTCCAAAAGCCGCATAGATTGTGTTTTCGTACAAAAGTACCGTACGACCCGCTCGGAGTTCGGGTTTTCGCATTCACAGACACTGAGCTCCTCGAAAGTGTTTTCCAGACCCAAGACAAGCACGAAACCTGTTTTAGAAAGAAAAGTGGCTCGAACAATCCTAAAAAGCACTTCTGAACCAAGAATCCACTCTAATGAATTTCGAGGCGAAAGTCGAGACAGGGACAACCGAAACCCCTTTTAGAGTAAATCGCGTTCCCGGATTCTTCTAGAGGGTGCCTTTGGAGCCAGAGTCGCATGAAACAAAGTGTGGAGTCAACAATTTTCTAGAGCCGGATAGCTTGTGTTTTCGCACGAAAGAACCGTACGACCCGCACGAAGTTAGGGTTTTCGCATTTACTGACTCTGAGCTCCCCAAAAGTGTTTTCCAAAGTCATGATTGGCCCTAAACCCGTTTTAAACCTAATGGAAGCTCGAAATACCCTAAAGAGCGCATCTCACCCTAGAATCCCATTGAACGGATTTAGAGGCGTAAGAGGAGAGATGGACACCCGAAACCCCATTTAGAGTAAAACGTGATCCCGGATTCTTCTAGAGTGTGTCTCTGGACCCAGAGTCGTTTGAAACACAGAGTAGAGTCATCAATTTCCAAAAGCCGCATAGATTGTGTTTTCGTACAAAAGTACCCTACGACCCGCTCGGAGTTCGGGTTTTCGCATTCACAGACACTGAGCTCCTCGAAAGTGTTTTCCAGACCCAAGACAAGCACGAAACCCGTTTTAGAAAGAAAAGTGGCTCGAAATATCCTAAAAAGCGCTTCTGAACCAAGAATTCACTCTAATGAATTTCGAGGCGAAAGTCGAGACAGGGACAACCGAAACCCCTTTTAGAGTAAATCGCGTTCCCGGATTCTTCTAGAGGGTGCCTTTGGAGCAAGAGTCGCATGAAACAAAGTGTGGAGTCAACAATTTCCTAGAGCCGGATAGCTTGTTTTTTCGCACGAAAGAACCGTACGACCCGCACGAAGTTAGGGTTTTCGCATTTACTGACTCTGAGCTCCCCAAAAGTGTTTTCCAAAGTCATGATTGGCCCTAAACCCGTTTTAAACGTAATGGAAGCTCGAAATACCCTAAAGAGCGCATCTCACCCTAGAATCCCATTGAACGGATTTAGAGGCGTAAGAGGAGACATGGACACCCGAAACCCCATTTAGAGTAAAACGTGATCCCGGATTCTTCTAGAGTGTGTCTCTGGACCCAGAGTCGCTTGAAACACATAGTAGAGTCATCAATTTCCTAAAGCCGCATAGATTGTGTTTTCGTACAAAAGTACCCTACGACCCGCTCGGAGTTCGGGTTTTCGCAATGACAGACACTGAGCTCCTCGAAAGTGTTTTCCAGACCCAAGACAAGCACGAAACCCGTTTTAGAAAGAAAAGTGGCTCGAAATATCCTAAAAAGCGCTTCTGAACCAAGAATCCACTCTAATGAATTTCGAGGCGAAAGTCGAGACAGGGACAACCGAAACCCCTTTTAGAGTAAATCGCGTTCCCGGATTCTTCTAGAGGGTGCCTTTGGAGCCAGAGTCGCATGAAACAAAGTGTGGAGTCAACAATTTCCAAGTCCGGATAGCTTGTGTTTTCGGACGAAAGAACCGTAGGACCCGCACGAAGTTAGGGTTTTCGCATTTACTGACTCTGAGCTCCCCAAAATTGTTTTCCAAAGTATTGATTGGCCCTAAACCCGTTTTAAACCTAATGGAAGCTCGAAATACCCTAAAGAGCGCATCTCACCCTAGAATCCCATTGAACGGATTTAGAGGCGTAAGAGGAGACATGGACACCCGAAACCCCATTTAGAGTAAAACGTGATCCCGGATTCTTCTAGAGTGTGTCTCTGGACCCAGAGTCGTTTGAAACACAGAGTAGAGTCATCAATTTCGTAAAGCCGCATAGATTGTGTTTTCGTACAAAAGTACCCTACGACCCGCTCGGAGTTCGGGTTTTCGCAATGACAGACACTGAGCTCCTCGAAAGTGTTTTCCAGACCCAAGACAAGCACGAAACCCGTTTTAGAAAGAAAAGTGGCTCGAAATATCCTAAAAAGCACTTCTGAACCAAGAATCCACTCTAATGAATTTCGAGGCGAAAGTCGAGACAGGGACAACCGAAACCCCTTTTAGAGTAAATCGCGTTCCCGGATTCTTCTAGAGGGTGCCTTTGGAGCCAGAGTCGCATGAAACAAAGTGTGGAGTCAACAATTTTCTAGAGCCGGATAGCTTGTGTTTTCGCACGAAAGAACCGTACGACCCGCACGAAGTTAGGGTTTTCGCATTTACTGACTCTGAGCTCCCCAAAAGTGTTTTCCAAAGTCATGATTGGCCCTAAACCCGTTTTAAACCTAATGGAAGCTCGAAATACCCTAAAGAGCGCATCTCACCCTAGAATCCCATTGAACGGATTTAGAGGCGTAAGAGGAGATATGGACACCCGAAACCCCATTTAGAGTAAAACGTGATCCCGGATTCTTCTAGAGTGTGTCTCTGGACCCAGAGTCGTTTGAAACACAGAGTAGAGTCATCAATTTCCAAAAGCCGCATAGATTGTGTTTTCGTACAAAAGTACCCTACGACCCGCTCGGAGTTCGGGTTTTCGAATTCACAGACACTGAGCTCCTCGAAAGTGTTTTCCAGACCCAAGAGAAGCACGAAACCCGTTTTAGAAAGAAAAGTGGCTCGAAATATCCTAAAAAGCACTTCTGAACCAAGAATCCACTGTAATGAATTTCGAGGCGAAAGTCGAGACAGGGACAACCGAAACCCCTTTTAGAGTAAATCACGTTCCCGGATTTTTCTAGAGGGTGCCTTTGGAGCCAGAGTCGCATGAAACAAAGTGTGGAGTCAACAATTTCCAAGTCCGGATAGCTTGTGTTTTCGGACGAAAGAACCGTAGGACCCGCACGAAGTTAGGGTTTTCGCATTTACTGACTCTGAGCTCCCCAAAATTGTTTTCCAAAGTATTGATTGGCCCTAAACCCGTTTTAAACCTAATGGAAGCTCGAAATACCCTAAAGAGCGCATCTCACCCTAGAATCCCATTGAACGGATTTAGAGGCGTAAGAGGAGACATGGACACCCGAAACCCCATTTAGAGTAAAACGTGATCCCGGATTCTTCTAGAGTGTGTCTCTGGACCCAGAGTCGTTTGAAACACAGAGTAGAGTCATCAATTTCCTAAAGCCGCATAGATTGTGTTTTCGTACAAAAGTACCCTACGACCCGCTCGGAGTTCGGGTTTTCGCAATGACAGACACTGAGCTCCTCGAAAGTGTTTTCCAGACCCAAGACAAGCACGAAACCCGTTTTAGAAAGAAAAGTGGCTCGAAATATCCTAAAAAGCGCTTCTGAACCAAGAATCCACTCTAATGAATTTCGAGGCGAAAGTCGAGACTGGGACAACCGAAACCCCTTTTAGAGTAAATCGCGTTCCCGAATTCTTCTAGAGGGTGCTTTTGGAGCCAGAGTCGCATGAAACAAAGTGTGGAGTCACCAATTTCCTAGAGCCGGATAGCTTGTGTTTTCGCACGAAAGAACCGTACGACCCGCACGAAGTTAGGGTTTTCGCATTTACTGACTCTGAGCTCCCCAAAAGTGTTTTCCAAAGTCATGATTGGCCGTAAACCCGTTTTAAACCTAATGTAAGCTCGAAATACCCTAAAGAGCGCATCTCACCCTAGAATCCCATTGAACGGATTTAGAGGCGTAAGAGGAGACATGGACACCCGAAACCCCATTTAGATTAAAACGTGATCCCGAATTCTTCTAGAGTGTGTCTCTGGACCCAGAGTCGTTTGAAACACAGAGTAGAGTCATCAATTTCCTAAAGCCGCATAAATTGTGTTTTCGTACAAAAGTACCCTACGACCCGCTCGGAGTTCGGGTTTTCGCAATGACAGACACCGAGCTCCTCGAAAGTGTTTTCCAGACCCAAGACAAGCACGAAACCCGTTTTAGAAAGAAAAGTGGCTCGAAATATCCTAAAAAGCGCTTCTGAACCAAGAATCCACTCTAATGAATTTCGAGGCGAAAGTCGAGACAGGGACAACCGAAACCCTTTTAGAGTAAATCGCGTTCCCGGATTCTTCTAGAGGGTGCCTTTGGAGCCAGAGTCGCATGAAACAAAGTGTGGAGTCAACAATTTCCTAGATCCGGATAGCTTGTTTTTTCGCACGAAAGAACCGTACGACCCGCACGAAGTTAGGGTTTTCGCATTTACTGACTCTGAGCTCCCCAAAAGTGTTTTCCAAAGTCATGATTGGCCCTAAACCCGTTTTAAACGTAATGGAAGATCGAAATACCCTAAAGAGCGCATCTCACCCTAGAATCCCATTGAACGGATTTAGAGGCGTAAGAGGAGACATGGACACCCGAAACCCCATTTAGAGTAAAACGTGATCCCGGATTCTTCTAGAGTGTGTCTCTGGACCCAGAGTCGTTTGAAACACAGAGTAGAGTCATCAATTTCCAAAAGCCGCATAGATTGTGTTTTCGTACAAAAGTACCGTACGACCCGCTCGGAGTTCGGGTTTTCGCATTCACAGACACTGAGCTCCTCGAAAGTGTTTTCCAGACCCAAGACAAGCACGAAACCCGTTTTAGAAAGAAAAGTGGCTCGAACAATCCTAAAAAGCACTTCTGAACCAAGAATCCACTCTAATGAATTTCGAGGCGAAAGTCGAGACAGGGACAACCGAAACCCCTTTTAGAGTAAATCGCGTTCCCGGATTCTTCTAGAGGGTGCCTTTGGAGCCAGAGTCGCATGAAACAAAGTGTGGAGTCAACAATTTTCTAGAGCCGGATAGCTTGTGTTTTCGCACGAAAGAACCGTACGACCCGCACGAAGTTAGGGTTTTCGCATTTACTGACTCTGAGCTCCCCAAAAGTGTTTTCCAAAGTCATGATTGGCCCTAAACCCGTTTTAAACCTAATGGAAGCTCGAAATACCCTAAAGAGCGCATCTCACCCTAGAATCCCATTGAACGGATTTAGAGGCGTAAGAGGAGAGATGGACACCCGAAACCCCATTTAGAGTAAAACGTGATCCCGGATTCTTCTAGAGTGTGTCTCTGGACCCAGAGTCGTTTGAAACACAGAGTAGAGTCATCAATTTCCAAAAGCCGCATAGATTGTGTTTTCGTACAAAAGTACCCTACGACCCGCTCGGAGTTCGGGTTTTCGCATTCACAGACACTGAGCTCCTCGAAAGTGTTTTCCAGACCCAAGACAAGCACGAAACCCGTTTTAGAAAGAAAAGTGGCTCGAAATATCCTAAAAAGCGCTTCTGAACCAAGAATTCACTCTAATGAATTTCGAGGCGAAAGTCGAGACAGGGACAACCGAAACCCCTTTTAGAGTAAATCGCGTTCCCGGATTCTTCTAGAGGGTGCCTTTGGAGCAAGAGTCGCATGAAACAAAGTGTGGAGTCAACAATTTCCTAGAGCCGGATAGCTTGTTTTTTCGCACGAAAGAACCGTACGACCCGCACGAAGTTAGGGTTTTCGCATTTACTGACTCTGAGCTCCCCAAAAGTGTTTTCCAAAGTCATGATTGGCCCTAAACCCGTTTTAAACGTAATGGAAGCTCGAAATACCCTAAAGAGCGCATCTCACCCTAGAATCCCATTGAACGGATTTAGAGGCGTAAGAGGAGACATGGACACCCGAAACCCCATTTAGAGTAAAACGTGATCCCGGATTCTTCTAGAGTGTGTCTCTGGACCCAGAGTCGCTTGAAACACAGAGTAGAGTCATCAATTTCCTAAAGGCGCATAGATTGTGTTTTCGTACAAAAGTACCCTACGACCCGCTCGGAGTTCGGGTTTTCGCAATGACAGACACTGAGCTCCTCGAAAGTGTTTTCCAGACCCAAGACAAGCACGAAACCCGTTTTAGAAAGAAAAGTGGCTCGAAATATCCTAAAAAGCGCTTCTGAACCAAGAATCCACTCTAATGAATTTCGAGGCGAAAGTCGAGACAGGGACAACCGAAACCCCTTTTAGAGTAAATCGCGTTCCCGGATTCTTCTAGAGGGTGCCTTTGGAGCCAGAGTCGCATGAAACAAAGTGTGGAGTCAACAATTTCCAAGTCCGGATAGCTTGTGTTTTCGGACGAAAGAACCGTAGGACCCGCACGAAGTTAGGGTTTTCGCATTTACTGACTCTGAGCTCCCCAAAATTGTTTTCCAAAGTATTGATTGGCCCTAAACCCGTTTTAAACCTAATGGAAGCTCGAAATACCCTAAAGAGCGCATCTCACCCTAGAATCCCATTGAACGGATTTAGAGGCGTAAGAGGAGACATGGACACCCGAAACCCCATTTAGAGTAAAACGTGATCCCGGATTCTTCTAGAGTGTGTCTCTGGACCCAGAGTCGTTTGAAACACAGAGTAGAGTCATCAATTTCGTAAAGCCGCATAGATTGTGTTTTCGTACAAAAGTACCCTACGACCCGCTCGGAGTTCGGGTTTTCGCAATGACAGACACTGAGCTCCTCGAAAGTGTTTTCCAGACCCAAGACAAGCACGAAACCCGTTTTAGAAAGAAAAGTGGCTCGAAATATCCTAAAAAGCACTTCTGAACCAAGAATCCACTCTAATGAATTTCGAGGCGAAAGTCGAGACAGGGACAACCGAAACCCCTTTTAGAGTAAATCGCGTTCCCGGATTCTTCTAGAGGGTGCCTTTGGAGCCAGAGTCGCATGAAACAAAGTGTGGAGTCAACAATTTTCTAGAGCCGGATAGCTTGTGTTTTCGCACGAAAGAACCGTACGACCCGCACGAAGTTAGGGTTTTCGCATTTACTGACTCTGAGCTCCCCAAAAGTGTTTTCCAAAGTCATGATTGGCCCTAAACCCGTTTTAAACCTAATGGAAGCTCGAAATACCCTAAAGAGCGCATCTCACCCTAGAATCCCATTGAACGGATTTAGAGGCGTAAGAGGAGATATGGACACCCGAAACCCCATTTAGAGTAAAACGTGATCCCGGATTCTTCTAGAGTGTGTCTCTGGACCCAGAGTCGTTTGAAACACAGAGTAGAGTCATCAATTTCCAAAAGCCGCATAGATTGTGTTTTCGTACAAAAGTACCCTACGACCCGCTCGGAGTTCGGGTTTTCGAATTCACAGACACTGAGCTCCTCGAAAGTGTTTTCCAGACCCAAGAGAAGCACGAAACCCGTTTTAGAAAGAAAAGTGGCTCGAAATATCCTAAAAAGCACTTCTGAACCAAGAATCCACTGTAATGAATTTCGAGGCGAAAGTCGAGACAGGGACAACCGAAACCCCTTTTAGAGTAAATCACGTTCCCGGATTTTTCTAGAGGGTGCCTTTGGAGCCAGAGTCGCATGAAACAAAGTGTGGAGTCAACAATTTCCAAGTCCGGATAGCTTGTGTTTTCGGACGAAAGAACCGTAGGACCCGCACGAAGTTAGGGTTTTCGCATTTACTGACTCTGAGCTCCCCAAAATTGTTTTCCAAAGTATTGATTGGCCCTAAACCCGTTTTAAACCTAATGGAAGCTCGAAATACCCTAAAGAGCGCATCTCACCCTAGAATCCCATTGAACGGATTTAGAGGCGTAAGAGGAGACATGGACACCCGAAACCCCATTTAGAGTAAAACGTGATCCCGGATTCTTCTAGAGTGTGTCTCTGGACCCAGAGTCGTTTGAAACACAGAGTAGAGTCATCAATTTCCTAAAGCCGCATAGATTGTGTTTTCGTACAAAAGTACCCTACGACCCGCTCGGAGTTCGGGTTTTCGCAATGACAGACACTGAGCTCCTCGAAAGTGTTTTCCAGACCCAAGACAAGCACGAAACCCGTTTTAGAAAGAAAAGTGGCTCGAAATATCCTAAAAAGCACTTCTGAACCAAGAATCCACTCGAATGAATTTCGAGGCGAAAGTCGAGACAGGGACAACCGAAACCCCTTTTAGAGTAAATCGCGTTCCCGGATTCTTCTAGAGGGTGCCTTTGGAGCCAGAGTCGCATGAAACAAAGTGTGGAGTCAACAATTTTCTAGAGCCGGATAGCTTGTGTTTTCGGACGAAAGAACCGTAGGACCCGCACGAAGTTAGGGTTTTCGCATTTACTGACTCTGAGCTCCCCAAAATTGTTTTCCAAAGTATTGATTGGCCCTAAACCCGTTTTAAACCTAATGGAAGCTCGAAATACCCTAAAGAGCGCATCTCACCCTAGAATCCCATTGAACGGATTTAGAGGCGTAAGAGGAGACATGGACACCCGAAACCCCATTTAGAGTAAAACGTGATCCCGGATTCTTCTAGAGTGTGTCTCTGGACCCAGAGTCGTTTGAAACACAGAGTAGATTCATCAATTTCCTAAAGCCGCATAGATTGTGTTTTCGTACAAAAGTACCCTACGACCCGCTCGGAGTTCGGGTTTTCGCAATGACAGACACTGAGCTCCTCGAAAGTGTTTTCCAGACCCAAGACAAGCACGAAACCCGTTTTAGAAAGAAAAGTGGCTCGAAATATCCTAAAAAGCACTTCTGAACCAAGAATCCACTCTAATGAATTTCGAGGCGAAAGTCGAGACAGGGACAACCGAAACCCCTTTTAGAGTAAATCGCGTTCCCGGATTCTTCTAGAGGGTGCCTTTGGAGCCAGAGTCGCATGAAACAAAGTGTGGAGTCAACAATTTTCTAGAGCCGGATAGCTTGTGTTTTCGCACGAAAGAACCGTACGACCCGCACGAAGTTAGGGTTTTCGCATTTACTGACTCTGAGCTCCCCAAAAGTGTTTTCCAAAGTCATGATTGGCCCTAAACCCGTTTTAAACCTAATGGAAGCTCGAAATACCCTAAAGAGCGCATCTCACCCTAGAATCCCATTGAACGGATTTAGAGGCGTAAGAGGAGATATGGACACCCGAAACCCCATTTAGAGTAAAACGTGATCCCGGATTCTTCTAGAGTGTGTCTCTGGACCCAGAGTCGTTTGAAACACAGAGTAGAGTCATCAATTTCCAAAAGCCGCATAGATTGTGTTTTCGTACAAAAGTACCCTACGACCCGCTCGGAGTTCGGGTTTTCGCATTCACAGACACTGAGCTCCTCGAAAGTGTTTTCCAGACCCAAGAGAAGCACGAAACCCGTTTTAGAAAGAAAAGTGGCTCGAAATATCCTAAAAAGCACTTCTGAACCAAGAATCCACTCTAATGAATTTCGAGGCGAAAGTCGAGACAGGGACAACCGAAACCCCTTTTAGAGTAAATCATGTTCCCGGATTTTTCTAGAGGGTGCCTTTGGAGCCAGAGTCGCATGAAACAAAGTGTGGAGTCAACAATTTCCTAGAGCCGGATAGCTTGTGTTTTCGCACGAAAGAACCGTAGGACCCGCACGAAGTTAGGGTTTTTGCATTTACTTACTCTGAGCTCCCCAAAAGTGTTTTCCAAAGTCATGATTGGCCCTAAACCCGTTTTAAACCTAATGGAAGCTCGAAATACCCTAAAGAGCGCATCTCACCCTAGAATCCCATTGAACGGATTTAGAGGCGTAAGAGGAGACATGGACACCCGAAACCCCATTTAGAGTAAAACGTGATCCCGGATTCTTCTAGAGTGTGTCTCTGGACCCAGAGTCGTTTGAAACACAGAGTAGAGTCATCAATTTCCTAAAGCCGCATAGATTGTGTTTTCGTACAAAAGTACCCTACGACCCGCTCGGAGTTCGGGTTTTCGCAATGACAGACACTGAGCTCCTCGAAAGTGTTTTCCAGACCCAAGACAAGCACGAAACCCGTTTTAGAAAGAAAAGTGGCTCGAAATATCCTAAAAAGCACTTCTGAACCAAGAATCCACTCTAATGAATTTCGAGGCGAAAGTCGAGACAGGGACAACCGAAACCCCTTTTAGAGTAAATCGCGTTCCCGGATTCTTCTAGAGGGTGCCTTTGGAGCCAGAGTCGCATGAAACAAAGTGTGGAGTCAACAATTTTCTAGAGCCGGATAGCTTGTGTTTTCGCACGAAAGAACCGTAGGACCCGCACGAAGTTAGGGTTTTTGCATTTACTTACTCTGAGCTCCCCAAAAGTGTTTTCCAAAGTCATGATTGGCCCTAAACCCGTTTTAAACCTAATGGAAGCTCGAAATACCCTAAAGAGCGCATCTCACCCTAGAATCCCATTGAACGGATTTAGAGGCGTAAGAGGAGACATGGACACCCGAAACCCCATTTAGATTAAAACGTGATCCCGGATTCTTCTAGAGTGTGTCTCTGGACCCAGAGTCGTTTGAAACACAGAGTAGAGTCATCAATTTCCTAAAGCCGCATAGATTGTGTTTTCGTACAAAAGTACCCTACGACCCGCTCGGAGTTCGGGTTTTCGCAATGACAGACACTGAGCTCCTCGAAAGTGTTTTCCAGACCTAAGACAAGCACGAAACCCGTTTTAGAAAGAAAAGTGGCTCGAAATATCCTAAAAAGCACTTCTGAACCAAGAATCCACTCTAATGAATTTCGAGGCGAAAGTCGAGACAGGGACAACCGAAACCCCTTTTAGAGTAAATCGCGTTCCCGGATTCTTCTAGAGGGTGCCTTTGGAGCCAGAGTCGCATGAAACAAAGTGTGGAGTCAACAATTTTCTAGAGCCGGATAGCTTTTGTTTTCGCACGAAAGAACCGTACGACCCGCACGAAGTTAGGGTTTTCGCATTTACTGACTCTGAGCTCCCCAAAAGTGTTTTCCAAAGTCATGATTGGCCCTAAACCCGTTTTAAACCTAATGGAAGCTCGAAATACCCTAAAGAGCGCATCTCACCCTAGAATCCCATTGAACGGATTTAGAGGCGTAAGAGGAGATATGGACACCCGAAACCCCATTTAGAGTAAAACGTGATCCCGGATTCTTCTAGAGTGTGTCTCTGGACCCAGAGTCGTTTGAAACACAGAGTAGAGTCATCAATTTCCAAAAGCCGCATAGATTGTGTTTTCGTACAAAAGTACCCTACGACACGCTCGGAGTTCGGGTTTTCGCATTCACAGACACTGAGCTCCTCGAAAGTGTTTTCCAGACCCAAGAGAAGCACGAAACCAGTTTTAGAAAGAAAAGTGGCTCGAAATATCCTAAAAAGCACTTCTGAACCAAGAATCCACTGTAATGAATTTCGAGGCGAAAGTCGAGACAGGGACAACCGAAACCCCTTTTAGAGTAAATCATGTTCCGGATTTTTCTAGAGGGTGCCTTTGGAGCCAGAGTCGCATGAAACAAAGTGTGGAGTCAACAATTTCCTAGAGCCGGATAGCTTGTGTTTTCGCACGAAAGAACCGTAGGACCCGCACGAAGTTAGGGTTTTTGCATTTACTTACTCTGAGCTCCCCAAAAGTGTTTTCCAAAGTCATGATTGGCCCTAAACCCGTTTTAAACCTAATGGAAGCTCGAAATACCCTAAAGAGCGCATCTCACCCTAGAATCCCATTGAACGGATTTAGAGGCGTAAGAGGAGACATGGACACCCGAAACCCCATTTAGAGTAAAACGTGATCCCGGATTCTTCTAGAGTGTGTCTCTGGACCCAGAGTCGTTTGAAACACAGAGTAGATTCATCAATTTCCTAAAGCCGCATAGATTGTGTTTTCGTACAAAAGTACCCTACGACCCGCTCGGAGTTCGGGTTTTCGCAATGACAGACACTGAGCTCCTCGAAAGTGTTTTCCAGACCCAAGACAAGCACGAAACCCGTTTTAGAAAGAAAAGTGGCTCGAAATATCCTAAAAAGCACTTCTGAACCAAGAATCCACTCTAATGAATTTCGAGGCGAAAGTCGAGACAGGGACAACCGAAACCCCTTTTAGAGTAAATCGCGTTCCCGGATTCTTCTAGAGGGTGCCTTTGGAGCCAGAGTCGCATGAAACAAAGTGTGGAGTCAACAATTTTCTAGAGCCGGATAGCTTGTGTTTTCGCACGAAAGAACCGTACGACCCGCACGAAGTTAGGGTTTTCGCATTTACTGACTCTGAGCTCCCCAAAAGTGTTTTCCAAAGTCATGATTGGCCCTAAACCCGTTTTAAACCTAATGGAAGCTCGAAATACCCTAAAGAGCGCATCTCACCCTAGAATCCCATTGAACGGATTTAGAGGCGTAAGAGGAGATATGGACACCCGAAACCCCATTTAGAGTAAAACGTGATCCCGGATTCTTCTAGAGTGTGTCTCTGGACCCAGAGTCGTTTGAAACACAGAGTAGAGTCATCAATTTCCAAAAGCCGCATAGATTGTGTTTTCGTACAAAAGTACCCTACGACCCGCTCGGAGTTCGGGTATTCGCATTCACAGACACTGAGCTCCTCGAAAGTGTTTTCCAGACCCAAGAGAAGCACGAAACCCGTTTTAGAAAGAAAAGTGGCTCGAAATATCCTAAAAAGCACTTCTGAACCAAGAATCCACTGTAATGAATTTCGAGGCGAAAGTCGAGACAGGGACAACCGAAACCCCTTTTAGAGTAAATCATGTTCCCGGATTTTTCTAGAGGGTGCCTTTGGAGCCAGAGTCGCATGAAACAAAGTGTGGAGTCAACAATTTCCTAGAGCCGGATAGCTTGTGTTTTCGCACGAAAGAACCGTACGACCCGCACGAAGTTAGGGTTTTTGCATTTACTTACTCTGAGCTCCCCAAAAGTGTTTTCCAAAGTCATGATTGGCCCTAAACCCGTTTTAAACCTAATGGAAGCTCGAAATACCCTAAAGAGCGCATCTCACCCTAGAATCCCATTGAACGGATTTAGAGGCGTAAGAGGAGACATGGACACCCGAAACCCCATTTAGAGTAAAACGTGATCCCGGATTCTTCTAGAGTGTGTCTCTGGACCCAGAGTCGTTTGAAACACAGAGTAGATTCATCAATTTCCTAAAGCCGCATAGATTGTGTTTTCGTACAAAAGTACCCTACGACCCGCTCGGAGTTCGGGTTTTCGCAATGACAGACACTGAGCTCCTCGAAAGTGTTTTCCAGACCCAAGACAAGCACGAAACCCGTTTTAGAAAGAAAAGTGGCTCGAAATATCCT
The DNA here is from genome assembly GCA_038049695.1 of Cinnamomum chago. Taxonomy (NCBI): domain Eukaryota; kingdom Viridiplantae; phylum Streptophyta; class Magnoliopsida; order Laurales; family Lauraceae; genus Cinnamomum; species Cinnamomum chago. The sequence goes on from CP142455.1 coordinate 40,205,579, forward strand.
AAAAAGCACTTCTGAACCAAGAATCCACTCTAATGAATTTCGAGGCGAAAGTCGAGACAGGGACAACCGAAACCCCTTTTAGAGTAAATCGCGTTCCCGGATTCTTCTAGAGGGTGCCTTTGGAGCCAGAGTCGCATGAAACAAAGTGTGGAGTCAACAATTTTCTAGAGCCGGATAGCTTGTGTTTTCGCACGAAAGAACCGTACGACCCGCACGAAGTTAGGGTTTTCGCATTTACTGACTCTGAGCTCCCCAAAAGTGTTTTCCAAAGTCATGATTGGCCCTAAACCCGTTTTAAACCTAATGGAAGCTCGAAATACCCTAAAGAGCGCATCTCACCCTAGAATCCCATTGAACGGATTTAGAGGCGTAAGAGGAGACATGGACACCCGAAACCCCATTTAGAGTAAAACGTGATCCCGGATTCTTCTAGAGTGTGTCTCTGGACCGAGAGTCGTTTGAAACACAGAGTAGAGTCATCAATTTCCTAAAGCCGCATAGATTGTGTTTTCGTACAAAAGTACCCTACGACCCGCTCGGAGTTCGGGTTTTCGCATTCACAGACACTGAGCTCCTCGAAAGTGTTTTCCAGACCCAAGACAAGCAAGAAACCCGTTTTAGAAAGAAAAGTGGCTCGAAATATCCTAAAAAGCGCTTCTGAACCAAGAATCCACTCTAATGAATTTCGAGGCGAAAGTCGAGATAGGGACAACCGAAACCCCTTTTAGAGTAAATCATGTTCCCGGATTTTTCTAGAGGGTGCCTTTGGAGCCAGAGTCGCATGAAACAAAGTGTGGAGTCAACAATTTCCTAGAGCCGGATAGCTTGTGTTTTCGCACGAAAGAACCGTAGGACCCGCACGAAGTTAGGGTTTTTGCATTTACTTACTCTGAGCTCCCCAAAATTGTTTTCCAAAGTCATGATTGGCCCTAAACCCGTTTTAAACCTAATGGTAGCTCGAAATACCCTAAAGAGCGCATCTCACCCTAGAATCCCATTGAACGGATTTAGAGGCGTAAGAGGTGACATGGACACCCGAAACCCCATTTAGAGTAAAACGTGATCCCGGATTCTTCTAGAGTGTGTCTCTGGACCCAGAGTCGTTTGAAACACAGAGTAGAGTCATCAATTTCCTAAAGCCGCATAGATTGTGTTTTCGTACAAAAGTACCCTACGACCCGCTCGGAGTTCGGGTTTTCGCATTCACAGACACTGAGCTCCTCGAAAGTGTTTTCCAGACCCAAGACAAGCACGAAACCCGTTTTAGAAAGAAAAGTGGCTCGAAATATCCTAAAAAGCACTTCTGAACCAAGAATCCACTCTAATGAATTTCGAGGCGAAAGTCGAGACAGGGACAACCGAAACCCCTTTTAGAGTAAATCGCGTTCCCGGATTCTTCTAGAGGGTGCCTTTGGAGCCAGAGTCGCATGAAACAAAGTGTGGAGTCAACAATTTCCTAGAGCCGGATAGCTTGTGTTTTCGCACGAAAGAACCGTAGGACCCGCACGAAGTTAGGGTTTTCGCATTTACTGACTCTGAGCTCCCCAAAAGTGTTTTCCAAAGTCATAATTGGCCCTAAACCCGTTTTAAACCTAATGGAAGCTCGAAATACCCTAAAGAGCGCATCTCACCCTAGAATCCCATTGAACGGATTTAGAGGCGTAAGAGGAGATATGGACACCCGAAACCCCATTTAGAGTAAAACGTGATCCCGGATTCTTCTAGAGTGTGTCTCTGGACCCAGAGTCGTTTGAAACACAGAGTAGAGTCATCAATTTCCAAAAGCCGCATAGATTGTGTTTTCGTACAAAAGTACCTTACGACCCGCTCGGAGTTCGGGTTTTCGCATTCACAGACACTGAGCTCCTCGAAAGTGTTTTCCAGACCCAAGAGAAGCACGAAACCCGTTTTAGAAAGAAAAGTGGCTCGAAATATCCTAAAAAGCACTTCTGAACCAAGAATCCACTGTAATGAATTTCGAGGCGAAAGTCGAGACAGGGACAACCGAAACCCCTTTTAGAGTAAATCATGTTCCCGGATTTTTCTAGAGGGTGCCTTTGGAGCCAGAGTCGCATGAAACAAAGTGTGGAGTCAACAATTTCCTAGAGCCGGATAGCTTGTGTTTTCGCACGAAAGAACCGTAGGACCCGCACGAAGTTAGGGTTTTTGCATTTACTTACTCTGAGCTCCCCAAAAGTGTTTTCCAAAGTCATGATTGGCCCTAAACCCGTTTTAAACCTAATGGTAGCTCGAAATACCCTAAAGAGCGCATCTCACCCTAGAATCCCATTGAACGGATTTAGAGGCGTAAGAGGTGACATGGACACCCGAAACCCCATTTAGAGTAAAACGTGCTCCCGGATTCTTCTAGAGTGTGTCTCTGGACCCAGAGTCGTTTGAAACACAGAGTAGAGTCATCAATTTCCTAAAGCCGCATAGATTGTGTTTTCGTACAAAAGTACCCTACGACCCGCTCGGAGTTCGGGTTTTCGCAATGACAGACACTGAGCTCCTCGAAAGTGTTTTCCAGAACCAAGACAAGCACGAACCCCGTTTTAGAAAGAAAAGTGGCTCGAAATATCCTAAAAAGCACTTCTGAACCAAGAATCCACTCTAATCAATTTCGAGGCGAAAGTCGAGACAGGGACAACCGAAACCCCTTTTAGAGTAAATCGCGTTCCCGGATTCTTCTAGAGGGTGCCTTTGGAGCCAGAGTCGCATGAAACAAAGTGTGGAGTCCACACTTTCCTAGAGCCGGATAGCTTGTGTTTTCGCACGAAAGAACCGTAGGACCCGCACGAAGTTAGTGTTTTCGCATTTACTGACTCTGAGCTCCCCAAAAGTGTTTTCCAAAGTCATGATTGGCCCTAAACCCGTTTTAAACCTAATGGAAGCTCGAAATACCCTAAAGAGCGCATCTCACCCTAGAATCCCATTGAACGGATTTAGAGGCGTAAGAGGAGATATGGACACCCGAAACCCCATTTAGAGTAAAACGTGATCCCGGATTCTTCTAGAGTGTGTCTCTGGACCCAGAGTCGTTTGAAACACAGAGTAGAGTCATCAATTTCCAAAAGCCGCATAGATTGTGTTTTCGTACAAAAGTACCCTACGACCCGCTCGGAGTTCGGGTTTTCGCATTCACAGACACTGAGCTCCTCGAAAGTGTTTTCCAGACCCAAGACAAGCACGAAACCCGTTTTAGAAAGAAAAGTGGCTCGAAATATCCTAAAAAGCGCTTCTGAACCAAGAATTCACTCTAATGAATTTCGAGGCGAAAGTCGAGACAGGGACAACCGAAACCCCTTTTAGAGTAAATCGCGTTCCCGGATTCTTCTAGAGGGTGCCTTTGGAGCAAGAGTCGCATGAAACAAAGTGTGGAGTCAACAATTTCCTAGATTCGGATAGCTTGTGTTTTCGCACGAAAGAACCGTACGACCCGCACGAAGTTAGGGTTTTCGCATTTACTGACTCTGAGCTCCCCAAAAGTGTTTTCCAAAGTCATAATTGGCCCTAAACCCGTTTTAAACCTAATGGAAGCTCGAAATACCCTAAAGAGCGCATCTCACCCTAGAATCCCATTGAACGGATTTAGAGGGGTAAGAGGAGACATGGACACCCGAAACCCCATTTAGAGTAAAACTTGATCCCGGATTCTTCTAGAGTGTCTCTGGACCCAAAGTCGTTTGAAACACAGAGTAGAGTCATCAATTTCCTAAAGCCGCATAGATTGTGTTTTCGTACAAAAGTACCCTACGACCCGCTCGGAGTTCGGATTTTCGCATTCACAGACACTGAGCTCCTCGAAAGTGTTTTGCAGACCCAAGAGAAGCACGAAACCCGTTTTAGAAAGAAAAGTGGCTCGAAATATCCTAAAAAGCGCTGATGAACCAAGAATCCACTCTAATGAATTTCGAGGCGAAAGTCGAGACTGGGACAACCGAAACCCCTTTTAGAGTAAATCGCGTTCCCGAATTCTTCTAGAGGGTGCTTTTGGAGCCAGAGTCGCATGAAACAAAGTGTGGAGTCAACAATTTCCTAGAGCCGGATAGCTTGTGTTTTCGCACGAAAGAACCGTACGACCCGCACGAAGTTAGGGTTTTCGCATTTACTGACTCTGAGCTCCCCAAAAGTGTTTTCCAAAGTCATGATTGGCCCTAAACCCGTTTTAAACCTAATGGTAGCTCGAAATACCCTAAAGAGCGCATCTCACCCTAGAATCCCATTGAACGGATTTAGAGGCGTAAGAGGTGACATGGACACCCGAAACCCCATTTAGAGAAAAACGTGATCCCGGATTCTTCTAGAGTGTGTCTCTGGACCCAGAGTCGTTTGAAACACAGAGTAGAGTCATCAATTTCCTAAAGCCGCATAGATTGTGTTTTCGTACAAAAGTACCCTACGACCCGCTCGGAGTTCGGGTTTTCGCATTCACAGACACTGAGCTCCTCGAAAGAGTTTTCCAGACCCAAGACAAGCACGAAACCCGTTTTAGAAAGAAAAGTGGCTCGAAATATCCTAAAAAGCGCTTCTGAACCAAGAATCTACTCTAATCAATTTCGAGGCGAAAGTCGAGACAGGGACAACCGAAACCCCTTTTAGAGTAAATCGTGTTCCCGGATTCTTCTAGAGGGTGCCTTTGGAGCCAGAGTCGCATGAAACAAAGTGTGGAGTCAACAATTTCCTAGAGCCGGATAGCTTGTGTTTTCGCACGAAAGAACCGTAGGACCTGCACGAAGTTAGGGTTTTCGCATTCACAGACACTGAGCTCCTCGAAAGTGTTTTCCAGACCCAAGACAAGCACGAAACCCGTTTTAGAAAGAAAAGTGGCTCGAAATATCCTAAAAAGCGCTTCTGAACGAAGAATCCACTCTAATGAATTTCGAGGCGAAAGTCGAGACAGGGACAACCGAAACCCCATTTAGAGTAAATCGCGTTCCCGGATTCTTCTAGAGGGTGCCTTTGGAGCCAGAGTCGCATGAAACAAACTGTGGAGTCAACAATTTCCTAGAGCCGGATAGCTTGTGTTTTCGCACGAAAGAACCGTACGACCCGCACGAAGTTAGGGTTTTCGCATTTACTGACTCTGAGCTCCCCAAAAGTGTTTTCGAAAGTCATGATTGGCCCTAAACCCGTTTTAAACCTACTGGAAGCTCGAAATACCCTAAAGAGCGCATCTCACCCTAGAATCCCATTGAACGGATTTAGGGGCGTAAGAGGAGACATGGACACCCGAAACCCCATTTAGAGTAAAACGTGATGCCGGATTCTTCTAGAGTGTGTCTCTGGACCTAGAGTCGTTTGAAACACAGAGTAGAGTCATCAATTTCCTAAAGCCGTATAGATTGTGTTTTCGTACAAAAGTACCCTACGACCCGCTCGGAGTTCGGGTTTTCGCATTCACAGACACTGAGCTCCTCGAAAGTGTTTTCCAGACCCAAGACAAGCAAGAAACCCGTTTTAGAAAGAAAAGTGGCTCGAAATATCCTAAAAAGCGCTTCTGAACCAAGAATCCACTCTAATGAATTTCGAGGCGAAAGTCGAGACAGGGACAACCGAAACCCCTTTAGAGTAAACCGCGTTCCCGGATTCTTCTAGAGGGTGCCTTTGGAGCCAGAGTCGCATGAAACAAAGTGTGGAGTCAACAATTTCCTAGAGCCGGATAGCTTGTGTTTTCGCACGAAAGAACCGTAGGACCCGCACGAAGTTAGGGTTTTCGCATTTACTGACTCTGAGCTCCCCAAAAGTGTTTTCCAAAGTCATGATTGGCCCTAAACCCGTTTTAAACCTAATGGAAGCTCGAAATACCCTAAAGAGCGCATCTCACCCTAGAATCCCATTGAACGGATTTAGAGGCGTAAGAGGAGACATGGACACCCGAAACCCCATTTAGAGTAAAACGTGATCCCGGATTCTTCTAGAGTGTCTCTGCTCCCAGAGTCGTTTGAAACACAGAGTAGAGTCATCAATTTCCTAAAGCCGCATAGATTGTGTTTTCGTACAAAAGTGCCCTATGACCCGCTCGGAGTTCGGGTTTTCGCGTTCACAGACACTGAGCTCCTCGAAAGTGTTCTCCAGACCCAAGACAAGCACGAAACCCGTTTTAGAAAGAAAAGTGGCTCGAAATATCCTAAAAAGCGCTTCTGAACCAAGAATCCACTCTAATGAATTTCGAGGCGAAAGTCGAGACAGGGACAACCGAAACCCCTTTTAGAGTAAATCGCGTTCCCGGATTCTTCTAGAGGGTGCCTTTGGAGCCAGAGTCGCATGAAACAAAGTGTGGAGTCAACAATTTCCTAGAGCCGGATAGCTTGTGTTTTCGCACGAAAGAACCGTAGGACCCGCACGAAGTTAGGGTTTTCGCATTTACTGACTCTGAGCTCCCCAAAATTGTTTTCCAAAGTCATGATTCGCCCTAAACCCGTTTTAAACCTAATGGAAGCTTGAAATACCCTAAAGAGCGCATCTCACCCTAGAATCCCATTGAACGGATTTAGAGGCGTAAAAGGAGAGATGGACACCCGAAACCCCATTTAGAGTAAAACGTGATCCCGGATTCTTCTAGAGTGTGTCTCTGGACCCAGAGTCGTTTGAAACACAGAGTAGAGTCATCAATTTCCTAAAACCGCATAAATTGTGTTTTCGTACAAAAGTACCCTACGACCCGCTCGGAGTTCGGGTTTTCGCATTCACAGACACTGAGCTCCTCGAAAGTGTTTTCCAGACCCAAGACAAGCACGAAACCCGTTTTAGAAAGAAAAGTGGCTCGAAATATCCTAAAAAGCGCTTCTGAACCAAGAATCCACTCTAATGAATTTCGAGGCGAAAGTCGAGATAGGGACAACCGAAACCCCTTTTAGAGTAAATCGCGTTCCCGGATTCTTCTAGTGGGTGCCTTTGGAGCCAGAGTCGCATGAAACAAAGTGTGGAGTCAACAATTTCCTAGAGCCGGATAGCTTGTGTTTTCGTACGAAAGAACCGTAGGACCCGCACGAAGTTAGGGTTTTCGCATTTACTGACTCTGAGCTCCCCAAAATTGTTTTCCAAAGTCATGATTGGCCCTAAACCCGTTTTAAACCTAATTGATGGTCCCAGCTTTTGTCTTTTTCCAAAGCTCCCTCCGCCCCGGGGCTGACGGGGTATGGTGGAGGGAAAAAGGAAAAGCGGGCATCAGTTTTTTTGTACGGGTATGCCAATTTCTCTTTAATACTTGGAATTTAGAAATGGTGATCCGGAGATCCACCTTCACAAGTAAAAAGGGAAATGAAACTTTTTTCTAGTTTTCCATTGCATACATATTTTAATAAAAGAGACAGTTTTGTTTGAATGCCGTGAAAGGCGTTTTTGTGCCGTAGAAGGCGGTTTGGTGCCGTTGGAGGCGATTTTGCCATGAAAGGCGATTTACAAATCTTATCAATAATGAAAGACAAGAGATGCGATTTTTTTGTCTCTTTAGAAAAAATACAATTTACAACAGAAAAGTAAGAAAAAGGAATCTAACTTCTCATGCGATTGTGGGAGGGCTCGTTCAGATCGATGGTCGCGAGTCATGTATGGGCTCCGCCATCGTCCTTCAGATGAGAACATAGTGCTTGATTTCTTGGCTTGGCTCCAACCTCAGATTTTTAGAGGATAAGGACCAAGATAAGGTCCTATATCCGGTAAAAAACTGAGTAGACGGGCTGAAAAGCCGCATCTAGCCATGTTGGATAGAAGGAGAGGTGGTCTTTGGGGGGGTGGCCCCCCAAGGGGCTTCAATCACCTTGTTGAACTTGTTGTAGCAGAGTTTTTTTGAAGGAGCAGGGTTGTAGAGATTTCTCCAAGGATTTTTGAATGATTTTCTGGCGATTTTTCCGGATCTGTGGCGATTTTCCCGGATCCTTCTGTGTGTGTCCCCCCTCCCTTTTTGGAATGCTTGGAGGTGACTCCTATTTATAGGCCTTTAGGTAGCCTTTAGGAGTGATTTATGAGCCTTTATGGTAATAAAGCTCATTAAGGGAGGAGTTACAAGTTTAATTGCTTTTTGTTTTGTAACTCCTGACCCTTGGATTTCATTGGCCGGAGGAGAGTCATGGGCATTTAATCGCCTTTAATCTCCATTATGTTAGGAGTTTCATGGCTTGAATGCCATGATTGCTTGGACTTGTAACTCCTGAACGGAGGCTTCTGATTGGGCCGTTCAAGATAATGGGTTAATGACCGCATTAACTTGCCATAAACGGGCCAATTGATTGCACTAAGTGGCCACCTTGGTAGCTGAAGAGTCGCGGGCCATGTTGCGTCTCTTGGAATTCCCTTTGCGATGATCATCGATGGATCCTTATGTAAATCAACATCAGATGATCATGTAGTTTCAGACATTGGTTGATACCAGCGGGCCGGCAGCATCTGTCCAGTCGATTTCGCGATCGGGCGGGCAGAAAGTGCACTTTTTGGTTGTTCAGCTGGCGATCAACGAAGTTTTTGAAGTTCTTGGAAGGATTCCTGTGATCTTGGCGAATATCGGCGAATTTGGAGCCTCAAAAGTCTGAATCTGGAAAAATCACAGGGACAGAACAAGTCGTCTCGCGAAAACGGACGAAACGGGGGGTCCCGGGGCGAAATCGGCGCCCCGGACCTCCCAGGGTCGCCGGCCCCATGGTCTCCGGCGACCATGGGCCATGGTCGCCGGCGACCATGGCCCAGGGTCGCAGGCCTGGCCCAGGGTCGCGGGGCTCTGCGACCCTGGGGGGAAAATTGCTTCCCGGGGCCCGTTTCTGGCCGTTTTTCGTCGTTTTTCGCTTCCGTTTTTTTTGTTTGTTTTCTATGAAATTTCTCCACATTTTTGGCTTGATTTCCCTCTGAAAAACATGATGAGAATCCTTGCAAATTGGTTTGCAAAGTTTCCGATTTTCCGGGAAAAGCCGAGCGCAGAACTGCTGATTTTCCGCCAGAAGCTGAAACAGGGTCAAACGATGTCGGAATGACCTGAAATTTGAGGTGAAGCTTCTTGAGCATTAAATAAGACCAACCATGGGCTTTCTTTTTAGTTTTGAAGCTGTTTGGGGTCATGCAAATGCTTGCCTTTGATTTCACCGCGAGGGAAATGCCGAGCTTTGACTTTCGGTCAAACGATGTCCGATTGACCTGAAATTCGACGTGTGACTCCCTCATCAGTAGATAAGACCAACCATAGGCTTTCGTTTGAGTTTTGAAGCAATTCGGAGTCATGCAAACGCTTGCCTTTGATTTCACCGCAAGGGAAATGCCGAGCTTTGACTTTCTGTCAAACGATGTCCGATTGACCTGAAATTCGACGAGGAGCCTATTGGAGTCATTTTGAGATGATCCGCAAGCTCCGAATTAGGTGCCATGGTCCCGGGGTGGTCCGCCGCCGGGAGCTGCTGCTTAGCTGTTGGAGAAGTGAAGTTAGGCCAAATGATGTCGGAATGGCCCGAAACTTCATGTGTACCTCTCTTTTGGTTGTTTTGAATGACCTTGCAGTTTTTGTTTGATTCTGACAAGATCTGATGCTTGAAATGGCGCCTGCCTATTTTTGGTAGGATGCGGCTCCATGTAGCTTTTGGTGTGAAGAGGCAAAGTGACATTTTTGGTGTCAACAAATGCCCCCTCGAGGTACAGCGACGATATAGCTTTTGCAGTCGATGTGCCTCGAAGAGAATCTTGAAGAAGAGCTTCTGTATTGACCAAGAGTCTTTGAGCATTTTTTTTTTGATGGAGTAGCCTTTTGAGCTTCCAGGGGATTTTATGGTAGTGATAAGAATCATGCACCATTTTGAGGCAAAGTATTGAAGATGACATCGGGGATGCGGATTTGGATTTTTGTTTTGACCTTGAGTCCTAACAGGCTGTATGTGGCAAGTTAGGGGGTCGGATTTTGGTTTTGACCGTGTGACCCAACAAACTGTATGTGGAATGTTGGGGGGTCAGGTTTTGGTTTTTGATTTTGGTCTTGTGACCTAACAAGCTGTATGTGGAATGTTAGGGGACCGGTTTGATTTTTGGTGAAATGTCAATTTCAAGGTTTGGCTCAATTTGGCTCATGAGGTGAGACGGTTTTGGATCTTGGAAGCTCATGAGGCTTGGAATTTTTGTATGGTCCAATCAACTCAAAAGAGAGGCATGGAACCATTTTTTTTTTTGTATGCTCTTGGTAAGAGGAATTTTGACTAAAAGCCACTTTTAGTGCCTAGGTGGTCAAACCTGGCTCATATGGGCTAACCCATGGGACCTTAAGCTTTGAAGGATGGCTTAGATCTCATATGGTGTCACTTTGTAAAGAATATCTAAAGATATCTCCTTTGGGTGGAGAACATCTAAAAATATCCTTACTTTGAGAGATTTTCTCAAGTTTCCTTGATTTTGGGAAAGATTCTCTCAAAATATCTTTCTTTGGGAGAGAATTTCTCAAAGGATCTTTGTTTTGGGAGAGAATATCCCAAGTTTCCTTTTCTTTTGGGAAGGTTGCTAATTTTTAGCACTTACCTCCTTGCTTTTCTCCTCTTTCCTCTTTTGGTTTGCTCTCTTCCATAAAAGCAATTGAGGTTGGATCTCTTGCTCCTATTGCTTTCTTTTTGCAAAAGTCTTCAAGAGTTGCTCCAAGTGCAAGAGTTCTCCTTCTTCAAGAGTCTTCAAATTCTTCTTCTTCTCCATTCATGGCTTCAAGTAGGTTACCCCTTTTTTTTTTTTACAAGAAATCCATGTAGAAATAGGATGGGAAAAAGAAACTGTTTCTTTTCTTTTTTTTTTTCTTTTTTTCTTTTTTTTCTTTTTTTCTTTTTCTTTTCTCTTTTTTTTTTCTTTTTACACGTTTTTTTTTTCTTCTTCTCTTTTTTTTTCGTGCTTCTTTTTTTTTTTTTTTAGCAGAAGAGGAAGACATGGCGATCCCTGATGTTGCAACCGATGAGAGGATGCCTGACCTTGTGGAGACGCCAGAAGATAAACCAAGGGACTCTGAAATGAATGCAGAATCTCCAACTGGTATTACTTTTTCCGCTTTCTTTTCTTTTCTTTTTTTGTCTGTGACTTGATTTGCTAACACACTTTTTTTTTTTTGTATCAGCTGATTTATCACAGGATTCCGACGACTTTGAACCATCGATGGACGCCAGTGTAGACGATACTTCCGATGAGTTCATGGAGAGGGAAGGCATTCCGCCAATCGTCGAAGAAGGTACTTTCATAATAATAACCCTGATAGTGATTTTTAACAGGATTATATTCATACCTTTTTTTTTTGTGTTTGGCAGATTTTGAAGTGACAGAAGAGAGTCCATCGCTTCCTTCAGAGCCAGAGTCAGGGATGCCAGAAGTTAATCCTCCAGCCAATTCTGACGCGGCAGAGGCAAGACCTCATGTTGAGATTCCTTCTCCAGTGGCCCCGATTGGAAAGTGTTCTGTTGTTACTCTTCCGATAGGACATGACTTGGGCAGCCAATCGTCAGAGAAGGGTGAGTCTTCATCTGACCCATCTCTTCATTATGCGAAGAAGGTGGTGATGCGGGTTTTGAGTTCTTGGATTGAGACCCTCTTTTCTGGACACTTGGATGTTGCGCGTAGCAAGATTCCGCATGTGAAGGAGATTCTCAAAGATGCTGAGGAAGATATTGGTCTGGATGTTACGGACGCCCGGGCGATCGTTGATAGGATCATTGCATTAGGCGACAGGTGGTTTGAGACCATCAGCTATCCTGATGACCAGTTCTTCCAAGAGATGTTCTTGAATCCTGCTGAGAAGGCTCAATCGGAATTGAAAGAGACTGCACAGGGCAGGAAGCAGCTGGTTCGGGAGAGGAACCGAGCAGAGTTAGACATCATCAGGCTGCAGCATGACCTTAGCATCCTTGATGGAGAAGTTGAGGAGGCAAGGAAGCATCTCGAACACTTAAAAGCCCAAGTCGCCAGTACGTGGACTGCCATAACAGAGGCTCGTGACAGGGAGAGTGCTTTGATTCGCCAAGTTGCAGAGTCTGGTCAGATTCTCAATAGGAAGGCTAGAGAGAATGAACGATGGCAGACTGCTCGGGATAATCTTCCTGGTGTAGCAGAAGGGATAGAGCCTTCTCCAGCTACTCATGGCAGATTCTTGAAGAAGCGTGTCTTGGAGACTCTGACGGATGAAGCCAAGAGTTTGCTTGAGGAGCTGAAAACTTGGCTGGAGAGCATTTTTGGCTGAGGCCCTGTTTTTTTTTTTTAACAGAAACTCTTTCTCTCTTTTTATATACCACATGTATTTTTTTTTTGGTATACATTTTTTGCAGTGTTTGTGAACACATTTTTTTGGTACCACATGTATTTTTTTTTTGTACTTTTTTTTTTTTTTTTTTGTTTTCCCTACGCTCACTCAAATATTGTGATTAAAGTGATTGCTAAATGGGATGTGATCAAAAGTTTGTCATTTTGTGAGAAATCTTTTGACAAATGATTGTTTTGGCATGGGAGCCAGTTTTTGCTTGCGGCATGAAAGCCAATTTTTGGGTGGCATCTATAGCCTGATTTGGGTTTATGGCATGAGAGCCAAAATTTTGGATGGCATGGAAGCGAAATTTTGAGGTGGCGTGGAAGCCGATTTTGGTGGCGTGAAAGCCAAATTTTGGGATGGCATGAGAGCCAATTTTTTTGAGGTGGCATGAAAGCCGATTTTGGGGTGGCATGAAAGCCGATTTTGATGGCGTGAAAGCCAAATTTTGGGATGGCATGAGAGCCAAATTTTGAGGTGGCATGAAAGCCGATTTTGATGGCGTGAAAGCCAAATTTTGGGATGGCATGAGAGCCAAATTTTTGAGATGGCATGAAAGCCAAGATTTGGTTTGTGGCATGAGAGCCGGTTTTGTTTTTGGTGTAAGAACCAGATTTTGTTTTTGGCATGAAAGCCGAAATTTCTTTTTGGCATGGAAGCCAGATTTTTTGTTTTTGGCATGAAAGCCAGATTTTTTTTTTGAAAACCGAGTTTTGTTTTGTTGGCATGGAAGCCGAATTTTGATTTTTGGCATGAAAGCCGGATTTTTGGCATGGAAGCCGGGTTTTTTGGCGTGAAAGCCAGGTTTTTGGTTTTCAAAAATGCAAGTATCGACTAAAAGTCGCCTCCCTGCTGAATGGTATTGCAAGTATCGATGGAATGTCGCTTCCTTGCTCATTCGGTTGCGAGTATCGATGGAATGTCGCCTCCTCGCTGATTTGGGTGCAAGTATCGACTAAGCGTCGCTTCCCTGCTTTTGTCTTCAAAAATTTTGTTTTGTGGGTATCGATGGAATGTCGCTTCCCCACGATTTTTGAATTTTGAGGTTTTTTCGAACCTTTGTTTTGTTTTTTGTTTGTTTTAAAATTTGGGTTGTGGATATCAACTGGAACGTTGCGTCTCCACGATTTTTGAAATTTTGGGATTTTGGAAGTATCGAATGGGGTTCGCATCCTTCCGATTTTGGGTTTTGCAAGTATCGACTGAACGTCGCTTCCCTGCGGTTTTTGAAAAACCATTTTTTTGTTTAAAGACTCGAGGGTCGTAAATTTTGACTCAAAACCATTTTGGTGGTAAAAGTCGAGGTGGACTAGGGCTGAAATCCCTAGGTCCTGATTTTGTTTCAAACCATGAATTTTGGTTTCAAGGATCAAAAATTTTGGTCAAGTTTGGGAAGAAGCTCCTAAACTTGGATTTTTGGATTTGCTTTTTTTTTTGAACAATGAAACGATGAAAGAAACATTGTTTTGAGGGGTTTTTTTGATGAAAATTCCAAAAGGAGTGGGTTTGACGAGCAGATACCTAGGAATAGGCTTTGGCCGTGCAGGCGTCGCTCTGACCCGATGGAAGAAGCCTTCAAGGGTAGTACCGCTTCAAGAACTTTCCATTGATGGGCAGCATACATCTATCACCTTCCATGTTTAGAAGAGCGTATGCGCCGTTGGAGAAAACTTTGTCGATGACGAAAGGTCCCTCCCATTTTGGTTCAAATTTGCCTTTGGATTTTGTTGGCAAAAACCATTGGTCTTTTTACTGTAAGAACCAAGTCTCCCTTTTTGTAGGCGCGTTGCCTGACCTTCTTGTCAAAAGATCCTGCCATGCGTGCTTGGTAGAGTTCAATGCTTTGTAGAGCTTCGAGCCGTCTCTCATCGAGGTTATCCAGCTCTTGGAGTCTCAATTTGACATTGCTTTCTTGCGTCATGTCATTTTGTAGAGATACCCTTAAGGAAGGAATTTGAACCTCCAAAGGGACAACAGCTTCGCATCCATAGACCAAGGAGAATGGTGTGCTATGGGTTGGTCCTCGAACGGTGGTTCGATAGGCCCACAAAGCTTCAGGCAGTTTGTCGCCCCATTCTCTTTTGTGACTAGAGACCATTTTCTTGAGGATTTTGCAGAGTTCCTTGTTGAAGGCCTCTGCTAGTCCATTCGCTGCCGGATTGTACGGAGTTGAAGGACAACTTTGGATTTTGTATTTGTCGCAGAACCTGTAGAATCGGTGATTGCGGAACTGTGGTCCGTTATCATGGACGAATCTTTTAGGTATGCCGAAGCGACAAATGATGTTGGTGCGCAAGAAGTGAAGGACTGATGACGTCTTCATTTCACTAAGCGCGAATGCTTCTGACCACTTGGAGAAATAATCCGTAGCGGCGAAGATGAAGCGATGACCTTTGCTCGATGGAGGGGAGATAGGACCTATGATGTCCATACCCCAGGCTTCAAAAGGCCATGAGATTGCTGTAGGATGTAGCCATTCCGGAGGCATGTGGACATAATCTCCATGAACTTGGCATTGTTGGCAGCGCTTAGCAAATTGCATTGCATCAGCCACCATGGTAGGCCAATAATAACCTAACCTTTTTATCTGATCGTAGAGCTTAGGCCCAGCCTGATGGGCTCCACAAAGACCAGCATGTACTTCTTTGAGTGTTCCCTCAGCCTCTTGTTGTGACAAGCAGCGTAGAAGTACTCCATTGTAGGATTTTCTATACAGCATTTTTGAAGGAATATCCAAATGAAAGTTTGGGGCTCGTCTTTGGATGCTTACCCGTTCTTTTGGATCTTCAGGTAGGATTCCGAACATTATGTAATCAATGAACGGATCCCTCCAGTCGCTGATCAGAGGTTTAAGGACGGAGATCCGACTTCCAACCACTTGGTGGCATTCAGCAACTGCTTGATGTGTGTTGAGAAGAGGGAGAATCCTTTTTTGACACACTGTAATTTGCATGTTTTCCCCTTCTTGGATTGCCATAGACGCAGCAAGTCCAGCCAGGGCATCTGCACGAATGTTTCCACCTCTGAGGATGTGGGTGATATGACAGATGTCGAACTTTTGTCGAAGCGATTGTGCTTTGTTGTAGTAAGGCAACAGATCGGGCTTCCTGACTTCAAATTTCTGATTCATCTGGTTGACGATCAGTTGACAGTCTCCAAAAGCTTCCAGCGTAGTGATGCCGGATTCAAGGGCGAGTTCCAATCCTATGATTAGGGCTTGGTACTCAGCTGCATTGTTTGAACATGGTTCCAGTAGCGAGAATGCGTGTGGAATCATGTATTTGTCGGGATTAACAAAGAGAATGCCAATTCCCGATATTTGATTTCCCTTTTCATTTGTCCTGGTTGCGCCATCGAAGTACATGTGCCAGGAAGCGTTTGATAAGGAAGTCTCCACACTGTAGACTGATTCGTCTGGGAGGTCATCCCTGAGTGGAGAATCTTTAGGCAATGGATGCTCCGCGAGGAAGTCTGCTAGAGCTTGGCCTTTGATTGCTTTTTGTGGTACATACCTAATATCAAATTGTGACAGGAGGATGGACCATTTTGCCAGTCGGGCATTGAGAGAACCTGCTTTTGTGACAAGGACCTTTAGGAGGTTGATCCTCGAAATCAGGTACACTGTGTTGGATAGCAGATAGTGACGCAGTTTTTGTACGGCGAACATCACTGCCAAGCATTCTTTTTCGACTGGAGAGTAGCGATGCTCTGCACCTACCAACATGCGGCTAAGGTAATATAGAGCAGCTTCTTTTCCCTGGTCATTCTTTTGTGTGAGTAGAGCGCCTAAAGAACAGTCAAGGGCTCTTGTGTACAAGAGGAATGGTTTTCCAGTTGTGGGGGCAGCCAACACTGGAGGTTTAGTCAGGTATGACTTGATGTCCTGGAACGCGGCTTCACATTCAGCATCCCAGACAAAATCGACACCTTTCTTCATTAACCGAGAGAATGGACGGCACTTTCCTGATAGGTTGGAGATGAACCGCCGAATGTATGCCAATCTTCCTTGGAGCCCTTTTAATTGTCTTAGGGTTCTTGGAGATGGCATTTCTAGGATAGCCTTGACTTTGGTAGGGTCAAGCTCTATGCCAGCTTTCCGTACTATGAACCCAAGAAACTTACCCGATGAAACACCGAAGAAGCATTTGAGGGGATTCATTCGCAGTTTGTGTTTGCGAAGTCGGAGGAAGACTTCTCGAAGATCTTTGAGATGGTCTTCTTTTCTTTTGCTTTTGACGGCGAGATCATCGACATAACATTCGACCGTCTTGTGCTGCATATCTTGGAATATCTTCATCATAGCCCTCTGATATGTAGCGCCGGCATTCTTCAGACCGAATGGCATGACAGTGTAGCAATACACGCCAAACGGGGTCCGAAATGCTGTGTGTTTTCCATCTTCAGGATGCATCTTTATCTGATTGTAGCCAGAGAAGCCATCCATGAACGTCATTCGCTCGAACCCACAGGTATTGTCGATCATCACCTCCGGTATAGGGAGCGGGAATTCATCTTTTGGGCATGCATTGTTCAGGTCTCTGTAATCAATGCAGACCCTGATTTGCCCATTTTTCTTTGTCACGGGGACGATGTTGGCCAACCATTCAGGATGCTGTTCCTCACGGATGAAGCCAACGCTTTTGAGTTTTTGAACTTCTTGTTCAATTTTGTCCATCACGTCAGGACGGAACCTTCTTTGGCCTTGTTTGACAGGCTTGATATCTTTTTGAAGATTGAGTTTATGGATTGCTATTTTGGGGTCTAAGCCAGGCATCTCAGCGTAAGACCATGCGAAACAATCAACGAACTCATGAAGAAACGCGATATACTCGGGTAACTCATCATCCTTTATATTCTTGCTTATGAATACAGGACGTGAGTTATCAGGTTTTCCCAAGTCTATCTTTTGAACAGAATCTTCTGTTGGAAGATTTGACGGTGGTTCCTCCACAATATTTTCGGAGGCTTCCAACCCAACAAAGCCTTCTGGAGTTCCAAAGGTATCTACAGACCACGGCTCTGCTTTTGTCCATGGGTCTTCTTGATTGGTACTTTTCTCAAGATTTGCTATGAGATGGTCCCAATCACCTGTTGAAACTAGGTCGAAGTAGGGCACTTCCTTTGGAGACAGTGGTTCTTCTGGGTCAGAGAACCGTGTGTCTGTATCATCGGACAATTCCTCTTCATCATCAAAGAAATCGTACCAATTTGATGAACTTCCTGGATCCTTGACGACCAACTCTTCAAAGAGATATCCAGGGAGATCGATGTCTTCATTAATATGAGATGTTGAGGCTTGGTTGGCAAGATGATTTTGCAGCCTTTGTGTCAACTGTCTCAAGGGGGCATCAGGATCATACCCCAGCCCATATGAAGACTTTTCTATGTGGTGGTGGGGTTTCCAACCTTCCAGTTGACTTTTGGTCAGGGTTGGTTCCAATGGCGTGATAATACCACGGCCATCTCCCAAACCGGTTGGGTTCTGAGCGTCGTAGCCCATTTTCTTCATGATAGCTTGCGCCATTGGACTATACAGGGATAGTTGAGGCATACCTTCATTTTGGAAAGGTTCAAGCGAAGAATTTGATGAAGAAACTCCCGATTTATGGAAGAAGATTGGCTTTTCTTCTGCTGATGTTGCTGGAACAACGAAGGAAGCATATGCCGGATCTTCTATGTCAACGGTTGTCTCCATCGGAGTGAGAGCGGGCTGAACTTGTTGATCATCAGCTTGGCTTGACGATGTATCGTCTTCTGACTCTGAGTCCGAATCCGTGTCTTGCAAGATAGACACGAAGGAGACAGCAAACTTGCCCCCAGCCCTCTGTTTTGTCTTCTTTGCTTTGGTGGTGATCGCCAGAGGCTTTGAAGACTTGAGGGAGACCATGAAGGGAGATTGATTATTCTCTTCGGTTTTGATAGAGGGTTTATTTTCTTCCGGTGATTGCTGAGGAGCCTTGCCTTTGTCTTTCTGGAGATTTTCGGCAAAGGGTGCTGTTTCTTCCTCCCTTTCTTCTTTTTCATCTTTGTACATATGAGCATCTGCGAAATAGACTTCTTTGCCTTTGAAGGGCTTTTTTTCTGCAAACACTCGATGTATCAAGCCGTCATTGCCAACGAACTTGATGCACTGATGTAAAGTCGAAGGGACAACACCATTCTCGTGTATCCAGGGGCGTCCGAGAAGGATGTTGTAGCATGAAGGGGTCTTTATCGCATAGACAGTGACCTCGGAGATAAGATCACCGATTTGCAACTTGAACCTGATTTTGCCGATCGACCTTTGAGCGCTGCCATCATATCCAAAGATGGACACAGACGTGTGGCTCAGCTTGCTAGGCGGAATGCCCAGTTCTTCGAGTGCCGAAGTGGAGATGAGGTTGAGTGCAGAACCTGGATCGATCTGGATTCTGCTTAGTGGTACCTCTTTGATGTACCCGGTGAAGTACAGGGGTCGGTTGTGCTTTGTCTCGCCTAGCAGGAGGTCTTCCTTGGTGAAGGCGATGGTTGCACTTGCTGCTTTTTGAACCGAGAAGCATTCGATGCAGGATCCCTCAGTTTTCTTCTTTTCTCCTTTTGAGGGAGTTTTTGATTTTTTGACCCTATGGTCCATTTCAATTTGTAGGACTTGTGGGGCATGTTTGTCGACATCCGCATCCAGCATTTGTAGTTCTGAAATGAGACTATCACGAGTCTGTGGTGACATTCGTAACAAGTCTAGGATGTGCAGACGTGCAGGTATGTGTTTGAAGTGCTGAATCAAGTCGTACTTGAAAGCCTCCTTGGGGCCTGCATTTTCATTATTCTTGCCACTAGGGGCGTTTACAGCTTGTTTTCCCAAAGGATTTACATAAGAAGCAGAAGGTTGGTTGTAGTTTTTGTGGTAATCCCGGCCAGAACGGGTACCTCTACCAACTTCAAGAGCTTCTGGAGAAGGGTCTTTGTTTAGAAGATCACCCTCGAGATCGAGGGGTTGTTCCTTCTCATTTGCTGAAGATTTCTCTGTGTCAGCTTTGCCATCTTCAGTAATTGTGTTGCATGGAGCATTTTCCGGGAGCAAGTCCTGAACAGCATCCAGCAACTTTCCTTCTTTGTCGAATATTTTGTTGGTCCAAACATCACCGATGAGATCGGGCATTTGGGACCAATTGACCGGATTTTCTCCGAAGAAGATTTCACCGGCTGGAATTTCTTCAAGGTGATCGGTCGGAAGAGGTTTGAGTTCCGATGTCACTGTTCCAGGAGACGAAGCCTGAGAAGGTGAGGAATTATCATCCTGAGTTATTGCATTGCAAGTAACTTTGACGGAAGATGCCTCCAAGATGAACTGTTGGGAATCAGATTCGTCCTCAGATGTAAGAGGATCGTCGATCCAACAGCTTTCTTCGTTTTCCGGGGTTACCGGAGGAGATTCCTGTAGATTTTCAGGAACTTCCGGTGCTGGGTTGTGACGAAGCTGATTGATGCGACCTTGTTCTTGCTCTATAGCAAGGTGCTGCAAGATCCTTGCGTATTCATCGAGATTAGGCACGGGAGCCAAATCTTCTTCTTCGTCTGCTCCTTGTGGTTCCACTAGAGTATTTTCTTGGACAGCCTCTTGGTCTTCTTCATCATCAGACCAGGATCCTTGCGGCTGTAATGGGTTATACCAGATTACTGGCATAAGATGAGATTCAGGGATCCATTCCTCGTCGGAGAGATATTCTCTTGTTTCGAGGGATTCTTCCGACTCATCGATGTCACTGGCGGTGTCACTGGACTTATATCCATCCATGGAGAATCCGACCACTGAGTTGCAAGAGTATGATGCCCCCTGCGTAGTTTCATCTTTGAGATGTGGTGGCATGAAATCACCAAGAGTGAATTTTCTTACCGCCTTTGAAGCCTTAGGAGAGGACTCTTCTGTTGCCCCCAGTGAAGCGGTAGAGGAGGTTTCTGCCTTTTCAGCGACTTCTTGCTTTTTCGGAGCTTTCTCCTGCTGTTTGAGCTTGCGGAGTTGTCTCCTGGCTTGCCTTCGCTGTTGAGCGGTTGGCTTTGTTTTGACGACCTCCCAATTTTCATCTTCTAGGAGATCGGGGTGTACCCATATGGGCTGTCCGTCTGATGTTGGATATGGAACCAACTCTCGGGACGTTTGGGTCATCTTTATCACCTTGAAGGAAGTAGTGATCTTCTTTTTTGGTGATTTTTGTTTTTGTCCACACGACACCATGTTGACGGAGGCAGACCCATAGTTCTTGTCGAAGGTAATGACTCCGTTTTTCCACATCTCATTTATCTTCTCTCTCACAACAAAGCATTGATTGAGAGGATGTGAGACCATCTGATGGTATGGGCAGTACCGAGGATCGTTGGTTTTGCCAACATCTCCTGGTCTTTTGGGGTCAGGCAATGTAAGTTTGCCGTTTGCTAGGAGTGCCCCAAAGATTTCTTCAACATCTTCATCGAACGGGTATTTCTTTTATACTCGTTCTTTGAAGGCATCAGAGAGTTCAGGCTTTTTACCTGCAGCTTTGTTTTCAACTTTCTTTGGCTGCTGAGGAGCTGACTTGGTTTGCACATTGAGAACCTCGCTTTTTCTTTGGTTTTGAGGTTGCAATGGTAGTCGGTTCTTTCTTTAATGATTTCTGACTGTTGAGGTCTTTGATCACCGTTTCAGCTTCCATAGATGCTTCCAGGAGTTCTCCCAGGTTCTTTGATTTGTTGCCGATGATCATGGAGCGGATTCTTGCTCTCATGTTGTTTCGGCAGATGTCGACCAGTGACGCTTGTGGCAGTACATCGGAGCATTTGTATGCCATTGCCTTCCACTTGTGAATGAAATCATATGTTGACTCATTCTCTCCCTGTTTTAGGCTGCAGAGCTGAGCCATAGTAACAGGATGATCCTCACCTTTGAAGTGGGTTAGGAAGCGTGTCTCCATCATGGCCCAATTTTGAATGGAGTCCTCCGGCAGAGTGGAGTACCAATCAAAGGCCGTACCTTTTAGGGTACTTGCAAAGAGGCGGATTTTGAGGGCATCTTGATCCGCAATAGCTCCCGTCAGGATCTTGAAATGGATGACGTGATGTCTGGCTGAACCTTTCCCCGTATATGTTTGGAGAGTAGGTTGCTTGAATTTTGTAGGGAACGGGACCGAGTCCATCCACAAGGGATATGGTGGCTTGATCCCATGCTCCTTTAGTGTATCCTCTTCTTTTGCTTTGGCGAGGATATCGTCAACGTCCTTTTTGGTAAGGGCGCGTGACTCACTGTTTTCCGCATTTTCCTCGTCGCCTTGATGGCTCGGAGGAGCTTCATTGTTTTGTGGACGCTGAAGATTGAGAATTAGGTTCTCTATTAGAGTCTCTATCCTCTGCTGCCCTTGCTCCAGCTGCTGGATGCGTGCGGTTACGTCATCATGCGGCGGAGGTTGTTCAGTATTTGTGACCAAGACGTTCATTCTTCGAGAGTCGAAAGAGGATACAGTCTTGGTGACTGAGCTGGAGCTCATTCTTTTAGATGAAGAGCTCGAAGAGTGGTCACTCTGATGTCCTTGGCTTGAAGGAACGGGAGAGTTTTCTTTATGTCTTCGTGTCCGGGAGACGCTGCGAGTCACCGGTCGTCTGACATGGATTTTAGTTGCTGACTTCTGGCGTTTTCTGGTTTTTCCAACCATATGAACAGCAACAAGTTGGTCGGGTCTTTCCTTTTCGACCCATTTTTGGGAGACTTGAAGTGCAGAATCCTGGGTTCTTTGCTTCTCTAGTCTCTTTTGTCGATATGCCGTTCGGCGACGCATACGACGAGCGATTTGAGCTTTGGTTAGCTCTGGCTGTGCCCTAGCAATGAAGGAAGTAGTCCCTGGTGCGCAGCAGCCAAGCTTGTCTTCTTTGAAGACGGGCAGGGACAGGATCTGGACGCGGTCCTTTGCCTGTCGCAGCGAAGCTTTGAATTTTGCGAGTTCGGCTCCCGTTGAGAGGAAGGGTCGACTCGCAGGTGTGAAGGCCTTGACAGGTTCTTGCGGAGGCCTTACGATGCACGATTTGATTTTGGGCTTGTATGAGCAAGCCGGCTCGTGCTGAGTTGGTTTTGTTTGGCGGAGGGTAGGCTTCTCCTCTTTCATGTAAGCAAGAGGGTAGAACCGGTTCTCCTTGAGAGGGGCCAGGTATGCTGGCTTTGCTGATGTTTGTGACCTTCGCTGTTTGGGTGAAGGCCTTGGAGACCAAGTCTTTGAGCAGACCTGGTTTCTTGCTGGTTGAGGCTTTGCAGGAGCGCTACGGGCCTCAGGCTTCTTGATGATCGCCCTTGGTATCACTGTAGTGATACGTTGAGGGGCGGTTCTCTGCTTCTTGGCAGGTGCGGTTTCTTCTGCGGGTAGTGGGAATGGTCCCAATGACCCGAAGACAATGGTCCGGGGAGTAGAGTTTGACCCGGTGTCTTCTGAGTTGCTGAGGGAAATGACGCTTCGCCAGCTGGCGGGGCGCTTGTAAGTGCGCTTGGTTTGTTTGTCTTGGAGCATGAGCTGGTACTTGTTCTCATCAAAGGTGATGGTTAATGAAGCTGCCATTGTTAGTTTTTGGAAAACTTCTGAAACAAGACCATATCCATTAGTAATCACAAGAATATGGTGATCATAAATGGAAAATACTATGGTTTCGCCTTTTCAAGTCGCCCGAGGGGACATGGCCCAGCCCAAGCAATATGAGGAAGGCAGAAAAGCCATAGAGGGCACAATTGTTCTGAACGCAGGTAGGGTCAGCTCAGAATGAGCGTCCCAGTGACTGCTAGAAGCAATTGTGAACCTTAATTCAAATTACCGAGAAGCAAAGCTCACTCAAGGTAAAATGATATAAGGTTGAGATACAAATGTGTCGGTCGCGAATACAGTAGACCCGAAAGGGCGTACTAGCACCGCTAGGCACAAATGTTGCAAATCGCATCCTTGGAAAGGACACGAGATGGGATTTTTGAAAGGTCAAGATTGGATTCATAGGAGAGAGCAAATGGTATTCCAACCCGAAAATGAGCTCAACATTTCTGCGAGCTCGAAAGTCCGAAAAGGAAGGAACCAGGATTTCTCAAATATGAATCCAAAAGTGACGGAAGTTTTTTTTTGAAAGTGTCAAGATTGGACTTTATAGAAGAGAGCAAATGGTATTCCATCCGAAAATGAGTTCAACATTTCTGCGATCTCGAAGTCCGAAAAGGAAGGAACTAGGATTTCTCAAATATGAATCCAAAAATGACAGAAGTTTTTTTTTTTTTTTTTTCTTTTTTTTTTTGAAGAAATTTTTTTTTTTTTTTTTTTAAGAGTTCACATAGATCTCCAATTCGATCTTATGAAACCTCAGTTGATAGATCAGCCCCCAGGTAAGGGTAGGATTACTTAATGAACCCGTTTGGAGGACCCTTGACTAGAACAGTCTAGCTGTCTCCACACTCTGGACAAGGCTTTTCTTAGATCCACTTTGGTCAAAGAACGCAATTGGTGCAACCTTAGTGGCTTTTTTTTTGAAAGATTTTTTTTTATTATGGATTCATAGAAGAGAGCGAATGGTGTTCCATTCCGAAAATGGGTTCAACATTTCTGCGATCCCGAAGTCCGAAAAGGAAGAAACCAAAGTTTCTCAACTTAAACCCAAAAGAGGAAAATCTGAAAATTTTTTGTAAATCAGATTTTTTTTTTTTTTATGGATTCATAGAAGAGAGCGAATGGTGTTCCATTCCGAAAATGGGTTCAACATTTCTGCGATCCCGAAGTCCGAAAAGGAAAAAACCAAAGTTTCTCAACTTAAACCCAAAAGAGGAAAATCTGAAAAATTTTTGTAAATCAGATTTTGTTTTTGATTTTTTTTATGGATTCATAGAAGAGAGCAAATGGTGTTCCATTCCGAAAATGGGTTCAACATTTCTGCGATCCCGAAGTCCGAAAAGGAAGAAACCAAAGTTTCTCAGCTTAAACCCAAAAGAGGAAAATCTGAAAAAAAATTTGTAAATCAGATTTTGTTTTTGATTTTTTTTTATGGATTCATAGAAGAGAGCGAATGGTGTTCCATTCCGAAAATGGGTTCAACATTTCTGCGATCCCGAAGTCCGAAAAGGAAGAAACCAAAGTTTCTCAACTTAAACCCAAAAGAGGAAAATCTGAAAATTTTTTGTAAATCAGATTTTGTTTTTGATTTTTTTGAGAAAATTTTTTTAGAAACAAGAAAGACTGGAAATAAACTCAAAAGAAGAAATTTCCAAGAATCCCATCTCATGTGTTTTTTTTTTAGATGCAAGATCCAACATAGGCCACCAACTAAAAAGGAGCCAAAAGGAATCTAAGCACATGTTCATCAAATGAACGAGTCCCACCGGGTGTGCCAGCTTGATGGTCCCGGCTTTTGTCTTTTTCCAAAGCTGCCTCCGCCCCGGGGCTGACGGGGTATGGTGGAGGGAAAAAGGAAAAGCGGGCATCAGTTTTTTTGTACGGGTATGCCAATTTCTCTTTAATACTTGGAATTTAGAAATGGTGATCCGGAGATCCACCTTCACAAGTAAAAAGGGAAATGAAACTTTTTTCTAGTTTTCCATTGCATACATATTTTAATAAAAGAGACAGTTTTGTTTGAATGCCGTGAAAGGCGTTTTTGTGCCGTAGAAGGCGGTTTGGTGCCGTTGGAGGCGATTTTGCCATGAAAGGCGATTTACAAATCTTATCAATAATGAAAGACAAGAGATGCGATTTTTTTGTCTCTTTAGAAAAAATACAATTTACAACAGAAAAGTAAGAAAAAGGAATCTAACTTCTCATGCGATTGTGGGAGGGCTCGTTCAGATCGATGGTCGCGAGTCATGTATGGGCTCCGCCATCGTCCTTCAGATGAGAACATAGTGCTTGATTTCTTGGCTTGGCTCCAACCTCAGATTTTTAGAGGATAAGGACCAAGATAAGGTCCTATATCCGGTAAAAAACTGAGTAGACGGGCTGAAAAGCCGCATCTAGCCATGTTGGATAGAAGGAGAGGTGGTCTTTGGGGGGGTGGCCATATGGATATTAACTTGTGGGTCGCTCCCTGGATCAAGAGAATGATATCCGGATGATGATTAAGTCAAGGGTATGAAGTTCTAAGGTTGAGATGTAATCAAGAAGGTAGATAGTACATCGATTAACCTACTTGATTATGGATGTAACATAGAGGGGCATTATGGTCATTGTACTTGGTAGGTCAAAGACAATCGTCTATTTATGATGAGCTTTATTTGCAATTTAATATTTGTCCCTGGAGTGCAACCATAACTCTCTAGTGGAATGAGTTAGGGTTAAAATGATCTTAATGTTGCTATGGGGTTAGCATGGACATTTTGGTCATTTTGGGAGCCAAGGGCAAATATTTCTTTTGGTCCCTCTTCTAGCCACTTTCCTATATTGGCATGGTTTCCTAATTTAATTAGATGATATGTGGTTGAATTAATTTTGTGGAAGAATAATTTTGAGTTTAAATTCTAATAGGCTCTTGATGGCATACATGAATTTAACTCTAGCTAAATTATTGAACTAGTGGGCCATGGTGTGATTAGCTATCTTGTGGGTCAGCCATAAGTGGAGCCCCTTATGTGAGGTTTCCAAGTTTGATTAGGTGACTTTACTTGGAAGTAAGAACTCCTATTTGGGAAAGGATTCCCATAATTAAAGTTACTAAATTTTAGTATCTTTAATTAGAAAGGGTTGCACAACTTATGGTGGCTGGTTGCTTTATTTATGGGATTGACATTCCTATTTGATATGACTCTTAAAGGAATGTGTATTCTATATATAATCAGCACCATCCCTTGGGCGTGAAAAACAAGAAAAAAAAAGATAACCGAGGAATGCAACTCTTGCTATCTCCATTGGCTGCCCTAGAAAAGTTAGAGTGATTCACGCCCAGCCTGGTTCTCTTTGAGAGATTCACGCCCAGCCATCTCATTCATTGATTGAAGAGTGGAGATAAGGTGCTGGCCTCTTTTTCCACAGATTGTAGATTCTGAAAACCCTTCTTAGGATTCCATAGTTTGATCCCACCATCAAGACCAATTAGATTGGGAAGTGGAATAGGAGAGAAGATCAAAGGAGAGAAAATTCTGCAACAAATTCCTGCACCTGTGTTGCTGGTTGCAGGCTGGTTTCAGACCTTTGAAGTCTTTCTTTTCAGAGTTTAGAGGCACTCAAATCATCAAGGTAATAGTCCTCTATCATCTCCTTTACATTATACACATGTTGATTATGATTTCATGGAGTTTTATGCATGATTCATGGCTGGAAAATCAGATTAGTTTCAAGTTTTTAAAACTAGATCAGCCATGGACGTCCTCTTGAATCTGATTTCAGATCTGTAATGCATTTTCTTTCACACCCGAAACCCCATTTAGTCTAAAACGCGATCCCGGATTCTTCTAGAGTGTCTCTTTGGACCAAGAGTCGTTTGAAACACAGAGTAGAGTCATGAATTTCCTAAAGCCGCATAGATTGTGTTTTCGTACAAAAGTACCCTACGACCCGCTCGAAGCTCGGGTTTTCGCATTCACAAACACTGAGCTCCTCGAAAGTGTTTTCCAGATTCAAGACTCGCACGAAACCCGTTTTAAAACGAAAAGTAGCTCGAAATATCCTAAAAATCGCTTCTCAACCAAGAATCCACTCTAATGAATTTTGAGGCGAAAGACGAGACAAGGACAACCGAAACCCCTTTCAGAGTAATTCGCGTTCCCGGATTCTTCTAGAGGGTCTCTCTGGAGCTAGAGTCGCATGAAACACAGTGTAGACTCAACAATTTCCTAGAGCCGGATAGCTTGTGTTTTCGCACAAAAGAACCGTACGACCAGCACGAAGTTAGGGTTTTCGCATTTACTGACTCTGAACTCAACAAAAGTGTTTTCCAAAGTCATGATTGGCCCTAAGCCCGTTTTAAACCTAAAGGTAGCTCGAAATACCCTAAAAAGCGCATCTCACCCTAGAATCCCATTGAACGGATTTAGAGACGTAAGACGAGACATGGACACCCGAAACCCCATTCAGTCTAAAACGTGATCCCGGATTCTTCTAGAGTGTCTCTTTGGACCCAGAGTCGTTTGAAACACGGAGTAGAGTCATCAATTTCCTAAAGCCGCATAGATTGTGTTTTCGAACAAAAGTACCCTACGACCCGCTCGGAGTTCGGGTTTTCGCATTCACAGACACTGAGCTCCTCGAAAGTGTTTTCCAGACAAAAGACTCGCACGAAACCCGTTTTAAAACGAAAGGTAGCTCGAAATATCCTAAAAAGCGCTTCTCAACGTAGAATCCACTCTAATGAATTTTGGTGCGAAAGACGAGACGAGGACAACCGAAACCCCTTTAAGAGTAAATCGCGTTCCCGGATTCTTCTAGAGGGTGTCTCTAGCGCTAGAGTCGCATGAAACACAGTGTAGACTCAACAATTTCCTAGAGCCGGATAGCTTGTGTTTTCGCACAAAAGAACTGTACGACCTGCACGAAGTTAGGGTTTTCGCATTTACTGACTCTGAACTCAACAAAAGTGTTTTCCAAAGTCATGATTGGCCCTAAGCCCGTTTTAAACCTAAAGGTAGCTCGAAATACCCTAAAAAGCGCATCTCACCCTAGAATCCCATTGAACGGATTTAGAGACGTAAGACGAGACATGGACACCCGAAACCCCATTCAGTCTAAAACGTGATCCCGGATTCTTCTAGAGTGTCTCTTTGGACCCAGAGTCGTTTGAAACACGGAGTAGAGTCATCAATTTCCTAAAGCCGCATAGATTGTTTTTTCGAACAAAAGTACCCTACGACCCGCTCGGAGTTCGGGTTTTCGCATTCACAGACACTGAGCTCCTCGAAAGTGTTTTCCAGACAAAAGACTCGCACGAAACCCGTTTTAAAATGAAAAGTAGCTCGAAATAACCTAAAAAGCGCTTCTCAACCAAGAATCCACTCTAATGAATTTCGAGGCGAAAGACGAGACAAGGACAACCGAAACCCCTTTAAGAGTAAATCCCGTTCCCGGATTCTTCTAGAGGGTGTCTCTAGAGCTAGAGTCGCATGAAACACAATGTAGACTCAACAATTTCCTAGAGCCGGATAGCTTGTGTTTTCGCACAAAAGAACCGTACGACCCGCACGAAGTTAGGGATTTCGCATTTACTGACTCTGAACTCAACAAAAGTGTTTTCCAAAGTCATGATTGGCCCTAAGCCCGTTTTAAACCTAAAGGTAGCTCGAAATACCCTAAAAAGCGCATCTCACCCTAGAATCCCATTGAACGGATTTAGAGACGTAAGACGAGAGATGGACACCCGAAACCCCATTTAGTCTAAAACGTGATCCCGGATTCTTCTTTAGTGTCTCTTTGGACCCAGAGTCGTTTGAAACACAGAGTAGAGTCATCAATTTCCTAAAGCCGCATAGATTGTGTTTTCGTACAAAAGTACCCTACGACCCGCTCGGAGTTCGGGTTTTCGCATTCACAGACACTGACCTACTCGAAAGTGTTTTCCAGACCTAAGACTCGCACGAAAACCGTTTTAAAACGAAAAGTAGCTCGAAATATCGTAAAAAGCGCTTCTCAACCAAGAATCCACTCTAATGAATTTCGAGGCGAAAGACGAGACGAGGACAACAGAAACCCCTTTAAGAGTAAATCGCGTACCTGGATTCTTCTAGAGGGTGTCTCTAGAGCTAGAGTCGCATGAAACACAGTGTAGACCTAACAATTTCCTAGAGCCGGATAGCATGTGTTTTCAAACAAAAGACCCGTACGACCCGCACGAAGTTAGTTTTTTCGCATTTACAGACTCTAAACTCCCCAAAAGTGTTTTCCAAAGTCATGATTGGCCCTAAACCCGTTTTAAACCTAAAGGTAGCTCGAAATACCCTAAAAAGCGCATCTCACCCTAGAATCCCATTGAACGGATTTAGAGACGTAAGACGAGACATGGACACCCGAAACCCCATTTAGTCTAAAACGCGATCCCGGATTCTTCTAGAGTGTCTCTTTGGTCCCAGAGTCGTTTGAAACACAGAGTAGAGTCATCAATTTCCTAAAGCCGCATAGATTGTGTTTTCGTACAAAAATACCCTACGACCCGCTCGGAGTTCGGGTTTTCGCATTCACAGACACTGAGCTCCACGAAAGTGTTTTCCAGACCCATGACTCGCACGAAACCCGTTTTAAAACGAAAAGTAGCTCGAAATATGTTAAAAATAGTTTCTCAACCGAGAATCCACTCTAATGATTTTCGAGGCGAAAGACGAGACAAGGACAACCGAAACCCCTTTAAGAGTAAATCCCGTTCCCGGATTCTTCTAGAGGGTGTCTCTGGAGCTAGAGTCGCATGAAACACAGTGTAGAGTCAACAATTTCCTGGAGCCGGATAGGTTGTGTTTTCGTACAAAAGAACCGTACGACCCGCACGAAGTTAGGGTTTTCGCATTTACTAACTCTGAACTCAACAAAAGTGTTTTTCAAAGTCATGATTGGCCCTGAACCCGTTTTAAACCTAAAGGTAGCTCGAAATACCCTAAAAAGCGCATCTCACCCTAGAATCCCAATGAACGGATTTAGAGGCGTAAGACGAGACGTGGACACCCGAAACCCCATTTAGAGTAAAACGTGATCCCAGATTCTTCTAAAGCGTCTCTTTGGACCCAGAGTCGTTTGAAACACAGAGTAGAGTCATAAATTTCCTAAAGCCGCAAAGATTGTGTTTTCGTTCAAAAGTACCCTACGACCCGCTCGGAGTTCGGGTTTTCGCATTCACAGACACTGAGCTCCTCGAAAGTGTTTTTCAGACCCAAGACTCGCACGAAACCCGTTTTAAAACGAAAAGTAGCTCGAAATATCCTAAAAAGTGCTTCTCAACCTAGAATCTACTCTAATGAATTTCGAGGCGAAAGACGAGACAAGGACAACCGAAACCCCTTTAAGAGTAAATCCCCTTCCCTGAATCTTCTAGAGGGTGTCTCTGGAGCTAGAGTCGCATGAAACACAGTGTAGAGTCAACAATTTCCCTGAGCCGGATAGCTTGTGTTTTCGCACAAAAGAACCGTACGACCCGCACGAAGTTAGGGTTTTCGTATTTACTGACTCTGAACTCAACAAAAGTGTTTTCCAAAGTCATGATTGGCCCTAAGCCCGTTTTAAACCTAAAGGTAGCTCGAAATACCCTCAAAAGCGCATCTCACCCTAGAATCCCATTGAACGGATTTAGAGACGTAAGACGAGACATGGACACCCGAAACCCCATTTAGTCTAAAACGTGATCCCGGATTCTTCTAGAGTGTCTCTTTGGACCCAGAGTCGTTTGAAACATAGAGTAGAGTCATCAATTTCCTAAAGCCGCATAGATTGTGTTTTTGTACAAAAGTACCCTACGACCCGCTCGGAGTTCTGGTTTTCGCATTCACAGACACTGAGCTCCACGAAAATGTTTTCCAGACCCAAGACTCGCACGAAACCCGTTTTAAAATGAAAAGTAGCTTGAAATATAAAAAGCGCTTCTCAACCAAGAATCCACTCTAATGAATTTCGAGGCGAAAGACGAGACAAGGACAACCGAAACCCCTTTAAGAGTAAATCGCGTTCCCGGATACTTCTAGAGGGTGTCTCTGGAGCTAGAGTCGCATGAAACACAGTGTAGACTCAACAATTTCCTAGAGCCGGATAGCTTGTGTTTTCGCACAAAAGAACCGTACGACCTGCACGAAGTTAGGGTTTTCGCATTTACTGACTCTGAACTCAATAGAAGTGTTTTCCAAAGTCATGATTGGCCCTAAGCCCGTTTTAAACCTAAAGGTAGCTCGAAATACCCTAAAAAGCGCATCTCACCCTAGAATCCCATTGAACGGATTTAGACACGTAAGACGAGACATGGACACCCGAGACCCCATTCAGTCTAAAACGCGATCCCGGATTCTTCTAGAGTGTCTCTTTGGACCCAGAGTCGTTTGAAACACAGAGTAGAGCCATCAATTTCCTAAAGCCGCTTAGATTGTGTTTTCGTACAAAAGTACCCAACGACCCGCTCGGAGTTCGGGTTTTCGCATTCACAGACACTGAGCTCCTCGAAAGTGTTTTCCAGACTCAAGACTCGCACGAAACCCGTTTTAAAACGAAAAGTAGCTCGAAATATCCTAAAAATCGCTTCTCAACCAAGAATCCACTCTAATGAATTTCGAGGCGAAAGACGTGACAAGGACAACCGAAACCCCTTTAAAAGTAAATCCCGTTCCCGGATTCTTCTAGACGGTGTCTCTGGAGCTACAGTCGCATGAAACACAGTGTAGAGTCAACAATTTCCTAGAGCCGAATAGGTTGTGCTTTCGTACAAAAGAACCGTACGACCCGCACGAAGTTAGGGTTTTCGCATTTGCTGACTCTGAACTCAACAAAAGTGTTTTCCAAAGTCATGATTGGCCCTAAACCCGTTTTAAACCTAAAGGTAGCTCGAAATACCCTAAAAAGCGCATCTCACCCTAGAATCCCACTGAACGGATTTAGAGGCGTAAGACGAGACGTGGACACCCGAAACCCCATTTAGAGTAAAACGGGATCCCGGATTCTTCTAGAGTGTCTCTTTGGACCCAGAGTCGTTTGAAACACAGAGTAGAGTCATCAATTTCCTAAAGCCGCATAGATTGTGTTTTCGTACAAAAGTACCCTACGACACGCTCGGAGTTCGGGTTTTCGCATTCACAGACACTGAGCTCCTCGAAAGTGTTTTCCAGACCTAAGACTCGCACGAAACCCGTTTTAAAACGAAAAGTAGCTCGAAATATCCTAAAAACCGCTTCTCAACCAAGAATCCACTTTAATGAATTTCGTGACGAAAGACGAGACAAGGACAACCGAAACCCCTTTAAGAGTAAATCGCGTTCCCGGATTCTTCTAGAGGGTGTCTCTGGAGCTAGAGTCGCATGAAACACAGTGTACAGTCAACAATTTCCTAGAGCCGGATAGCTTGTGTTTTCGCACAAAAGAACCGTACGACCCGCATGAAGTTAGGGTTTTCGCATTTACTGACTCTGAACTCAACAAAAGTGTTTTCCAAAGTCATGATTGGCCCTAAGCCCGTTTTAAACCTAAAGGTAGCTCGAAATACCCTAAAAAGCGCATCTCACCCTAGAATCCCATTGAACGGATTTAGAGACGTAAGACGGGAGATGGACACCCGAAACCCCATTTAGTCTAAAACGCGATCCCGGATTCTTCTAGAGTGTCTCTTTGGACCAAGAGTCGTTTGAAACACAGAGTAGAGTCATGAATTTCCTAAAGCCGCATAGATTGTGTTTTCGTACAAAAGTACCCTACGACCCGCTCGAAGCTCGGGTTTTCGCATTCACAAACACTGAGCTCCTCGAAAGTGTTTTCCAGATTCAAGACTCGCACGAAACCCGTTTTTAAACGAAAAGTAGCTCGAAATATCCTAAAAATCGCTTCTCAACCAAGAATCCACTCTAATGAATTTTGAGGCGAAAGACGAGACAAGGACAACCGAAACCCCTTTCAGAGTAATTCGCGTTCCCGGATTCTTCTAGAGGGTCTCTCTGGAGCTAGAGTCGCATGAAACACAGTGTAGACTCAAAAATTTCCTAGAGCCGGATAGGTTGTGATTTCGTTCAAAAGAACCGTACGACCCGCACGAAGTTAGGGTTTTCGCATTTACTGACTCTGAACTCAACCAAAGTGTTTTCCAAAGTCATGATTGGCCCTAAGCCCGTTTTAAACCTAAAGGTAGCTCGAAATACCCTAAAAAGCGCATCTCACCCTAGAATCCCATTGAACGGATTTAGAGACGTAAGACGGGAGATGGACACCCGAAACCCCATTTAGTCAAAAACGTGATTCCGGATTCTTCTAGTGTGTCTCTTTGGACCCTGAGTCGTTTGAAACACAGAGTAGAGTAATCAATTTCCTAAAGCCGCATAGATTGTTTTTTCGGACAAAAGTACCCTACGACCCGCTCCAAGCTCGGGTTTTCGCATTCACAGACACTTAGCTCCTCGAAAGTGTTTTCAAGATCCAAGACTCGCACGAAACCCGTTTTAAAATGAAAAGTTGCTCGAAATATCCTAAAAAGCGCTTCTCAACCGAGAATCCACTCTAATGAATTTCGAGGCGAAAGACGAGATAAGGAGAACCGAAACCACTTTAAGAGTAAAACGCATTCCCGGATTCTTCTAGAGGGTGTCTCTGGAGCAAGAGTCGCATGAAACACAGTGTAGACTCAACAACTTCCTAGAGCCGGATCGCTTGTGTTTTCGTACAAAAGAACCGTACGACCCGCACGAAGTTAGGGTTTTCGCATTTACTGACACTGAACTCAACAAAAGTGTTTTCCAAAGTCATGATTGGCCCTAAGCCAGTTTTAAACCTAAAGGTAGCTCGAAATACCCTAAAAAGCGCATCTCACCCTAGAATCCCATTGAACGGATTTAGAGACGTAAGACGATACATGGACACCCGAAACCCCATTTTGTCTAAAACGCGATCCCGGATTCTTCTAGAGTGTCTCTTTGGACCCAGAGTCGTTTGAAACACAGAGTAGAGTCATAAATTTCCTAAAGCCGCTTAGATTGTGTTTTCGTACAAAAGTACCCTACGACCCGCTCGGAGTTCGGGTTTTTGCATTCACACATACTGAGCTCCTCAAAAGTGTTTTCCAGACCCAAGACACGCACGAAACCAATTTTAAAACGAAAAGTAGCTCGAAATATCCTAAAAAAGCGCTTCTCAACCAAGAATCCACTCTAATGAATTTCGAGGCGAAAGACGAGACAAGGACAACCGAAACTCCTTTACGAGTAAATCGCGTTCCCGGATTCTTCTAGAGGGTGTCTTTGGAGCTAAAGTCGCATGCAACACTGTGTAGACTCAACAATTTCCTAGAGCCGGATAGCTTGTTTTTTAGCACAAAAGAACTGTACGACCAGCACGAAGTTAGGGTTTTCGCATTTACTGACTCTGAACTCAACAAAAGTGTTTTCCAAAGTCATGATTGGCCCTAAGCCCGTTTTAAACCTAAAGGTAGTTCGAAATACCCTAAAAAGCGCATCTCACCCTAGAATCCCATTGAACGGATTTAGAGACGTAAGACGGGAGGCGGACACCCGAAACCCCATTTAGTCTAAAACGTGATCCCGGATTCTTCTAGTGTGTCTCTTTGGACCCATAGTCGTTTGAAACACAGAGTAGAGTAATCTATTTTCTAAAGCCGTATAGATTGTGTTTTCGTACAAAAGTACCCTACGACCCGCTCCAAGCTCGGGTTTTCGCATTCACAGACACTTAGCTCCTCGAAAGTGTTTTCAAGATCCAAGACTCGCACGAAACCCGTTTTAAAATGAAAAGTTGCTCGAAATATCCTAAAAAGCGCTTCTCAACCGAGAATCCACTCTAATGAATTTCGAGGCGAAAGACGAGACAAGGAGAACCGAAACCACTTTAAGAGTAAAACGCATTCCCGGATTCTTCTAGAGGGTGTCTCTGGAGCAAGAGTCGCATGAAACACAGTGTAGACTCAACAACTTCCTAGAGCCGGATCGCCTGTGATTTCGTACAAAAGAACCGTACGACCCGCACGAAGTTAGGGTTTTCGCATTTACTGACACTGAACTCAACAAAAGTGTTTACCAAAGTCATGATTGGCCCTAAGCCAGTTTTAAACCTAAAGGTAGCTCGAAATACCCTAAAAAGCGCATCTCACCCTAGAATCCCATTGAACGGATTTAGAGGCGTAAGAGGAGACATGGACATCCGAAACCCCATTTAGAGTAAAACGTGATCCCGGATTCTTCTAGAGTGTGTCTCTGGACCCAGAGTTGTTTGAAACACAGAGTAGAGTCATCAATTTCCTAAAGCCGCATAGATTGTGTTTTCGTACAAAAGTACCCTACGACCCGCTCGGAGTTCGGGTTTTCGCATTCAGAGACACTGAGCTCCTCGAGAGTGTTTTCCTGACCCAAGACTCGCACGAAACCCGTTTTAAAAGGAAAAGTAGCTCGAAATATCCTAAAAAGCGCTTCTCAACCAAGAATCCACTCTAATGAATTTCGAGGCGAAAGACGAGACAAGGACAACCGAAACCCCTTTAAGAGTAAATCGCGTTCCCGGATTCTTCTAGAGGGTGTCTCTGGAGCTAGAGTCGCATGAAACACAGTGTAGACTCAACAATTTCCTAGAGCCAGATAGCTTTTGTTTTCGCACAAAAGAACCGTACGACCCGCACGAAGTTAGGGTTTTCGCATTTACTGACTCTGAACTCAACAAAAGTGTTTTCCAAAGTCATGATTCGCCCTAAGCCCGTTTTAAACCTAAAGGTAGCTCGAAATACCCTAAAAAGCGCATCTCAACCTAGAATCCCATTGAACGGATTTAGAGACGTATGACGAGAGATGGACACCCGAAAACCCATTTAGTCCAAAACGTGATCCCGGATTCTTCTAGAGTGTCTCTTTGGACCCAGAGTCGTTTGAAACATAGAGTAGAGTCATCAATTTCCTAAAGCTGCATAGATTGTGTTTTCGTACAAAAGTACCCTACGACCCGCTCGAAGCTCGGGTTTTCGCATTCACAGACACTGTGCTCCTCGAAAGTGTTTTCCAGATCCAGGACTCGCACGAAACCCGTTTTAAAACGAAAAGTAGCTCGAAATAACCTAAAAAGCGCTTCTCAACCAAGAATCCACTCTAATGAATTTCGAGGCGAAAGACGAGACAAGGAGAACCGAAACCCCTTTAAGAGCAAAACGCGTTCCCGTATTCTTCTAGAGGGTGTCTCCGGAGCAAGAGTCGCATGAAACACAGTGTAGACTCAACAATTTCCTAGAGCCGGATCGCTTGTGTTCTCCTACAAAAGAACCGTACGACCCGAACGAAGTTAGGGTTTTCGCATTCACTCACACTGAACTCAACAAAAGTTTTTTCCAAAGTCATGATTGGCCCTAAGCCCGTTTTAAACCTAAAGGTAGCTCGAAATAACCTAAAAAGCGCATCTCACCCTAGAATCCCATTGAACGGATTTAGAGACGTAAGACGGGAGATGGACACCCGAAACCCCATTTAGTCTAAAACGTGATTCTAGATTCTTCTAGTGTGTCTCTTTGGACCCAGAGTCGTTTGAAACACAGAGTAGAGTAATCAATTTCCTAAAGCCGCATAGATTGTGTTTTCGTACAAAAGTACCCTACGACCCGCTCCAAGCTCGGGTTTTCGCATTCACAGACACTTAGCTCCTCGAAAGTGTTTTCAAGATCCAAGACTCGCACGAAACCCTTTTTAAAATGAAAAGTTGCTCGAAATATCCTAAAAAGCGCTTCTCAACCGAGAATCCACTCTAATGAATTTCGAGGCGAAAGACGAGACAAGGACAACCGAAACTCCTTTAGGAGTAAATCGCGTTCCCGGATTCTTCTGAAGGGTGTCTCTGGAGCTAAAGTCGCATGAAACACAGTGTAGACTCAACAATTTACTAGAGCCGGATAGCTTGTGTTTTAGCACAAAAGAACCGTACGATTAGAACGAAGTTAGGGTTTTCGCATTTACTGACTCTGAACTCAACAAAAGTGTTTTCCAAAGTCATGATTGGCCCTAAGCCCGTTTTAAACCTAAAGGTAGCTCGAAATACCCTAAAAAGCGCATCTCAACCTAGAATCCCATTGAACGGATTTACAGACGTATGACGCGAGATGGACACCCGAAAACCCATTTAGTCTAAAACGTGATCCCGGATTCTTCTAGAGTGTCTCTTTGGTCCCAGAGTCGTTTGAAACATAGAGTAGAGTCATCAATTTCCTAAAGCTGCATAGATTGTGTTTTCGTACAAAAGTACCCTACGACCCGCTCGAAGCTCGGGTTTTCGCATTCACAGACACTGAGCTCCTCGAAAGTGTTTTCCAGAACCAAGACTCGCACGAAACCCGTTTTAAAACGAAAAGTAGCTCGAAATAACCTAAAAAGCGCTTCTCAACCAAGAATCCACTCTAATGAATTTCGAGGCGAAAGACGAGACAAGGACAACCGAAACCCCTTTAAGAGCAAAACGCGTTCCCGTATTCTTCTAGAGGGTGTCTCCGGAGCAAGAGTCGCATGAAACACAGTGTAGACTCAACAATTTCCTAGTGCCGGATCGCTTGTGTTCTCCTACAAAAGAACCGTACGACCCGAACGAAGTTAGGGTTTTCGCATTTACTCACACTGAACTCAAGAAAAGTTTTTTCCAAAGTCATGATTGGCCCTAAGCCCGTTTTAAACCTAAAGGTAGCTCGAAATACCCTAAAAAGCGCATCTCACCCTAGAATCCCATTGAACGGATTTAGAGACGTAAGACGGGAGATGGACACCCGAAACCCCATTTAGTCTAAAACGTGATTCCAGATTCTTCTAGTGTGTCTCTTTGGACCCAGAGTCGTTTGAAACACAGAGTAGAGTAATCAATTTCCTAAAGCCGCATAGATTGTGTTTTCGTACAAAAGTACCCTACGACCCGCTCCAAGCTCGGGTTTTCGCATTCACAGACACTTAGCTCCTCGAAAGTGTTTTCAAGATCCAAGACTCGCACGAAACCCTTTTTAAAATGTAAAGTTGCTCGAAATATCCTAAAAAGCGCTTCTCAACCGAGAATCCACTCTAATGAATTTCGAGGCGAAAGACGAGACAAGGAGAACCGAAACCACTTTAAGAGTAAAATGTATTCCCGGATTCTTCTAGAGGGTGTCTCTGGAGCAAGAGTCGCATGAAACACAGTGTAGACTCAACAACTTCCTAGAGCCGGATCGCTTGTGTTTTCGTACAAAAGAACCGTACGACCCGCACGAAGTTAGGGTCTTCGCATTTACTGACACTGAACTCAACAAAAGTGTTTACCAAAGTCATGATTGGCCCTAAGCCAGTTTTAAACCTAAAGGTAGCTCGAAATACCCTAAAAAGCGCATCTCACCCTAGAATCCCATTGAACGGATTTACAGACGTAAGACGGGAGGTAGACACTAGAAACCCCATTTAGTCTAAAACGTGATTCAGGATTCTTCTAGTGTGTCTCTTAGGACCCAGAGTCGTTTGAAACACAGAGTAGAGTAATCAATTTCCTAAAGCCGCATAGATTGTGTTTTCGTACAAAAGTACCCTACGACCCGCTCCAAGCTCGGGTTTTCGCATTCACAGACACTTAGCTCCTCGAAAGTGTTTTCAAGATCCAAGACTCGCACGAAACCTGTTTTAAAACGAAAAGTTGCTCGAAATATCCTAAAAAGCGCTTCTCAACCGAGAAGCCACTCTAATGAATTTCGAGGCGAAAGACGAGACAAGGACAACCGAAACTCCTTTAGGAGTAAATCGCGTTCCCTGATTCGTTTAGAGGGTGTCTCTGGAGCTAGAGTCGCATGAAACACTGTGTAGACTCAACAATTTCCTAGAGCCGGATAGCTTTTGTTTTAGCACAAAAGAACTGTACGACCAGCACGAAGTTAGGGTTTTCGCATTTACTGACTCTGAACTCAACAAAAGTGTTTTCCAAAGTCATGATTGGCCCTAAGCCCGTTTTAAACCTAAAGGTAGCTCGAAATACCCTAAAAAGCGCATCTCAACCTAGAATCCCATTGAACGGATTTACAGACGTAAGACGGGAGGTGGACACCCGAAACCCCATTTAGTCTAAAATGTGATTCAGGATTCTTCTAGTGTGTCTCTTTGGACCCAGAGTCGTTTGAAACACAGAGTAGAGTAATCAATTTCCTAAAGCCGCATAGATTGTGTTTTCGTACAAAAGTACCCTACGACCCGCTCCAAGCTCGGGTTTTCGCATTCACAGACACTTAGCTCCTCGAAAGTGTTTTCAAGATCCAAGACTCGCACGAAACCCGTTTTAAAATGAAAAGTTGTTCGAAATATCCTAAAAAGTGCTTCTCAACCGAGAATCCACTCCAAGGAATTTCGAGGCGAAAGACGAGACAAGGAGAACCGAAACCACTTTAAGAGTAAAACGCATTCCCGGATTCTTCTAGAGGGTGTCTCTGGAGCAAGAGTCGCATGAAACACAGTGTAGACTCAACAACTTCCTAGAGCCGGATCGCTTGTATTTTCGTACAAAAGAACCGTACGACCCGCACGAAGTTAGGGTTTTCGCATTTACTGACTCTGAACTCAACAAAAGTGTTTTCCAAAGTCATGATTGGCCCTAAGCCTGTTTTAAACCTAAAGGTAGCTCGAAATACCCTAAAAAGCGCATCTCACCCTAGAATCCCATTGAACGGATTTAGAGACGTTAGACGGGACATGGACACCCGAAACCCCATTTAGTCTAAAACTTGATCCCGGATTCTTCTAGGGTGTCTCTTTGGACCAAGAGTCGTTTGAAACACAGAGTAGAGTCATCAATTTCCTAAAGCCGCATAGATTGTGTTTTCGTAGAAAAGTACCCTACGACCCGCTCGAAGCTCGGGTTTTCGCATTCACAAACACTGAGCTCCTCGAAAGTGTTTTCCAGATCGAAGACTCGCACGAAACCCGTTTTAAAACGAAAAGTAGCTCGAAATATCCTAAAAAGCGCTTCTCAACCAAGAATCCACTCTAATGAATTTCGAGGCGAAAGACGAGACAAGGACAACCGAAACTCCTTTAGGAGTAAATCGCGTTCCCTGATTCGTCTAGAGGGTGTCTCTGGAGCTAGAGTCGCATGAAACACTGTGTAGACTCAACAATTTCCTAGAGCCGGATAGCTTGTGTTTTAGCACAAAAGAACTGTACGACCAGCACGAAGTTATGGTTTTCGCATTTACTGACTCTGAACTCAACAAAAGTGTTTTCCAAAGTCATGATTGGCCCTAAGCCCGTTTTAAACCTAAAGGTAGTTCGAAATACCCTAAAAAGCGCATCTCAACCTAGAATCCCATTGAACGGATTTACAGACGTAAGACGGGAGGTGGACACCCGAAACCCCATTTAGTCTAAAATGTGATTCAGGATTCTTCTAGTGTGTCTCTTTGGACCCAGAGTCGTTTGAAACACAGAGTAGAGTAATCAATTTCCTAAAGCCGCATAGATTGTGTTTTCGTACAAAAGTAACCTACGACCCACTCCAAGCTCGGGTTTTCGCATTCCCAGACACTTAGCTCCTCGAAAGTGTTTTCAAGATCCAAGACTCGCACGAAACCCGTTTTAAAATGAAAAGTTGCTCGAAATATCCTAAAAAGTGCTTCTCAACCGAGAATCCACTCCAAGGAATTTCGAGGCGAAAGACGAGACAAGGAGAACCGAAACCACTTTAAGAGTAAAACGCATTCCCGGATTCTTCTAGAGGGTGTCTCTGGATCAAGAGTCGCATGAAACACAGTGTAGACTCAACAACTTCCTAGAGCCGGATCGCTTGTGTTTTCGTACAAAAGAACCGTACGACCCGCACGAAGTTAGGGTTTTCGCATTTACTGACTCTGAACTCAACAAAAGTGTTTTCCAAAGTCATGATTGGCCCTAAGCCTGTTTTAAACCTAAAGGTAGCTCGAAATACCCTAAAAAGCGCATCTCAACCTAGAATCCCATTGAACGGATTTACAGACGTAAGACGGGAGGTGGACACCCGAAACCCCATTTAGTCTAAAATGTGATTCAGGATTCTTCTAGTGTGTCTCTTTGGACCCAGAGTCGTTTGAAACACAGAGTAGAGTAATCAATTTCCTAAAGCCGCATAGATTGTGTTTTCGTACAAAAGTACCCTACGACCCGCTCCAAGCTCGGGTTTTCGCATTCACAGACACTTAGCTCCTCGAAAGTGTTTTCAAGATCCAAGACTCGCACGAAACCCGTTTTAAAATGAAAAGTTGCTCGAAATATCCTAAAAAGTGCTTCTCAACCGAGAATCCACTCCAAGGAATTTCGAGGCAAAAGACGAGACAAGGAGAACCGAAACCACTTTAAGAGTAAAACGCATTCTCGGATTCTTCTAGAGGGTGTCTCTGGAGCAAGAGTCGAATGAAACACAGTGTAGACTCAACAACTTCCTAGAGCCGGATCGCTTGTATTTTCGTACAAAAGAACCGTACGACCCGCACGAAGTTAGGGTTTTCGCATTTACTGACTCTGAACTCAACAAAAGTGTTTTCCAAAGTCATGATTGGCCCTAAGCCCGTTTTAAACCTAAAGGTAGTTCGAAATACCCTAAAAAGCGCATCTCAACCTAGAATCCCATTGAACGGATTTACAGACGTAAGACGGGAGGTGGACACCCGAAACCCCATTTAGTCTAAAATGTGATTCAGGATTCTTCTAGTGTGTCTCTTTGGACCCAGAGTCGTTTGAAACACAGAGTAGAGTAATCAATTTCCTAAAGCCGCATAGATTGTGTTTTCGTACAAAAGTACCCTACGACCCGCTCCAAGCTCGGGTTTTCGCATTCACAGACACTTAGCTCCTCGAAAGTGTTTTCAAGATCCAAGACTCGCACGAAACCCGTTTTAAAATGAAAAGTTGCTCGAAATATCCTAAAAACTGCTTCTCAACCGAGAATCCACTCCAAGGAATTTCGAGGCGAAAGACGAGACAAGGAGAACCGAAACCACTTTAAGAGTAAAACGCATTCCCGGATTCTTCTAGAGGGTGTCTCTGGAGCAAGAGTCGCATGAAACACAGTGTAGACTCAACAACTTCCTAGAGCCGGATCGCGTGTATTTTCGTACAAAAGAACCGTACGACCCGCACGAAGTTAGGGTTTTCGCATTTACTGACTCTGAACTCAACAAAAGTGTTTTCCAAAGTCATGATTGGCCCTAAGCCTGTTTTAAACCTAAAGGTAGCTCGAAATACCCTAAAAAGCGCATCTCACCCTAGAATCCCATTGAACGGATTTAGAGACGTTAGACGGGACATGGACACCCGAAACCCCATTTAGTCTAAAACTTGATCCCGGATTCTTCTAGAGTGTCTCTTTGGACCAAGAGTCGTTTGAAACACAGAGTAGAGTCATCAATTTCCTAAAGCCGCATAGATTGTGTTTTCGTAGAAAAGTACCCTACGACCCACTCGAAGCTCGGGTTTTCGCATTCACAAACACTGAGCTCCTCGAAAGTGTTTTCCAGATCGAAGACTCGCACGAAACCCGTTTTAAAACGAAAATTAGCTCGAAATATCCTAAAAAGCGCTTCTCAACCAAGAATCCACTCTAATGAATTTCGAGGCGAAAGAC
Organism: Cinnamomum chago; assembly: GCA_038049695.1. Taxonomy (NCBI): domain Eukaryota; kingdom Viridiplantae; phylum Streptophyta; class Magnoliopsida; order Laurales; family Lauraceae; genus Cinnamomum; species Cinnamomum chago. The sequence continues at coordinate 40,247,990 of CP142455.1, forward strand.
GAGACAAGGACAACCGAAACTCCTTTAGGAGTAAATCGCGTTCCCTGATTCGTCTAGAGGGTGTCTCTGGAGCTAGAGTCGCATGAAACACTGTGTAGACTCAACAATTTCCTAGAGCCGGATAGCTTGTGTTTTAGCACAAAAGAACTGTACGACCAGCACGAAGTTATGGTTTTCGCATTTACTGACTCTGAACTCAACAAAAGTGTTTTCCAAAGTCATGATTGGCCCTAAGCCCGTTTTAAACCTAAAGGTAGTTCGAAATACCCTAAAAAGCGCATCTCAACCTAGAATCCCATTGAACGGATTTACAGACGTAAGACGGGAGGTGGACACCCGAAACCCCATTTAGTCTAAAATGTGATTCAGGATTCTTCTAGTGTGTCTCTTTGGACCCAGAGTCGTTTGAAACACAGAGTAGAGTAATCAATTTCCTAAAGCCGCATAGATTGTGTTTTCGTAAAAAAGTACCCTACGACCCGCTCCAATCTCGGGTTTTCGCATTCACAGACACTTAGCTCCTCGAAAGTGTTTTCAAGATCCAAGACTCGCACGAAACCCGTTTTAAAATGAAAAGTTGCTCGAAATATCCTAAAAAGTGCTTCTCAACCGAGAATCCACTCCAAGGAATTTCGAGGCGAAAGACGAGACAAGGAGAACCGAAACCACTTTAAGAGTAAAACGCATTCCCGGATTCTTCTAGAGGGTGTCTCTGGAGCAAGAGTCGCATGAAACACAGTGTAGACTCAACAACTTCCTAGAGCCGGATCGCTTGTGTTTTCGCACAAAAGAACCGTACGACCCGCACGAAGTTAGGGTCTTCGATTTACTGACTATGAACTCAACAAAAGTGTTTACCAAAGTCATGATTGGCCCTAAGCCCGTTTTAAACCTAAAGGTAGCTCGAAATACCCTAAAAAGCGCATCTCACCCTAGAATCCCATTGAACGGATTTAGAGACGTAAGACGGGAGATGGACACCCGAAACCCCATTTAGTCTAAAACGCGATCCCGGATTCTTCTAGAGTGTCTCTTTGGACCAAGAGTCGTTTGAAACACAGAGTAGAGTCATGAATTTCCTAAAGCCATATAGATTGTGTTTTCGTACAAAAGTACCCTACGACCCGCTCGAAGCTCGGGTTTTCGCATTCACAAACACTGAGCTCCTCGAAAGTGTTTTCCAGATCGAAGACTCGCACGAAACCCGTTTTAAAACGAAAAGTAGCTCGAAATATCCTAAAAAGCGCTTCTCAACCAAGAATCCACTCTAATGAATTTCGAGGCGAAAGACGAGACAAGGACAACCGAATCTCCTTTAGGAGTAAATCGCGTTCCCTGATTCGTCTAGAGGGTGTCTCTGGAGCTAGAGTCGCATGAAACACTGTGTAGACTCAACAATTTCCTAGAGCCGGATAGCTTGTGTTTTAGCACAAAAGAACTGTACGACCAGCACGAAGTTAGGGTTTTCGCATTTACTGACTCTGAACTCAACAAAAGTGTTTTCCAAAGTCATGATTGGCCCTAAGCCCGTTTTAAACCTAAAGGTAGTTCGAAATACCCTAAAAAGCGCATCACACCCTAGAATCCCATTGAACGGATTTACAGACGTAAGACGGGAGACGGACACCCGAAACCCCATTTAGTCTAAAACGTGATCCCGGATTCTTCTAGTGTGTCTCTTTGGACCCAGAGTCGTTTGAAACACAGAGTAGAGTAATCAATTTCCTAAAGCCGCATAGATTGTGTTTTCGTACAAAAGTACCCTACGACCCGCTCCAAGCTCGGGTTTTCGCATTCACAGACACTTAGCTCCTCGAAAGTGTTTTCAAGATCCAAGACTCGCACGAAACCCGTTTTAAAATGAAAAGTTGCTCGAAATATCCTAAAAAGTGCTTCTCAACCGAGAATCCACTCCAAGGAATTTCGAGGCGAAAGACGAGACAAGGAGAACCGAAACCACTTTAAGAGTAAAACGCATTCCCGGATTCTTCTAGAGGGTGTCTCTGGAGCAAGAGTCGCATGAAACACAGTGTAGACTCAACAACTTCCTAGAGCCGGATCGCTTGTGTTTTCGTACAAAAGAACCGTACGACCCGCACGAAGTTAGGGTCTTCGATTTACTGACTATGAACTCAACAAAAGTGTTTACCAAAGTCATGATTGGCCCTAAGCCCGTTTTAAACATAAAGGTAACTCGAAATACCCTAAAAAGCGCATCTCACCCTAGAATCCCATTGAACGGATTTAGAGACGTAAGACGATACATGGACACCCGAAACCCCATTTTGTCTGAAACGCGATCCCGGATTCTTCTAGAGTGTCTCTTTGGACCCAGTGTCGTTTGAAACACAGAGTAGAGTCATTAATTTCCTAAAGCCGCTTAGATTGTCTTTTCGTACAAAAGTACCCTACGACCCGCTCGGAGTTCGGGTTTTCGCAATCAGACATACTGAGCTCCTCAAAAGTGTTTTCCAGACCCAAGACTCGCACGAAACCCGTTTTAAAACGAAAAGTAGCTCGAAATATCCTAAAAAGCGCTTCTCAACCAAGAATCCACTCTAATGAATTTCGAGGCGAAAGACGAGACAAGGACAACCGAATCTCCTTTAGGAGTAAATCGCGTTCCCTGATTCGTCTAGAGGGTGTCTCTGGAGCTAGAGTCGCATGAAACACTGTGTAGACTCAACAATTTCCTAGAGCCGGATAGCTTGTGTTTTAGCACAAAAGAACTGTACGACCAGCACGAAGTTAGGGTTTTCGCATTTACTGACTCTGAACTCAACAAAAGTGTTTTCCAAAGTCATGATTGGCCCTAAGCCCGTTTTAAACCTAAAGGTAGTTCGAAATACCCTAAAAAGCGCATCACACCCTAGAATCCCATTGAACGGATTTACAGACGTAAGACGGGAGACGGACACCCGAAACCCCATTTAGTCTAAAACGTGATCCCGGATTCTTCTAGTGTGTCTCTTTGGACCCAGAGTCGTTTGAAACACAGAGTAGAGTAATCAATTTCCTAAAGCCGCATAGATTGTGTTTTCGTACAAAAGTACCCTACGACCCGCTCCAAGCTCGGGTTTTCGCATTCACAGACACTTAGCTCCTCGAAAGTGTTTTCAAGATCCAAGACTCGCACGAAACCCGTTTTAAAATGAAAAGTTGCTCGAAATATCCTAAAAAGCGCTTCTCAACCGAGAGTCCACTTTAATGAATTTCGAGGCGAAAGACGAGACAAGGAGAACCGAAACCACTTTAAGAGTAAAACGCATTCCCGGATTCTTCTAGAGGGTGTCTCTGGAGCAAGAGTCGCATGAAACACAGTGTAGACTCAACAACTTCCTAGAGCCGGATCGCTTGTGTTTTCGTACAAAAGAACCGTACGACCCGCACGAAGTTAGGGTCTTCGATTTACTGACTATGAACTCAACAAAAGTGTTTACCAAAGTCATGATTGGCCCTAAGCCCGTTTTAAACATAAAGGTAGCTCGAAATACCCTAAAAAGCGCATCTCACCCTAGAATCCCATTGAACGGATTTAGAGACGTAAGACGATACATGGACACCCGAAACCCCATTTTGTCTGAAACGAGATCCCGGATTCTTCTAGAGTGTCTCTTTGGACCCAGTGTCGTTTGAAACACAGAGTAGAGTCATTAATTTCCTAAAGCCGCTTAGATTGTGTTTTCGTACAAAAGTACCCTACGACCCGCTCGGAGTTCGGGTTTTCGCAATCAGACATACTGAGCTCCTCAAAAGTGTTTTCCAGACCCAAGACTCGCACGAAACCCGTTTTAAAACGAAAAGTAGCTCGAAATATCCTAAAAAAGCGCTTCTCAACCACGAATCCACTCTAATGAATTTCGAGGCGAAAAACGAGACAAGGACAACCGAAACTCCTTTAGGAGTAAATCGCGTTCCCGGATTCTTCTAGAGGGTGTCTCTGGAGCTAAAGTCGCATGAAACACAGTGTAGACTCAACAATTTACTAGAGCCGGATAGCTTGTGTTTTAGCACAAAAGAACTGTACGACCAGCACGAAGTTAGGGTTTTCGCATTTACTGATTCTGAACTCAACAAAAGTGTTTTCCAAAGTCATGATTGGCCCTAAGCCCGTTTTAAACCTAAAGGTAGTTCGAAATACCCTAAAAAGCGCATCTCACCCAAGAATCCCATTGAACGGATTTAGAGACGTAAGACGGGAGACGGACACCCGAAACCCCATTTAGTCTAAAACGTGATCCCGGATTCTTCTAGTGTGTCTCTTTGGACCCAGAGTCGTTTGAAACACAGAGTAGAGTAATCAATTTCCTAAAGCCGCATAGATTGTGTTTTCGTACAAAAGTACCCTACGACCCGCTCCAAGCTCGGGTTTTCGCATTCACAGACACTTAGCTCCTCGAAAGTGTTTTCAAGATCCAAGACTCGCACGAAACCCGTTTTAAAATGAAAAGTTGCTCGAAATATCCTAAAAAGCGCTTCTCAACCGAGAATCCACTCTAATGAATTTCGAGGCGAAAGGCGAGACAAGGAGAACCGAAACCACTTTAAGAGTAAAACGCATTCCCGGATTCTTCTAGAGGATGTCTCTGGAGCAAGAGTCGCATGAAACACAGTGTAGACTCAACAACTTCCTAGAGCCGGATCGCTTGTGTTTTCGTACAAAAGAACCGTACGACCCGCACGAAGTTAGGGTCTTCGCATTTACTGACACTGAACTCAACAAAAGTGTTTACCAAAGTCATGATTGGCCCTAAGCCAGTTTTAAACCTAAAGGTAGCTCGAAATACCCTAAAAAGCGCATCTCACCCTAGAATCCCATTGAACGGATTTAGAGACGTAAGACGATACATGGACACCCGAAACCCCATTTTGTCTAAAACGCGATCCCGGATTCTTCTAGAGTGTCTCTTTGGTCCCAGAGTCGTTTGAAACACAGAGTAGAGTCATCAATTTCCTAAAGCCGCATAGATTGTGTTTTCGTACAAAAATACCCTACGACCCGCTCGGAGTTCGGGTTTTCGCATTCACAGACACTGAGCTCCACGAAAGTGTTTTCCAGACCCATGACTCGCACGAAACCCGTTTTAAAACGAAAAGTAGCTCGAAATATCCTAAAAAAGCGCTTCTCAACCAAGAATCCACTCTAATGAATTTCGAGGCGAAAGACGAGACAAGGACAACCGAAACTCCTTTAGGAGTAAATCGCGTTCCCGGATTCTTCTAGAGGGTGTCTCTGGAGCTAAAGTCGCATGAAACACAGTGTAGACTCAACAATTTACTAGAGCCGGATAGCTTGTGTTTTAGCACAAAAGAACCGTACGATTCGCACGAAGTTAGGGTTTTCGCATTTACTGACTCTGAACTCAACAAAAGTGTTTTCCAAAGTCATGATTGGCCCTAAGCCCGTTTTAAACCTAAAGGTAGCTCGAAATATCCTAAAAAGCGTATCTCACCCTAGAATCCCATTGAACGGATTTAGAGACGTAAGACGAGACATGGACACCCGAAACCCCAATCATTCTAAAACGTGATCCCGGATTCTTCTAGAGTGTCTCTTTGGACCCAGAGTCGTTTGAAACACGGAGTAGAGTCATCAATTTCCTAAAGCCGCATAGATTGTGTTTTCGAACAAAAGTACCCTACGACCCGCTCGGAGTTCGGGTTTTCGCATTCAAGGACACTGAGCTCCTCGAAAGTGTTTTCCAGATCCAAGACTCGCACAAAACCCGTTTTAAAACGAAAAGTAGCTCGAAATAACCTAAAAAGCGCTTCTCAACCAAGAATCCACTCTAATGAATTTCGAGGCGAAAGACGAGACAAGGTGAACCGAAACCCCTTTAAGAGTAAAACGCGTTCCCGTATTCTTCTAGAGGGTGTCTCCGGAGCAAGAGTCGCATGAAACACAGTGTAGACTCAACAATTTCCTAGAGCCGGATCGCTTGTGTTCTCCTACAAAAGAACCGTACGACCCGAACGAAGTTAGGGTTCTCGCATTTACTCACACTGAACTCAACAAAAGTTTTTTCCAAAGTCATGATTGGCCCTAAGTCCGTTTTAAACCTAAAGGTAGCTCGAAATACCCTAAAAAGCGCATCTCACCCTAGAATCCCATTGAACGGATTTAGAGACGTAAGACGAGACATGGACACCCGAAACCCCATTTAGTCTAAAACGCGATCCCGGATTCTTCTAGAGTGTCTCTTTGGACCCAGAGTCATTTGAAACACAGAGTAGAGCCATCAATTTCCTAAAGCCGCTTAGATTGTGTTTTCGTACAAAAGTACCCAACGACCCGCTCGGAGTTCGGGTTTTCGCATTCACAGACACTGAGCTCCTCGAAAGTGTTTTCCAGACTCAAGACTCGCACGAAACCCGTTTTAAAACGAAAAGTAGCTCGAAATATCCTAAAAATCGCTTCTCAACCAAGAATCCACTCTAATGAATTTCGAGGCGAAAGACGTGACAAGGACAACCGAAACCCCTTTAAAAGTAAATCCCGTTCCCGGATTCTTCTAGACGGTGTCTCTGGAGCTACAGTCGCATGAAACACAGTGTAGAGTCAACAATTTCCTAGAGCCGAATAGGTTGTGCTTTCGTACAAAAGAACCGTACGACCCGCACGAAGTTAGGCTTTTCGCATTTGCTGACTCTGAACTCAACAAAAGTGTTTTCCAAAGTCATGATTGGCCCTAAACCCGTTTTAAACCTAAAGGTAGCTCGAAATACCCTAAAAAGCGCATCTCACCCTAGAATCCCACTGAACGGATTTAGAGGCGTAAGACGAGACGTGGACACCCGAAACCCCATTTAGAGTAAAACGGGATCCCGGATTCTTCTAGAGTGTCTCTTTGGACCCAGAGTCGTTTGAAACACAGAGTAGAGTCATCAATTTCCTAAAGCCGCATAGATTGTGTTTTCGTACAAAAGTACCCTACGACACGCTCGGAGTTCGGGTTTTCGCATTCACAGACACTGAGCTCCTCGAAAGTGTTTTCCAGACCTAAGACTCGCACGAAACCCGTTTTAAAACGAAAAGTAGCTCGAAATATCCTAAAAACCGCTTCTCAACCAAGAATCCACTTTAATGAATTTCGTGACGAAAGACGAGACAAGGACAACCGAAACCCCTTTAAGAGTAAATCGCGTTCCCGGATTCTTCTAGAGGGTGTCTCTGGAGCTAGAGTCGCATGAAACACAGTGTACAGTCAACAATTTCCTAGAGCCGGATAGCTTGTGTTTTCGCACAAAAGAACCGTACGACCCGCACGAAGTTAGGGTCTTCGATTTACTGACTATGAACTCAACAAAAGTGTTTACCAAAGTCATGATTGGCCCTAAGCTCGTTTTAGACCTAAAGGTAGCTCGAAATACCCTAAAAAGCGCATCTCACCCTAGAATCCCATTGAACGGATTTACAGACGTAAGACGGGAGATGGACACCCGAAACCCCATTTAGTCTAAAACGCGATCCCGGATTCTTCTAGAGTATCTCTTTGGACCAAGAGTCGTTTGAAACACAGAGTAGAGTCATGAATTTCCTAAAGCCGCATAGATTGTGTTTTCGTACAAAAGTACCCTACGACCCGCTCGAAGCTCGGGTTTTCGCATTCACAAACACTGAGCTCCTCGAAAGTGTTTTCCAGATCGAAGACTCGCACGAAACCCGTTTTAAAACGAAAAGTAGCTCGAAATATCCTAAAAAGCGCTTCTCAACCAAGAATCCACTCTAATGAATTTCGAGGCGAAAGACGAGACAAGGACAACCGAAACTCCTTTAGGAGTAAATCGCGTTCCCTGATTCGTCTAGAGGGTGTCTCTGGAGCTAGAGTCGCATGAAACACTGTGTAGACTCAACAATTTCCTAGAGCCGGATAGCTTGTGTTTTAGCACAAAAGAACTGTACGACCAGCACGAAGTTAGGGTTTTCGCATTTACTGACTCTGAACTCAACAAAAGTGTTTTCCAAAGTCAAGATTGGCCCTAAGCCCGTTTTAAACCTAAAGGTAGTTCGAAATACCCTAAAAAGCGCATCACACCCTAGAATCCCATTGAACGGATTTACAGACGTAAGACGGGAGACGGACACCCGAAACCCCATTTAGTCTAAAACGTGATCCCGGATTCTTCTAGTGTGTCTCTTTGGACCCAGAGTCGTTTGAAACACAGAGTAGAGTAATCAATTTCCTAAAGCCGCATAGATTGTGTTTTCGTACAAAAGTACCCTACGACCCGCTCCAAGCTCGGGTTTTCGCATTCACAGACACTTAGCTCCTCGAAAGTGTTTTCAAGATCCAAGACTCGCACGAAACCCGTTTTAAAATGAAAAGTTGCTCGAAATATCCTAAAAAGCGCTTCTCAACCGAGAGTCCACTTTAATGAATTTCGAGGCGAAAGACGAGACAAGGAGAACCGAAACCACTTTAAGAGTAAAACGCATTCCCGGATTCTTCTAGAGGGTGTCTCTGGAGCAAGAGTCGCATGAAACACAGTGTAGACTCAACTTCCTAGAGCCGGATCGCTTGTGTTTTCGTACAAAAGAACCGTACGACCCGCACGAAGTTAGGGTCTTCGATTTACTGACTATGAACTCAACAAAAGTGTTTACCAAAGTCATGAGTGGCCCTAAGCCCGTTTTAAACATAAAGGTAGCTCGAAATACCCTAAAAAGCGCATCTCACCCTAGAATCCCATTGAACGGATTTAGAGACGTAAGACGATACATGGACACCCGAAACCCCATTTTGTCTGAAACGCGATCCCGGATTCTTCTAGAGTGTCTCTTTGGACCCAGTGTCGTTTGAAACACAGAGTAGAGTCATTAATTTCCTAAAGCCGCTTAGATTGTGTTTTCGTACAAAAGTACCCTACGACCCGCTCGGAGTTCGGGTTTTCGCAATCAGACATACTGAGCTCCTCAAAAGTGTTTTCCAGACCCAAGACTCGCACGAAACCCGTTTTAAAACGAAAAGTAGCTCGAAATATCCTAAAAAAGCGCTTCTCAACCACGAATCCACTCTAATGAATTTCGAGGCGAAAGACGAGACAAGGACAACCGAAACTCCTTTAGGAGTAAATCGCGTTCCCGGATTCTTCTAGAGGGTGTCTCTGGAGCTAAAGTCGCATGAAACATAGTGTAGACTCAACAATTTACTAGAGCCGGATAAGCTGTGTTTTAGCACAAAAGAACTGTACGACCAGCACGAAGTTAGGGTTTTCGCATTTACTGACTCTGAACTCAACAAAAGTGTTTTCCAAAGTCATGATTGGCCCTAAGCCCGTTTTAAACCTAAAGGTAGTTCGAAATACCCTAAAAAGCGCATCTCACCCTAGAATCCCATTGAACGGATTTAGAGACGTAAGACGGGAGACGGACACCCGAAACCCCATTTAGTCTAAAACGTGATCCCGGATTCTTCTAGTGTGTCTCTTTGGACCCAGAGTCGTTTGAAACACAGAGTAGAGTAATCAATTTCCTAAAGCCGCATAGATTGTGTTTTCGTACAAAAGTACCCTACGACCCGCTCCAAGCTCGGGTTTTCGCATTCACAGACACTTAGCTCCTCGAAAGTGTTTTCAAGATCCAAGACTCGCACGAAACCCGTTTTAAAATGAAAAGTTGCTCGAAATATCCTAAAAAGCGCTTCTCAACCGAGAATCCACTCTAATGAATTTCGAGGCGAAAGGCGAGACAAGGAGAACCGAAACCACTTTAAGAGTAAAACGCATTCCCGGATTCTTCTAGAGGGTGTCTCTGGAGCAAGAGTCGCATGAAACACAGTGTAGACTCAACAACTTCCTAGAGCCGGATCGCTTGTGTTTTCGTACAAAAGAACCGTACGACCCGCACGAAGTTAGGGTCTTCGCATTTACTGACACTGAACTCAACAAAAGTGTTTACCAAAGTCATGATTGGCCCTAAGCCAGTTTTAAACCTAAAGGTAGCTCGAAATACCCTAAAAAGCGCATCTCACCCTAGAATCCCATTGAACGGATTTAGAGACGTAAGACGATACATGGACACCCGAAACCCCATTTTGTCTAAAACGCGATCCCGGATTCTTCTAGAGTGTCTCTTTGGTCCCAGAGTCGTTTGAAACACAGAGTAGAGTCATCAATTTCCTAAAGCCGCATAGATTGTGTTTTCGTACAAAAATACCCTACGACCCGCTCGGAGTTCGGGTTTTCGCATTCACAGACACTGAGCTCCACGAAAGTGTTTTCCAGACCCATGACTCGCACGAAACCCGTTTAAAAACGAAAAGTAGCTCGAAATATCCTAAAAAAGCGCTTCTCAACCAAGAATCCACTCTAATGAATTTCGAGGCGAAAGACGAGACAAGGACAACCGAAACTCCTTTAGGAGTAAATCGCGTTCCCGGATTCTTCTAGAGGGTGTCTCTGGAGCTAAAGTCGCATGAAACACAGTGTAGACTCAACAATTTACTAGAGCCGGATAGCTTGTGTTTTAGCACAAAAGAACCGTACGATTAGCACGAAGTTAGGGTTTTCGCATTTACTGACTCTGAACTCAACAAAAGTGTTTTCCAAAGTCATGATTGGCCCTAAGCCCGTTTTAAACCTAAAGGTAGCTCGAAATACCCTAAAAAGGGTATCTCACCCTAGAATCCCATTGAACGGATTTAGAGACGTAAGACGAGACATGGACACCCGAAACCCCAATCATTCTAAAACGTGATCCCGGATTCTTCTAGAGTGTCTCTTTGGACCCAGAGTCGTTTGAAACACGGAGTAGAGTCATCAATTTCCTAAAGCCGCATAGATTGTGTTTTCGAACAAAAGTACCCTACGACCCGCTCGGAGTTCGGGTTTTCGCATTCAAGGACACTGAGCTCCTCGAAAGTGTTTTCCAGATCCAAGACTCGCACAAAACCCGTTTTAAAACGAAAAGTAGCTCGAAATAACCTAAAAAGCGCTTCTCAACCAAGAATCCACTCTAATGAATTTCGAGGCGAAAGACGAGACAAGGTGAACCGAAACCCCTTTAAGAGTAAAACGCGTTCCCGTATTCTTCTAGAGGGTGTCTCCGGAGCAAGAGTCGCATGAAACACAGTGTAGACTCAACAATTTCCTAGAGCCGGATCGCTTGTGTTCTCCTACAAAAGAACCGTACGACCCGAACGAAGTTAGGGTTCTCGCATTTACTCACACTGAACTCAACAAAAGTTTTTTCCAAAGTCATGATTGGCCCTAAGTCCGTTTTAAACCTAAAGGTAGCTCGAAATACCCTAAAAAGCGCATCTCACCCTAGAATCCCATTGAACGGATTTAGAGACGTAAGACGAGACATGGACACCCGAAACCCCATTTAGTCTAAAACGCGATCCCGGATTCTTCTAGAGTGTCTCTTTGGACCCAGAGTCGTTTGAAACACAGAGTAGAGCCATCAATTTCCTAAAGCCGCTTAGATTGTGTTTTCGTACAAAAGTACCCAACGACCCGCTCGGAGTTCGGGTTTTCGCATTCACAGACACTGAGCTCCTCGAAAGTGTTTTCCAGACTCAAAACTCGCACGAAACCCGTTTTAAAACGAAAAGTAGCTCGAAATATCCTAAAAATCGCTTCTCAACCAAGAATCCACTCTAATGAATTTCGAGGCGAAAGACGTGACAAGGACAACCGAAACCCCTTTAAAAGTAAATCCCGTTCCCGGATTCTTCTAGACGGTGTCTCTGGAGCTACAGTCGCATGAAACACAGTGTAGAGTCAACAATTTCCTAGAGCCGAATAGGTTGTGCTTTCGTACAAAAGAACCGTACGACCCGCACGAAGTTAGGGTTTTCGCATTTGCTGACTCTGAACTCAACAAAAGTGTTTTCCAAAGTCATGATTGGCCCTAAACCCGTTTTAAACCTAAAGGTAGCTCGAAATACCCTAAAAAGCGCATCTCACCCTAGAATCCCACTGAACGGATTTAGAGGCGTAAGACGAGACGTGGACACCCGAAACCCCATTTAGAGTAAAACGGGATCCCGGATTCTTCTAGAGTGTCTCTTTGGACCCAGAGTCGTTTGAAACACAGAGTAGAGTCATCAATTTCCTAAAGCCGCATAGATTGTGTTTTCGTACAAAAGTACCCTACGACACGCTCTGAGTTCGGGTTTTCGCATTCACAGACACTGAGCTCCTCGAAAGTGTTTTCCAGACTTAAGACTCGCACGAAACCCGTTTTAAAACGAAAAGTAGCTCGAAATATCCTAAAAACCGCTTCTCAACCAAGAATCCACTTTAATGAATTTCGTGATGAAAGACGAGACAAGGACAACCAAAACCCCTTTAAGAGTAAATCGCGTTCCCGGATTCTTCTAGAGGGTGTCTCTGGAGCTAGAGTCGCATGAAACACAGTGTACAGTCAACAATTTCCTAGAGCCGGATAGCTTGTGTTTTCGCACAAAAGAACCGTACGACCCGCATGAAGTTAGGGTTTTCGCATTTACTGACTCTGAACTCAACAAAAGTGTTTTCCAAAGTCATGATTGGCCCTAAGCCCGTTTTAAACCTAAAGGTAGCTCGAAATACCCTAAAAAGCGCATCTCACCCTAGAATCCCATTGAACGGATTTAGAGACGTAAGACGGGAGATGGACACCCGAAACCCCATTTAGTCTAAAACGCGATCCCGGATTCTTCTAGAGTGTCTCTTTGGACCAAGAGTCGTTTGAAACACAGAGTAGAGTCATGAATTTCCTAAAGCCGCATAGATTGTGTTTTCGTACAAAAGTACCCTACGACCCGCTCGAAGCTCGGGTTTTCGCATTCACAAACACTGAGCTCCTCGAAAGTGTTTTCCAGATTCAAGACTCGCACGAAACCCGTTTTAAAACGAAAAGTAGCTCGAAATATCCTAAAAATCGCTTCTCAACCAAGAATCCACTCTAATGAATTTTGAGGCGAAAGACGAGACAAGGACAACCGAAACCCCTTTCAGAGTAATTCGCGTTCCCGGATTCTTCTAGAGGGTCTCTCTGGAGCTAGAGTCGCATGAAACACAGTGTAGACTCAACAATTTCCTAGAGCCGGATAGGTTGTGATTTCGTTCAAAAGAACCGTACGACCCGCACGAAGTTAGGGTTTTCGCATTTACTGACTCTGAACTCAACCAAAGTGTTTTCCAAAGTCATGATTGGCCCTAAGCCCGTTTTAAACCTAAAGGTAGCTCGAAATACCCTAAAAAGCGCATCTCGCCCTAGAATCCCATTGAACGGATTTAGAGACGTATTACGAGGGATGGACACCCGAAAACCCATTTTGTCTAAAACGTGATCCCGGATTCTTCTAGAGTGTCTCTTTGGACCCAGAGTCGTTTGAGACATAGAGTAGAGTCATCAATTTCCTAAAGCTGCATAGATTGTGTTTTCGTACAAAAGTACCCTACGACCCGCTCGAAGCTCGGGTTTTCGCATTCACAGACACTGAGCTCCTCGAAAGTGTTTTCCAGATCCAAGACTCGCACGAAACCCGTTTTAAAACGAAAAGTAGCTCGAAATAACCTAAAAAGCGCTTCTCAACCAAGAATCCACTCGAATGAATTTCGAGGCGAAAGACGAGACAAGGACAACCGAAACCCCTGTAAGAGTAAAACGCGTTCCCGTATTCTTCTAGAGGGTGTCTCCGGAGCAAGAGTCGCATGAAACACAGTGTAGACTCAACAATTTCCTAGAGCCGGATCGCTTGTGTTCTCCTACAAAAGAACCGTACGACCCGAACGAAGTTAGGGTTCTCGCATTTACTCACACTGAACTCAACAAAAGTTTTTTCCAAAGTCATGATTGGCCCTAAGCCCGTTTTAAACCTAAAGGTAGCTCGAAATACCCTAAAAAGCGCATCTCACCCTAGAATCCCATTGAACGGATTTAGAGACGTAAGACGAGACATGGACACCCGAAACCCCATTTAGTCTAAAACGCGATCCCGGATTCTTCTAGAGTGTCTCTTTGGACCCAGAGTCGTTTGAAACACAGAGTAGAGTCATCAATTTCCTAAAGCCGCTTAGATTGTGTTTTCGTACAAAAGTACCCAACGACCCGCTCGGAGTTCGGGTTTTCGCATTCACAGACACTGAGCTCCTCGAAAGTGTTTTCCAGACTCAAGACTCGCACGAAACCCGTTTTAAAACGAAAAGTAGCTCGAAATATCCTAAAAATCGCTTCTCAACCAAGAATCCACTCTAATGAATTTCGAGGCGAAAGATGTGACAAGGACAACCGAAACCCCTTTAAAAGTAAATCCCGTTCCCGGATTCTTCTAGACGGTGTCTCTGGAGCTACAGTCGCATGAAACACAGTGTAGAGTCAACAATTTCCTAGAGCCGGATAGGTTGTGCTTTCGTACAAAAGAACCGTACGACCCGCACAAAGTTAGGGTTTTCGCATTTGCTGACTCTGAACTCAACAAAAGTGTTTTCCAAAGTCATGATTGGCCCTAAACCCGTTTCGAACCTAAAGGTAGCTCGAAATACCCTAAAAAGCGCATCTCACCCTAGAATCCCATTGAACGGATTTAGAGGCGTAAGACGAGACGTGGACACCCGAAACCCCATTTAGAGTAAAACGGGATCCCGGATTCTTCTACAGTGTCTCTTTGGACCCAGAGTCGTTTGAAACACAGAGTAGAGTCATCAATTTCCTAAAGCCGCATAGATTGTGTTTTCGTACAAAAGTACCCTACGACACGCTCGGAGTTCGGGTTTTCGCATTCACAGACACTGAGCTCCTCGAAAGTGTTTTGCAGACCTAAGACTCGCACGAAACCCGTTTTAAAACGAAAAGTAGCTCGAAATATCCTAAAAAGAGCTTCTCAACCAAGAATCCACTTTAATGAATTTCAAGGCGAAAGACGAGACAAGGACAACCGAAACCCCTTTAAGAGTAAATCGCGTTACCGGATTCTTCTAGAGGGTGTCTCTGGAGCTAGAGTCGCATGAAACACAGTGTACAGTCAACAATTTTCTAGAGCCGGATAGCTTTTGTTTTCGCACAACAGAACCGTACGACCCGCATGAAGTTAGGGTTTTCGCATTTACTGACTCTGAACTCAACAAAAGTGTTTTCCAAAGTCATGATTGGCCCTAAGCCCGTTTTAAACCTAAAGGTAGCTCGAAATACCCTAAAAAGTGCATCTCACCCTAGAATCCCATTGAACGGATTTAGAGACGTAAGACGGGACATGGACACCCGAAACCCCATTTAGTCTAAAACGCGATCCCGGATTCTTCTAGAGTGTCTCTTTGGACCAAGAGTCGTTTGAAACACAGAGTAGAGTCATGAATTTCTTAAAGCCGCATAGATTGTGTTTTCGTACAAAAGTACCCTACGACCCGCTCGAAGCTCGGGTTTTCGCATTCACAAACACTGAGCTCCTCGAAAGTGTTTTCCAGATTCAAGACTCGCACGAAACCCGTTTTAAAACGAAAAGTAGCTCGAAATATCTTAAAAATCGCTTCTCAACCAAGAATCCACTCTAATGAATTTCGAGGCGAAAGACGAGACAAGGACAACCGAAACCCCATTAAGAGTAAATCGCGTTCCCGGATTCTTCTAGAGGGTGTCTCTGGAGCTAGAGTCGCATGAAACACAGTGTAGACTCAACAATTTCCTAGAGTCGGCTTGCTTGTGTTTTCGCACAAAAGAACCGTACCACCCGCACGAAGTTAGGGTTTTCGCATTTACTGACTCTGAACTCAACAAAAGTGTTTTCCAAAGTCATGATTGGCCCTAAACCCGTTTTGAACCTAAAGGTAGCTCGAAATACCCTAAAAAGCGCATCTCACCCTAGAATCCCATTGAACGGATTTAGAGGCGTAAGACGAGACGTGGACACCCGAAACCCCATTTAGAGTAAAACGTGATCCCGGATTCTTCTAGAGTGTCTCTTTGGACCTAGAGTCGTTTGAAATACAGAGTAGAGTCATCAATTTCCTAAAGCCGCTTAGATTGTGTTTTCGTACAAAAGTACCCTACGACCCGCTCGAAGCTCGGGATTTCGCTTTCACAAACACTGAGCTCCTCGAAAGTGTTTTCCATATCCAAGACTCGCACGAAACCCGTTTTAAAACGAAAAGTAGCTCGAAATATCCTAAAAAGCGCGTCTCAACCTAGAATCCACTCTAATGAATTTCGAGGCGAAAGACGAGACAAGGACAACTGAAACCCCTTTAAGAGTAAAACGCGTTCCCGGATTTCTTCTAGAGGGTGTCTATCGAGCAAGAGTCGCATGAAACACAGTGTAGACTCAACAATTTCCTAGAGCCGGATCGCTTGTGTTTTCGTACAAAAGAACCGTACGACCCGCACGAAGTTAGGGTTTTCGCATTTACTGACTATGAACTCAACCAAAGTGTTTTCCAAAGTCATGATTGGCCCTAAGCCCGTTTTAAACCTAAAGGTAGCTCGAAATACCCTAAGAAGCGCATCTCACCCTAGAATCCCATTGAACGGATTTAGAGACGTAAGACGGGACATGGACACCCGAAACCCCATTTAGTCTAAAACGCGATCCCGAATTCTTCTAGAGTGTCTCTTTGGACCCAGAGACGTTTGAAACACAGAGTAGAGTCATCAATTTCCTAAAGCCGCTTAAATTGTGTTTTCGTACAAAAGTACCCTACGACCCGCTCGGAGTTCGGGTTTTCGTATTCACAGACAATGAGCTCCACGAAAGTGTTTTCCAGACCCATGACTCGCACGAAACCCGTTTTAAAACTAAAAGTAGCTCGAAATATCCTAAAAATCGCTTCTCAACCATGAACCCACTCTAATGAATTTCGAGGCGAAAGACGAGACAAGCACAACCGAAACCCCTTTAATAGTAAATCGCGTTCCCGGATTCTTCAAGAGGGTTTCTCTGGAGCTAGAGTCGCATGAAACACAGTGTAGACTCACCAATTTCCTAGAGCCGAATAGGTTGTGTTTTCGTACAAAAGAACCGTACGATTAGCACGAAGTTAGGGTTTTCGTATTTACTGACTCTGAACTCAACAAAAGTGTTTTCCAAAGTCATGATTGGCCCTAAACCCGTTTTAAACCTAAAGGCAGCTCGAAATACCCTAAAAAGCGCATCTCACCCTAGAATCCCATTGAACGGATTTAGAGGCGTAAGACGAGACGTGGACACCCGAAACCCCAATTAGAGTAAAACAGGATCCCGGATTCTTCTAGAGTGTCTCTTTGGACCCAGAGTCGTTTGAAACACAGAGTAGAGTCATCAATTTCCTAAAGCCGCATAGATTGTGTTTTCGTACAAAAGTACCCTACGACAGGCTCGGAGTTCGGGTTTTCGCATTCACAGACACTGAGCTCCTCGAAAGTGTTTTCCAGACCTAAGAGTCGCACGAAACCCGTTTTAAAACGAAAATTAGATCGAAATATCCTAAAAAGCGCTTCTCAACCAAGAATCCACTCTAATGAATTTCGAGGCGAAACACGAGACAAGGACAACCGAGACCCCTTTAAGAGTAAATCGCGTTCCCGGATTCTTCTATAGGGTGTCTCTGGAGCTAGAGTCGCATGAAACACAGTGTAGACTCAACAATTTCTTAGAGCCGGATAGCTTGTGTTTTCGTACAAAAGAACCATACGACCCGCACGAAGTTAGTGTTTTCGCATTTACTGACTCTGAACTCAACAAAAGTGTTTTCCAAAGTCATGATTGCCCTAAGCCCGTTTTAAACCTAAAGGTAGCTCGAAATACCCTAAAAAGCGCATCTCACCCTAGAATCCCATTGAAAGGATTTAGAGACGTAAGACGGGACATGGACACCGGAAACACCATTTAGTCTAAAACGTGATCCCGGATTCTTCTAGAGTGTCTCTTTGGACCAAGAGTCGTTTGAAACACAGAGTAGAGTCATCAATTTCCTAAAGCCGCATAGATTTTGTTTTCGTACAAAAGTACCCTACGACACGCTCGAAGCTCGGGTTTTCGCATTCACAAACACTGAGCTCCTCGAAAGTGTTTTCCAGATCCAAGACTCGCACGAAACCCGTTTTAAAACGAAAAGTAGCTCGAAATATCCTAAAAAGCCCTTCTCAACCTAGAATCCCATTGAACGGATTTAGAGGCGTAAGACGAGACGTGGACACCCGTAACCCCATTTAGAGTAAAACGGGATCCCGGATTCTTCTAGAGTGTCACTTTGGACCCAGAGTCGTTTGAAACACAGAGTAGAGTCATCAATTTCCTAAAGCCGCATAGATTGTGTTTTCGTACAAAAGTACCCTACGACCCGCTCGAAGCTCGGGTTTTCGCATTCACAAACACTGAGCTTCTCGAAAGTGTTTTCCAGATTCAAGACTCGCACGAAACCCGTTTTAAAACGAAAAGTAGCTCGAAATATCCTAAAAATCGCTTCTCAACCAAGAATCCACTCTAATGAATTTCGAGGCGAAAGACGAGACAAAGACAACCGAAACCCCTTTAAGAGTAAAACGCGTTCCCGGATTTCTTCTAGAGGGTGTCTCTGGAGCAAGAGTCGCATGAAACACAGTGTAAACTCAACAATTTCCTAGAGCCGGATCGCTTATGTTTTCGTACAGAAGAACCGTACGACCCGCACGAAGTTAGGGTTTTCGCATTTACTGACTATGAACTCAACAAAAGTGTTTTCCAAAGTCATGATTGGCCCTAAGCCCGTTTTAAACCTAAAGGTAGCTCGAAATACCCTAAAAAGCGCTTCTCACCCGAGAATCCAGTTGAACGGATTTAGAGACGTAAGACGAGACATGGACACCCGAAACCACATTTAGTCTAAAACGCGATCCCGGATTCTTCTAGAGTGTCTCTTTGGACCTAGAGTCGTTTGAAACACAGAGTAGAGTCATCAATTTCCTAAAGCCGCTTAGATTGTTTTTTCGTACAAAAGTACCCTACGACCCGCTCGGAGTTCGGCTTTTCGCATTCACAGATACTAAGCTCCTCGAAAGTGTTTTCCAGACCCAAGACTCGCACGAAACCCGTTTTAAAACGAAAAGTAGCTCGAAATATCCTAAAAAGCGCTTCTCAACCAAGAATCCACTCTAATGAATTTCGAGGCAAAAGACGAGACAAGGACAACCGAAACCCCTTTAAGAGTAAATGGCGTTCCCGGATTCTTCTAGAGGGTGTCTCTGGAGCTAGAGTCGCATGAAACACAGTGTAGACTCAACAATTTCCTAGAGCAGGATAGTTTGTGTTTTCGCACAAAAGAACCGTACGACCAGCACGAAGTTAGGGTTTTCTCATTTACTGACTCTGAACTCAACAAAAGTGTTTTCCAAAGTCATGATTGGCCCTAAGCCCGTTTTAAGCCTAAAGGTAGCTCGAAATACCCTAAAAAGCGCATCTCACCCTAGAATCCCATTGAACGGATTTAGAGATGTATGACGGGACATGGACACCCGAAACCCCATTTAGTCTAAAACGTGATCCCGGGTTCTTCTTGAGTGTCTCTTTGGACCCAGAGTCGTTTAAAACACAGAGTAGAGTCATCAATTTCCTAAAGCCGCATAGATTGTGTTTTCGTACAAAAGTACCCTACGACACGCTCGAAGCTCGGGTTTTCGCATTCACAGAGACTGAGCTCCTCGAAAGTGTTTTCCAGATCCAAGACTCGCACGAAACCCGTTTTAAAACGGAAAGTAGCTCGAAATATCCTAAACAGCGCTTCTCAACCAAGAATCCACTGTAATGAATTTCAAGGGGAAAGACGAGACAAGGAGAACCGAAACCCCTTTAAGAGTAAAACGCGTTCCCGGATTCTTCTAGAGGGTGTCTGTTGAGCAAGAGTCGCATGAAACACAGTGTAGACTCAACAATTTCCTAGAGCCGGATAGGTTGTGTTTTCGTACAAAAGAACCGTACGACCCGCACGAAGTTAGGGTTTTCGCATTTACTGACTCTGAACTCAACAAAAGTGTTTTCCAAAGTCATGATTGGCCCTAAGCCCGTTTTAAACCTAAAGGTAGCTCGAAATACCCTAAAAAGCGCATCTCGCCCTAGAATCCCATTGAACGGATTTAGAGACGTATGACGAGGGATGGACACCCGAAAACCCATTTAGTCTAAAATGTGATCCCGGATTCTTCTAGAGTGTCTCTTTGGACCCAGAGTCGTTTGAGACATAGAGTAGAGTCATCAATTTCCTAAAGCTGCATAGATTGTGTTTTCGTACAAAAGTACCCTACGACCCGCTCGAAGCTCGGGTTTTCGCATTCACAGACACTGAGCTCCTCGAAAGTGTTTTCCAGATCCAAGACTCGCACGAAACCCGTTTTAAAACGAAAAGTAGCTCGAAATAACCTAAAAAGCGCTTCTCAACCAAGAATCCACTCTAATGAATTTCGAGGCGAAAGACGAGACAAGGACAACCGAAACCCCTGTAAGGGTAAAACGCATTCCCGTATTCTTCTAGAGGGTGTCTCCGGAGCAAGAGTCGCATGAAACACAGTGTAGACTCAACAATTTCCTAGAGCCGGATCGCTTGTGTTCTCCTACAAAAGAACCGTACGACCCGAACGAAGTTAGGGTTCTCGCATTTACTCACACTGAACTCAACAAAAGTTGTTTCCAAAGTCATGATTGGCCCTAAGCCCGTTTTAAACCTAAAGGTAGCTCGAAATACCCTAAAAAGCGCATCTCACCCTAGAATCCCATTGAACGGATTTAGAGACGTAAGCTGAGACATGGACACCCGAAACCCCATTTAGTCTAAAACGCGATCCCGGATTCTTCTAGAGTGTCTCTTTGGACCCAGAGTCGTTTGAAACACAGAGTAGAGTCATCAATTTTCTAAAGCCGCTTAGATTGTGTTTTCGTACAAAAGTACCCAACGACCCGCTCGGAGTTCGGGTTTTCGCATTCACAGACACTGAGCTCCTCGAAAGTGTTTTCCAGACTCAAGACTCGCACGAAACCCGTTTTAAAACGAAAAGTAGCTCGAAATATCCTAAAAATCGCTTCTCAACCAAGAATCCACTCTAATGAATTTCGAGGCGAAAGACGTGACAAGGACAACCGAAACCCCTTTAAAAGTAAATCCCGTTCCCGGATTCTTCTAGACGGTGTCTCTGGAGCTACAGTCGCATGAAACACAGTGTAGAGTCAACAATTTCCTAGAGCCGGATAGGTTGTGCTTTCGTACAAAAGAACCGTACGACCCGCACGAAGTTAGGGTTTTCGCATTTGCTGACTCTGAACTCAACAAAAGTGTTTTCCAAAGTCATGATTGGCCCTAAACACGTTTTAAACCTAAAGGTAGCTCGAAATACCCTAAAAAGCGCATGTCACCCTAGAATCCCATTGAACGGATTTAGAGGCGTAAGACGAGACGTGGACACCCGAAACCCCATTTAGAGTAAAACGGGATCCCGGATTCTTCTAGAGTGTCTCTTTGGACCCAGAGTCGTTTGAAACACAGAGTAGAGTCATCAATTTCCTAAAGCCGCATAGATTGTGTTTTCGTACAAAAGTACCCTACGACACGCTCGGAGTTCGGGTTTTCGCATTCACAGACACTGAGCTCCTCGAAAGTGTTTTCCAGACCTAAGACTCGCACGAAACCCGTTTTAAAACGAAAAGTAGCTCGAAATATCCTAAAAAGCGCTTCTCAACCAAGAATCCACTTTAATGAATTTCATGGCGAAAGACGAGACAAGGACAACCGAAACCCCTTTAAGAGTAAATCGCGTTACCGGATTCTTCTTGAGGGTGTCTCTGGAGCTAGAGTCGCATGAAACACAGTGTACAGTCAACAATTCCCTAGAGCCGGATAGCTTGTGTTTTCGCACAAAAGAACCGTACGACCCGCATGAAGTTAGGGTTTTCGCATTTACTGACTCTGAACTCAACAAAAGTGTTTTCCAAAGTCATGATTGGCCCTAAGCCCGTTTTAAACCTAAAGGTAGCTCGAAATACCCTAAAAAGCGCATCTCACCCTAGAATCCCATTGAACGGATTTAGAGACGTAAGACGGGACATGGACACCCGAAACCCCATTTAGTCTAAAACGCGATCCCGGATTCTTCGAGAGAGTCTCTTTGGACCAAGAGTCGTTTGAAACACAGAGTAGAGTCATGAATTTCCTAAAGCCGCATAGATTGTGTTTTCGTACAAAAGTACCCTACGACCCGCTCGAAGCTCGGGTTTTCGCATTCACAAACACTGAGCTTCTCGAAAGTGTTTTCCAGATTCAAGACTCGCACGAAACCCGTTTTAAAACGAAAAGTAGCTCGAAATATCCTAAAAATCGCTTCTCAACCAAGAATCCACTCTAATGAATTTCGAGGCGAAAGACGAGACAAGGACAACCGAAACCCCATTAATAGTAAATCGCGTTCCCGGATTCTTCTAGAGGGTGTCTCTGGAGCTAGAGTCGCATGAAACACAGTGTAGACTCAACAATTTCCTAGAGTCGGCTAGCTTGTGTTTTCGCACAAAAGAACCGTACGACCCGCACGAAGTTAGGGTTTTCGCATTTACTGACTCTGAACTCAACAAAAGTGTTTTCCAAAGTCATGATTGGCCCTAAACCCGTTTCGAACCTAAAGGTAGCTCGAAATACCCTAAAAAGCGCATCTCACCCTAGAATCCCATTGAACGGATTTAGAGGCGTAAGACGAGACGTGGACACCCGAAACCCCATTTAGAGTAAAACGTGATCCCGGATTCTTCTAGAGTGTCTCTTTGGACCTAGAGTCGTTTGAAACACAGAGTAGAGTCATCAATTTCTTAAAGCCGCTTAGATTGTGTTTTCGTACAAAAGTACCCTACGACCCGCTCGAAGCTCGGGATTTCGCTTTCACAAACACTGAGCTCCTCGAAAGTGTTTTCCATATCCAAGACTCGCACGAAACCCGTTTTAAAACGAAAAGTAGCTCGAAATATCCTAAAAAGCGCGTCTCAACCTAGAATCCACTCTAATGAATTTCGAGGCGAAAGACGAGACAAGGACAACCGAAACCCCTTTAAGAGTAAAACGCGTTCCCGGATTTCTTCTAGAGGGTGTCTATCGAGCAAGAGTCGCATGAAACACAGTGTAGACTCAACAATTTCTTAGAGCCGGATCGCTTGTGTTTTCGTACAAAAGAACCGTACGACCCGCACGAAGTTAGGGTTTTCGCATTTACTGACTATGAACTCAACCAAAGTGTTTTCCAAAGTCATGATTGGCCCTAAGCCCGTTTTAAACCTAAAGGTAGCTCGAAATACCCTAAGAAGCGCATCTCACCCTAGAATCCCATTGAACGGATTTAGAGACGTAAGACGGGACATGGACACCCGAAACCCCATTTAGTCTAAAACGCGATCCCGAATTCTTCTAGAGTGTCTCTTTGGACCCAGAGACGTTTGAAACACAGAGTAGAGTCATGAATTTCCTAAAGCCGCTTAGATTGTGTTTTCGTACAAAAGTACCCTACGACCCGCTCGGAGTTCGGGTTTTCGCATTCACAGACAATGAGCTCCACGAAAGTGTTTTCCAGACCCATGACTCGCACGAAACCCGTTTTAAAACTAAAAGTAGCTCGAAATATCCTAAAAATCGCTTCTCAACCATGAACCCACTCTAATGAATTTCGAGGCGAAAGACGAGACAAGCACAACCGAAACCCCTTTTTCTAGTAAATCCCGTTCCCGGATTCTTCTAGAGGGTGTTTCTGGAGCTAGAGTCGCATGAAACACAGTGTAGAGTCAACAATTTTCTGGAGCTGGATAGGTTGTGTTTTCGTACAAAAGAACCGTACGACCCGCACGAAGTTAGGGTTTTCGCATTTACTGACTCTGCACGCAACAAAAGTGTTTTCGAAAGTCATGATTGGCCCTAATCCCGTTTTAAACCTAAAGGTAGCTCGAAATACCCTAAAAAGCGCATCTCACCCTAGAATCCCATTGAACGGATTTAGAGGCGTAAGACAAGACGTGGACACCCGAAACCTCATTTAGAGTAAAACGTGATCCCGGATTCTTCTAGAGCGTCTCTTTGGACCCAGAGTCGTTTGAAACACAGAGTACAGTCATCAATTTCCTAAAGACGCATAGATTGTGTTTTCGTACAAAAGTACCTACGACCCGCTCGGAGTTCGGGTTTTCGCATTCACAGACACTGAGCTCCACGAAAATGTTTTCCAGACCCAAGACTCGCACGAAACCCGTTCTAAAACGAAAAGTAGCTCGAAATATCCTAAAAAGCGCATCTCACCCAGAATCCCTTCAAACGGATTTGGAGGCGTTAGACTAGACATGGACACCCGGAACACCATTTCGTATAATAGTACCTTACGACCCAGTCGGTGTTCTGATTTTTGCATTCACAGACACTGAACTCCCCGAAAGTATTTTCGAAACCCAAGACTCACCCGAACCCCGTTTTAAACCGAAAAGTAGGTCGAAATATCCGTAAAAACGCTTCTCAACCAAGAATATAGTCTAATGAATTTCGAGGCGAAAGACTAGACAAGGACAATCGAAACCCCTTTTAGAGTTAATCGCGTTCCCTGATTCTTCTAGAGGGTGTCTTTGGAGCTAGAGTCGCATGAAACACAGAGTAGAGTCAACAATTTCCTAGAGCCGCAAAGATTGTGTTTTCGTACAAGAGTAGAGTGCGACCCACACGAAGTTAGGGTTTTCGCATTCACTGACACTGGACTCCCCAAAAGTGTTTTCCAAAGCCAAGATTCGCCCTAAACCAGTTTTAATCCTAAAGGTAGCTCGAAATATCCAAAAAAGCGCATCTCACCCCATAATCCCTTCAAACGGATTTGGAGGCGTAAGACGAGACATGGACACCCGAAACACCATTTAGAGTAAAATGTGATTCCGGATTCTTCTAGAGTGTGTCTTTTCACCCAGAGTCGATTGAAACACAGAGTAGAGCCATCAATTTCCTAAAGCCGCATAGATTGTGTTTTCGTACAAAAGTACCCTACGACCCGCTCGGACCTCGGGTATTCGCATTCACAAACACAGAGCTCCTCAAAATTGCTTTCCAAACCCATGACTCGCACGAAACCCATTTAAAACGAAAAGTAGCTCGAAATATCCTAAAAACGCTTCTTAACCAAGAATCCACTCTAACGAATTTCGAGGCGAAAGACGAGACAAGGACAACCGAAAACCCTTTTAGAGTAAATCGCGTTCCCGGATTCTTCTAGAGGGTGTCTTTAGAGCTAGAGTCGCATGAAACACAATGTAGAGTCAACAATTTCCTAGAGCCGGATAGCTTGTTTTTTCGCACAAAAGAACCGTACGTCCCGCATGAAGTTAGGGTTTTCGCATTCACTGACACTGAACTCCCCAAAAGTGTTTTCCAAAGTCATGATTGGCCCTAAACCCGTTTTAAACCTAAAGGTAGCTCGAAATACCCTAAAAATCGGATCTCACCCCATAATCCCTTCAAACGGATTTGGAGGCGTAAGACGAGAGATGGACACCCGGAATACCAATTAGTGTAAAACGTGATCCCGGATTCTTCTAGAGTGTGTCTTTTGACCTAGAGTCGCTTGAGACATAGAGTAGAGTCATCAATTTCCTAAAGCCGTATAGATTCTGCTTTCGAACAAAAGTACCCTACGACCCGCTCGGAATTCGGGTTTTCGCATTCACAGACACTGAGCTCCTCGAAAGTGTTTTCCAGACCCAAGACAAGCACGAAACCCGTTTTAAAACAAAAAGTAGCTCGAAATATCCTAAAAAGCAATTCTCAACTAAGAATCCACTCCAATGAATTTCGATGCGAAAGACGAGACAAGGACAACCGAAACCCCTTTTAGAGTAAATCGCATTCCCGGATTCTTCTAGAGGGTGTCTTTAGAGCCAGAGTCGCATGAAACACAGTGTAGAGTCAACAATTTCCTAGAGCTGCAAAGATTGTGTTTTCGCACGAAGTTAGGGTTTTCGCTTTCACTCACACTGAACTCCCCAAAAGTGTTTTCCAAAGCCAAGATTCGCCCTAAACCCGTTTTAAACCTAAAGGTAGCTCGAAATATCCTAAAAAGCGCATCTCACCCAGAATCCCTTCAAACGGATTTGGAGGCGTAAGACTAGACATGGACACCCGAAACACCATTTATAGTAAAACGTGATCCCGGATTCTTTTATAGTGTGTCTTTTGACCTAGAGTCGCTTGAGACACAGAGTAGAGTCATCAATTTCCTAAAGCCGTATAGATTGTGTTTTCGTATAATAGTACCTTACGGCCCAGTCGGTGTTCGGATTTTCGCATTCACAGACACTGAACTCCCCGAAAGTATTTTCCAAACCCAAGACTAACCCGAAACCCATTTTTAACCGAGAAGTAGGTCGAAATATCCATAAAAACGCTTCTCAACCGAGAATATATTCTAATGAATTTCGAGGCGAAAGACGAGACAAGGACAACCGAAACCCCTTTTAGAGTTAATCGCGTTCCCTGATTCTTCTAGAGGGTGTCTTTGGAGCCAGAGTCGCATGAAACACAGAGTAGAGTCAACAATTTCCTAGAGCCCCAAAGATTGTGTTTTCGTACAAGAGTAGAATACGGCCCGCACGAAGTTAGGGTTTTCGCATTCACTGACACTGGACTCCCCAAAAGTGTTTTCCAAAGCCAAGATTCACCCTAAACCAGTTTCAAACCTAAAGGTAGCTCGAAATATCCTAAAAAGCGCATCTCACCCCATAATCCCTTCAAACGGATTTTGAGGCGTAAGACGAGACATGGACACCCAAAACACCATTTAGAGTAAAATGTGATCCCGGATTCTTCTAGAGTGTGTCTTTTGACCCAGAGTCGATTGAAACACAGAGTAGAGCCATCAATTTCCTAAAGCCGCAGAGATTGTATTTTCGTACAAAAGTACCCTACAACCCGCTCGGAGCTCGGGTATTCGCATTCACAAACACAGTGCTCCTCGAAAGTGCTTTCCAAACCCAAGACTCGCACGAAACCTATTTAAAACGAAAAGCAGCTCGAAATATCCTAAAAAGCGCTTCTTAACCAAGAATCCACTCTAACGAATTTAGAGGCGAAAGACGAGAAAAGGACAACTGAAAACCCTTTTAGAGTAAATCGCGTTCCCGGATTCTTCTAGAGGGTGTCTTTAGAGCTAGAGTCGCATGAAACACAGTGTAGAGTCAACAATTTCCTAAAGCCAGATAGCTTGTGTTTTCGTACAAAAGAACCGTACGACCCGCGTGAAGTTAGGGTTTTCGCATTCACTGACACTGAACTCCCCAAAAGTGTTTTCCAAAGCCAAGATTCGCCCTAAACCCGTTTCAAACCTAAAGGTTGATCGAAATATCCTAAAAAGCGCATCTCACCCTAGAATCCCTTCAAACGGATTTGGAGGCGTAGGACGAGACATGGACACCCGAAACACCATTTAGAGTAAAACGTGATCCAGAATTCTTCTAGAGTGTGTCTTTTGACCTAGAGTCGCTTAAAACACAGAGTAAAGTCATCAATTTCCTAATGCCGCATAGATTGTATTTTCGTACAAACATACCGTACGACCCGTTCGAAGTTCGGTTTTTCGCATTCACAGACACTGAGCTCCTCGAAAGTGTTTTCCAAACCCAAGACTCGCACGAAACCCGATTTTAAACGAAAAGTAGCTCGAAATATCCTAAAAACCGCTTCTCAACCAAGAATTCACTCTAATGAATTTCGAGGTGAAAGACGAGACAAGGACAACCGAAACCCCTTTAAGAGTAAATCGCGTTCCCGGATTCTTTTAGAGGGAGTCTCTGGAGCTAGAGTCGCATGAAACACAGTGTAGAGTCAACAATTTTCTAGAGCGGGATAGCTTGTGTTTTCGCACAAAAGAACCGTACGACCCGCACGAAGTTAGGGTTTTCGCATTTACTGACTCGGAACTCAACAAAAGTGTTTTCCAAAGTCATGATTCGCCCTAAACCCGTTTTAAACCTAAAGGTAGCTCGAAATACCCTAAAAAGCGCATCTCACCCTAGAATCCCATTGAACGGATTTAGAGGCGTAAGACGAGACATGGACACCCGAAACCCCATTTAGAGTAAAACGTGATCCCGGATTCTTCTAGAGTGTGTCTTTGGACCCAGAGTCGTTTGAAACACAGAGTAGAGTCATCAATTTCCTAAAGCCGCATAGATTGTGTTTTCGTACAAAAGTACCCTACGACCAGCTTGGAGTTCGGGTCTTCGCATTCACAGACACTGAGCTCCTCGAAAGTGTTTTCCAGACCTAAGACTCGCACGAAACCCGTTTTAAAACGAAAAGTAGTTCGAAATATCCTAAAAAGCACTCTTGAACCCAGAATCCACTCTAATTAATTTATAGGCGAAAGACGAGACAAGGACAACCGAAACCCCTTTTAGAGTAAATCGCGATCCCGGATTCTTCTAGAGGGTGTCTTTGGAGCCAGAGTCGCATGAAATACAATGTAGAGTCAACAATATCCTAGAGCTGGATAGCTTGTGTTTTCGTACAAAAGAACCGTACGACATGTACGAAGTTAGGGTCTTCGCATTCACTAACACTGAACTCCCCAAAAGTGTTTTTCAAAGCCAAGATTCGCCCTAAACCAGTTTTAAACCTTAAGGAAGCTCGAAATATCCTATAAAGCGCATCTCACCCACAATCCCTTCAAACGTATTTGGAGGCGTAAGACGAGATATGGACACCCGGAACACCATTTAGAGTAAAACGTGATCCCGGATTCTTCTATAGTGTGTCTTTTGACCTAGAGTCGCTTGAGACTCAACGTAGAGTCATCAATTTCCTAAAGTAGCATAGATTGTGTTTTCGTACAAAAGTATCCTACGGCACGGTCGGAGTTCGGGTTTTCGCATTTACAAACACTGAACTCCCCGAAAGTGTTTTCCAAACCCAAGACTCGCCCGAAACCCGTTTTAAACCGAAAGGTAGCTCGAAATATCCTAAAAAGCGCTTCCCAACCAAGAATCCACTCTAATGAATTTCGAGGCGACAGACAAGAAAAGGACAACCGAAACCCCTTTTAGTGTAAATCGCGTTCCCGGATTCTTCTAGAGGGTGTCTTTCGAACCAGAGTCGCATGAAACACAGTGTAGAGTCAACAATTTCCTAGAGCTGCAAAGATTGTGTTTTCGCACGAAGTTAGGGTTTTCGCTTTCACTGACACTGAACTCCCCAAAAGTGTTTTCCAAAGCCAAGATTCGCCCTAAACCCGTTTTAAACCTAAAGGTAGCTCGAAATATCCTAAAAAGCGCATCTCACCCAGAATCCCTTCAAACGGATTTGGAGGCGTAAGACTAGACATGGACACCCGAAACACCATTTATAGTAAAACGTGATCCCGGATTCTTTTATAGTGTGTCTTTTGACCTAGAGTCGCTTGAGACACAGAGTAGAGTCATCAATTTCCTAAAGCCGTATAGATTGTGTTTTCGTATAATAGTACCTTACGGCCCAGTCGGTGTTCGGATTTTCGCATTCACAGACACTGAACTCCCGGAAAGTATTTTCCAAACCCAAGACTACCCCGAAACCCATTTTAAACCGAGAAGTAGGTCGAAATATCCATAAAAACGCTTCCCAACCGAGAATATATTCTAATGAATTTCGAGGCGAAAGACGAGACAAGGACAACCGAAACCCCTTTTAGAGATAATCGCGTTCCCTGATTCTTCTAGAGGGTGTCTTTGGAGCCAGAGTCGCATGAAACACAGAGTAGAGTCAACAATTTCCTAGAGCCCCAAAGATTGTGTTTTCGTACAAGAGTAGAGTACGGCCCGCACGAAGTTAGGGTTTTCTCATTCACTGACACTGGACTCCCCAAAAGTGTTTTCCAAAGCCAAGATTCGCCCTAAACCAGTTTCAAACCTAAAGGTAGCTCGAAATATCCTAAAAAGCGCATCTCACCCCATAATCCCTTCAAACGGATTTGGAGGCGTAAGACGAGACATGGACACCCGAAACACCATTTAGAGTAAAATGTGATCCCGGATTCTTCTAGAGTGTGTCTTTTGACCCAAAGTCGATTGAAACACAGAGTAGAGTCATAAATTTCCTAAAGTCACATAGATTGTGTTTTCGTACAAAAGTACCCTACGACCCGCTCGGAGTTTGGGTATTCGCATTCACAAACACTGAGCTCCTCGAAAGTGCTTTCCAAACCCAAGACTCGCACGAAACCCATTTAAAACGAAAAGTAGCTCGAAATATCCTAAAAAGCGCTTCTTAACCAAGAATCCACTCTAACGAATTTCGAGGCGAAAGACGAGACAAGGACAACCGAAAACCCTTTTAGAGTAAATCGCGTTCCCGAATTCTTCGAGAGGGTGTCTTTGGAGCCAGAGTTGCATGAAACACAGTGTAGAGTCAACAATATCCTAGTGCTGGATTGCTTGTGTTTTCGTACAAAAGAACCGTATGACCCGCACGAAGTTTGGGTCTTCGCATTCACTAACACTGAACTCCCCAAAAGTGTTTTCCAAAGCGAAGATTCGCCCTAAACTCGTTTCAAACCTAAAGGTAGATCGAAATATCCTAAAAAGCGCATCTCACCCTAGAATCCCTTTGAACGGATTTGGAGGCGTAAGACGAGACATGGACACCCGAAACACCATTTAGAGTAAAACGTGATCCCGGATTCTTCTAGAGTGTGTCTTTTGACCCAGAGTCAATTGAAACACAGAGTAGAGTCATCAATTTCCTAAAGCCGCATAGATTGTGTTTTCGTACAAAAGTACCCAACGACCCGCTCGGAGTTCGGGTTTTCGTATTCACAAACACTGAGATCTTCGAAAGTGCTTTCCAAACCCAAGGCTCGCACGAAACCCATTTTAAAACGAAAAGTAGCTCGAAATATCCTAAAAAACTCTTCTTAACCAAGAATCCACTCTAACGAATTTATAGGGGAAAGACGAGACAAGGACAACCGAAATCCCTTTTAGAGTAAATCGCGTTCTCGGATTCTTCTAGAGGGTGTCTTTAGAGCTAGAGTCGCATGAAACACAGTGTAGAGTCAACAATTTCCTAGAGCCAGATAGCTTGTGTTTTCGTACAAAAGAACCGTACGACCCGCACGAAGTTAGGGTTTTCGCATTCACTGACACTGAACTCCCCAAAAATGTTTTCCAAAGCCAAGATTCGCCCTATACCCGTTTCAAACCTAAAGGTAGATCGAAATATCCTAAAAAGCGCATCTCACCCTAGAGTCCCTTCGAACGGATTTGGAGGCGTAAGACGAGACATGGACACCCGAAACACCATTTAGAGTAAAACGTGATCCCGAATTCTTCTAGAGTGTGTCTTTTGATCCAGAATCGCTTAAAACACAGAGTAGAGTCATCAACTTCCTAATGCCGCGTAGATTGTGTTTTCGTACAAACGTACCGTACGACCCGCTCGGAGTTCGGGTTTTCGCATTCACAGACACTGAGCTCCTCGAAAGTGTTTTCCAAACCCAAGACTCGCACGAAACCCTTTTTTAAACGAAAAGTAGCTCGAAATATCTTAAAAGCTCTTCACAACCAAGAATCCACTCGAATGAATTTCAAGGCGAAAGACGAGACGAGGACACCCGAAACCCCATTTAGAGTAAACCGCGTTCCCGGATTCTTCTAAAGGGTGTCTTTGGAGCCAGATTTGCATGAAACACAGTGTGGAGTCAACAATTTCCTAGGGTCGGATAGCTTGTGTTTTCGTACAAAAGAACCGAACGACCCGCCCGTAGTTAGGGTTTTCGCATTCACTGACACTGAACTCCCAAAAAGTGTTTTCCAAAGCCAAGATTCGCCCTAAACCCGTTTTAAACCGAAAGATAGCCCCAAATATCCTAATAGGCGCATGTCACCCCAGAATCCTGTCAAAAGGATTTGGAGGCGTAAGACGAGAAATGGACACCCGAAACTCAATTTAGAGTAAAACGTGATCCCGGATTTTTTTAAAGTGTGTCTTTGGACCCAAAGTCGTTTGAAACACAGAGTAGAGTCATCAATTTCCTAAAGCCGTTTAGATTATGTTTTCGTACAAAAGTACCTTACGACCCGCTCGGAGTTCGGGTTTTCACATTCACAGACATTGAGCTCCGCGAAAGTGTTTTCCAAACCCAAGACACACAGGAAACCCGTTTTTAAACGAAAAGTAGCTCGAAATATCCTAAAAAGCGCTACCCAATGAAGAATCCACTCTAACGAATTTCGAGGCGAAAGACGAGACAAGGACAACCGAAACCCCTTTTAGAGTAAATCACGATCCCGGATTCTTCTAAAGGGTGCCTTTGGAGCCAGAGTCGCTTGAAAGACAGTGTAGAGTCAATAATTTCCTAGAGCCGGATAGCTTGTGTTTTCGTACAAAAGAACCGTACGACCCGCACGAAGTTATGGGTTTCACATTTAATGACACTGAACTCCCCAAAAGTGTTTTCCAAAGCAAAGATTCGCCCTAAACCCGTTTTAAACCTTAAGGAAGCTCGAAATATCCTATAAAGCGCATCTCACCCACAATCCCTTCAAACGGATTTGGAGGCGTAAGACGAGATATGGACACCCGGAACACCATTTAGAGTAAAACGTGATCCCGGATTCGGGACATTGGCAAGATGCTATGAAAGCTGAGATGGAGTCTATGTACTCTAATCAGGTCTGGACACTTGTGGACTTGCCTGCCAATATCAAACCTATTGGGTGCAAGTGGGTCTACAAGAGAAAGAGAGGACCAGATGGAAGAGTTGAGACCTTTAAGGCCAGGCTTGTTGCAAAAGGGTATACTCAGAAAGAGGGTATCGATTATGAGGAAACCTTCTCGCCAGTAGCCATGCTCAAGTCCATCCGGATACTCTTATCCATTGCGGCTCATCTCGATTACGAGATTTGGCAAATGGATGTCAAGACGGCGTTTCTCAATGGCCATCTTGAGGAAGACATCTATATGATGCAGCCAGACGGTTTTATAGCAAGTAACCAAAAGCAAAGAGTCTGCAAGTTGCAGAAGTCCATTTATGGACTGAAGCAGGCATCCCGAAGCTGGAACATCCGTTTTGACCAGGCAATCAAATCATTTGGTTTTAGTCAAAATCCGGATGAGTCATGTGTGTACATGAAAAATGAAGGTGACAGTGTAGTTTTTCTTATATTATACGTCGACGACATCCTTCTCCTTGGGAAAGATATAGGAATGTTGTCAACTGTAAAAGTTTGGTTGGCAAAGACTTTTGATATGAAGGACTTGGGAGAAGCTAGTTACATCCTAGGGATCAAACTCCATCGAGACAGGAAAAATAGGGTGATTGGCTTATCTCAAACTGCTTACATAGATAAGGTACTGGTACGGTTTGCTATGCCGGACTCCAAGAAGGGTATCACACCTTTTAGGCATAGAGTGCACCTTTCCAAGGATCAGGGTCCCAAGACCTCAGAGGAAAAGGAGCAAATGAGAGCAATTCCATACGCTTCGGCTGTTGGTAGCCTCATGTATGCTATGCTATGTACTAGACCGGATATTTGTCATGCAGTGGGCTTAGTCAGCAGATATCAGTCTAACCCAGGTCCTGACCATTGGGCTGCTGTAAAATGTATCCTTAAGTACTTGAGAAGGACTAGAGATTACATGTTGATTTACGGCAGTGATGAACTGATTCCAATCGGATACACAGATTCTGACTTCAGGTCAGATAAGGATTCCAGGAAATCTAGCTCTGATTATGTGATTATGCTTGGCAGAGGAGCTATCAGCTGGAGGAGTATTAAACAGGAATGTACCGCTGATTCCACTTCTGAGGCTGAATATGTAGCGGCTTGTGAAGCAGCTAAGGAAGCAATATGGCTCAAAAGATTCCTTCTGAAACTTGGAGTGGTACCTTTGGCACGACAGCCGCTCACAGTTTACTGTGACAGCAGCGGGGCAGTCGCTCAGTCCAAGGAACCGAGGAGCCATAAAAGTCAAAAGCACGTACAGAGGAAGTATCATTTGGTCAGAGAGATTGTGCAGAGAGGTGATATTGCAATTACCAAGATAGCCTCTACGGACAATCTGGAAGATCCATTTACTAAGCCATTGACCACCAAGGTTTTTGAGCAGCATGTAGACGGGATGGGCATGAGATGCAATCCTGATTGGCATTGAGCCCAAGTGGGAGATTGTTAGTTTATGGTCTCAATACCAAGGGTATATGATGTAATAAATTGATTAATTTCTTTATTTATTAATACAATTCATGCTTTTCCTTTCATGAGATGAATGGTGTTTTATATACTTGCACATAACTAATACAAATGACATAATGGTTCATGAGATGAACCGGAGTCCACAAGTATACTAGATGTAATACATGTGTATGGATGAGATCCACATACATGAGATATGTATTACAAATCTTATACTTAAATATCTTCACAACCAGTGATGAGATTGGACACCTCATCTGACAAGGTTGCAGCATTTTGATCACTATGTGATAGTGTGATTTATCTCGATCATCAGAATGTAAGATTCTGGATCATGATACTGGTACATTGGATGTATTGAAGGACCATGAGAAGCACCTTATATACACTATCTTTATTTTAAGGTCTGCTCTCATAATTCCCTACCAATAGGCTCATAATCCTTAGACATTAATGAACTCAAGTTTCTATCTATTCATTTGCTTTGAGTCACCAATGAGTGAGGCCAATTGTAGGTCAACACCTCGGTGATTTGGGTACTTGATAGTAGAGCTATGGGAACATTCAATAGTCAAGATGGAATCTATCTTTAATATCCCCTTGTGACAATTAATGGATTTATCATTGGTAAGTGCACACCCAGTCCGATTAAGAGTTAATTGGATCGGTGCCAAATGATCATTATAATGAATTGGGGCTCAAGGATAATAAGATATGGATCTAATTTGGTGGACAGGTCCATTTGATCCATGGATATAGATGGAGGGGCCTACTTGTGGTAATTGGGAAGTTTAGGGTCTTCATTGAAATATATTCCTAAGACTGGAGTGCAATTGCATTTATATAGTGGAGTTATTTGCAATTAAATGTGGGCCCGGATTGCACATGAGATGTGGGGTCGCGTGTCCCAGTTGGAGCCAGCTTTCTAAGGAATCCCTAGTGGTCCCCACGCTAGCCCAAATTATTAGAAAGATACTAATCCTACTTGAACTCTAATAGGAAGGTTACTATTTCTATTTGAAGTGAGACTTCTAATAGTGGTAATAGTAATCTACTAATTATTAATGGAAGTAGGACTTCTATTTTAATTAGAAAGGAGAAAGCTACTAATAGTTGTAGAAGTGAGACTTCTATAGCAATTAGTAACGGAGATGTTTACTAATTTGTAATGGGAGTTAAACTTCTATTTCAAATAGGAAAAGAGGAGTTATGGAGGGCTATAAATAGAGGAATAATCCTCTCAAATTCGTGCATAATCATAAGAGCACTTTCAGCCCCCTTGTGCAAGAGTTGTACAAGTCTTCTTCTTCTCAAAGTTCCCCTCTCTTTCACCTTTGGTTCCTTAGAGTTAATAGTAGGGTTTTCTCTTGAGGATTTCACCATCTTCTTGAGAAAAGATATCTAATACGGGACATAGCGTGGAAGATCAAAAGGAGTTGAAGATTCTTATTTGGATTGTAAAGTTGTTCATCACCAAAGTAAAGAAATCAAATCCTCCATTAGAGCACAACAAAGCTCCAAAAGTATATCTACATCCTTGTATGTTGTGGATTTCATGGTAGCATGTTTATTTGTTGTTTTCTATCTTATAGATAGTATATGTTGCTGTACATGGCTATGAGATTGAGGGAATTGCATCCTGGATTGGGTTTGTTGCATTCTAGACAATTGATCCCTGCATCAAGTGGGTCAAAATTTTTTGAAACCTGTCTGGAAGGCCCACCTATATTCCAACAATTGGTATCAGAGCCTAACCTCATCTCTAATCATGTTAGACCAGCAAGCTTGCTCTGATCTTTGCATGAGATGTGAAGAAGGTGAAGCAAGGGCTATGTAAGGATCAATTTTAATGTATTTGCTTGGTTTGATAGTAAATTCATGTTTAGATAGTCACAAAAGGG
The DNA here is from genome assembly GCA_038049695.1 of Cinnamomum chago. NCBI lineage: Eukaryota > Viridiplantae > Streptophyta > Magnoliopsida > Laurales > Lauraceae > Cinnamomum > Cinnamomum chago. The sequence continues at coordinate 40,283,979 of CP142455.1, forward strand.
TTTAATAATGATGGAAGGATGGTAGGAAGCCATTGGAACACTTTGGAAGTGATTTGGAGAAGAATGGACACGAAACAGAAAACCCATGAAAAAACCCAAATTGCAGAAATTCGTCAGTCCGGTCGACCGGCCCGTGCTCGGTCGACCGGCTGACTTGCAGGTCGGTCGACCGAGCCCCCTTGGCCGGTCGACCGAGCCAACTGTGCAGAATACTGCAGAAACTGTTTTTTCAGTTTCGGGTCTTCTTTTACTTCCTGTTTTTCCAGCATTATTTGGCAGCCTATTTCTGTGATTTGTATGGTTGTATGAGATACTAACTTGCAGATGATAATGTCCTCTCCATATGGCCCACAAGTCTTTTGCTTTCTTTTATGGTGATTGGTTTATTTAAGGCTAAATGTAAAGGGCATCATGGTTTCCTTGGTTTCCCGTGAAAGGGCAAGGCATGATGAATTTCCCTATAGCCCTTTTATTTCCATGTTTAGATTACCATGTAAGTCTCATAATTGAGGCATAGGAATTTATGTAATTTTTCCTAAATTTGTAAATTCTGGCGATGTCCGAGACGAACAAGGAAAGCGATGTTGGACTCCTAATCAAAGAGTTTGAAGATTACCAAAAGAGTTCTGGAGTTTCCCAAAGAGTTTGAGGAATTCCAAATTTTTGGAAAGTCTAGAAGTCCAAGAAGTCTATTCCGCTTGGGCCATGTGGAGGAGAGGACTAGTTTCTATTTTTGAAATTTCTATTTATGGATGCATGCTTAAATTAGAAAAATTCCAGATCTGATCCAAACATAGCAAGTTACTAAAATTGGTCAAATCAAATTAATTTTTGGAAAGAGTTCTAATTAGTGTTGATGGCCCATGAGATGGACACATTGGTAACACTAATTTAGAAACTGAACTTTCCTTAAAATAACTTGACTTGGAACCAATCTTAGATCATATCATAAGATGATTTGATTTTCATATGTATACATGTGGGCCCTAATACCTTACAAAGAAATCCTCAATTCTAAAATATTAAGTGGGAGCGGGGCATTTATATTTAGAAATCCCCATGGTTTTCCACCATAGGTCCATTATAAGGAAAGTATTAGCCTCGAGCCAGCTCGAGTATGGCCGTTCCCCACGGAGGGCTTTTACTTGTCTGGCTACTAGATATGGATCTCCTATGGATAGTGTTGGTGAGACGGGGCGGGGGCCCACTCCCCAAGGAGGAGCTGCTCGCAACGGTTGTCATGCAATGCTAGTTGGTGGGTCACACTTAACTAAAATAATGATGTAGTATCCCCAAGGATTTGCCTCATTTATTTTAGAAACCAAAGTTAATCGGGAGTCATTGATTATTTAGTATGAGATACCTAGATAATAATGAATGAAGGGGATCATGGAAAGTTAGTCTTAATCTTAATTTTGACCAACTTTGATCCGCACCAATCTAGATGGTATTCACACATACCCCGGGGATTGGGATTCCGATGTATTCTGAATTTAATGGTTATGAGGATTCCATATAAATTTGGTAGAATACTAAACCCTAATGTCATTTAAATTCATTAATTGAATGTATGGTTATGTGCTACAGTATTTCCAGCATGAATTCAAATACTTTCAATCCACTTGCGACCATCCTCAACCAAAATAAGTTAGTGGGATCCAACTATGTAGACTAAAAACGGAACCTGGGTATTGTCCTGACAGCTTCAGGATACAAATATGTCCTTACCAAACCACCCCCCCCCCCTTGATGAGCCATTGCCAGAAGCATCACAGGAAGAAAATGAACTTTACACCAAGTGGGCCAAAGACGATGAGATGGCCAGATGTTACATACAGGCATCTATGTCTAGTGTTTTACAACACCAACATCAATCCTTTAAGACTGCATATGATATTATATCAAACTTAAAGGAGATGTTTGCGGAACAGGGCAGGCCTGCAAGACAGGCTGCTATGAGGGTGCTTATAAGCACCAAGATGGCTGAAGGCACACCAGTACAGGACCATATGTTGAAAATGATGGACTCATTGAATGAGTTAGATGTACTGGGGGCTGCGATTGATGCAGAATCGCAGATTGATATAATCCTTGAGTCACTGCCAGAGTCATTTAACAATTTCAAGGTCAATTACAACATGAATAAAATGAATCTGACTCTGGCTGAGCTATCTAGCCAACTGGTGGTGACTGAAGGGATTATGAAGAAAAAGCCAACTGCCCTGATGACAGAAAAGTCATTTGCCAAGTCCAAACCGAAAGGCAAAGGGCGGAAAGGCAAGAAGAAATCAGTTCCGAAGGGTCCTAAGGCGGAGAATGGTCCTAATGGTGGTGTTGGCAAGGCTAAGGGAGTAGGGACAAAAAGAAAGTGTTTCCATTGTGGTATGACATGACATTGGAAGAGGAATTGTCCAGAATATCTATCTAAGAAGAAGACCTCAGGTATGATTGAGTCACTTGTTACTGAAGTTAGTTTTGCAACTGGTACTTTAGAATCTTGGTGTGTGGACTCCGGGGCAACTAATCACATATGTAACTCATTGCAGAGGTTCAGGGAAACCAGGAGACTCAGTGACGGCGAAATCATTGTCAACCTAGGATCTGATGCTAAGGCGGATGCGGTCTCAGTAGGAGTTATTACTTTATATTTTCAAGATAATAAGTTGGTTTTGTCAGACACTCTATATGTACCATCTTTAAGGCAATTTCAGTTTCTAGTTTAGTGAATAAAAGTTATTCTATTACTTTTGATACTGAAGTTGTCATAAAGAGGAATGGTACTTTTATATGTTCTGGCAAGGTAACCAATGGGCTTTATTTGTTAACTCCTACAATGTATGAGATACATGATACCGAAATAATTAATAGACCATCATTAAAGAGAAAGTCACCTTCATCTAATCCAACAAAACTTTGGCACTTGAGGCTAGGTCATATAAACCTAAATAGGATTGACAGGCTAGTGAAAGATGGTATCTTCCCTTCATTGGTTGTAGAACCAATGCCTGTCTGTGAGTCCTGTCTGGAAGGCAAAATGACCAAAAGACCCTTTTCATCCAAGGGCAATAGGGCCAAAGATTTATTGGAATTAGTGCATACTGATGTGTGTGGGCCCATTAATGTAAGAGCCAGAGGAGGATATGAGTACTTCATCACTTTCACAGATGATTACTCAAGATATGGATACATATACCTTATGCACCGCAAGTCCGAGGCTTTTGAAAAGTTCAAAGAGTTTCGAGCAGAAGCGGAAAAGCAATTAGGTAAAAGTATCAAGACTCTTCGATCAGATCGAAGAGGAGAATATCTGTCTGGAGATTTTATGGCGCACTTATCAGAAAATGGGATTCTATCCCAGTTGTCTGTGTTGGGATTGGTGTATGCCCTAAAGCCCACTGACTGCACTCACATCTCTGTTACTGGATAGTTATTGGTTATTTAATAGAATGACATCTTTCTCTCATTACTTGTGTATATGTATGGTTGTGTAAGGCCATTGTTTTCTAGTAAATGACTTGGTGTGTAGTGACTGCACACAGAAAGGTCTAAGTCATGGACACTGGAAATAACTAATTTGTTCATAACTGAAAGGTGGAGTTGGGCACTTCATCTTGGTATAAGTTATAGTGAGAAACTCTCCTGTGTTCAGGGTGACTTACCTTAGTCACGGGAGGTCTTTCCCGGATATATCTCTTTAGTGCATGTGTCATGCATTGAACAGGACCATTAAAGGTGTGATCTCTAAAATAGTACTATCACTGAGAGAGATCAAGTCACCTTATGCTACTGAGTGACCAGTGCTCTTAATCTTGAGCATATGTGGATGAACTGACGAAGTCAAGTTCTTGTACTTTAATTCACTATGGGTGAGATCCTGTTCATGGGTCAATAGCTCTGTGTTTTGGGTGCTCGGGCTTGATTAGTTGGGACGTGCAAATGCAATATGGAATCTATGCCATCGTGTGATGGAATGATCGTCCCCTTAGAATTATCCGATTAATCATCAGAATCTAAGATCTTAGTATATGGATGTTCCATATGGATATTGAACTTGTGGGTCGCTCCCTGGATCAAGAGAATGATATCCGGATGATGATTAAGTCAAGAGTATGAAGTTCTAAGGATAAGATGTAATCAAGAAGGTAGATAGTACATCAGTTAACCTACTTAATTATGGATGTTACATAGAGGGGCATTGTGGTCATTGTACTTGGTAGGTCAAAGACAATCGTAAGTTTATGATGAGCTTAATATGCAATTTAATATTTGTCCCTGGAGTGCAACCATAACTCTCTAGCGGAATGAGTTAAGGTTAAAATGATCCTAGTGTTGCTATGGGGTTAGCATGGACATTTTGGTCATTTTGGAAGCCAAGGGCAAATATGTCTTTTGGTCCCTTCTCTAGCCACTTTCCTAGATTGGCAAGGTTTCCTAAATTGTTTAATTGTGTGGAGAAATAATTTTTGAGTGTAAATTCAAATAGGCCCATGATGGCATACATGAATTACAACTCTAGATAAATTATTTGGTGCATGAGCCATTGTTTGTTTGGGCTAACCAATGTGGTCCCTAGTATGTGGGTCCCAAGTTTGTGTAGGTCCTATTACTTGGAAGGATTTCTCTTTGTGCAAGAATTCCTATATTTTATAGAGTTCCTAATTCTACTTGGACTCTAAATAAAGAAGGAGGTGTTGGACGTCCACATAGTAGTTGGTTTGTTTTTGGAAAGCTCCTCTTAGTTTCCTGGTTCTATAAGGAAACATCTTCAATAGGAATTCCTCTATATATATATATATGATTCTCCCCTCCCTTGGGTGTGCAACATATAGAGAGAAAGAAAGAAGGAGAGATATCCTCCCTTGGGCGTGCAAGGGTTTGGAAACATTGAGAGGAGCCTCCCATAGAAAACGTCCAGCCCACTTTGGACGTCCTTTGCACAAGAAAAGGATCCTAGCTGATTGCATCTTCTATTCTTGAAGAAAGACCACATCAGATCTGATCTTTTCGCATAAGATCAAGGAAAAACAATAAGAGAGAAACCTAGTAAGTTCCCACCAACACTAGCCAATCAGATTTAGAGAAAGAGGAATAGAGGAGAAGACTAGAAGAGAAACCTGCTGCAGAAATTCCAGCAAGGTGTGCTGAAAGTTGCAGCCTATAGATCTGATCTTAAAGTTCAGAAATCAGAGGTTTTTCAACCCAAGTACATCAGGTATGTCTTCTCCATTGTATCTTCTTTGATTACACACCAGTTGATCATAATTGCATGGTGTTTGTGTGCGATTTCCATGGCCGGTTTACTTTCTATATTCGATCCTAGTTATAAGTTTTAAAATTCCAGCCTCAGAACTCTTCGTTTCATCAAGAGTTCAGATCTGAATCGCGCATTCTTTCAGTCTGCTCCTGGTATGCCTCAACAGAATGGAGTAGCGGAAAGAAGGAACCAGACTCTTTTAGATATGATCAGGTCTATGTTGAGTTTCTCAGGATTACCTATATCCTTTTGGGGACATGCCTTGGAAACTACGATGTACATACTAAACCTCGTACCATCTAAGTCTGTTCCCCGGGAGTTGTGGTCTGGGCGAAAGCCTAGTCTACAACATTTACACATTTGGGGTTGTCCGGCACATGTGCTGAAGGTAAAGACGGATAAGTTGGAAACGAAGTCGGAAGTATGCACATTTATAAGATATCCCAAAGGAACTAAAGGTTGGTTATTTTATAATCCCAGAGAGCAGAAAGTGCTAGTAAGCACCAATGCGGTTTTTCTGGAGGAAGATTATATGACGGACCGGAAATCTTTAGAAAATGTGATCTAGGAAGCGATTCAAGAACAATCAATTCCAAATCCAAACATGACCAAACTTGAGGAAGAACCGCCCTTACCAGACCCAGTAGTTACACCAGTGCCTCGTCGTAGTGGGAGAATAATCAGGCCCCCTGATAGGTTCTCATTCTTGGGAGAGTCTTATGAGGCAATCCCGGAAGAACCGGAACAGGATCCCTGTAACTATGATGAAGCAATTATTGACATAGATTCGGGACATTGGCAAGATGCTATGAAAGCTGAGATGGAGTCTATGTACTCTAATCAGGTCTGGACACTTGTGGACTTGCCTGCCAATATCAAACCTATTGGGTGCAAGTGGGTCTACAAGACAAAGAGAGGACCAGATGGAAGAGTTGAGACCTTTAAGGCCAGGCTTGTTGCAAAAGGGTATACTCAGAAAGAGGGTATCGATTATGAGGAAACCTTTTTGCCAGTAGCCATGCTCAAGTCCATCCGGATACTCTTATCCATTGCGGCTCATCTCGATTACGAGATTTGGCAAATGGATGTCAAGACGGCGTTTCTCAATGGCCATCTTGAGGAAGACATCTATATGATGCAGCCAGACGGTTTTACAACAAGTAACCAAAAGCAAAGAGTCTGCAAGCTGCAGAAGTCCATTTATGGACTGAAGCAGGCATCCCGAAGCTGGAACATCCGTTTTGACCAGGCAATCAAATCATTTGGTTTTAGTCAAAATCCGGATGAGTCATGTGTGTACATGAAAAATGAAGGTGACAGGGTAGTTTTTCTTATATTATACGTCGACGACATCCTTCTCCTTGGGAAAGATATAGGAATGTTGTCAACTGTAAAAGTTTGGTTGGCAAAGACTTTTGATATGAAGGACTTGGGAGAAGCTAGTTACATCCTAGGGATCAAACTCCATCGAGACAGGAAAAATAGGGTGATTGGCTTATCTCAAACTGCTTACATAAATAAGGTACTGGTACGGTTTGCTATGCAGGACTCCAAGAAGGGTATCACACCTTTTAGGCCTAGAGTGCACCTTTCCAAGGATCAGGGTCCCAAGACCTCAGAGGAAAAGGAGCAAATGAGAGCAATTCCATGCGCTTCGGTTGTTGGTAGCCTCATGTATGCTATGCTATGTACTAGACCGGATATTTGTCATGCAGTGGGCTTAGTCAGCAGATATCAGTCTAACCCAGGTCCTGACCATTGGACTGCTGTAAAATGTATCCTAAAGTACTTGAGAAGGACTAGAGATTACATGTTGATTTACGGCGGTGATGAACATATTCCAATCGGATACACAGATTCTGACTTGATGTCAGATAAGGATTCCAGGAAATCTAGCTTTGATTATGTGATTATGCTTAGCAGAGGAGCTATCAGCTGGAGGAGTATTAAACATGAATGTACCGCTGATTCCACTTCTGAGGCTGAATATATAGCGGCTTGTGAAGCAGCTCAGGAAGCAGTATGGCTCAAAAGATTCCTTCTGAAACTTGGAGTGGTGCCTTTGGCACGACAGCCGCTCACAGTTTACTGTGACAGCAGCGGGGCAGTCGCTCAGTCCAAGGAACCGTGGAGCCATAAAAGTCAAAAGCACGTACAGAGGAAGTATCATTTGGTCAGAGAGATTGTGCAGAGAGGTGATATTGCAATTACCAAGATAACCTCTACGGACAATCTGGCAGATCCATTTACTAAGCCTTTGACCACCAAGGTTTTTGAGCAGCATGTAGACGGGATGGGCATGAGATGCAATCCTGATTAGCATTGAGCCCAAGTGGGAGATTGTTAGTTTATGGTCTCAATACCAAGGGTATATGATGTAATAAATTGATTAATTTCTTTATTTATTAATACAATTCATGCTTTTCCTTTCATGAGATGAATGGTGTTTTATATACTTGCACATAACTAATACAAATGACATAATGGTTCATGAGATGAACCGGAGTCCACAAGTATACTAGATGTAATACATGTGTATGGATGAGATCCACATACATGAGATATGTATTACAAATCTTATACTTAAATATCTTCACAACCAGTGATGAGATTGGACACCTCATCTGACAAGGTTGCAGCATTTTGATCACTATGTGATAGTGTGATTTATCTCGATCATCAGAATGTAAGATTCTGGATCATGATACTGGTACATTGGATGTATTGAAGGACCATGAGAAGCACCTTATATACACTATCTTTATTTTAAGGTCTGCTCTCATAATTCCCTACCAATAGGCTCATAATCCTTAGACATTAATGAACTCAAGTTTCTATCTATTCATTTGCTTTGAGTCACCAATGAGTGAGGCCAATTGTAGGTCAACACCTCGGTGATTTGGGTACTTGATAGTAGAGCTATGGGAACATTCAATAGTCAAGATGGAATCTATCTTTAATATCCCCTTGTGACAATTAATGGATTTATCATTGGTAAGTGCACACCCAGTCCGATTAAGAGTTAATTGGATCGGTGCCAAATGATCATTATAATGAATTGGGGCTCAAGGATAATAAGATATGGATCTAATTTGGTGGACAGGTCCATTTGATCCATGGATATAGATGGAGGGGCCTACTTGTGGTAATTGGGAAGTTTAGGGTCTTCATTGAAATATATTCCTAAGACTGGAGTGCAATTGCATTTATATAGTGGAGTTATTTGCAATTAAATGTGGGCCCGGATTGCACATGAGATGTGGGGTCGCGTGTCCCAGTTGGAGCCAGCTTTCTAAGGAATCCCTAGTGGTCCCCACGCTAGCCCAAATTATTAGAAAGATACTAATCCTACTTGAACTCTAATAGGAAGGTTACTATTTCTATTTGAAGTGAGACTTCTAATAGTGGTAATAGTAATCTACTAATTATTAATGGAAGTAGGACTTCTATTTTAATTAGAAAGGAGAAAGCTACTAATAGTTGTAGAAGTGAGACTTCTATAGCAATTAGTAAGGGAGATGTTTACTAATTTGTAATGGGAGTTAAACTTCTATTTCAAATAGGAAAAGAGGAGTTATGGAGGGCTATAAATAGAGGAATAATCCTCTCAAATTCGTGCATAATCATAAGAGCACTTTCAGCCCCCTTGTGCAAGAGTTGTACAAGTCTTCTTCTTCTCAAAGTTCCCCTCTCTTTCACCTTTGGTTCCTTAGAGTTAATAGTAGGGCTTTCTCTTGAGGATTCCACCATCTTCTTGAGAAAAGATATCTAATACGGGACATAGCGTGGAAGATCAAAAGGAGTTGAAGATTCTGATTTGGATTGTAAAGTTGTTCATCACCAAAGTAAAGAAATCAAATCCTCCATTAGAGCACAACAAAGCTCCAAAGGTATATCTACATCCTTGTATGTTGTGGATTTCGTGGTATCATGTTTATGTGCTGTTTTCTATCTTATAGATAGTATATGTTGCTGCACATGGCTATGAGATTGAGGGAATTGCATCCTGAATTGGGTTTGTTGCATTCTAGACAATTGATCCCTACATCAAGTGGGTCAAAAGTTTTTGAAACCTGTCTGGAAGGCCCACCTATATTCCAACAGCAACATCAGCAAAATTGATAATTATAAGATCAGCTTCCTATGCCATTTTCATTGCAACACAGTATACAATACCTGTTTCATGATAAACATTGATGCATTAGGCCCGCTTGGATCTTCATAAACCAAATGAAGATAACTCGGTTTATGCAAAATCAGGATTCTTTCGTTTGAATATCCTGAGTCATATATATGCCCCAATGGCTTTGTTCTTTGCTGCAACTAATTACTTGTAAATGGAGTTAAAGGTGTTTTTCTTTTCTTTTTTTTTTCTTTTTTTTTGACTAAGTGAACTGCAACTGATTTCAAGGATCCAAACAGCGCAAGAAAAATAAAATTCGAAGGAAAGCATCCCTAAGTGCCAAATCCATACATTTGTCACTGGAAACCGTGGGCAGATATATCAATCACTTGATACTCAATAAGGGTCGTGCGTTGGTTGAGAAAGTCCTCCTAGAAAATTCTATAGCTTAAACTTCTGATATATTTCTCACATCACATGTTTAATGTGATTTTCTTTCACACCTCGAAGAAGAAGAATTTACTTAACATGTACATCAGCAATAAAGCCTCGTCCCATTTATGCTAGAGTCAATTATATGAATTTTGTTTACCCATTCTAATCTATTTTGATCCAAATCTTCAAATAGATTGTACTTATTCAAATCTATTCTTGTTACTTCTATCCTATTTTTCTCGGCCTACTATTTCCCCTTGGTGTTAGCTTGCATTGGATATGTCCAATCATCATAAACGGTTTCTCTTATTTTATCACTTATTGATAGTTAGTTGATACTGTCCCAAAAAGAATCTATCTATGCAGCCAACTTTTATTCTTTCTCACTAATTGAAAAAAATAGAAAATTTTTCAAATTACATGTACCAGCCAGCAGCCAACTTTTATTCTTTCTCAGTTGTGACAACATAAAGAAAAGTGATATCCAATGGGTGCTATCATCCTAACATCAAATTTAGCTACTACACATCAATAGTCTAAGGAATCAGGAGGTTAGAGGGGAACTACAAAAGCCTAATAAAAATAGGCCCCAAAAAGGGTACAACATTCAAATAGTATTTAATGTGAAGCGTTTGAAAAGAAGGGGAAAAGATTCCAAACCTATAAATTGTAAGAAAGACTTCAGGTACAGTTCCTACCAGAGAACCAAACAGGTGTAACAGGTGCAAGAAATGTGCCATTATAAACCCATCATTTTTCACTTCCACTAGGTGTAACAATTTATTTTTTTGCTGAGAAGCACATACAAGCAGATAACATTAAAAAATTTTTTGTAAAGTACCATTATATAAAAAAAGGAAAAGTCTATACGGACCGAACTGGGGACCGGGTTTTGGCCCGAGCCCCAGTGAGGACCGTTGGATCCCAGGGGGAGCCTGGGATCCAACGGTCCTCACTGGGGATCGGGCCAAAACCCAGTCCCCAGTTCGGGCCATGTAGCATTGTTCATAAAGAAAACTGACCGCTACCTTATAAATTATTATAATAGTCATTATTGTTTTGCACAATATATACTTGGTGTTGTCGCTGCTAACATCTCAAAATTCCTGTTATGGCATAAGTTTTTCGAGAAACACAAATTGTAGTCTATCCAAATCCCAAATATTCCTAATCCAATATACACTATGTGCTACGAGAATCAAGTATTTCAGCATCTAGATTCAGTCATTCTTAGAAAATCAAGAGAACAACCATAGCAATATGAGAATCTGTATTTGCAATGATAATATGAAGATTCCAAGGAAACAAGAAGTACCACATGAAGTCACAAATAAAAAGTGCACGCGGGACCATAAGACCATTTCCGATCATAGCTAGCAGCATTGAAAAAGCTGACAAACCTCTGATGTTGTCCGGGTTGAGAAAACTTGTCCACTGAGCAGAAATGCAATATTAGGTTTAAGGGCGACATGAAAAAAATGGTTACAACAGTTTATTGTTTTAAGAACCAGAGAGAATGTTTATAGATACCATCTGTGAAACTGGCATCCACATGAAGAGTAGAGTGGCAGTCCACCCAGATATTGACCCAACAAATTTGACGCCTTTCTCTGAAAGCTTCCCTGTTCGTGCTTGCAATTCGTAGTAATGCATAATTAAGAAAGATGCATGGACCTTAACAACGAATACTTTGAAAGATGAAAATTTGAAATAAAAAAAGGGTGATATCTGAGGAGAACATTAATTTCAATATACTGGACACGCAACTAGAAATATAAATACAGTCGAAGCCAAAAACCAGAAACAGATGATTGAAGGGATTATGGTGTAAGAAACCCTTTTCAGCAGGTCAGCAGCATAATCTGCTTCTCCATGAATATGGATACTTGGAGCACATCAAAGCCTCATTGGCATTCATTTAGCAACATACCTGGATTTTCTAGCATAACTAGAGCAATCAAAGAATTCAAGTTGTAGTCTACAGATGCTTACCTTACAATTTTTTCACTGGATAAACATTTCTTAGCATCTTTGACTGGGAGATAGCCACTTTGCTTAGATCATCAGAGCTCCTACTGAAACTATCAGTAGAGGAGAGAATGCTCCAGAGATGTAGGCAACACAAGCTTTTATGAAGTTCTCGGAGCAAGCCTCATTTACTGGAACTTCAGTTGTTCATCAATGTGTTTCCGTGCTCCACTCAATTATTATTATTTTCTAGTTTTCACGCCTATGGTTTCCTAAAACCAGCAGTGGATGCTGCTTAATGACAACATCCAGATGTGGGTCTGCTTTTCCAGCAGGTTACTATGGATTTGCAGCACCAACAGCAATTCATAATTCCAACAGTATTGTCACATATGAAAAGCAGTTCTGCTCAGCATTTAGTTGCCAACCATCCACAGTGATAATTGGTCAACATACAGCATGATGTAGCAGTTGAGAAAATTGCAGATTGAATCCATAAAGAAAAACAATTGACTTTCTTCTTTTCCACTTTCATCTAATATAAATGTAGTCAATTCAAAAAAATTTATCAGCCATACTTCTCTCTGTCTACCCAAACAAAGTAGAATGGTAGTATTTTCTCCAAAATGCAAGTTCCGACAAACTAATTTCTACTTGAGAACTCTGCCTCACCTGATTTGGGCTGGAAAGGTTCATCTTCAAGATTCAGATCTGGGAATGGTACAAACACATCAAACAAGAAGCAGAACAAACTCCAATCCACAAAGGCATGTCTGAAAGAAAATGCATTACAGATCTGAAATCAGATACAAGTAGACGTCCATGGCTGATCTTGTTTTAAAACTTGAAACTAATCTGATTTTCCAGCCATGAATCATGCATAAAAACTCCATGAAACCATGATCAACATGTGTTTAAAGTAAGGAGATGTTAGAGGACTAATACCTTGCTGATTTGAAGGTCTCAAGTCTTTGAAAAGAATGCTCCAAAGGTCTGATATCAGCCAGCAGTAAGCTATGCTAGTTGCAGGAAATTTCTGCAGTAGCTTCTCCTTTGGTCTTCTCTTCTATTCTACTTCCCAATCTGATTGGTGTTGATGGTGGGATCAAACTATGGAATCCTAAGAAGGGTTTTCTGAACTTCTCTTTGTGGAAACAACCCAAGACCTGATCTCCTCTCCTATGAAGAAGAAGAGGGCAGCAATGGGGTGGGCGTATGTGTTCTTCTCTCTTGCTTTGGGCGGCCAATGGATCACTATGGTGATTCACGCCCCTAGGGTTTAATTCCAGCCACTTGATCTCTTCTCTTATGTGTTGCACGCCCAAAGGAGACTCCCATATATATATATAAAGATTTGATTCCTTTAAGGAATACTCTTTCCAATAGGAATGTCAATCCCTAAAAAGAATAGCAACCTTCCCCTTTAGTTGTGCAACACTTACTAATTAAAGACACTAAAATTAGTAACCTTTAATCAATGGAATTCTTACCCAAAGAGGAGTCTTTCCTTCCAAGTAAAGATACTTAATCAAACTTGGAAACCTCACACAAGGGGCTCCACTTATGGCTGGCCCACAAGATAGCTAAACACACCATGGCCCACTAGTCAATAATTTAGCTAGAGTTAAATTCATGTATGCCATCAAGAGCCTATTAGAATTTAAACTCAAAATTATTCTTCCACAAAATTAATTCAACCACATATTATCTAATTAAATTAGGAAACCATGCCAATATAGGAAAGTGGCTAGAAGAGGGACCAAAAGACATATTTGCCCTTGGCTCCCAAAATGACCAAAATGTCCATGCTAACCCCATAGCAACATTAAGATCATTTTAACCCTAACTCATTCCACTAGAGAGTTATGGTTGCACTCCAGGGACAAATATTAAATTGCAAATAAAGCTCATCATAAATAGACGATTGTCTTTGACCTACCAAGTACAATGACCATAATGCCCCTCTATGTAACATCCATAATCAAGTAGGTTAACCGATGTACTATCTACCTTCTTGATTACATCTCAACCTTAGAACTTCATACCCTTGACTTAATCATCATCCGGATATCATTCTCTTGATCCAGGGAGCGACCCACAAGTTCAATATCCATATGGAACTTCCATATACTAAGATCTTAGATTCTGATGATTAATCGGATAATTCTAAGAGGACGATCATTCCATCACACGATGGCATAAATTCCATATTGCATTTGCACGTCCCAACTAATCAAGCCCGAGTACCCAAAACACAGAGTTGTTGACCCATGAACAGGATCTCACCCATAGTGAATTAAAGCACAAGAACTTGACTTCGTCAGTTCATCCACAAATGCTCAAGATTAAGAGCACTGGTCACTTAGTAGCAAGAGGTGATTTGATCTCTCTCTGTGATAGTACTATTTCAGAGATCACACCTACAAGTGGTCCTGTTCAATGCATGACACATGCACTAATGAGATAAATCCGGAAAGTCCTCCTTGACTAAGGTAAGTCACCCTGAATACAGGAGAGTATCTCATTATAACTTATACCAAGATGAAGTGCCCAACTCCATCTCTCAGTTATGAACATGTTTATTGTTTCAAGTGTCCATGACTCAGACCTTACTGTGTGTAGCCACTACACACCTGAGTCATTTACTAGAAAACAATGGGCCTTATACAACCATACATATACACAAGTATAAAGAGAAAGATGTCATTCCATTAAATAACCAATAAATATCCAGTTACAGAGATGTGAGTGCAGTCAGTGGGCTTTAGGGCATACACCAATCCCAACAATGTTGTCATCCTTTAGCATTTGTTAAACATATAGAAGAAGCATCCTACTAATGAGAGCAATCAACATAAAAAGCAATAAAAATATAAAAACAAAAAGGCTTACCATAACAACAGCAGCCACTGCTGCAATGAATGCGAGGAGCCCAGGCAAAATGCTGTTGGGAATAAAGGGAACAAACGTCGACCACATGACCTGCAATCCAAATCCAAACTCCAACGTCAGGTTAACTTTAACTATAAAGAAAAACCAAAAAAAGTAAATCTACAAAACTGCCAGGTAATGGAATCAAGCACTAGATTCAGATTCACCTGAGGGAGAACAGAGAGTCCGCCGATGGTAATAAAATCTTCCCAGATTCACTTCTGGGGGCGTGACATCTTCATGTCCACCTCCAATCATCTTCCTTGTAGAAAAGCTATTGAGGTAGCTCCCAGATAAGGAAAAAAAATAAGAAAAGAAAAAAGAAAAATGCTTCACCATCTGTAAATCCTTGAAGCACAATGAGGTTACACTAAGTTTAAGCTTGTTCTGTAGTAACATAAGGAACAAGCAACTTTAAAGACAAGGAAAGAGATGAAGAAATGATGCGGTGGCCAAGACTCCATCTCCTAATTTCACCTCCCCAAGAGTGAGGTCATAGACACTGGCAATACCCATCTGAAGAAAAGAGCAAACATCTGATTTCTATGAATCCATGAATAACTAGAGGTCATCCTAGGTATCTCAATTGATTGGTGCACATCCATTACCTTATGGCATAAGCCTCGCAAAATTGCATATTTCCTTATTTCACATTGGTTTACTTTGTTGAATTCCCATCGATATCTTTTCAAGAAAAAGACCTCCAACCATCTCCATATGAGGGAATGCACATTGCTACTGATGTTGGATTCTCCACTTTCAGGAACCCCAAGCATCATGTTAAGTGTGCTACTGCCGTTGGATTCTCCACTTTCAGGAACCCCAAGCATCATGTTAAGTGTTGCAGCTATCGATATAGCCATTTCTCCTGTTTCAGCAACAGCAGCAATGACAGCTTGCAAAATATGCTTGAAAGCTCTCACTATCATCTCATGGATACAGAGCGACTGCACATGAGAAAGATTTTCTGAAAGCTTAATCTGATTAAGAAAAGCAAAAGTATATTTCAGTGGTAATAAACAGATGAAGAAATTCAGTTAGTACCAAAGGTAAACAAATCCAATGCTATAAGTGATCATTACTTTCAAATTAAATTTGCTGCCTGCAGTCTGCGTTACTCGAGTACAACTATAGGCGCAGGTATAGCTAAAAGTCCAAAGTGTGATTCACATTACCAAAATATTCAAGGTATGGGAACTGGGCCATATGTTTTAAGTTCTAATACAGTAATACATTTACCAGTAATTAAAGTTTCCATAGCCATGTTTCTTAAAATATACACCAGTTCCATATGTATCAATTTACACTGTACAGCTCCCCGTTTCTTTCATCACTGCAAACATTGTAGCTACCTGCAGAACTAATACTTTCAGCAGATACAAAAAAAAAAAAGTAAATCAAAGCTGCAGGTAAAGAATAAAATGTATTTATCAAGGGCGACGGGCCACATGCAATGTGACAAGTGGAAGCAACAAGAATCACATGAAAAGAAATGAAAAGAAATAGTGAAAATGGTACAAGATCATAAAAGATATTCAGCATCACCTCTTCTTGTTCTGGAGTTAAATCAACTGGCTGTCCATTGTATAGCATCTTAATCCCGTGAGGTTTGTATGGAGGAGGGAAAATGACACCATTGTGCTCCAATGTAGTCCACTTCTGCCCTCCACCGGAGCCAGGTGGCACCTTCAACGACTTTGAGTATTTAGAAGCTTTTATAATCTTTTTTTATTTCTTGTTTGTTTTCTTCAATTGGGAGGTGACAACCTTTGTTGGTTTCTTTGATAAGGATCGATTGTCTGATGAAACCGATTTTTTCACTCTCTGGGAAATTGGTATGTGATCATCATCATCATCCATCTTTGCTTCTTTTTTTACTTCCTTCTCTACCTTAATTTTGTTAGGCACATCCATCTTTGCTTCTTTTTTAACTTCATGTTCTGCCTTAATTTTGTTAGGCACAGAACCAGCCGTAAGTTTTTGCTTTTTAACTGAAGAAGAGGGAGGTGGACTTCTAACTTCACTTGAAGGCCTTTTATTCAATATGGAGGACTTTGAAGGCTGTTTGCAATTTCGATCGCCCTTGCCAGAACCATTTTGCTTAAGCTTCAAAGACAAAGGCTTATCGTCATCTGAGTCTTGTGAACTTTTTACAGATGCACCGGCACCTGCATGGATGAAAATTAGCAAATGGTAAGGGCTGCTATGGTAAGAAACACAAACAAAATTAGCAATAAAGCAATATAAAAGTAACAATTGACACACTGACTGACATGGATGAAAATCGCGGTCAGTGGCTGTACCAAATGCGAAGTGACTATAACACTACACTTGAATACAAACAAACCTGAACATAAGAGAAAAAAAAATTAGAATTGAAGAAGCACACACAAAAAAGCACAATTTAAGCTGCACATAGTGGATAACATGTCAGCAGTTTACTCATGTTAAAGTTGCAAAATATAAAACAGTATCGCATTACTAGCATTACTTAATTTCACCATGGTAATAGGTTTAACAACAAAGAAGAAAAGGCCACAAGGGAACATTAAAATATTAGAGAGAGAGAGAGGGGAGGAGATGGACAGGGGTTGGGGGGCTGGCAAGGATTAAAAGGTTTCCTATCCTTAGTTGAAACTCATGCTGTGTTCTCAACAATTTTACATGTTGCCATGCAAATTGATTGAGGGCATATATCACCAGAAGCAACATCAACATAATGGTTCAACAAACATTGTCATCCAATTGTTCTTCGCGGAAATTGGTAAAGAAGCTAAACTTGCAGGTTCAGAAATAAGGAGCAAATCAGCTGCCAAAGTTTATCATAGTAAAATAATCCTATACATAACTCAAAACAAAACGAGTAGTTTCAATGTGTATTCTGATTGATATTAGTCTTAACATCATACATAATTCATGAACCCTGGCCCCTGCCCCCACCATAGCATCCTGTCTAACTACCGGATGCTCTACATCACAGTTTTTTTTCTCTGCAGCCCAGGCTTTGCCCACATCAGTCTGGAACTTTCCTACAGTCACATCCAGTCACCAAAATCTCATATCTTTTGCACTACAGTCTGTGCTCTATTTTTTCATCAGAGTAAGTTGGAAGAGGGAAGAAAAGAAAAGGAAATATATTCCTAGTTCTATCATCACTAACTACTCAAGCATGATCAGTGTTAAAGAAGAAGAATAAAAAAAAAAAAAAAACTACTCATGCAAGGTTTACTAAGCTGGTCTTACTACTTCCACAAAAATACATTGATGCCTAGCAAGTGGCAACAGCAGGAAAACTCTACCACTAAAGTACATACTAGGATAAGGAACAAGCATGCCAAAATAAGGAAAAACATATACATGCGGTTGACTGGAAGAACTCATCTAAATCTTTCCCTTGTTCTGCACAAAGCAAACATTTTCATCAAACTTGATGGTGGCTATCTGTCGGGACCCCGGAACGGAACCCCGGGCCCGCGACGTTGTCGGTTGCATTAATCTGTTTAATAGAGATTTACTTTCCCACAGGTTCCCGCGGTGAGGATTCCCAAAGACACGCGGAATCTAACTCACATGAACAAGTTTGCGGAAGCGTGTAGCAAATCACATTAAGATAAGCACGAATAAATATTTAAGTGCTATAACAATTAATAACAAGACATAGTATCAAAGACAGAAGCTAACATGGCATTTCCAACATAGTTCAAGTTATAAGACTAACACGAAAGTAAATTAAGTTTTGTTACAACCCATAAGAGGCCAACAGAGGCCAATACAGTTCTCAAAACAATCAAAAGAAAACCCAAGACAAAATGTTACGAAACTCAAGAATCCGCCCGACGTCTAGATGACATCGTCGGGCTGCCACTCTCTCACAGGGGTTGGCTCACAAGCCTCCTCCTGACGCTCCTCCTTGACGTCTCCTGCACCTGGGCACCAACAAACAAGGGTCAAACACAACGGTTTGGCAGGTAATCAATTTAGGCATGAACATGAACAATAACGTTTAAAGAAAACATATAAGCAAATCCTTGATATGAAATACTATAAAAACTAGGGGTATATTTTCAAGAATGCGAACAAAGCTGAGATACTAAAACAATCTAGCATGAGTACATAATATATATCATGAATAGTTACAATCCACAAAGAGCCCATCCTTTCTCTATCATTTATATAATGAAAAGAGCAAGCACGCATGACAAGCACGATATACATACTATAAGCACGACATGATTCCCACATATACGGGGATTTCCGGCCGCGGAACCGGACACGCACGATGTGTAATAAATACACAACCAGTCTGCAGACAGTCCACATGTTTAAAGACCCCAAGACAGTGGATCAAACTGAAAGGGCAGTCTAAGCTCAGTGGTGTTTACTAAAATTCATGAATGCACAAAACACGCGAAACACGGTCTAAACATGTCGAGATAAAAAGGGGGAAAATCACTTATCAAAACATAACAAACACGACTAGCAAAACGCATAATTAATATGCATAACACGCTTAGGAAGTGATCCCCTTTTTTTTTTCTTGAAACAAATATTCAAAACAAGCTTGTACTTAAACTTCAAAACGAGTACACAAAGATATTCATTGTATCAAAACCCAAAATACAAATATAAAGTCTAACAAGCACATGTAAGGACCTTTGGTTGATCTTTGTGTAAACGAAGCCCAAGTGTTGGAATTTAAAAGAGAATTGGTGCCCTGGAAGTTCAAAGACATCTCAGGCTTCGAGTGCACAATATCAGGCTAAAAAGTCCTAATCAAATACTGGTTTTCCTTGATTCAAATATCCACCTCACTTTTTCAATCTTTGATCAGTAAGATAAGTATACCATTGGATTCTACACTTCAAGAGCTTTCCAACGGTATGTGAAACTCCAAAAACGAACGTACGGTTAAAAAGTTATGGCCATTTGAAGTTTGCACTGTTGGGCCCAATGGGCCCATCCGCTCGAGCGGACAGTCCAGCACGCCTCAAACAGCAAGCACACGCGCTTGAGCATGCAGTTACGCGCTCGAGCACGCAGTGCGGACTTCTGAGGCCAATATCTGGCTGTTCCTGTCCTCTTCCAACCCAACCATTGCCTACTCCCAGCCTTCAAACAACATTGATACACAAAGATGAGCCTCCAAACATGCTCATAAACATCACCATTCAACCACCATTAAAATCAACAAAAGATCCATCCATTTAACATCAAAAACATGTACAAAATTTCTAGAAAAAAATAAAGTAATCTAAAGTACACATGCAACATTGAGCCTATAGAGATTACTTGCCTTGACCAATACGAACAATCCTTTCAAGAACTTCACTCAAGCTATCCCAACACTACAAGAAAACCCAAGAGAAAAACCACACAAATTCACTAAATCTTGAAAACAAGAAACCCATTTTCACAAAGGGGTTTACAAACATGGAAAACAAGATCTTTAGGGAATAAAATGACTCCATGAAAAATATGGGTTGAAGCTCTTACCTAGAGAAGGTCAAACAAGAGGAATGAAGGGAAATGGAGAGCTTTCCCAACTTGGAACCTCAAGAAACTTGCATCAATGGAGAGCTTAGGATGAGAGGAAGAAGATGGTACCCTTGGAATCTTCTTTGGAGTCTTCTAGGTAGATCATGCAAGATGAAGAAGATGGAAGAGAAGAAGAGCTTTCCTTGCCCTAGGTCAAGAGATTGCAGAGATTGGGGGAAATGAATGAAAGGAGAGGGAGATGGGGTTTAAGTGATGCTAATGGGCCCCCAACTAGCTGCACCTTGAAGTGACCAAAACACGATCTTGTGGGCCTCGGATGACTTCGACGAAGAAGGATAAAACGATCATCGAAATTTCTAGTTTCCAAAAAGTTTATTTTTGACATGGTTTTGAGATCTCAAAATTTGTGTCCAGATTTGTGCATAAAAGACCATTTTACCCTCTTTGGGCCAAAACTTGGGTTTTTGGGCTTCAAACATAACTGGGCTTAAAACGAAAGTTGTAACACGTCGAAACATCATTCAAATGAAATCACAATCACAATCACACGGAAATCGATACGATCTTCCCAAGCTCACACGTGCACTCGGACCTTTCCGAGTGTGTCTAACTAATACTAGACGTTCTCAAAATTCCCAAAGTTATGTCCAAGATTAAAACTAATTACTTCTAACCCAACAACAATTAAACCCACTTAGGACTAAACACACACTAATCGCACACTAATCGACTTGGTCTGGGTCGGGGTCTAACACTATCAGACAAAGCATTCATCATATTTCATTGTTGCTAATTAAACAAAGCTAGCCATGCTTTTGGAAGCACTCCAAATCATCAGAAGTTATAATGTTATAGAATTATAGAATTATACACGTTTATGTCGAATGGGTGTTTGGGGCAGCTTAAAAGCTTGGAAAACCACTTACTTACAGTGGCATACTGTTTGACAACTTCTCTATGATAACAGAACACAAAACCAACTGCTGACACTGATTTGGTGCTGATGAACACAAAACCAACTTTTCCATGATACCAGTCACCAAGTTTCGTTCTGATGAATTTTTTGACTTTTCAGCTGTTGAAGTTGATGTTTTTGGGCCTGCTACAGAACGGTTTTCTGTCAATGCCTTCCCAGATAAGACCACCTTGCCTTTCAGAGAATCTAAGTTTTGACGATCAGAAGCACGTGCATCAGAGGCATGCTTTCCAGAGGATGTGTCATGCTTATGAGGAGGATACTTCATTATTGCATCAGAGACACGCTTTCCAGATGATGTATCATGCTTGTGAGGTGGAGACTTCATTGCTACATCAGAGACACAACTGTAACATGTTCCCAAATTTGAATTATAAATGAAAAGGTTAGGATTGCTCATTTTCAAAAACATCCCCAATTTTTTAAAAATTTTCAAAAGGAGAACAAAACAGGCCCCCAAGTCTTCTATGTTTCTTTCAATTTGGGTCCTTTCCAGCAATATACCCTAGCCCTAGCCCCTGGCATGCCCTTTCACCACCAGTTCTCAAGAAAATGCATGAAGCATAACTTGAATTCACCACTGATATGCTGTTACTGTGTTTCTATCCAAAATAACAAATCCTTTTATTACTATATTCATATCAAGTATAAACTCACCTGGTTTTACCTTGAAAGGTAGAGGGGATCCACTCAAGGTCTGGTTTTCACCCCTACATGCAATGAGAAACTTCCAGCAGTGGCAGCAACAAACTCAAATCCAATATACACAGATAATTCTAAAGCAGTAATGAGTCTTGTAATCAATAATGGTGTATCATTAAATCCTCAATCTCAATAATGCATGATTTACCATAAAGTACTTTTGCAAAGCATAGTGAAAAAGATAAAAACTAAAAGAGTTTATAGCAACTGAGCCATTAAACAGACACCATAAGGGTTCTAAAATCTTTTCTGCATCTTTCTGCATGGAATCTTTCAACATAAAATCTTCTTCAATTCTCATTCAATCCTGCATAAAAAAAAAAAAAAAAAAAAAAGAGTCAGGACACAGTCAAATAATGCAATGGAGGCACTACAGGCCTAATGGATAGTAATATTATCAAAGTGAATACTAATGGGAATGATGTCTCAAAAGGTCAACAAGCAGTTAAAGGGTTGTTCTACCATTAAATGTTTTATTTTTTTAGTAGAAAAGATGCATTTACCACTAATAAATTCAAATATATAATTAAAATGTTACAAAAAGCAAATTGAAAAGAAAATCCAGACAGAAAAATATACGGCTGAAAGGCTATTTAAAAATAAAAAGAGACACATTAGACTAAACGCATGGAAGGGAGTAGATACTTTAGGCCCAAAAGAAGTAATTGATGAGTAACAATACCTATTAAACTTCACATATATATTCTATGATGAATCGTTGTGTGTGTGTGTGTGGTGGCGGGGAGGAGGGAATTGTTGTCTCCCTTTCCATTCAAGATTTTTTTTAGGCATCTAATAACAAAAGGATTCTCATGTAGCAAAAGCTGGCTTGCAGCTAAATCCAGAGACAAAAACCAAGCCAAGTGTAATCCGATTCATCCTCACTATAATCCGATTCATCGGATTGTGCCAGTTCCCCATGCTGTAGCCAAGTGTCGTAAGATACCATCATCCCACGCCGGAGCAGATGGTCTCTCACAGTCTCATAATCATGCTTAAAACCATTACAGCAATAGTTACATGGGCATTTAATCTCTCTACTCCCACTCGAAGTCGTCTTTGCGAATTAAATAAAAGAATTCACCCCGTCTATATACGGCTGACTGAATCTATTATGATACTGTAACATCCAACTCTTGTCCATATCTGTTTACACATGTAAGGTGGTGGTTAACTCAAATTCAACCAATAGATGGTATAAAATAAATGCAAAAACTTTCAAAAAAAAAAAAAAAAGAGAAAGAGAAAAAAAAGAAGAACTCGAATATAAGAAAAACAAATCAACACTCTACGCCTAAAATACAAAACAAAAAAGTAAGAAAAAAATAACAAAGTCCGTAGACTTGTGAGCCGCTCTAAACACATGCTAAAAACGAGCTGGAAAGAAGAAGACAGCAATATATATAATCTCATTTAGATGACAATGGAACTTTAAAGGACCCACAGATTGACCAGATCTTTGTCTGTGGTTGAGCTTAGGCCCCAATTCCTTGGTCCAATAGGCCAGCTTGGGTCTAAATACCTGAAATTGCTTTATTAGAACAAGCACAGAAGGTTGAGCCAGGCCAAGATGAGGACATGTTGTTAATAGTGATGACAAAATTAGAGAATTGATCACAAAGAATTCTACACTGTAGAGCCCATGCTTCCTCGGCCTCTAGTACTGCTTCAACACTAGTGAATCAAGGCATGTCCAAGTGACTCTAATCCTTGTGATAGTCAATGTTGGAAGGAACCAAATGATGATTAGTTGCTAATCATCTACAGGGGTCCAATCCAATGGTAAAATTTAACCAGATGAGAGCTGACAGTGGGATGCCTGTCATCAAAAGGGAGGGTCTGGGTCTGTTCTTTACAAGACTTTGAAAAATTGGCCCATTCTTTAAAAAAAATATTAAAAAAGAAAGCATTCAGAGCTTTGAAGTATAAACCATCAGCAGTCTAAATCAACATCAGATATGTATCAATCACAATTTACAAGTCACGGTCCAAACCACTGCATTCACAAGCATGAACCTACAAATATAATTAATAGAAGGTTGCAATCAACAAATAAGCACATATCTACATCAGAATCAAACATAAATCAAACACAACACAAATCAATGCATAAAAAAAATCATGACGAAAAAAAATCCTTTTGAGGCCTGTTCCATTATCAATGACCAAAGAGTCTTCAATGGGTTCTAAGCCCCATACTAACAAACACCTGGTGTGCAGATGGCATTGTCATTTTGCAGCTACCACCATCATATTGATAGCATAACCAATGTCTAACATACCGCCGAATTAACATTGCAGAGAAATTATCAACAACAGCAGAAAAATCAAATTCAAAATAACAATCAATAAATTAATAGAACCCAATTAAATCCAACAAGAGTAGAAGAAAAACTAATAAAAACCAACAAAGCCCACATATGCAGCAAAACCCTGAACCAGAACCAGCTACCAACCTTTCTCAAACCCTCAGATGACCAAGTGAAATTCAAACTTCTTCGAGCAGTATCGATTAAAACCAGATCTGGGTTTTTGCTATTGATGAAAACCAGAGCTGCGACGCATCGACGCTGTTAGAGGAAATCAAACGCACCAGAACGAGATGAACCCCAAACAGAGAAAGAGAGTTGTAAGGCGGCAATGCAGTTGACTGGATGAAGAAGAAAGAGAGAGATGCACTTCGAGCGGCCGCTGAAAATGGAAACTGGGAATGAAGAAGAAAGAGAGAGATGCACTTCGAGCCTCAAAGACGATGTAGTGAAAGAGGGGGCGCTGGAAATGGAGTTAGCGGGCGCGGGAAATGAAATCTAATAACTTGCATTTTTAGGGCGGGCAAAAGAACCACTTGCATTTTAGTCTACCGAAAAATAAATCTAATAACTTCCCGGCGAAATTAAAGCGCAGGCAAAAGTCTAATAAACTTCTGACGCTAGGCGAGTGAACTTTGCCGGCGATCTAAGCATTTCGCCGGCAATAAATGTAGCCTTTCCCGGCGAGACTAAACTTATCGCTGGTAAAACATACCCTTTACCGGCGAAAATAATAATTCGCCGCAAATATTTTATCTTATACCGGCGAAAAAGGAATTTTCGCCGGGGAAAGTATAACTTTCCACGGCGTTTAACGACTGCGCCGGGAAAAAACGCCGGTAAAAGTGCAAATTGTTGTAGTGACAGACATTGAACTCCCCAAAAGCGGTTTCTAAACCCAAGATTTGCACGAAACCCGTTTTAAACCGAAAACTAGCTGTATATACTAAAAAGCGCATCTCATCCCAGAATCCATTCAAATAGATTTCGAGACGTAAGACAAGACAAGGTCGCCCGAAGCCCCTTTCAAAGTAAAACGCAAATCCGGATTCTTCTAGAGGGTGTCTTTGGACCTAGAGTTCCAAGAAACACAGTGTAGAGTCAATAATTTCATAGAGCAGGATAGATTGTGTTTTAGTACAAAAGTACCGTACGACCCGCACGAAGTTAGGGTATTCGCATTCACTGACACTAAACTCCCCAAAAGTGTTTTCCAAAGCCAAGATTCGCCCTAAACCCATTTTAAACCGAAAGGTAGCTCAAAATATCCTAAAAAGCGCAACTCACCACAGAATCCCTTCAAATGGATTTGGAGGCGTAAGACGAGACATGGACACCCGAAACCCATATAGAGTAAAACGTGATCCCGGATTCTTCTAGAGTGTGTCTTTAGACCCAGAATCGCTTGAAACACAGAGTAGAGTCATCAATTTCCTAAAGCCGCATAGATTGTGTTTTCGTACAAAAGTACCCTACGACCCGCTCTGAGTTCAGGTTTTCACATTCACAGACACTGAACTCCCCGAAAGTGTTTTCCAAACACAAGATTTGAACGAAATGCATTTTAAACCGAAAAGTAGCTCGATATATACTAAAAAGCGTATCTCATCCCAGAATCCATTCAAATGGATTTCGAGACGTAAGACAAGACAAGGACGCCTGAAGAACCTTTCAAAGTAAAAAGCAATTCCGGATTCTTCTTGTGGGTGTCTTTGGACCTAGAGTTCCAAGGAAACACAGTGTAGAGTCAACACCGCATAGATTGTGTTTCCGTACAAAAGTACCGTACGACCCGTAGGAAGTTAGGGTTTTCGCATTCACTGACACTGAACTCCCCATTTAGAGTAAAACGTGATCCCAGATTCTTCAAGAGTGTGTCTTTGGACCCAGAGTCGCTTGAAGCACATAGTAGAGTCATCATATTCCTATAGCCGCATAGATTATGTTTTCGTACAAAAGTACCCTACGACCCGCTCAGAGTTCGGGTTTTCGCATTCATAGACACAGAACTCCCCGAAAGTGTTTTCCAAACCCAAGACTCGTCTGAAACCCGTTTTAAACCGAAAAGTAGCTCGAAATATCCTAAAAAGCGCTTCTCAACCATGAATCCACTCTAATGAATCTCGAGGCGAAAGACGACACCAGGACAACCGAAACCCCTTTTATAGTAAATCGCATTCCCGGATTCTTCTAGAGGGTGTCTTTGGAGCCAGAGTCGCATGAAACACAGTGTAGAGTCAAAAATTTCCTAGAGCCGCAAAGATTGTGTTTTCGTACAAGTACCGTACGACCCGCACGAAGTTCGGATTTTCGCATCCACAGACAGTGCACTCCCAGAAAGTGCTTTCCAAACCCAAGATTCACACGAAACACGTTTTAAAACCGAAAATTAGCTCGATATATTCTAAAACGCGCATCTCATCCCAAAATCCATTCAAGTGGATTTCGAGACGTAGGACAAGAGAAGGACGCCCGAAGCCCCTTTCAAAGTAAAACGCGATCCAGGATTCTTCTAGAGGGTGTCTTTGGACCCACAATCCCAAGAAACACAATGTAGAGTCAACAATTTCCTAGAGTCGGATGGATTGTGTTTTCGTACAAAAGTACCGTACGACCCGCATGAAGTTAGGGTTTTCGCACTCACTGACATTGAACTCCCCAAAAATGTTTTCCAAAGCCAAGATTCGCCCTAAACCAGTTTCAAACCGAAATGTAGCTCGAAATATCCCAAAAAGCGCATGTCACCTCAAAATCCCTTCAAATGGATTTGGAGGCGTAGGGAGTGACATGGACTCCCGAAACCCCATTTCGAGTAAAACGTGATCCCGGATTCTTCTAGAGTGTTTCTTTAGACCCAGAGTCGCTTGAAACACAGAGTAGAGTCATCAATTTCCTAAAGCCGCATAGATTGTGTTTTCATACAAAAGTACCCTATGACCCGCTCGGAGTTCGGGTTTTCACATTCACAGACACTGAACTCACCAAAAGTGTTTTCCAAACCCAAGAATTTGCACGAAACCCGTTTTAAACTGAAAAAAAGCTCGATATATACTATAAAGCGCATCTCATCCCAGAATCCATTCTAATGGATTTCGAGACGTAAGATAAGACAAGGATGCCCGAAGCCCCTTACAAAGGAAAACGCGATCCCGGATTCTTCTAGAGGGTGTCTTTGGACTTAGAGTCCCAAGAAACAGAGTGTAGAGTGAACAATTTCCTAGAGCCGGATAGATTGTGTTTTCGTACAAAAGTACCGTACGACCCGCACGAAGTTATGGTTTTCGCATTCACTGACACTGAACTCCCCAAAAGTGTTTTCCAGAGCCAAGATTCGTCCTAAACCCGTTTTAAACCGAAAGGTAGCTCGATATATCCAAAAAACTGCATCTCACCCCAGAATCCCTTCAAATGGATTTGGAGCCGAAAGACAAGACATGGACACCCGAAGCCCCATTTAGAGTAAAACGTGATCCCGGATTCTTCTAGAGTATGTCTTTGGACCTAGAGTTACTTGAAACACAGAGTAGAGTCATCAATTTCCTAAAGCCGTATAGATTATGTTTTCGTACAAAAGTACAATACGACCCGCTCGGAGTTCGGGTTTTCGCATTCACAGACACTGAACTCCCCGAAAGTGTTTTCCAAACCCCAGACTCGCCCGAAACCCGTTTTAAACCAAAAAGTAGCTCAAAATATCCTAAAAAGCGCTTTTCAACGAAGAATCCACTCTAATGAAGTTCGAGGCGAAAGACTTGACAAGGACAATCGAAACCCCTTTTAGAGTAAATCGCGATCCCGGATTCTTCTACAGGGTGTCTTTGGAGCGAGAGTCGCATGAAACACAGTGTAGAGTCAACAATTTTCGAGAGCTGCAAAGATTGTGTTTTCTTACAAAAGTACCGTACGACCCACACGAAGTTCGATTTTCGAATTGATAGGCACTGAACTCTCTGAAAGTGCATTTCAAACCCAAGATTCGCACGAAACCCGTTTGAAACCTAAAAATAGCTCAATATATACTAAAATGCGCATAGAATCTATTCAAATGGATTTCGAGATGTAAGATAAGACAAGGACACCCGAAGCCCCATTCAAAGTAAAACACGATCCCGGATTCTTCTAGAGGGTGAATTTTGGACCCAGAGTCCCAAGAAACACAGTGTAGAGTTAACAATTTCCTAGAGCCGGATAGATTGTGTTTTCATACAAAAGTATCGTACGACCCGCACGAAGTTAGGGTTTTTGCATTCACAGACATTGAACTCCCCAAAAGTGTTTTCGAAAGCCAAGATTCCCCCTAAACCCGTTTTAAACCGAAAGGTAGCTCGAAATATCCTAAAAAGCACATGTCACCCCAGAATCCCTTCAAATGGATTTGGAGGCGTAAGACGAGACATGAACACCAAAAACCCCATTTAAAGTAAAACGTGATCCCGAATTCTTCTCGAGTGTGTCTTTGGACCCAGAGTCGCTTGAAACACAGAGTAGAGTCATCAATTTCCCACAGCCGCATAGATTGTGTTTTCGTACAAGTACCGTACGACCCGCACGAAGTTCGGATTTTCGCATCCACAGATCATAAACTCCTCGAAACTGCTTTCCAAACCAAAGATTCGCACGAAACACGTTTTAAATCGAAAACTAGCTCGATATTTACTAAAAAGCTCATCTCATCCCAGAATCCATTCAAGTGGATTTCGAGACGTAAGACAAGACAAGGACGCCCGAAGCCCCTTTCAAAGTAAAACGCGATCCAGGATTCTTCTAGAGGGTGTCTTTGGACCTATAATCCCAAGAAACACAGTGTAGAGTCAACAATTTCCTAGTGCCGGATGGATTGTGTTTTCGTACAAAAGTACCGTACGACCCGCACGAAGTTAGGGTTTTCGCACTCACTGACATTGAACTCCCCAAAAATGTTTTCCAAAGCCAAGATTCGCCCTAAGCCCGTTTTAAACCGAAAGGTAGCTCGCAATATCCTAAAAAGCGCATGTCACCCCAGAGTCCCTTCAAATGGATTTGGAGGCGTAAGACGAGACGTGGACACCCGAAACCTCATTTAGAGTAAAACGTGATCCCAGATTCTTCTAGAGTGTGTCTTTGGACCCAGAGTCGCTTGAAACACTGAGTAGAGTCATTATTTTTCTAAAGCCGCATAGATTGTGTTTTTGTACAAAAGTACCCTATGACCCGCTCGGAGTTCGGGTTTTCGCATTCAGAGACACTGAACTCCCCAAAAGCGTTTTCCAAACCAAAGATGTGCATGAAACCCGTTTTAAACCGAAAAGTAGCTCTATATACTAAAAAGCGCATCTCATCCCAGAATCCATTCAAATCGATTTTGAAACGTAAGACAAGACAACGTCGCCCGAAGCCCCTTTCAAAGTAGAACGAAATTCTGGATTTTTCTAGAGAGTGTCCTTGTACCTAGAGTTCCAAGAAACACAGTGTAGGGTCAATAATTTCCAAGGTCCGGTTAGATTGTGTTTTAGTACAAAAGTACCATACGACCGACACGAAGTTAGAGTTTTCGCATTCACTGACAATGAACTCCCCAAAAGTGTTTTCCAAAGCCAAGATTCGTCCTAAACCGGTTTTAAACCGAAAGGTAGCTCGATATATCCAAAAAACTGCATCTCACCCCAGAATCCCTTCAAATGGATTTGGAGCCGAAAGACAAGACATGGACACCCGAAGCCCCATTTAGAGTAAAATGTGATCCCGGATTCTTCTAGAGTGAGTCTTTGGACCTAGAGTTACTTGAAACACAGAGTAGAGTCATCAATTTCCTAAAGCCGTATAGATTATGTTTTCGTACAAAAGTACAATACGACCCGCTCGGAGTTCGGGTTTTCGCATTCTCAGACACTGAACTCCCCGAAAGTGTTTTCCAAACCCCAGACTCGCCCGAAACCCGTTTTAAACCGAAAAGTAGCTCGAAATATCCTAAAAAGCGCTTCTCAACCAAGAATCCACGCTAATGAAGTTCGAGGTGAAAGACTTGACAAGGACAATCGAAACCCCTTTTAGAGTAAATCGTGATCCCGGATTCTTCTACAGGGTGTCTTTGGAGCGAGAGTCGCATGAAACACAGTGTAGAGTCAACAATTTCCTAGAGCTGCAAAGATTGTGTTTTCTTACAAAAGTATCGTACGACCCACACGAAGTTCGATTTTCGCATTCACAGACACTGAACTCCCCGAAAGTGCATTTCAAACCCAAGATTCGCACGAAAACCGTTTCAAACCGAAAAATAGCTCGATATATACTAAAAAGCGCATCTCAACCCATAATCTATTGAAATGGATTTCGAGATGTAAGACAAGACAAGGACGCCCGAAGCCCCTTTCAAAGTAAAACACGATCCCGAAATCTTCTAAAGGGTGAATTTTGGACCCAGAGTCCCAAGAAACACAGTGTAGAGTCAACAATTTCCTAGAGCCGGATAGATTGTGTTTTCATACAAAAGTACCGGACAACCCGCACGAAGTAAGGGTTTTCGCATTCACTGACACTGAACTCTCCAAAAGTGTTTTCCAAAGCCAAGATTCGCCCTAAACCCGTTTTAAACCGAAAGGTAGCTCGAAATATCCTAAAAAGCGCATGTCACCCCAGAATCCATTCAAATGGAGTTGGAGGCGTAAGACGAGACATGAACACCAAAAACCCCATTTAGAGTAAAACGTGATCCCGGATTCTTCTAGAGTTTGTCTTGTGACCCAGAGTCGCTTGAATCACAGAGTAGAGTCATCAATTTCCTACAGCCGCATAGATTGTGCTTTCGTACAAGTACCGTACGACCCGTATGAAGTTTGGATTTTCGCATCCACAGACACTGAACTCCCCAAAAGTGTTTTCCAAACCCAAGATTCGCACGAAACACGTTTTAAACCGAAAACTAGCTCGATATATACTAAAAAGCGCATCTCATCCCAGAATCCATTCAAATGGATTTCGAGACGTAAGACAAGACAAGGTCGCCCGAAGTCCCTTTCAATGTAAAACAGAATTCCGGATTCTTCTCAAGGGTGTCTTTGGACCTAGAGTCCAAGAAACACAGTGTAGGGTCAATAATTTCCTAGGGCCGGTTAGATTGTTTTTTAGTACAAAACTACCGTACGACCCTCACGAAGTTAAGGTTTTCGCATTCACAGACAATGAACTCCCCAAAAGTGTTTTCTAAAGCCAAGATTCGCCCTAAACCCGTTTTAAACCGAAAGGTAGCTCGAAATATCCTAAAAAGCGCATGTCACCCCAGAATCCCTTCAAATGGAGTTGGAGGCGTAAGACGAGACATGAACACCAAAAGCCCCATTTAGAGTAAAACGTGATCCCGGATTCTTCTAGAGTTTGTCTTGTGACCCAGAGTCGCTTGAAACACAAAGTAGAGTCATCAATTTCCTAAAGCCGCAAAAATTGTGTTTGTTAGGGATTTTGTAGATTGCAATTTGATGGATGCATAATCATTCTAGCATCATTTGATTTACACACTTATGCATTGTTTTATAAAGACTTGAAATCTTGTTTTATTCATGCATTGCTTTTAAGATTTGTAAAAGTAACAATTTATGCATGATTTGTTTTTAATACTTGGATGCATTTGTTTTAGAAAAGAGTTTTAGAAATCAAGCTAGCCTTTGGTTTTAAATCTTTCTAATCATTTTAGGCTTTTCGTGTTTCATGTTTTTAATCATCTTAGGTTGTTTTTAAAACATGTTTTCCAAGCTTGATTTAGTTGCCAAAAGTTCCCCCAAGAAATACTTTGAAAACATAGATTTTTGGGAATTTTGGTCGACCAGCAGTGTTGTCGGTCGACCGGCCCAGGGTTCCCGGTCGACCGGCAACACTGCAGGTCGTCAGGGTCCCTGAAGCTCCAACGGTCAGAATTATGACCGTTGTGCTTTCCCGGTCGACCGAGACCTGTTTGCAGGTCGACCGAGGACTAGCCGTTGGGCATTTTTTCTATAAATATGAGTTCTTTCCTTTGCCAAAAGTTGGGAATTTTAAGGCCCTCCTTGAGGGGTTTTGAGGCAATTACAAGGGAAATGAACTAAGGGATGAAGGGGATCATTAGGAAAGCTAAGCTTGGATTAATGAAGTTAAATCACAAAGTAGGCTCTACTTTCCTTAATCATATGTTTTCATGCTTTGTTTTACTTTTGGTAAATCTTGTGTAGCATGATAAACTATGTATGAAGTGTTGTGTCCTTAACATGCTTTATGTTTTGAGTTGATTTATTGTTTTGGATACAACACCATTTGATTCAATCCAAGTAGTACTTTATCTTTGGTAAATCTAAGTAGATCATGTTAATGGAAAAATCTTTGAAATTATATGTAACATGATTCATATACTTGGTTGAATCTATGGTTGTTGTTTTTCAACATAAGAAAATCACTTTCAAAACTATCTTATGTTTTGGATTCAACATCTTTACATATCATATGTTTTCTTGTTTTTGTTTTATCTTTGGTAAATCTTTAGTAGCATGTTAACCTATGATGTGTTGTATCCTTAGCATGTTTTATATTTTGAATTGATCTATTGTTTTGGATGCATCACCATTGATTCAATCCAAGTAGTATTTTATCCTTGGTAAATCTAAGTAGATCATGTTAATGAAATAATCTTTGAAATTATATGTAACATGATTCATATACTTGGTTGAATCTTTGGTTGTTGTTTTCCATCATAAGAAAATCTTTCTCAAATATATCTTATGTTTTGGATTCAACATGTTTACAAATCATATGTAACTTTGTTTTAAAGTTTCACAACTTGCCTTGCATTGATTGGTATATCATATTCAAGTTGTATTTATAATTACATATGATTTGTCCCCTAATTTCAATCAAATCTATTTTTATGTTTTGAGCTACATTGTTGATTTGTTTGACATCCCTATGTATCACATGTTTAGAGCTAATTAATTTCATACAACTTGTGAATCTTTGACATCATTAACAAGTTGTTACTTTTAACTTGTGACTTGCATTCTTTCCTCAATCATAAATGTTTTTATGAGCTAAAACTTTCAAAAGCCTTAGGCATACATTTATGAGCTTTCATTTTCAAAATGATTGAGGACATCACACACACACACATCATGTACTTTCATCTTTGCATTCATAGTGTGTGTGTGTGTGTGTATTAGATTTTCATTTTCATATCCGCCTATTTTAGAGGCAAATGTAATGAGCTAAATAGAATCTCCATCAAGTGTATGTTAGACACTAATTTAGTGAGATAACCAACCTATGGTTGAAGAGGTTATTGCTTAGCCTATAAAAGCATAATGTATAGGTTGATGTTAAGCCTTGAAAAACATCATTGTATAGATTGATGTTGAGCCTTGAAAAACATCATTGTAAAGGTTATTGCTTAGCCTATTGAAAAGCATAAATAGTGGAAATCCGGTGGGGTGTTGGTTCACAAGCCGGTAGTGGATGTAGGCATTGAGGCCGAACCACTATAAATCCTTGTGTGATGGTGATTGCTTTGTGGTGATTCTTTTGTTAGCTTCCGCATCTTGTATGATTAATCATCACATGTGACTAGCTTGTTTTAAAGAAGTTAAAATTGGTTATAATTGATCATAAATGAAGCTCACCCTATTCACCCCCCCTAGGGTTCGGATCCCCCGGACTTTCAGTGTTTTCGTACAAAAGTACCCTACGACACGTTCGGAGTTCGGGTTTTCACATTTACAAACACTGAACTCCCCGAAAGTTTTTTCCAACCCCAAGATTCGCACGAAACCCGTTTTAAACCGAAAAGTAGCTCGATATATACTAAAAAGCGCATCTCATCCCAGAATCCATTCAAATGGATTTCGAGACGTAAAACAAGACAAGGACGTCCGAACCCCCTTACAAAGTAAAAGGCAATTCCGGATTCTTCTAGAGGGTGTCTTTGGACCGAGAGTTCCAAGAAACACAGTGTAGAGTCAACAATTTCCAAGGGCCGGATAGATTGTGTTTTTGTTCAAAAGTACCGTATGACCCGCTCGAAGTTAGGTTTTTCACATTCACTGACACTTAACTCCCCAAAAGTGTTTTCCAAAGCCAAGATTCGCCCTAAACCCGTTTTAAACCGAAAGGTATCTCGCAATATCCTAAAAAGCGCATGTCACCCCAGAATCCCTTCAAATGGATTTGGAGGCGTAAGAAGAGACGTGGACAACCGAAACCCCATTTAGAGTAAAATGTGATCCCGGATTCTTCTAGAGTGTGTCTTTGGGCCCAGGGTCGCTTGAAACCCTGAGTAGAGTCATTATTTTCCTAAAGCCGCATAGATTGTGTTTTCGTACAAAAGTATCGTACGACCTGCTCGGAGTTCGGGTTTTAGCATTCAGAGACATTGAACTCCCAAAAAGTGTTTTCCAAACCCAAGATTTACACGAAACCCGTTTTAAACTGAAAACCAGCTATATATACTAAAAAGCGCATCTCATCTCAGAATCCATTCAAATCAATTTCGGGACGTAAGACAAGACAACGTCGCCCGAAGCCCCTTTCAAAGTAAAACGGAATTCCGGATTCTTCTAGAGGGTGTCTTTCGACCTAGAGTTGCAAAAAACACAGTGTAGGGTCAATAATTTCCTAGGGCCGGTTAGATTGTGTTTTCGTACAAAAGTACCGTACAACGCGCACGAAGTTAGAGTTTTCGCATTCACTGACAATGAACTCCCCAAAAGTGTTTTGCAAAGCCAAGATTCGCCCTAAACCCGTTTTAAACAGAAAGGTAGCTCGAAATATCCTAAAAAGCGCATCTCACCCCAGAATCCCTTCAAATGGATTTGGAGGCGTAAGACGAGACATGGACACCCGAAACCCCATTTAGAGTAAAACGTGATCCCGAATTCATCTAGAGTGTGTCTTTGAACCTAGAGTTGCTTGAAGTACAGAGTAGAGTCATCAATTTCCTAAAGCCGCAGAGATTATGTTTTCATACAAAAGTACCCTATGACCCGCTCGGAGTTCGGGTTTTCGCATTCACAGACGCTGAACTCTCCGAAAGTGTTTTTCAAACCCCATACTCGCCCGAAACCCGTTTCAAACCGAAAAGTAGCTCGAAAACTCCTATAAAATGCTTCTCAACCAAGAATGCACTCTAATGAATTTCGAGGCGAAAGACGAGATAAGGACAACCGAAACCCCTTTTAGAGTAAATCACGTTCCCGGACTCTTCTACAGGGTGTCTTTGGAGCCAGAGCCGCATGAAACACAGTGTAGAGTCTGTAATTTCCTAGAGCCGCAAAGAGTGTGTTTTCGTACAAAAGTACCGTACGACCCGCACGAAGTTCGGATTTTCGCATTCACAGACACTGCACTCCCCTAAAATGCTTTTCAAAACCCAAGATTCGCACGAAACCCGTTTTAAACCGAAAAATAGCTCGATATATACTAAAAAGCGCATCTCATCCCAGAATCCAATCAAATGGATTTCGAGATGTAAGACAAGACAAGGACGCCCGAAGCCCCTTTCAAAGTAAAACACGATCCCGGATTCTTCTAAAGGGTGTCTTTGGACCTAGAGTCGCGTGAAACACAGAGTAGAGTCATCAATTTCCTAAAGCCGCAGAGATTATGTTTTCGTACAAAAGTACCATACGACCCGCTCGGAGTTCGGGTTTTCGCATTCACAGACGCTGAACTCCCCGAAAGTGTTTTCCAAACCCCAAACTCGCCCGAAACCCGTTTTAAACCGAAAAGTAGCTCGAAATATCCTAAAAAATGCTTCTCAACCAAGAATACACTCTAATGAATTTCGAGGCGAAAGATGAGACAAGGACAATCGAAACCCCTTTTAGAGTAAATCGCGTTCCCAGACTCTTCTTCAGGGTGTCATTGGAGCCAGAGCCGCATGAAACACAGTGTAGAGTCTGCAATTTCCTAGAGTTGCAAAGATTGTATTTCGTACAAAAGTACCGTACGACCCGCACGAAGTTCGGATTTTCGCATTCACAGACACTGCACTCCCCGAAAGTGCTTTTCAAACCCGAGATTCGCACGAAACCCGTTTTAAACCGAAAAATAGCTCGATATATACTAAAAAGCGCATCTCATCCCAGAATCCATTCAAATGGATTTCGAGATGTAAGACAAGACAAGGACTCCAAAAGGCCCTTTCAAAGTAAAGCACGATCCCGGATTCTTCTTGAGTGTGTCATTGGACCCAGAGTCGCATGAAACACAGAGTAGAGTCATCAATTTTCTAAAGCCGCAGAGATTATGTTTTCGTACAAAGGTACCCTACGACCCGCTCGGAGTTCGGGTTTTCGCATTCACAGACGCTGAACTCCCAGACAGTGTTTTCCAAACCCCAGACTCGCCCGAAACCCGTTTTAAACCGAAAAGTAGCTCGAAATATCCTAAAAAATGCTTCTCAACCAAGAATCCACTCTAATGAATTTCGAGGCGAAAGACGAGACATGGACAACGGAAACCCCTTTTAAAGTAAATCGCGTTCCCGGACTCTTCTACAGGGTGACTCTGGAGCCAGAGCCGCATGAAACACAGTGTAGAGTCTGCAATTTCCTAGAGCTGCAATGATTGTTTTTCGTACAAAAGAACCGTACGACCCGCACGAAGTTCGGATTTTCGCATTCACAGACACTGAACTCCCCGAAAGGGCTTTTCAAATCCAAGATTCGCACGAAACCCATTTTAAACCGAAAAATAGCTCGATATATAATAAAAAGCGCATCTCATCCCAGAATCCATTCAAATGGATTTCGAGATGTAAGACAAGACATGTATGCCCGAAGCCCCTTTCAAAGTAAAAGACGATCCCGGATTTTTCTAGAGAGTGTCTTTGGACCCAGAGTCCGAAGAAACACAGTGTAGAGTTAACAATTTCCAAGAGTCGGATATATTGTGTTCTCAAATAAAAGTACCGGACAACCCGCACGAAGTAAGGGTTTTCGCATTCACTGACACTGAACACCCCAAAAGTGTTTTCCAAAGCCAAGATTCCCCCTAAACCCATTCTAAATCGAAAGGTAGCTCAAAATATCCTAAAAAACGCAGCTCACCCCAGAATCCCTTCAAATGGATTTGGAGGCGTAAGACTAGACATGGACACCCGAAACCACATTTAGAGTAAAACGTGATCCCGGTTTCTTTTTTAGGGTATCTTTAGACCCTGAGTCACTTGAAACACAGAGTAGAGTCATCATTTTCCTAAAGCCGCATAGATTCTGTTTTCATACAAAAGTACCCTATGAATCGCTCAGTGTTCGGGTTTTCGCATTCACAGACACTGAACTCCCCAAAAGCGGTTTCCAAACCCAAGATTTGCACGAAACCCATTTTAAACAGAAAACTAGCTGTATATACTAAAAAGCGCATCTCATCCCAGAATCCATTCAAATGGATTTCGAGACGTAAGACAAGACAACGTCGACCGAAGCCCCTTTCAAAGTACAACGCAAATCCAGATTCTTCTAGAGGGTGTCTTTGGACCTAGAGTCCCAAGAAACACAGTGTACAATCATCAATTTCCTAGAGTCGAATAGGTAGTGGTTTCATACAAAAGTACCGGATGACCTTCACGAAGTAAGGGTTTTCGCATTCACTGACAATGAACTCCCCAAAAGTGTTTTCCAAAGCCAAGATTCCCCCTAAACCCATTCTAAATCGAAAGGTAGCTCAAAATATCCTAAAAAACGCATCTCACCCCAGAATCCCTTCAAATGGATTTGGAGGCGTAAGACGAGACATCGACACCCGAAACCCCATTTAGAGTAAAACGTGATCCCGGTTTCTTTTTTAGTGTATCTTTGGACCCTGAGTCGCTTCAAACACAGAGTAGAGTCATCATTTTCCTAAAGCCGCATAGATTGTGTTTTCGTACAAAAGTACCCTACGACCCGCCCAGTGTTCGGGTTTTCGCATTCACAGACACTGAACTCCCCAAAAGTGGTTTCAAAACCCAAGATTTGCACGAAACCCGTTTTAAACAAAAAACTAGTTGTATATACTAAAAAGCGCATCTCATCCCAGAATCCATTCAAATGGATTTCGAGACGTAAGACAAGACAATGTCGACCGAAGCCCTTTTCAAAGTAAAATGCAACTCCGGATTCTTCTAGATGGTGTCTTTGGACCTAGAGTCCCAAGAAACACAGTGTAGAGTCAACAATTTTCTAGAGCCGGATAGATTGTGTTTTCATACAAAAGTACCGGACGACCCGCACGAAGTAAGGGTTTTCACATTCACTGACATTGAACTCCCCAAAAGAGTTTTCCAAAGCCAAGATTCGCCCTAAACCCGTTTTAAACCGAAAAGTAGCTCGATATATACTAAAAAGCACATCTCATCCCAGAATCCATTCAAATGGATTTCGAGACGTAAGACAAGACAAGGACGCCCGAAGCCCCTTTCAAAGTAAAACGCAATTCCGGCGTCTTCTAGAGGGTGTCTTTGGACCTGGAGTTCCAAGAAACACAGTGTAGAGTCAACAATTTCCTAAGGCCGGAAAAATTGTGATTTCCTACAAAAGTACCGTACGACACTCACGAAGTTAGGGTTTTCGCATTCACTGACACTGAAGTCCCCAAAAGTGTTTTCCAAAGCCAAGATTTGCCCTAAACCCGTTTTAAACGGAAAGGTAGCTCTAAATATCCGAAAAAGTGCATCTCACCCTAGAATCCCTTGAAATGGATTTGGAGGCGTAGACGAGACATGGACACCCGAAACCCCATTTAGAGTAAAACGTGATCCCGAATTCATCTAGAGTGTGTCTTTGAACCTAGAGTTGCTTGAAGTACAGAGTAGAGTCATCAATTTCCTAAAGCCGCAGAGGTTATGTTTTCATACAAAAGTACCCTACGACCCGCTCGGAGTTCGGGTTTTCGCATTCACAGACGCTGAACTCCCCGAAAGTGTTTTTCAAACCCCATACTCGCCCGAAACCCGTTTTAAACCGAAAAGTAGCTCGAAATATCCTATAAAACGCTTCTCAACCAAGAATCCACTCTAATGAATTTCGAGGCGAAAGACGAGACAAGGACAACCGAAACCCTTTTTACAGTAAACCACGTTCCCGGACTCTTCAACAGGGTGTCTTTGGAGCCAGAGTCGCATGAAACGCAGTGTAGTGTCTACAATTTCCTAGAGCCGCAAAGATTGTGTTTTCGTCAAAAGTACCGTACGACCCGCTCGAAGTTCGGATTTTCGCATCCACAGACACTGAACTCCCCGAACGTGCTTTCCAAACCCAAGATTCGCACGAAACACATTTTAAACCGAAAACTAATTCGATATATACTAAAAAGCGCATCTCTTCCCAAAATCCATTCAAATGGATTTCGAGACGTAAGACAAGATAAGGACGCCCGAAGCCCCTTTCAATGTAAGACGCGATCCCGGATTCTTTTAGAGTGTGTCTGTGGACCCAGAGTCCCAAGAAACACAATGTAGAGTCTACAATTTCCAAGAGCCGGATAGATTATTTTTTCGTACAAATGTACCGTACGACCCGCACGAAGTTAGGGTTTTCGCATTCACTGACACCGAACTCTCCGAAAGTGATTTCCAAAGCCAAGATTCGCCCTAAACCCGTTTTAAACCGAAAGGTTGCTCGAAATATCCTAAAAAGCGTATGTCACCCTAAAATCCCTTGAAATGGATTTGGAGGCGTAAGACAAGACATGGACACCCGAAACCCCATTTAGAGAAAAACGTGATCCCCGATTCTTCTTGAGTGTGTCTTTGGACCCAGAGTCGCTTGAAACACAAAGTAGAGTCCTCATTTTCGTAAAGCCGCATAGATTGTATTTTCGTACGAAAGCACCCTACGACCCGCTCGGAGTTCGGGTTTTCGCATCCACAGACACTGAACTCCCTGAAAGTGTTTTCCAAACCCAAGATTTGCACGAAACCCGTTTTAAACAGAAAAGTAGCTCGATATATACTAAAAATCGCATCTCATCCCAGAATCCATTCAAATGGATTTACAGACGTAAGACAAGACAAGGACGCCCGAAGCCCCTTTCAAAGTAAAACGCAATTCCGGAATCTTCTAGAGGGTGCCTTTGAACTTAGAGTTCCAAGAAACACAGTGTAGAGTCATCAATTTCCTAAGGCCGGATAGATTGTATTTTTGTACAAAAGTATCGTACGATCCGCACGAAGTTAGGGTTTTCGCATTCACTGACCATGAGCTCCGGAAAAGTGTTTTCCAAAGCCAAGATTTGCCCTAAACCCGTTTTAAACCGAAAGGTAGCTCGAGATATCCTAAAAAGCGCATCTCACCCCAGAATCCCTTCAAATGGATTTGGAGGCGTAAGACGAGACATAGACACCCGATACCCCATTAGAGTAAAAAGTGATCCCGGATTCTTCTAGAGTGTGTCTTTGGACCCATAGTTGCTTGAAACACAGAGTAGAGTCATCAAATTCCTAAGGCTGGATAGATTGTGTTTTCGCACAAAAGTATCGTACGATCCGCACAAAGTTAGGGTTTTCGCATTCACAGACACTGAACTCCCCGATAGTGCTTTTCAAACCAAAGATTCGCACGAAACCCGTTTTAAACCGAAAAATAGCTCGATATATACTAAAAAGCGCATCTCATCCCAGAATCCATTCAAATGGATTTCGAGATGTAACACAAGAGAAGGACTCCCGAAGCCCCCTTCAAAGTAAAACACGATCCCGGATTCTTCTAGAGTGTGTCTTTGGACCCAGAGTCGCTTGAAACACAATGTAGAGTCATCAATTTCCTAAAGCCGTAGAGATTATGTTTTCGTACAAAAGTACCATACGACCCGCTCGGAGTTTGGGTTTTCGCATTCACAGACGCTGAACTCCCCGAAAGTGTTTTCCAAACCCCAGACTCGCCCGAAACCCGTTTTAAACCGAAAAGTAGCTCGAAATATCCTAAAAAACGCTTCTCAACCAAGAATACACTCTAATGAATTTCGAGGCGAAAGATGAGAGAAGGACAATCGAAACCCCTTTTAGAGTAAATCGCGTTCCCGGACTCGATTTACTCTAAAACCGAAAAGTAGCTCGAATTTTTCCGCAAGTATACGGTTGTCTCAAGTAATATAGACTATGGAAGTCCGAATATCGTTCCCACGAGGATCGTTACAAGAGAAATAACAATGATTAATGAAAAGGAGTATCAACTCAAATATAGCTAATAAATGCAAATGGAGATAACAAAAACAAGAAACAAGATAATAACAAAGGAAATAAAAAATGCAAACTAAAAGAAAACAAGAAACTAGATAACAAAGAGATGTAAGTAGAAATAAAAGAACTTAAGTGAGAACAAGGTTAGTAACAAAGTTAATATCAAAAGAAAAATAACAAGGTTAATAACAAGAACAAATGAACAATATTAGAAATGAGTAAGTGTGTGAAAATAAGTGAAAGATCAAGATAGAAATAAACTAAAAGCATCCATGAAAACTAACTAATAAAGAGAACAAGATAGAAAATGAGTGGATGGAGATAAAAAGAAATGTGTTAAAAGTGTAAAATCAAATGAGGAATAAAAACAAACACATAGAAGGTATGAACAAATAAGCTAATGGGTATGATGGTGTGGATAGAGAAATGGAGTGTGAGAATTAAAACAAGTGAATAAGTGTGTGGGAATGTGAATACAATTAAACTAAAGCAAGTAAAATAAGCAACAAGCAATACTAATGAATAGATTGAATCATCTAGAATCCACTAAGTGACACTAATCTAATGCTAATGCTCTTCTATTTTCCCAAACAAATACTCAAATCTAATGACAAATCAATGCTTAGATTTGGAAAATATAACTTTAAAGCTCTAAGATAGAAATTAACAATCTAATCGCTAAGATTTTCTTCCCTTCATAAAAGAAAAGATTCCTAATGACTATTTATCAAAAGTAAGCATAAACCATCAAAAGATATTAACTCCTAAGCATGATTTATCAAACCTAAGCATAAATAGTAAAAAGAATGCTAGGAATTAAAATAAGCATGGAAAGTAGCACATTGCAATGAAGAAAAATCTATTCTAGCATGTTAAGCACACAAAGGGAATTAAGAGCATAAGCAAAAGGAAAAGTATTAACTTAGCTTCATCTAGAAGATCCAATCAAAGTGATTAGCCACCCATTGGAGAAGACAAAGCTTTCATTATAAATCTTCAAATTTTACAAGGCTTTCCTCACTTTCTCTCTACAATTGCTCTCAATTACATGAATAGCTTAAGTAAAGAGGAGGAGGCTCTCCTTGCTTGTGTCTCTAATGCCTAGAGCTCCCTTCCTTATATAGAGATATTTGCCTTGCTCTTTTTGGTTTCTTTCCAATGTGGGACTTTACAAGAATGGAAATATGAACATATGAATGTAATTCTCGTGTTAGAAAACAGTCCCCAGATTGATGTGAAATTTTGACCCCCAGAACGTCCGAATTGGGAAAAATGTTGTGAAATATGATTTGTAGATCTTAGAACAAGCTTTCCAATGCTTCTGAGATCACCTCAATCGGACATCCGAGTGAAAAGATATGGTCAAAATACCAACCCAGGTCTTTCATTTTTCTTCTTATTGTTGGCCTATCTTTGTCATTTCTTTATCCAATTGTCTTCCAAACTTAGCCTTACTCTCTTTAACTCTTGAATCTCAACTTTAATCTTCAAATTAATCTTCAATTTAACACCTACAAAGAGAAATTAACATAATTGAGAGTATTTTTTAACATATTTTGTATGGAGGCCATTGGAACTCATATAAATGCATACAAATGGATATCTATAATGGAAAGATATGAGCAAAGCATGATGGGGAGGAAATTTATTATTTTTATGCTAAAAATAGTGTTTTGAGTTCTTTTATCTTTGAAACCTCATAAAATAATGCTATGAAAGTGTATTTTTTGTGAACTCATCACACCCCCAAACCTACATTTTGCTAGTCCCGAGCAAAATAAAAGGAAACTAACTATATGCAGAAAAAAAAATCCTAACTCACTTTCGCAGGAATCGCGGCTGCACTTAGCTCGTGCAACAAGCCATTTAAACCCCTAAGTTTCCCTTAGTGGACGAGTTTTGTCTCGTGAGGGTTTTCAGCGAATAAATCCCACAAAATTCTTTTTATTTATAT
Source organism: Cinnamomum chago (assembly GCA_038049695.1). NCBI lineage: Eukaryota > Viridiplantae > Streptophyta > Magnoliopsida > Laurales > Lauraceae > Cinnamomum > Cinnamomum chago. The sequence continues at coordinate 40,327,273 of CP142455.1, forward strand.
CCTCGGGTTTTTTAGCAAGCTAATAAAAATGAGAGCAAGTTTAGAACACTATCCAATTGCTAAAAATCTTTCAAGGATGCTCAAGTCCCGGAGTGCATTTGAGTGAGTTTAGCCAACACTTGTGCGGTTTTGGGTTCTGAGAAAACACAAATTTGATCACCTTCTAAATCCATTCGTTTTGACTTTAGCCTCACAGTCATACTCTCGGAAATAAAATCGCTTAGATTTTCTGACTTATCACTCTATATGTGAGTATTGGTAAGGCAAAAGGACTCACATATCTTTTGAGAATGAAGAATTTTTGGTGAAGTTATCTCATGGAAAGAACAACCATTTAATTGAGGGTAAAAATGCTCACTCAACTTCTCACTTGTTTAACATCCTAACTTTTCCTGAAATCCAATAGGGCTTTTATTGGTTGTAATGGGGTTAGGGGAAAGGGTTTGGTAAAAATGGAAAATGAGGTTTTAGGGTTTCTGAGAAGGTAAGATCTTGAGTTTTCTTCGAAGGAATTTTCTTCGATTCGACTTCACTTTTTCCTTTTCTTTTTTTTTTTTTTTTTTTTTTTTTGTTGGTTTTTTTTCTCTCTCTCTCTTTTTTTTTTCAACTATGCTCTTTTTTTTTTTTTCGAGAAGACTTTTTCCTTGGATAGATCATGTGAAGTATCAACAATGCACACTTCCTTCTTTCTTTATCTTTTCCTTCCACTTCTCAAAAACAATCGGTTGAAGGCTTTTTATTTGGGTGGAGAGGCTTTGGGAATTTTTTTAAAAAAAATGTATAAAGGATAATGGCTCAAAAAGGGTTACTATGGAAATGTTTTTATGGGTAGGTTTTTAATGGCCATGAGGTTTTCATTTTAGATTGCCTATCATCACTTTACCAGGTCTAGAAAGGTGCTCACAAGCTACAAGTCAAGGTTAGTTCGCAATTTTGATGACACCCTCAATGGTTGGAAAGAAATAGGCACTAATGAGATAAAAGAAATGTGCCGAAAACTACGAGTTTGAGTAGCTCTTCATTCTACTCGGAATTAGCGCAGAAGAGTCCTTACCCTGAAGGAATAGAAAGGCTCTACACTCAATTAGTTTAGTCTCCACTAGTGATTTGTCAGGGTCACTCATATGTGCTCACTCTTCACTTGGACTACACTCATGTGGCTAAATGTGCAAGAATTTTTCCAAGACTTGATTTTGTGATATTCTTTTTAGGATTTGGATAGTATGGTAAACTAAGATTTCGAAACTTATTAACAAGCTAAAATCCCATGGAATTTTCTTTCTTCTTTTTTTTTTTTTTTTTTTTTTTGGAGAAATTAAAAAAAAAAATACTAAATATTTACAGGCAAATACATGTGTGCAATGCAGTACCACACCCCCAAACCTAAATCAAACATTGTCCTCAATGATATGCAATGCGAAATGATAAATGGACAAGAAAAGAAGAAAGAAAAAAAAATGGAACGCCTTACCATCGGTTGATGCAAAAAATGAATATTGGGTTGCCTACCAACCAGCACTAAGTTTCACTTTATCAACCCGACGTGACCCTGAAAATTACTTATGCAACATACACAGGGTCTTGAACAAGGGTTTCTTCGACATCCTTGTTCTTAAGCTCCAAAAAAGGTTTCAACCTCTGACCATTGACTTTAAAAACATCCCCATTCTTGGGGTTCTCAATCTCAACTGCCCCATGAAAATAGACAGTGCGAACAATGAAGGGTCCAGTCCAGCGGGATCTCAGTTTTCCTGGAAAAAGATGCAGGCGAGAATTATACAGAAGAACTTTCATGCCCGGTTCAAAGGATTTCCTCAAGATAGATTGATCATGGTTTCTCTTCATCCGATCCTTATAAATCTTGGCATTCTCATAGGCGTTATTTCTAAGTTCCTCCAGCTCATTGAGATGCAACTTGCGTAGGTTACCGGCTTTACTTAAATCAAAATTGAACATTTTGATGGCCCAGTAAGCATTATGCTCCAATTCTACCGGCAAGTGACATGCTTTCCCAAAGACCAATCGATATGGAGACATGCCGATCGGGGTCTTATAGGCAGTCCGATAAGCCCATAAAGCGTCTGTCAATCTTAAAGACCAATCTTTCCGGGTAGGATTGACTGTCTTTTCCAAAATTTGCTTTATTTGCCTATTAGACACTTCCACCTGTCCGCTAGTTTGTGGGTGATACGGAGTAGCAACCTTATGAGTAATAGAATACTTTTTCATCAGATTCTCGAAGGTGCTATTACAAAAATGACTCCCACCATCACTGATAATCGCCCTGGGGGTACCAAATCTAGAAAAGATGTTTTCTTTAATAAATTTGATAACCACGTGACGGTCATTCGTTCTGGTTGGAATCGCCTCTATCCATTTGGAGACATAATCTACAGCAAGCAAAATGTATAAGTTGCCGAAGGAACTCGGAAATGGACCCATGAAGTCTATGCCCCAAACATCAAAAATTTCCACAATAAGCATCGGATTTAAAGGCATCATGTTCCTCCGCGTAATTCTGCCTAATTTCTGACAACGTTCACAGTGCAAACAAAAGTGTGACAATCCTTGAAAAGGGAGGGCCAATAAAATCCGCATTGCAACACCTTTGCTGCAGTCTTTCTAGAACTAAAATGCCCACCACAGGCGTGGTCATGGCAGAAGGATATCACACTTAAATAGTCCTCTTCTGAAATGCATCTCCTCATGATCTGGTCTGGACAGTACTTGAACAGGTATGGGTCATCAAAGAAGAAATGCTTAACCTCAGACAAAAACTTGGACCTATCCTGTTTGGACCAGTGATCGGGCATCTGTCCAGTGACCAGGTAGTTAACGATATCTGCAAACCAAGGGAAATGGGAGACACTCAACAATTGTTCATCCGGGAAACTCTCACTCAATGGGATGCTCTCATGCTCGAGGTCTGAAGGTAATCTAGAGAGATGGTCAGCTACAACATTTTCAGAACCTTTCTTGTCCCGAATCTCAAGGTCAAACTCTTGTAACAAGAGAATCCACCTAATCAGACGGGCTTTCACATCTTTTTTCATCAACAGGTACCTAAGGGCCGAATGATCGGTGTAAACTATGACCTTAGACCCAATCAAGTAGGGTCTAAACTTTTCCAGGGCAAAGACGACAGCTAACAGCTCTTTCTCTGTGGTTGTGTAATTTAGCTGAGCATCATTCAAGGTCCTACTGGCATAATATATGACATGGGACGATTTGTTCACTCTCTGTCCTAGCACAGCCCCAAGAGCATGGTCAGAAGCGTCACACATGAGTTCAAAGGGAATTGTCCAATCAGGTGGCTTTATTATCGGGGTAGAGGTTAACTCCTTTTTCAATTGTTCAAATGCTTGTAGGCAGGGTTCATTGAAGACAAAAGGCATATCCTTAGATAGCAGATTGCACAAGGGTGCAGCTATCTTGCTAAAATTCTTAATGAACCGTCTATAAAAACCTGCATGGCCCAAGAAAGATCTGATATTCTTCACCGTTTTTGGCGGTGGCAGGTTGGAAATGAGTTCAATTTTGGCCTTATCAACCTCAATGCCATTCTCAGAAATAACATGGCCCAAGACAATTCCTCTTTTCACCATGAAATGACACTTCTCCCAATTCAAAACAAGATTCTTCTCTTGGCATCTCACTAAAACAAGGTTCAGGTGATGCAAACATTCCTGGAAACTACTCCCATGGACCGAAAAATCGTCCATAAACACCTCTAAGAATCGTTCGACCATGTCCGAAAATATGCTCATCATACACCTTTGAAATGTCGCAGGTGCATTACACAACCCAAAAGGCATGCGCCGGTAGGCAAATGTACCGAAAGGGCATGTAAAAGTTGTCTTGTCCTGGTCCTCGGGTGCTATAGGTATCTGATTATAGCCGGAGTATCCATCAAGGAAACAATAAAAGGCATGACCGGCTAGTCTCTCAAGCATCTGGTCCATAAATGGGAGGGGAAAATGGTCTTTACGGGTGGCCGAGTTCAACTTTCTATAGTCAATGCACACTCGCCAACCCGTCTGGGTCCTTGTAGGCACTAACTCGTTGCCCTCATTCTTTACAACAGTTATCCCAGACTTTTTTGGCACAACATGGACTGGGCTCACCCATGAGCTGTCCGAAATAGGGTAAATGATACCTGAATCCAACAATTTCAGAACCTCCACTCTTACGACATCCTTCATTGATGGATTAAGACGCCTCTGTGGTTCTCTAGAAGTTTTTGCATTTTCTTCCAAATGGATCCGATGTTGAACCACAGATGGGCTTATTCCTTTTATATCTGCAATTGTCCAGCCTATAGCCTCTTTGTGATCCTTCAGGATTTCAATCAATTGTTGTTCCTGGACTTCTTCCAGGTTCGAGGCTATAATGACGGGGAGAGTTTCGGCTGGGCCCAAAAACACATACTTGAGGGTGTCAGGTAGTGGTTTTAGGTCGAGCTTGGGCGGTTCTTCAATTGATGGAACAGGTGGGGCAGCCGATGGGGTCAAGATCTCTGGCTTGGGTTGCCATTGACTCCTCTCAAAAGCAGGGGTAGAATCCAGTAACGCATTTACTTCTTTAATGCTTTTCTCAACATCAATGATACCTCCAAAATGTGCAAGACATGCCTCTAGTGGGTCCTCACAAACTAATTGTGATCCAACACTCTCAATAAACTCTTCTAGGTAACTCACCTCACAAATTTCATGATCGCTCTCATCTCTAGGTTGCTTGCCAACATTGAAAATGTTTATCTGGACTGTCATATTCCCAAACGATAGGTGCATCACACCATTTCGACAATTAATCAGGGCATTGGAAGTGGCAAGGAATGGTCTCCCTAAAATTACCGGGATCTTCACGATATTTCCGATTGGTGGTCGGGTATCAAGGACTACAAAGTCCACCGGGAAAACAAACTCACCTACCTTGATCAAAACATCCTCAACAACACCTTTGGGGTACCTAACTGAAGCATCAGCTAGTTGTAAGGTCACCTTTGTTGGTTTCAGCTCCCCCAAACCTAACTCCTCGTATATCGAATACGGGAGCAGATTGACACTCGCACCCAAGTCCAGCAAAGCCTGTTCTATGCGATGATCCCCTATTTGACAAGAAATTGTAGGACACCCAGGGTCCTTGTATTTGATTGGGGTCGAAGTGGTAATGATGGAACTGCATTGCTGGGCTAAAAAGGCCTTTTTGGGTACATTGGTTGCTCTCTTGAATGTGCATAAATCTTTGAGGACTTTGGCATAAGTCGGGATCTGTTGGATGGCTTCTAACAATGGGATGTTAATTCTCACTTGTTTGAACACTTCAAGGATTTTATCCATCTGGACATTATTTTTCATTTGACCTAGCCTCTGAGGATATGGGGCCTTGGGAACAAAGGTTTTAGGTGGGGGCTCACTCGGTGAGGCAGCTCCTATTGGTTTCTCAGGTTCCTTAGTAGGCTCTGGGCCCTTCTTTGGTTCCTCAAGTTCTTTTTCCAAAACTACATGCTCCCTCCTCACTTGAGTCCGTTCAGATTGCCTATGGTCCTCTTCTGGTGTGTCAACCTCCTTTGCAGCCATTCTACGGGTGGTAACTGCATGCACTGCATTGACTTGCTCATGGACTTTGCCCTTGTCATCATGGACAACAAATTGGCCCGTTGAAGTTTGGCCTTTGGGGTTGGCTTCGGGCTGACTTGGAAAAGTACCCTTGTCTCTTTGAGCTATTGACCTGGCCAACTGGCTGACAGTGTATTCCAACTTGGCAATGGACTGGGTATTGGTATTCAAATTCTGAGTAGTGCTTTGTTGGAATTGGAGGGTATTTTGGGCCAACATTTTCATTGTGTCCTCTAGAGAACTTATCTGCTGATTCTGGGAATTAAGATTCTGATAACCTTGGACCATGGGTGGTCCCTGTGACACTTGGGGTACTTGAGGCTTTTGGTATCCCGGAGGTGGCATATGCTGGGCCATTGGCTGAGAAGGGTTTCCTTGGTGTTGTCCTTTGGTCCATGAAAAATTAGGATTATCCTTCCAACCAGGATTGTATGTATTAGCATATGGATCATACCTCGGCCTCTCATATCTAGTATTCTGGTAAAGTGCACTCACCTCCTCCATACTCTCACTTTGACTTTGACCAAAGAATGCTCTACATTGGGATCCATGATGGGTGAACTCTCCACAATTGGTGCAGGGTGGGGCAGTAGGGTCACTGACTGCTTGGCTCATCTTTAATGATTCCAGGGTCTTTGGGGTGGTCTGCTGACATGTTTGGTTCATTTCAAGGGCTTCTAATCTCCTTGTCAGCGTGGCCAACTTGGCCTCGGCCTCGAATTTGGGTTCCATTCTATGCATGCCCCTTCTTTCTGCAACAATGGGTCTTTTGGGATCCTCTCTGATAGGTTCCCATTGGAGAGTGTTCTCAGCGACCTCCTCAAGGTATGTCCAAGCTTGGTCAGCTGTCTTTTGAGTGAATACTCCATTGCAGAAAGACTCCACCATGGTCTTGGTGGGATAGTCCAGTCCTTCATAAAGGATTTGGACTAACCGGATCTTTTCGAATCCATGATGCGGGCATTGTAACAATGAGTCTTTGAACCTTTCCATGTACTCATACATGGTTTCTCCCTCCAGTTGGTGGAAGTTGTTCAGGGTGTGTCTAATGAAGGCCGTTTTCTGTTTTGAATAAAACTTTTTATAAAAGGCCTCAACTAGTCCCTCCCATGTGTTTATGGAATTAGCCTGTAAGGCGTAAAGCCATGCTTTCGCCTTCTCCTTCAGTGAGAACGGGAACAACCTAAGCTTAAGGGCCTCTTCAGACATATGGTTATACTTCATGGTCCCACAGATTTCCTCAAACTCTCTCACATGCTGATATGGGTTCTCATTTTCCACCCCTCGAAAAATTGGTAACATTTGGATTAAGCCGGATTTCAGCTCAAATGAGGCATTTGTGGCAGGTATGACGATGCATGAGGGTTGGGTAGATCGGGTTGGGTACATGTACTCCCTAAGAGTCATGGGTTGGGTTTGTGGGTTTCCGTCAGCCATTTCCTCAATGGCAATGGGCCCCACAAAATTCTCAATAGGGATATCGAATAAATCAAAGCTCTCTAAACGACCCTGTACACGTAACCAACTGTGCATAAACTACCTCTCAACTTCGAAAATGATGGTCCACTCAAGTGATGGTGAACGAGGATTAATGCTTAAACACAAACAAGAAAAACAAAATGATTTTGAAAAACAAACTAAACTATTCTCAACTAAGGCTACCTAAAATTAAACTAGACAGCTCCTAACTGTGAAGAGTACACCTAGGCCTCCAATCCGGTCCTATGAAACGTAATCAGCCAGGCAAGCCCCCAGGGGATTGGTGGGATCACGATGCGCGTGGCAAAGGTTCCGCTTAAATACCAAACTCCTAGAACAGATGAACTGTCTCCCTTAAAGGGACAAGGCTATTCTAGGCACCGATTTTCGTCAAGGAGCGCAAATGGTACAACCTTTGATGGTCTTCTCCTAATGAGCTCGTGTCCTATGGTCACGTTTCTACTCAAATTTTATTAAATGTTAAGGATTCCTAAGTAGTGAGGAAAATGAGTTCCTATGGGCAAGGAAATGGTGATGAAATCCAATCCTTATCTTGTTGGGGGTATGATTGCCCTTACTAAGTGTGTGCTTTCCAAATTACTTTGTGTATTTTAAAATGATTAAGCACTACAAAGCAATTAAACAATCAAACAACCAACAAAATTGACCCACTAACAGAGGATGCGTGGGTGTATTGAAATACGCACCTCCCAAACTAAATTGGGGGAAGATCGGTTGAAGTCGACCCAAGCCACCAACACCAATTTCGGTGTACGAACTTGAGGGGCCGCGACGGTATCGTCCAACCGTCCTCCTTCCTTAATTATTACAATGCTTTGAAAACTTAAATGAACTTTTTAAAAAAAAATTATTACAAACTTGAAATGAATCCTAATACAAGATTTTCTAAGAAAGCAATTTAAATTCCTAAGTTAGAGTTCTTTAGTTGCTCTTTTCTTCTTTCCTTGCCCCAACAGTGGAATCTCTGAAAATACAAACAAAGAAAATGTATAGAATCCGCAATGAAAACTAAAAGAAAGAATAAAAATGCAACTAAGCTATATGAGAGTTGAAAATCCTTAAAATCAAGGATTCCTATGTATGCCGATCCCCGGCAACGGCGCCAAAAACTTGTTTGTGAATTTTTCCGCAAGTATACGGTTGTCTCAAGTAATATAGACTATGGAAGTCCGAATATCGTTCCCACGAGGATCGTTACAAGAGAAATAACAATGATTAATGAAAAGGAGTATCAACTCAAATATAGCTAATAAATGCAAATGGAGATAACAAAAACAAGAAACAAGATAATAACAAAGGAAATAAAAAATGCAAACTAAAAGAAAACAAGAAACTAGATAACAAAGAGATGTAAGTAGAAATAAAAGAACTTAAGTGAGAACAAGGTTAGTAACAAAGTTAATATCAAAAGAAAAATAACAAGGTTAATAACAAGAACAAATGAACAATATTAGAAATGAGTAAGTGTGTGAAAATAAGTGAAAGATCAAGATAGAAATAAACTAAAAGCATCCATGAAAACTAACTAATAAAGAGAACAAGATAGAAAATGAGTGGATGGAGATAAAAAGAAATGTGTTAAAAGTGTAAAATCAAATGAGGAATAAAAACAAACACATAGAAGGTATGAACAAATAAGCTAATGGGTATGATGGTGTGGATAGAGAAATGGAGTGTGAGAATTAAAACAAGTGAATAAGTGTGTGGGAATGTGAATACAATTAAACTAAAGCAAGTAAAATAAGCAACAAGCAATACTAATGAATAGATTGAATCATCTAGAATCCACTAAGTGACACTAATCTAATGCTAATGCTCTTCTATTTTCCCAAACAAATACTCAAATCTAATGACAAATCAATGCTTAGATTTGGAAAATATAACTTTAAAGCTCTAAGATAGAAATTAACAATCTAATCGCTAAGATTTTCTTCCCTTCATAAAAGAAAAGATTCCTAATGACTATTTATCAAAAGTAAGCATAAACCATCAAAAGATATTAACTCCTAAGCATGATTTATCAAACCTAAGCATAAATAGTAAAAAGAATGCTAGGAATTAAAATAAGCATGGAAAGTAGCACATTGCAATGAAGAAAAATCTATTCTAGCATGTTAAGCACACAAAGGGAATTAAGAGCATAAGCAAAAGGAAAAGTATTACCTTAGCTTCATCTAGAAGATCCAATCAAAGTGATTAGCCACCCATTGGAGAAGACAAAGCTTTCATTATAAATCTTCAAATTTTACAAGGCTTTCCTCACTTTCTCTCTACAATTGCTCTCAATTACATGAATAGCTTAAGTAAAGAGGAGGAGGCTCTCCTTGCTTGTGTCTCTAATGCCTAGAGCTCCCTTCCTTATATAGAGATATTTGCCTTGCTCTTTTTGGTTTCTTTCCAATGTGGGACTTTACAAGAATGGAAATATGAACATATGAATGTAATTCTCGTTTTAGAAAACAGTCCCCAGATTGATGTGAAATTTTGACCCCCAGAACGTCCGAATTGGGAAAAATGTTGTGAAATATGATTTGTAGATCTTAGAACAAGCTTTCCAATGCTTCTGAGATCACCTCAATCGGACATCCGAGTGAAAAGATATGGTCAAAATACCAACCCAGGTCTTTCATTTTTCTTCTTATTGTTGGCCTATCTTTGTCATTTCTTTATCCAATTGTCTTCCAAACTTAGCCTTACTCTCTTTAACTCTTGAATCTCAACTTTAATCTTCAAATTAATCTTCAATTTAACACCTACAAAGAGAAATTAACATAATTGAGAGTATTTTTTAACATATTTTGTATGGAGGCCATTGGAACTCATATAAATGCATACAAATGGATATCTATAATGGAAAGATATGAGCAAAGCATGATGGGGAGGAAATTTATTATTTTTATGCTAAAAATAGTGTTTTGAGTTCTTTTATCTTTGAAACCTCATAAAATAATGCTATGAAAGTGTATTTTTTGTGAACTCATCACGCATTCACAGACACTGAACTCCCCGATAGTGCTTTTCAAACCAAAGATTCGCACGAAACCCGTTTTAAACCGAAAAATAGCTCGATATATACTAAAAAGCGCATCTCATCCCAGAATCCATTCAAATGGATTTCGAGATGTAACACAAGAGAAGGACTCCCGAAGCCCCTTTCAAAGTAAAACACGATCCCGGATTCTTCTAGAGTGTGTCTTTGGACCCAGAGTCGCTTGAAACACAATGTAGAGTCATCAATTTCCTAAAGCCGTAGAGATTATGTTTTCGTACAAAAGTACCATACGACCCGCTCGGAGTTCGGGTTTTCGCATTCACAAACGCTGAACTCCCCGAAAGTGTTTTCCAAACCCCAGACTCGCCCGAAACCCGTTTTAAACCGAAAAGTAGCTCGAAATATCCTAAAAAACGCTTCTCAACCAAGAATACACTCTAATGAATTTCGAGGCGAAAGATGAGAGAAGGACAATCGAAACCCCTTTTAGAGTAAATCGCGTTCCCGGACTCTTCTTCAGGGTGTCATTGGAGCCAGAGCCGCATGAAACACAGTGTAGAGTCTGCAATTTCCTAGAGCTGCAAAGATTGTATTTCGTACAAAAGTACCGTACGACCCGCACGAAGTTCCGATTTTCGCATTCACAAACATTGAACTCCCCGAAAGTGCTTTTCAAACCCAAGATTCGCACGAAACCCGTTTTAAACCGAAAAATAGCTCGATATATACTGAAAAGCGCATCTCATCCCAAAATCCATTCAAATGAATTTCGAGATGTAAGACAAGACAAGGACGCCCGAAGCCCCTTTCAAAGTAAAACACGATCCCGAATTTTTCTAGAGGGTGTCTTTGGACCCAGAGTCCCAACAAACACAGTGTAGAGTCAATAATTTCCTAGAGCCGGATAGATTGTGTTTTCATAAAAAAAGTACCGGACCTGATCTCCCCAAAAGTGTTTTCCAAGGCCAAGATTCGCCTTAAACCCCTTATAAACCGAAATGTAGCTCAAAATATCCTAAAAAGCGCATCTCACCCCAGAATCCCTTCAAATGGATTTGGAGGCGTAAGACGAGACATGGACACCCGAAATCCCATTTAGAGTAAAACGTGATCCCGGGTTCTTCTAGAGTGTGTCTTTGGACCCAGAGTCGCTTGAAACATAGAGTAGAGTCATCAATTTCCTAAAGCCGCATAGATTGTGTTTTCGTACAAAAGTATCCTACGACCCGCTCGGAGTTCGGGTTTTCGCATTTACAGACACTGAACTCCCCGAAAGTGTTTTCCAAACCCAAAGGTCGCCCGAAACCCTTTTTAAACCGAAAACTAGCTGTATATACTAAAAAGCGCATCTCATCCCAGAATCCATTCAAATGGATTTCGAGACATAAGACAAGACAGCGTCGACCGAAGCCCCTTTCAAAGTAAAACGCAAGTCCGGATTCTTCTAGAGGGTGTCTTTGGACCTAGAGTCCCAAGAAATACAGTGCAGATTCAACAATTTCCTAGAGCCGGATAGGTTTTGTTTTCATACAAAAGTACTGGACGACCCGCACGAAGTAAGGGTTTTCGCATTCACTGACACTGAACTCCCCAAAAGTGTTTTCCAAAGCCAAGATTCGCCCTAAACCCATTCTAAACCGAAAGGTAATTCAAAATATCCTAAAAAGCGCATCTCACCTCAGAATCCCTTCAAATGGATTTGGAGGCGTAAGACGAGAGATGGACACCCGAAAACCCATTTAGAGTAAAACGTGATCCAGGTTTCCTTTTGAGTGTATCATTGGACCCAGAGTCGCTTGAAACACAGAGTAGAGTCATCATTTTCCTAAAGCCGCATAGATTGTGTTTTCGTACAAAAGTACCTTACGACCCGCTCGGAGTTCGGGTTTTCATATTCAGAGACACTCCCGAAAGTGTTTTCCAAACCCAAGATTTGCACGAAACCCGTTTTAAAGTGAAAAGTAGCTCGATATATACTAAAAAGCGCATCTCATCCCAGAATCCATTCAAATGGATTTTGAGACGTAAGACAAGACAAGGACGCCCGAAGCCCCTTGTTAAATTTTTTGTTTTGTTGCAATTTGATAGGATGCATTTACTTTCATAAGCTTGTCCTCTCATTCATTCATGGTCTTTGTCTTAGGATCTTCATGCATATCTCGCTTTCTTAATCTTTGTTTTTATCTCATGATATGCATGATTTTCAATTCAGGTTTATCTCTTAGATCATGGAGTTTTTGGTTTCAAAAATCATCCAAGCTTTGCAAAGTTTCTATCTTTAAAATCATTATTTTGATTTGGAGTTTTCATGACTTTAGAAATTCAGTTTTCATCTTTTGTTGTGTCATGAATTCATGCTTGGATATGTGCCTCAAAGTCCCCTGGAAAGGTGCCCTCCAAAGTTGCAATTTTATAAATTTTCAGATTTCTGGGCACTCCTGCCAGTGTGGCCGGTCGACCGGCACACTGCAGGTCATCAGGGACTTTTGAGCAGTAGCCTCTCCAACGGATCTTTTTCTAGCCGTTGTGTGTACCCGGTCGACCGGGCCCTGTTTCCACGTCGACCGGGGACTAGCCGTTGGCAACTTTTTCTTTATAAAAAGTGGCTTTTTGTTTGAAGAAAGTTGCTGACATTGGAGGGGCTTTTGAGGCCAAGGATTAGCAACTTCTCAAGAGCATCTTTGAAAGGATTATGAAGCCATTCCATTGATTCAACCTTTGATCTACTAATGGGTGTGCTTTCTTTAATCCTAAGTTCTTTAAAATCATGCATGTTTCTTTGTCTTTGATTTTATTCAATGCATGATTAGAATAGATGCCTTTCTATTGAAATGTTGTTCTTCATAACATGCTTAGAACTTTAAACATATCATAGCATTATGAAACCAACATATGGTCTTTGTTTCACATGATTTTGTTTTCTTGTTTCAAAACCAACTTGTTAAGCTTTAGTTTATCTTCTTTGAAAACAAGTTAGTTCACTTTGCTAAATTCATGTGTTAGGCAAACAACTCTTTCTCTATCTTATGTTTATCATCTTTGCATCAATCAAAGTTTCATCTTTTCAAAGAGAAAGAGTTATTTCTAGTAAATGCATCATACATAGACTTTGTCATTATTATGCATGTTTCTAGGAGTTGAATTTTCACTTTCTAATTAGCCTATTTAGTGGCACTCCATTGCACTTCATCGCTCTCTTAATACATGCATTCTCAGGCATATTTCTTTAGAGAAAAATCCTATGTTGTAATGGTTTATGCTTAGCCTTGAAAAGCATATGTTGTAAAGGTTTATGCTAAGCCTTGAAAAGCATAGTGTTGATTGTAAGGTTTAAGGTGATCCTAAACCTTATTTAGAGTTAGTGAATTCCGGTAGGTGTACCGGGAGTGGATGTAGGCAATTTGGCCGAACCACTATAAATATGCTTGTCATGGTGATTGATCTTTTGACTTCTTTTCATGAATGATTTACTTTTGGTTGGTTGAAGATTGTAGTTGGTGTATGCTTATTTTAGAGATTCCTATCTTTCACAAGATTATTAATCTTCATCTTAACTTAATTTTCTTAGAAGTTAAAAGAATTAAAATTGGTCTAGGTTTTTAGAGGTCATCCTATTCACCCCCCCCCCCCCCCCCCTCCCCCTCTAGGATTCGGTCTTGGTCTTTCAATTGGTATCAGAGCAAGGTTGCTCTTGTTTTGGTTTAATCACCTGGAGTTAGAATCCTAGTGAGTTTTTTTATTTTGTTGCCACCATGCAATCTCAATTGGGTGAGGGAAATTCTACCAATAGACCTCCCTTGTTTAATGGAACACACTATCGCTATTGGAAAGTTAGAATGCAAGTGTTCTTAGAATCCCAAAACTTAGATGTGTGGAACATTATTGAAGATGGTTATCATCCTCCCACTACCACAGAAAAAGACTCTGAGGGGAATGTTGTATCCATAAAAATCAAACCCAAAAATACTTGGACTCAAGGAGAAAAGGATAGAGCAAACTTAAATGCTAAGGCAAAAAATTCTCTATATTGTGCTCTATCTCAAGAAGAATTTAATAGAGTAGTTAATTGCATCACTGCTAAGGAAATTTGGGATACCCTAGAGACCACCCATGAAGGCACAGATCAAGTCAAGATAGCCAAAATTCAAATGTTGACCTCTAAATTAGAAGACATTAAGATGCTTGAAGAAGAAACATTTGATGAATTCTATTCTAAGTTCATGGAAATTGTCAATTCTCTTATAGGTCTAGGAGAAAAGATGGATGAATCTAAAGCTGTTAGAAAAATTTTAAGATCTCTCCCAAAAAGGCTCAAAGCTAAAATTGTTGCCATAACAGAAAGCAAGGATGTTGATAAAATCAAAATTGAAGAACTAAGAGGAAATCTCCTTACATATGAATTAGACTTTAAAGTTCAAGATAAAAAGAAAGGAGTAGCTTTTTCCTCTCATTCTAAAGAAAATGAAAGTGATGTTGACAGTGATGAGGACAATGCTTTATTTGTTAAGAAATTTAAAAAGTTCTTAAGTAACAACAAGAACATTAGAAATTTTAATGAAAGCAAAAGTCCTAGATTCCAAAGAAATCCCAAAGGATCTCTGATTAAAAAAGATGTGCAATGTTACAATTGCAAGGGGTTTGGACACATTGCTCAAAATTGCTCCACCCCTAACGAATTTGAAAAAGGAGATAAGAAAGGAAAAAAGGCTTTAAACATAACTTGGGATGAGGAAGATGAAGAGGGTGACAAAAATGAATCCTCTAATGATGAAGATGAAAATTACCCTAATTGGCTTCTACTTTCTTCTATTGAAGATCCTAATGAGCATAATACATTAATAGATGACACATTAGGGCAAGAAGAAACTAATGAAGAAGATGAGGATAATGGAATTCAACTAGCTTATAATGAACTATATGAAAATTGGGAAATCTTACTTAAGAAAAATAAAATTTTAAAAGAAGATTCCAAAAATCTTGTAAATGAAGTGAGTATCATAAAAGATGAATTGAAATTAACCATCAATGAGAAAAACAACTTGGAACATCAAGTTACCACTCTTAATGAAGATTTAACTCATGCTCAAAAACAAATTCATAATTTACAATCCAAGCTTGAATCTAGTCAACTTGAAACAAACTCTCTCCAAGTAAAACTTAATAAAGGAAAATTCATTGTTGACAAATTCACCTTGGGAAATGACAAATTTTATCAAATGTTGGGCATGCATAAAGTTTATGGTGACAAGAAAGGAATAGGTTTTGAAGGTTCCCCTAGTGTCATGAAGAACAATTTTCTAGCATCTACTAAGAGTCCCCACAAACCTATAGTTGAGAGAAACTAAACACCTAGATGGACTTGTCACTTTTGCAATCGTAGTGGACATTTGGTCCCTAATTGCCCATACAAAATTGGGTTGTCTCTCAAAAATCCTTCTAGAATACCTTTCAAATTTGTCCCCAAGAACATTCCCTGTAAATCCCCTTTATCCACTTGGATGGTAAAAGGAACAAACTTTGAGAGTCTCCTAGTTCAAACCGCCTTAAAAGCAAAGGAGAACCCTACTTGGTTCTTAGATAGTGGTTGTTCTAAACACATGACGGGAGACCGATCTAGATTCAGCTCTATAGTGGAATATGATGGAGGAAATGTTTCGTTTGGAGACAATAGTAAAGCTCAAATCATTGGCAAGGGAAGTGTGAAAGGAGATCAAATACCAACTTTAAATGATGTATTCCTTGTGGAAGGATTGAAACATAATCTTCTTAGCATTAGCCAATTATGTGACAAAGGAAACAAGGTAGTTTTTTACAGTCAATCTTGCAAAGTGGTAAATGACAAAACCCATCAAGTTATCCTTACTGGATCAAGAACTAAAGGAAACATTTACATTATAGAAGAATGTGATGAGAATGAATCTAGGTGCTTGATAACTAAAGATCAAGAGAATTACTTATGGCACCAAAGGATGGGTCACATAAATTTCAAATTGATGAAAACCTTGTCAAAGAATGAAATTGTGAAAGGGATTCCCAAGTTAAGTGATGAAAAATCTGAACTCTGTAAGGCTTGTCAACTGGGAAAACAAATCAAGAAGAGCTTTAAAGGTTTAAAGGATATATCGTCTACACGTCCTCTTGAATTAATCCATATGGACTTAATTGGACCTGCACCAGTGTAAAGTATTGGAGGAAAGAAATTTATGAAAGTCCAAGATCGAATCCTAGAGGGGGGGGGGGGGGTGAATAGGGTGAGCTCAAAGTCCTAGACCAATTTTAATTCTTTTAGCTTTTAAGTCTCTTATGCTTTGAAGAAGAATAATGAAATCAACCAAGAGAGCATAATCCATACAATGAAAGCATAAAGACAATCACCATAACACAAGCACATATAGTGGTTCGGCCAAATTGCCTACATCCACTCCCGGTACACCTACCGGTATTCACTAACTTCAATTAAGGTTTAGGATCACCTCAAACCTTACAATCAACACTATGCTTTTCAAGGCTAAGCATAAACCTTTACAACATATGCTTTTCAAGGCTAAGCATGAACCTTTACAACAAGGAATTTTTCTCTTAAGAGATATGCCTAAGAATGCATGTATAAAGAGAACAATGAAGTGCAATGGAGTGCCTCTAAATAGGCTAATTAGAATGTGAAAACTCAACTCCTAGAAATATGCATAACTATGACAAAGTCTATGAATGATGCATTTTCTAGAAATAACTCTTTCTCTTTGAAAAGATAAAAACTAGAATGATGCAAAGATGTTAATCAAATATTTGAGAAAGAGTTGTATGTCTAACACATGTGATTAACAATGAAAAATAACTTGTTTGCAAGAAAGATGTTCTAAAGTCTAACAAGTTGATTTTTGAAACAAGAAAGTAAAATCATGTGTAACATAGACCATATGTTGCATCCATAAAGCTTATGTGATTTCTAAAGTACTAAGCATGTTATGAAGGTCAACACTTTAATAGGAAAGCAACTTGTTAATCATGTATTGAAAGAGATCAAAGATTTGAAACAAAACATGATTTTAAAAAGACTAGGATTAAAGAAAGCACACCCATTTGAAGATCAAAGGTTGACTTAATGGAATGGCTTCATAATCCCTTTGAAAATGCTCTTGAGAAGTTGCTAATCCTTGGCCTCAAAAATCCCTCTAATGTCAGCAACTTTCTTCAACCAAAAAGCCACTTTTTATAAAGAAAAAGTTGCCAACGGCTAGTCCTCGGTCGACCTGTAAACAGGTCTCGGTCGACTGGGAAAGCACAACGGTCAAATTTCTGACCGTTGGAAGGCTACAGCTACTTAAGAGCTGCAGTGATCCCGGTCGACCAGCAAGCTTGGCCCGGTCGACCGGCAACACTGGCAGATGCCCAGATTTTTGAAAAATGAGAGAAACTTGTAACTTTTGAGGGCATCTTCCAGGGGACTTTGAGACACAAATACCAAGCAATAAATCATGACTGAAAGAAGATGAAAACTGAATTTTTTAAAGCCATGAAAACTCCAAATCAAAATAATGATTTTAAAGATAGAAACTTTGGAAAGCTTGGATGATTTTTGAAACCAAAAACTCCATGATCTTAAGAGATAAATTGAAATGAAAACCATGCATATCAAATGATAAATACAAAGATCAAGAATGAGAAATATGCATGATGATCCTATGAATAAGACCATGAAAGAATGAGAGGACAAGCTTTATGAAATTGAATGCATCCTATCAAATTGCAACAAAACAAAAACTCTAACAATTTATCCTGGTTATGGTAGACGATTATTCTCGTTTTGGATGGGTTGCCTTTCTTAATGCTAAATCAGATGCTGTGGACAATATCATAAGAATTTGCAACAAGATTCAAGTAGAAAGGGACAGTAAAATTCAGAAGATTAGAAGTGATCATGGGGGAGAATTTGAAAATGAAAATTTTGCTAAATTTTGTGAGAGTCATGGAATCAATCATCAATATTCTGCTCCTAAAACTCCTCAACAAAATGGAGTAGCTGAAAGGAGAAATAGAGTTATTCAAGAAATGGCTAGGACCATGCTTAATGAAAAGAATCTCTCTCGTAATCTATGGGCTGAAGCTGTGAATACTGCTTGTTATCTCATCAACAGAGTCTATCTCACTAAGAATACCAACAAAACCCCTTACGAACTTTATTTTGAAAGGAAACCTAATTTGGGGTATTTGAAAGTGTTTGGAAGCAAATGTTATATTTTAAGAGATAGGGAGCACTTAGAAAAATTTGAGCCTAAATCTGATGAAGGGATTTTCCTAGGCTATTCTGAAAGGAGCAAAGCTTACAGAGTTTTTAATCATAGAACCATGACCATAATGGAATCAGCTCATGTTGTCATAGATGACACGAATCAAGTTGGAAGAATTCTCCAAGATGATGATGAAGTTGAAATTAATATTGACCAATCTAGTCCTAAAGATAGTAGTGATATCATTCCTTCCAAAGCCATTGTTCCAATTAAATTGATGAAAAATCACACAATGGATAATGTTATTGGAGATATTAGCAGTGGGGTTATGACCCGGAGACAAGTCCAAAATCTATGTGCTCATTACTCCTTGTCTCTCAAATTGAGCCTAAGAACTTTTCTAAAGCTGAATCAAAATTTGAATGGATGGAAGCTATGCAAGAAGAATTGAATCAATTTAAGAAAAATGATGTTTGGGATCTTGTCCCATTGCCTGCAGAGAAAAATCCCATAGGCACTAAATGGATTTTCAAGAAAAAGTCAGATGAATCTGGAAATGTTGTGAGAAACAAAGCTAGACTTGTAGCAAAAGGATATGCTCAAATAGAAGGAATTGATTTTGAAGAAACTTTTGCTCCTGTAGCCCGTTTGGAGTCCATAAGAATTCTATTGAGTTATGCTAGTAGCATGAGGATCAAACTATTTCAGATGGATGTTAAAAGTGCCTTCTTGAATGGAGAAATTGAAGAAGATGTTTATGTTACTCAACCTAAAGGCTTTGAAGACCCTCATCATTCTGAGTATGTTTATAAGCTCAAGAAAGCTCTCTATGGATTAAAACAAGCACCTCGGGCATGGTATGAAAAGCTTACGAATCATCTGATTGAAAATAATTTTGAATGTGGGAAAGTTGATAAGACCTTGTTTATCAAGAAGATTGATCAAAACATTCTTATAGCTCAAATCTATGTTGATGATATAGTATTTGGATCTACTTCAGAGAAACTAGCTCAAGGATTTTCAGAATTGATGAGCTCCACTTTTGAGATGAGTCTGGTCGGTCCCCTGCAATTCTTTCTAGGTCTACAAGTTAGTCAGACTGATCATGGTATCTTTCTTAGTCAATCCAAGTTTGCTCTAGAAATAGTGAAAAAGTTTGGCTTAGGAGAATCTAAGACTAGTTGCAATCCTATGGGATCCACTACTAAAATCTCTAGTGACCTTAAGGGTAAGAAAGCTGACCAGAAACTTTATAGGAGCATGATAGGAAGCCTTCTCTACCTCACTACTAGCCGCCCTGATATCTCTTTCAGCGTTGGAATATGTGCTAGGTATCAATCTGACCCCCGAGAGTCTCACATTAAAGCTGTTAAACGTATCATAAAATATATTAATGGGACTTCTCATTATGGTATTTGGTATCCTCATGACTCAACTCTGCAATTAATTGGATATAGTGATGCAGATTGGGCAGGATCAATAGATGATAGGAAAAGCACTAGTGGCTGCTGCTATTTCTTAGGGAACTGCTTAGTAGCCTGGCATAGCAAAAAGCAAAATTCTGTATCCTTGTCTACTGCAGAAGCTGAATATATTGCTGCAGGTAGCTGTTGTGCCCGACTGTTGTGGATGAAACAAACTTTATTAGATTATAATGTTCCACAACAATGCATGCCTATCAAGTGTGACAACTCTAGTGCCACCAGTATCTCAAAAAATCCTGTTCAGCACTCTCGCACTAAACACATTGACATTCGCTATCATTTCTTGCGTGATCATGCTGACCAAGGCACTATTGAGCTAATGTTTGTTCCTATAGATACCCAATTGGCTGACCTATTTACTAAACCCCTTGGAAATGATCGTTTCATAAAATTGAGACATCAATTGGGCATTGGCCCTTGCCCTGAATTCTAACTTCTTGTTGGCTAATCACCTGTTCCACATTTTATTTTTATATCTCTTATAAACAGGTGCTACTAACAAGGTTGTGTGTTTTATCTTTGATGGGCAGGCTCCTTTGCAATTAGATGTCAAAGGGGGAGAGAATTCTCAGGTGTTCTCCAATTGAGGGGGAGAAGATTCAAGGGTTACTATTGTTGAGGGGGAGTAGCTTTGCCTAGAGAGCATATTTTGTATAGCTTCTAGGCTGGTTCTCTTTTGTCGTCGCTCCTGCAAGGAAAATCCAAAGCTCCAAAATATCCAGATGCTCCCAAATATCCAAAGTAGTTGTTGTTCAAGTTTCAAAGGAGATTGAGAGAGAGTTCAAGCTTCAAGAGTTGCCATCAAATTGCAAAGGGGGAGATTGTTAGAGTTTTTGTTTTGTTGCAATTTGATAGGATGCATTCACTTTCATAAGCTTGTCCTCTCATTCATTCATGGTCTTTGTCTTAGGATCTTCATGCATATCTCGCTTTCTTAATCTTTGTTTTTATCTCATGATATGCATGATTTTCAATTCAGGTTTATCTCTTAGATCATAGAGTTTTTGGTTTCAAAAATCATCCAAGCTTTGCAAAGTTTCTATCTTTAAAATCATTATTTTGATTTGGAGTTTTCATGACTTTAGAAATCCAGTTTTCATCTTTTGTTGTGTCATGAATTCATGCTTGGATATGTGCCTCAAAGTCCCCTGGAAAGGTGCCCTCCAAAGTTGCAATTTTATAAATTTTCAGATTTCTGGGCACTCCTGCCAGTGTGGCCGGTCGACCGGGCACACTGCAGGTCATCAAGGACTTTTGAGCAGTAGCCTCTCCAACGGATCTTTTTCTAGCCGTTGTGTGTACCCGGTCGACCGGGCCCTGTTTCCAGGTCGACCGGGGACTAGCCGTTGGTAACTTTTTCTTTATAAAAAGTGGCTTTTTGGTTGAAGAAAGTTGCTGACATTGGAGGGGCTTTTGAGGCCAAGGATTAGCAACTTCTCAAGAGCATCTTTGAAAGGATTATGAAGTCATTCCATTGATTCAACCTTTGATCTACTAATGGGTGTGCTTTCTTTAATCCTAAGTTCTTTAAAATCATGCATGTTTCTTTGTCTTTGATTTTATTCAATGCATGATTAGAATAGATGCCTTTCTATTGAAATGTTGTTCTTCATAACATGCTTAGAACTTTAAACATATCATAGCATTATGAAACCAACATATGGTCTTTGTTTCACATGATTTTGTTTTCTTGTTTCAAAACCAACTTGTTAAGCTTTAGTTTATCTTCTTTGAAAACAAGTTAGTTCACTTTGCTAAATTCATGTGTTAGGCAAACAACTCTTTCTCTATCTTATGTTTATCATCTTTGCATCAATCAAAGTTTCATCTTTTCAAAGAGAAAGAGTTATTTCTAGTAAATGCATCATACATAGACTTTGTCATTATTATGCATGTTTCTAGGAGTTGAATTTTCACTTTCTAATTAGCCTATTTAGGGGCACTCCATTGCACTTCATCGCTCTCTTAATACATGCATTCTTAGGCATATTTCTTTAGAGAAAAATCCTATGTTGTAAAGGTTTATGCTTAGCCTTGAAAAGCATATGTTGTAAAGGTTTATGCTAAGCCTTGAAAAGCATAGTGTTGATTGTAAGGTTTAAGGTGATCCTAAACCTTATTTGGAGCTAGTGAATTCCGGTAGGTGTACCGGGAGTGGATGTAGGCAATTTGGCCGAACCACTATAAATATGCTTGTCATGGTGATTGATCTTTTGACTTCCTTTTATGAATGATTTACTTTTGGTTGGTTGAAGATTGTAGTTGGTGTATGCTTATTTTAGAGATTCATATCTTTCACAAGATTATTAATCTTCATCTTAACTTAATTGTTTTAGAAGTTAAAAGAATTAAAATTGGTCTAGGTTTTTAGAGCTCATCCTATTCACACCCCCCCCCCCTCTAGGATTCGGTCTTGGTCTTTCACCCCTTTCAAAGTAAAATGCAATTCCGGCGTCTTCTAGAGGGTGTCTTTGGACCTAGAGTTCCAAGAAACACAGTGTAGAGTCAACAATTTCCTAAGGCCGGATAGATTGTGATTTCCTACAAAAGTACCGTACGACACTCACGAAGTTACGGTTTTCGCATTCACTGACACTGAACTCCCCAAAAGTGTTTTCCAAAGCCAAGATTTGCCTTAAACCCGTTTTAAACCGAAAGGTAACTCTAAATATCCTAAAAAGCGCATCTCACCCTAGAATCCCTTCAAATGGATTTGGAGGCGTAAGACGAGACATGGACACCCGAAATCCCATTTAGAGTAAAACGTGACACCGGATTCTTTTAGAGTGTGTCTTTGGACCCAGAGTCGCTTAAAACACAGAGTAGAGTCATCAATTTCCTAAAGCCGCATAGATTATGTTTTCGTACAAAAGTACCCTACGACCCGCTCGGAGTTCGGGTTTTCGCATTCACAGACACTGAACTCCCCGAAAGTGTTTTCCAAACCCAAGGCTCGCCCGAAACCCGTTTTAAACCGAAAAGTAGCAAGAAACATCCTAAAAAGTGCTTCTCAACCAAGATTCCACTCTAATGAAGTTCGAGGCGAAAGACGAGACAAGGACAACCAAAACCCCTTTTATAGTAAATCACGTTCCCGGATTCTTCTACAGGGTGTCTTTAGAGCCAGAGTCGCATGAAACGCAGTGTAGAGTCTACAATTTCCTAGAGCCGCAAAGATTGTGTTTTCGTCAAAAGTACCGTACGACTCGCTTGAACTTTGGATTTTCGCATCCACAGACACTAAACTCCCCGAACGTGCTTTCCAAACCCAAGATTCGTAAGAAACACGTTTTAAACCGAAAACTAATTCGATATATACTAAAAAGCGCATCTCATCCCAAAATCCATTCAAATGGATTTCGAGACGTAAGACAAGACAAGGACGCCCGAAGCCCCTTTCAAAGTAAATCGCGATCCCGGATTCTTTTAGAGTGTGTTTGTGGGCCCAGAGTCCCAAGAAACACAGTGTAGAGTCAACAATATCCAAGAGCCGGATAGATTGTTTTTTCGTACAAAAGTACCATACGACCCGCACGAAGTTTGGGTTTTCGCATTCACTGACCGAACTCTCCAAAAGTGATTTCCAAAGCCAAGATTCGCCCTAAACCCGTTTTAAACCGAAAGACGAGACATGGACACCCGAAACCCCATTTAGAGTAAAACGTGATCCCCGATACTTCTTGAGTGTGTCTTTGGACCCAGAGTCGCTTGAAACACAGAGTAGAGTCCTCATTTTCGTAAAGCCGCATAGATTGTATTTTCGTACGAAAGTACCCTACGACTCGCTCGGAGTTCGGGTTTTCGCATCCACAGACACTGAACTCCCCGAAAGTGTTTTCCAAATCCAAGATTTGCACGAAACCCGTTTTAAACAGAAAAGTAGCTCGATATATACTAAAAATTGCATCTCATCCTAGAATCCATTCAAATGGATTTACAGACATAAGACAAAACATGGACGCACGAAGCCCCTTTCAAAGTAAAACGCAATTCCGGATTCTTCTAGAGGGTGTCTTTGGACTTAGAGTTCCAAGAAACACAGTGTAGACTCATCAATTTCCTAAGGCCGGATAGATTGTATTTCTTACAAAAGTACCGTACGACCTGCACGAAGTTCGGATTTTCGCTTTCACAAACAATGAACTCCCCAAAAGCGATTTCCAAACCCAAGATTTGCACGAAACCTGTTTTAAACCGAAAACTAGCTGTATATACTAAAAAGCGCATCTCATCTCAGAATCCATTCAAATGGATTTCGAGACGTAAGACAAGACATGGTCGCCCGAAGCTCCTTTCAAAGTAAAACGCAAATCTGGATTCTTCTAGAGGGTGTCTTTGGACCCAGAGTCCCACGAAACACAGTATAGAGTCAACAATTTCCTAGAGTCGGATAGGTTGTGTTTTCATAGAAAAGTACCGGACGACCTGCACGAAGTAAGGGTTTTTGCATTCACAGACACTGAACTCCCTAAAAGTATTTTCCAAAGCCAAGATTCGCCCTAAACCCATTCTAAAACGAAAGGTAGCTCAAAATATCCTAAAAAGCGAATCTCACCCCAGAATCCCTTTAAATGGATTTGGAGGCGTAAGACGAGACATGGACACCCGAAAACCCATTTAGAGTTAAACGTGATTCCGGTTTCTTTTTGAGTGTATCTTTGGACCCAGAGTCGCTTGAAACACAGAGTAGAGTAATCATTTTCCTATAGCCGCGTAGATTGTGTTTTCGTACAAAAGTACCCTACGACCCGCTCGGAGTTCGGATTTTCTCTTTCACAGACACTGAACTCCTCAAAAGAGGTTTCCAAACACAAGATTTGCATGAAACCCGTTTTAAACCAAAAACTAGCTGTATATACTAAAAAGCGCATCTTATCCCAAAATCCATTCAATTGGATTTCGAGACGTAAGACAAGACAACGTCGCCCGAAGCCCCTTTCAAAGTAAAACAGAAATCCGGATTCTTCTAGAGGGTGTCTTTGGACCCAGAGTCCCACGAAACACAGTATAGAGTCAACAATTTCCTAGAGTCGGATAGGTTGTGTTTTCATAGAAAAGTACCGGACGACCTGCACGAAGTAAGGGTTTTTGCATTCACAGACACTGAACTCCCTAAAAGTATTTTCCAAAGCCAAGATTCGCCCTAAACCCATTCTAAAACGAAAGGTAGCTCAAAATATCCTAAAAAGCGAATCTCACCCCAGAATCCCTTTAAATGGATTTGGAGGTGTAAGACGAGACATGGACACCCGAAAACCCATTTAGAGTTAAACGTGATTCCGGTTTCTTTTTGAGTGTATCTTTGGACCTAGAGTAGCTTGAAATAGAGAGTAGAGTCATCATTTTCCTTAAGCCGCATAGATTGTGTTTTCGTACAAAAGTACCCTTCGACCCGCTCGGAGTTCGGGTTTTCGCATTCACAGACACTGAACTCCCCAAAAGCGGTTTCCAAACACAAGATTCGCATGAAACCCGTTATAAACCGAAAACTAGTTGTATATACTAAAAAGCGCATCTTATCCTAGAATCCATTCAAATGGATTTCGAGACGTAAGACAAGACAAGGTCGCCTGAAGCCCCTTTCAAAGTAAAACGCAAATCCGGATTCTTCTAGAGGGTGTCTTTGGACCCAGATCCCAAGAAAGAGTCAACAATTTCCTAGAGCCGGATAGGTTGTCTTTTCATACAAAAGTACCGGACGACCAGCATGATGTAAGGGTTTTCGGATTCACTGACACTGAACTCCCCAAAAGTGTTTTCCAAAGCCAAGATTTGACCTAAACCCATTCTAAACCGAAAGGTAACTCAAAATGTCCTAAGAAGCGCATCTCACCCCAAAATCCCTTTAAATGGATTTGGGGGTGTAAGACGAGACAAGGACACCCGAAACCCCATTTAGAGTAAAACGTGATCCCGGTATCTTTTTAGGTGTATCTTTGGACCCAGAGTCGCTTGAAACACAGAGTAGAGACAACATTTTCCTAAAGCCGCATAGATTGTGATTTCGTACAAAAGTACCCAACGACCCGCTTGGAGTTCGGATTTTCGCATTCACAGACACTGAACTCCCCAAAAGCGGTTTCCAAACCTAAGATTTGCACGAAACCCGTTTTAAACAGAAAACTAGCAGTATATACTAAAAAGCGCATCTTATCCCAGAATCCATTCAATTGGATTTCGAGATGTAAGACAAGACATGGTCGCCCGAAGCCCCTTTCAAAGGAAAATGCAAATCCGGATTCCTCTAGAGGGTGTCTTTGGACCGAGAGTCCCAAGAAACAGTGTAGAGTAAACAATTTCTTAGAGCCGGATAGATTGTGTTTTCATACAAAAGTACCGGACGACCCGCATGAACTAAGGGTTTTTGCTTTCACTGACACTGAACTCCCAAAAAGTGTTTTCCAAAGCCAAGATTCGCCCTAACCCATTCTAAACCGAAATGTAGATCAAAATGTCCTAAAAAGCGCATCTCGCCCCAGAATCCCTTCAAATGGATTTGGAGTCGTAAGACGAGACATGGACACCCGAAACCCCATTTAGAGTAAAACGTGATCCCGGTTTCTTTTTTAGTGTATCTTTGGACCCAGAGTCGCTTAAAACAGAAAGTAAAGTCATCATTTTCCTAAAGCCGCATAGATTGTGTTTTGTACAAAAGTACCCTACGACCGGCTCGGAGTTCAGGTTTTCGCATTCAGAGACACTGAACTCCCGAAAAGCGGTTTGCAAACCCAAAATTTGCACGAAACCCGTTTTAAACCGAAAACTAGCTGTATATATTAAAAAGCGCTTATTATCCCGGAATCCATTCAAATGGATTTCAAGACATAAGACAAGACAACGTCGGCCGAAGCCTCTTTCAAAGTAAAACGCAAATCCAGATTCTTCTAGAGTGTGTCTTTGGACCCAGAGTCCCAAGAAACACAGTGTAGAGTCAACAATTTCCTAGAGCCGGATAGATTGTGTTTTCATACAAAAGTACCGGACGACCCGCACGAAGTAAGGGTTTTCGTATTCACTGACACTGAACTCCCCAAAAGTGTTTTCTAAAGCCAAGATTCGCCCTAAACCGATTCTAAACCGAAAGGTAGCTCAAAATATCCTAAAAAGAGCATCTCACCCAATAATCCCTTCAAATGGACTTGGAGGCGTAAGACGTGACATGGACACCCGAAACCCCACTTAGAGTAAAACGTGATCCCGGTTTCTTTTTTAGTGTATC
Organism: Cinnamomum chago; assembly: GCA_038049695.1. NCBI lineage: Eukaryota > Viridiplantae > Streptophyta > Magnoliopsida > Laurales > Lauraceae > Cinnamomum > Cinnamomum chago. Next base: position 40,354,314 of record CP142455.1, read on the forward strand.
TTGGGACCCAGAGTCGCGTGAAACACAGAGTAGAGTCATCATTTTCCTAAAGCCGCATAGATTGTGTTTTCGTACAAAAGTACACTACGACCCGCTCAGAGTTCGGGTTTTCGCATTCACAGACACTGAACTCCCCGAAAGTGCTTTTAAAACCCAAGATTCGCACGAAATCCGTTTTAAACCGAAAAATAGCTCGATATATACTAAAAAGCGCATCTCATCCAAGAATCCATTCAAATGGATTTCAAGATGTAAGACAAGACAAGGACGCCCGAAGCCCCTTTCAAAGTAAAACCCGATCCCATATTTTTCTAGAGGGTGTCTTTGGACCTAGAGTCCCAAGAAACACAGCGTAGAGTCAACAATTTCCAAGAGCCGGATAGATTGTGTTTTCATACAAAAGTACCGGACGACCCGCACGAAGTAAGGGTTTTCGCATTCACTGACACTGAACTCCCCAAAAGTATTTTCCAAAGCCAAGATTCGCCCTGAACCCATTCTAAACCGAAAGGTAGCTCAAAATATCCTAAAAAATGCATCTCACCCAAGAATCCCTTCAAATGGATTTGGAGGCGTAAGACGAGACATGGACACCCGAAACCCCATTTAGAGTAAAACGTGATCCCGGTTTCTTTTTGAGTGTATCTTTCGACACAGGGTCGCTTGAAACACAGAATAGAGTCATCATTTTCCTAAAGCCGCATAGATTGTGTTTTGTATAAAAGTACCCTACGACCCGCTCGGAGCTCGGGTTTTCGCATTCACAGACACTGAACTCCCGAAAAGCGGTTTCCAAACCCAAAATTTGCACGAAACCCGTTTTAAACCAAAAACTAGCTGTATAAATTAAAAAGCGCTTCTTATCCCAGAATCCATTCAAATGGATTTCAAGACGTAAGACAAGACACGTCGGCCGAAGCCTCTTTCAAAGTAAAACGCAAATCCGGATTCTTCTAGAGTGTGTCTTTGGACCCAGAGTCCCAAGAAACACAATGTAGAGTCAACATTTTCCTAGAGTCGGATAGATTGTGTTTTCATACAAAAGTACCGGACGACCCGCACGAAGTAAAGGTTTTCACATTCACTGACACTGAACTCCCCAAAAGTGTTTTCCAAAGCTAAGATTCGCCCTGAACCCATTCTAAACCGAAATGTAGCTCAAAATATCCTAAAAAATGCATCTCACCCAAGAATCCCTTCAAATGGATTTGGAGGCGTAAGACGAGACATGGACACCCGAAACCCCATTTAGAGTAAAACGTGATCCCGGTTTCTTTTTGAGTGTATCTTTGGACCCAGAGTCGCTTGAAACACAGAGTAGAGTCATCATTTTCCTAAAGCCGCATAGATTGTGTTTTCATACGAAAGTACCCTACGACCCGCTCGGAGTTCGGGTTTTCGCATTCATAGACACTGAACTCCCAAAAGCGGTTTCCAAACCCAAGATCTGCACGAAACCCGTTTTAAACCGAAAACTAGCTGTATATACTAAAAATCGCATCTTATCCCAGAATCTGTTCAAATGGATTTCGAGACGTAAGACAAGACAACGTCGCCCGAATCCCCTTTCAAAGTAAAACGGAAATCCTGATTCTTCTAGAGGGTGTCTTTGGACCCCAAGACCCAAGAAACACAGTATAGTGTCAACAATTTCCTAGAGTCGGATAGGTTGTGTTTTCATAGAAAAGTACCGGACGACCTGCACGAAGTGAAGGTTTTCGCATTCACTGACACTGAACTCACCAAAAGTGTTTTCCAAAGCAAAGATTCGCCCCAAACCTATTCTAAACCGAAAGGTAGCTCAAAATATCCTAAAAAGCGCATCTCACCCGAGATTCCCTTCAAATGGATTAAGAGGGGTAAGACGAGACATGGACACCGGAAAACCCATTTAGGGTAAAACGTGATCCCGGTTTCTTTTTGAGTGTATCTTTGGACCCAGAGTCACTTGAAATAGAGAGTAGAGTCATCATTTTCCTAAAGCCGCATAGATTGTGTTTTCGTACAAAAGTACCCTACGACCGGCTCAGAGTTCGGGATTTCGCATTCACAGACACTGAACTCCCCAAAAGCGGTTTCCAAACACAAGATTTGCATGAAACCCGTTTTAAACCGAAAACTAGCTGTATATAATAAAAAGCGCATCTTATCCCAGAATCCATTCAAATGGATTTCGAGACGTAAGACAAGACAAGGTCGCCCGAAGCCCGTTTCAAAGTAAAACGCAAATCCGGATTCTTCTAGAGGGTGTCTTTGGACCCAGATCCCAAGAAACACAGTGTAGAGTCAACAATTTCCTAGAGCCGGATAGGTTGCGTTTTCATAGAAAAGTACCGGACGACCAGCATGAAGTAAGGGTTTTCGCATTCACTGACACTGAACTCCCCAAAAGTGTTTTCCAAAGCCAAGATTCACCCTAAACCCATTCTAAACCGAAAGGTAGCTCAAAATGTCCTAAAAAGCGCATCTCACCCCAGAATCCCTTCAAATGGATTTGGAGGCATAAGCTGAGACATTGACACCCGAAACCCCATTTAGAGTAAAACGTGATCCCGGTTTCTTTTTGAGTGTATCTTTGGACCAAGAGTCGCTTGCAACCCAGAGTAGAGTAATCATTTTCCTAAAGTCGCATAGATTGTGTTTTCGTACATAAGTACCCTACGACCCGCTCGGAGTTCGGGTTTTCGCTTTCACAGACACTGAACTCCCCAAAAGCGGTTTCCAAACCCAAGATTTGCACGAAACCCGTTTTAAACCGCGAACTAGCTGTATATACTAAAAAGCGTATCTCATCCCAAAATCCATTCAAATGGATTTCGAGACGTAAGACAAGACAAGGTCGCCCGAAGCCCATTTCAAAGTAAAACGCAAATCCGGATTCTTCTAGAGGGTTTTTTTTTAACCAGAGTCCCAAGAAACACAGTGTAGAGTCAACAATTTCCTAGAGCCGGATATAATGTGTTTTCTTACAAAAGTACCGGACACCCGCACGAAGTAAGGGTTTTAACATTCACTGACACTGAACTCCCCAAAAGTGTTTTCCAAAGCCAAGATTCGCCCTATTCCCATTCTAAACCGAAAGGTAGCTCAAAATATCCTAAAAGGCGAATCTCACCCAAGAATCCCTTCAAATGGATTTGGAGGCGTAAGACGAGACATGGACACCCGAAACCCCATTTAGAGTGAAACGTGATCCCGGTTTCATTTTGAGTGTATCTTTGGACCCAGAGTCGCTTGAAACACAGAGTAGAGTCAACATTTTCCTAAAGTCGCATAGATTGTGTTTACGTATAAAAGTACCATACGACCCGCTCCGAGTTCGGGTTTTCGCATTCACAGACACTGAACTCCCCGAAAGTGCTTTTCAAACACAAGATTCGCACGAAATCCGTTTTAAACCGAAAAATAGCTCGATATATACTAAAAAGCGTATCTCATCCAAGAATCCATTCAAATGGATTTCGAGATGTAAGACAAGACAAGGATGCCTGAAGCCCCTTTCAAAGTAAAACCCGATCCCGGATTTTTCTGGAGGGTGTCTTTGGACCTAGAGTCCCAAGAAACAAAGTGTAGAGTCAACAATTTCCTAGAGCCGGATAGATTGTGTTTTCATCATGGTTTAAAATCGCGGTTCGCGGTCATCGCGTCGCGGCTCGCGGTTATCGCGGTTCGCGGGCATCACGGCCCATCGCGGAGCGAATTTTCATTTGACCCCAAAAAAATCCAAAAAAGTATCCAAAAAATCCAGAATATTATTAAGTGATAGAAACTAATGTTTTTTTCCATTAGTGCATACTTAAAAGCAAAATAACGGTCCCCTCAAGTTATAACATCCTGCATTCATTGCTATATCGATGTATATACTAAAATAAGCTGAAATATCATAAATTTGACATAATGCAACCATAATTTTGGGCAAACTAATAGTGTTAACAGTTTACACTTAAACATTTAAAGTCTACAATCAAGCAATAAATACTAATAGAGTTAGTGCATGTGCCTAATGCCAAAACGAGTGGCGTCCTGGCTCGATATTATCATCATCATCATTATTTCTTGAAGGGTAGAAGGCACCAAATTGTTGTGTTACATAGCCTCCACTCCCATGGTGCCCATAAAATTGTTGTGCCTGTGGATGTGGTTGAGGAACAAAGATTGCTTCATAAAGTGAGGCCGAGTCATTAGTAGACTGAGATTAGTCATGGTACTTGTATTGCTGATAAAATTCATGGGGAAGTTCAAGTTGCTGATTTGGATGTAATACATAGTAATCACCGTACATGACTTGTTGGTGGCCAACATCACCACCACTAGTACCCTCTCCCCCGCCATATCCACTACCACTAGCACCTGCATGTGATGATTCGGTTGGTGGGACAATTCTCCGGTACCCACGGGTCGGGTCTATGTTACCTGAAGAAGGAAAATGTTCTACTGTCTCCATCATATGGGGTGGTACCTCACCACCGTCTCCACCACCATCACCACCGCCATCCCCATCAGAATCATGCGGCACATCTGAAGATGAGCTAGTACTGCTGAGGCTAGTGTCCTCATCATCAACCTCATCTCGCATCTCCTGAGGGTCGACCCCACGCCTTCGTTGATGGGTAAGATTTATCTCGCGTAGGCGCTCGGCAGCTCTCATTGGCTCCGGCCTTTCCCCAGTCAAATCCTGGACCATATCACCAATCTGTTCATCATGATCTAGCACTGGCTCTTCTACCTCTTCTATCCATTGTGCCAACACATCATCATTCTCTGAAAAAATATAGTTCAGATTGATTGGGCAGAAGTAATCTATTTGGTCCTCAAACTCTCTCCTTCTTCTTTGTCTGTTGCGGAGCTTAATGTTGTAATGTATATACACCAATTTGTTCAACTTTTGCATCGTCAGCCGATTTCTCACTTTAGTGTGAATGAATGAAAAGGTGCTCCAATTCCTCTCACAATTTGATGATGTAGTTGTTTGACTAAGGACTTTCATTGCTATTTTCCTTAGTATTGGAGCACTTTCTCCGTAGTTTAACCACCACTCAGCTGAAAATAAAATGGAAGTATATTTATTAATTAAATCATACATGAGTAACATGACTCAACTTTTAAACTGACGTAGAATGAATGAAATTACCATGATCTTTACGTGGAAATGACTTCATGATAGCTCGTCTGGCGGTCGGTGTCCCAAAACTACCAAAGGCTTCATTGTATATATCAATCTGGTGATTCATTGAAAATAAAATAAGGATGAAATAACTCTTTATGCTCTTTCAAAAAAAAAAAAAAACATCCCATTAGTCCATTACACTTACTTGGTTAATAACCTCACATGCATCATCCTCATTCGCTGCAAGCTTTTCAATAACATTTTTTAGACCTACACGTATCTCATCTGTTAAGCTTCTGTCTTCATTTTCATAGAATCGATACTGTGGGTTGAAAAAATAACCTGCAGCGTGTAAGTCATGATGGAGTTGTTTTTCCCAACGATTGTCGATGATCTTCCAATAAGCCTTGTAGTATTTGCAATTTGCTTGTATGGCTAACTTAGCTCGATATACGGCCTCGTACAAGAAGCCCATTATAGGTTTGTCATCTCCATCGGCCAACCGAAGGACCTTTATCAAAGGCTCTAAGACCTTTAAGGTCTCACCAACAAATGGCCAATATCTCTTAGATTGTACAATCTTTACAACTTGCTTTGCTTGGGGCGTCGGCTTCTTCCCCCACTTTGATTCCAACCATTCTTGTGATGTAAATAGTTGGTGTAGCCCTCCTCTGTATTTATAAAGGCTTTCTAGAGCTATAAAGTGGGTGGCAAATCTTGTAATGCCGGGCCGTAGTAGCGCCTGGTTGTCCGTATATTTCTTCATCATCGCTATGAGCCGGTTTTACTGATAGATAAAATTAGTGATCTTTTTTTCCTTCAATATCACACCTTTTATCATTTTCCTCTTAGCAATGTCTTCAATCATTAAATCCAAGCAGTGTGCAGCACATGGAGACCAAAAAATATTGGGCCTTTGCTGCATGAGTATCATTCCTGCCTTTTTCATGCTTGCATCATTATCTGTGATGATCTGAACAACACATTCTGCCCCAATATCCTCAATTACCTCATTGAAAAGCTTATTCAAGTATGTCGCATCTTTGACGTACTCAGTTGCATCAACCGATTTAATAAAAACAGTCCCTAAAGATGAATATACTAAAAAATTCAATAGGGACCGTCTGGTGATGGTAGTCCACCCATCAACCCCTCTCTCTCCAGATCCTCTTAAAGGTATTCACCCAATCCACCGTCTCCTTATATTCCTCTTCAACACAATAGTGGCCAATCTCAAATGGTGTGGGTGGCTTTATACCCGGACCATGTTCTGCAGCAGCGTCCAACATGGTCTTCAAATAGGGTGAAGTTGCCTTATTTGGTGCAATGGCTCCATCAAAGAAGAATTTACCAACTGCCCTAACCAACCTGTTTCTTACATAACCCATCTTCCCGCTCAAGGATTTGGCTATAGAAGGTTGATTTGCAGATGGAGACCTATATGCAGCAGGGTCAATTGGACCCACAACTTCTGGTCTACGAGCCTGTTGTGTGGGTGATTCACTTGACTCCAACCAATCCGGTGGTCGACGAGTCTGTTTTTGACTAAACATCCTACGCAGCATCCCACCACCACCACTAACTGAGCCAGAGCCACCCCCCTCCTCATATTGGCCCCCTCTAGAAGCAGACTCATAGATCATTCTTCTCCTCTCTTCTTCCTCATTATATGATCTCATGCTCTCTCTCCTTGCTCTCTCTACATCTGATTCCCCCTCATCATCATCATCTGAGTCAAGCACCTCCCTAGTCCCATACACCTCTTCTCTACATGCTTCATACTCTGCCTCTCTCCTTTTCTCAGCCACTACTTTTTTTTGCTTCCCTGCATTTAAGAATGCTTGTATTTCATTTTTTAACTATGGGGATACCTTGGTACACTTTGCCACATTTCCCGATTTATGTGCCAAGTGTTCATTCAATCTGGTGATTCCCCCAGTTACCACCTTACCACAATAATTGCATTTAATTCTACTCTTTTTTCCATCCACATCAACACCATGTTGCCACGCCAGGTCAACTTCACGTACCATTGTTTCTACCAAAGAATAACAGTAAACACATAATCCATAAAGCAAAGTAGTTTAGAATTTGAAACATAGAAGCTTAAAATTAAATGTTTTATATCCATGAATTAGGAAGCTTACACAATCTTTAAAAAAAAAAAAAAACCTAAAATAATTCGGATTTAAATAATGAAAAAATGAAAAATATTACAAAAAGTGATAAAACTCACACTTTTTTGTTCCAAAAGTGTAGATCTATTTTAAACTAACATATTATAAATGCATTTGAATACTAATTTGAAAAAATGTAAATGATATCAAGAAAAGCCCCAAATTTTGAAAATAAAAAAATCTAGATCTACACCTTAAAATACTAAATCTAGGGAAAAATTAGTGAGTAACATACTAACATCATATCTAACTCAATATAAAGCATTTGGTTCATGAATTAGTGTATTACACAATCTTAAAAAAAAAAAAAAAAACCGTAAAATAATTCGGATTTAAATAATGAAAAAATGAAAAATATTACAAAAAGTGCTAAAAATCACACTTTTTTGTTTCAAAAGTGTAGATCTATTTTAAACTAACATATTATAAATGCATTTGAACACTAATTTGAAAAAATGTAAATGATATCAAGAAAAGCCCCAAATTTTGAAAATAAAAAAATCTAGATCTAGGGAAAAATTAGTGAGTAACATTCTAACATCATATCTAACTCAATATAAAGCATTTGGTTCATGAATTAGTGTATTACACAATCTTAAGAAAAAAAAAACCCTAAAATAATTCGGATTTAAATAATGAAAAAATGAAAAATATTACAAAAAGTGCTAAAAATCACACTTTTTTGTTTCAAAAGTGTAGATTTATTTTAAACTAACATATTATAAATGCATTTGAACACTAATTTGAAAAAATGTAAATGATATCAAGAAAAGCTCCAAATTTTGAAAATAAAAAAATCTAGATCTACACCTTAAAATACTAGATCTAGGGAAAAATTAGTGAGTAACATCATATCTAACTCAATATAAAGCCTTTGGTTCATGAATTAGTGTATTACACAATCTAAAAAAAAAAAAAAAAACCCTAAAATAATTCGGATTTAAATAATGAAAAAATGAAAAATATTACAAAAAGTATTAAAACTTGAACTTTTTTGCTCCAAAAGTACAGATCTAACACATGTTACACATCTCAACCACCTCTAAGTTATTTTGATGTTGAATCTTGAAAATAACTCCAAAAAATAAAAAGATAAGCTTACCAAAGAAGTCCCTTGAGTTTGATTAGCTTTTCCCACATACAAATCCACCCAAAAGTAGCTTAGATCTAAGGTTTTAGGTCTCCTCCATGCCTTAGAAGTTGTTGCAGCCCTTTAGGAAGCTCTTAGGGAAGAGAAAGAGGTGAAAGAAGTGAAGGAAGAAGACATCACAAGACATCACACGTTTTTAAAAAAAAAAAAACCTGTCAGCGTTATAACGGCCGTTATTTTGAATATAACGGTCGTTATAACGGTTTAGCCGTTATATCAAAATAACGGCCGTTACGGGCCGTTATTTACACGAATTTCGCCCCCCTGTTACATACCGGCCGTTATATTCAATATAACGGCACGGTATCGGCCGTTACCGTTACATAACGGCCGTTATGTAACGGTAACGGCCGTTATTTTAAACCCTGATTTTCATACAAAAGTACCGGACGACCCGCACGAAGTAAGGGTTTTCGCATTCACTGACACTGAACTCCCCAAAAGTGTTTTCCAAAGCCAAGATTCGCCCTGAACCCATTCTAAACCGAAATGTAGCTCAAAATATCCTAAAAAATGCATCTCACCCAAGAATCCCTTCAAATGGATTTAGAGGCGTAAGACGAGACATGGACACCCGAAACCCCATTTAGAGTAAAACGTGATCCCGGTTTCTTTTTTAGTGTATCTTTGGACCCAGAGTCGCTTGAAACACAGAGTAGAGTCATCATTTTCCTAAAGCCGCATAGATTGTGTTTTCATACAAAAGTACCCTACGACCAGCTCGGAGTTCGGGTTTTCGCAGTCACAGACACCGAATTCCCCAAAAGCAGTTTCCAAACCCAAGATTTGCACGAAAACCGTTTTAAACCGAAAACTAGCTGTATATACTAAAAAGCGCATCTTATCCCAGAATCCATTCAAATGGATTCGCGACGTAAGACAAGACAAGGTCGCCCGAAGCCCCTTTCAAAGTAAACGCAATTCCGGATTCTTATAGAGGGTGTCTTTGGACCTAGAGTTCCATGAAACACAGTGTAGAGTTAATGATTTCCTAGGGCTAGATAGATTGTGTTTTTGTACAAAAGTACCGTACGACCCGCACGAAGTTAGCGTTTTCGCATTCACTGACACTGAACTCCCCAAAAGTGTTTTCCAAAGCCAAGATTCGCCCTAAACCCGTTTTAAACCGATAGGTAGCTCGAAATATCCTAAAAAAGCGCATCTCACCCCAGAATCCCTTCAAATGGATTTGGAGGCGTAAGACGAGACATGGACACCCGAAACCCCATTTAGAGTAAAACGTGATCCCGGATTCTTCTAGAGTGTGTCTTGTGACCCAGAGTCGCTTGAAACAGAGAGTAGAGTCATCAATTTCCTAAAGCCGCACAGATTGTGTTTTCGTACAAAAGTACCCTACGACCCGTTAGAGTTCGGGTTTTCGCATTCACAGACACTGAACTCCCCGAAAGTTTTTTCCAAGCCCAAGATTTGCACGAAACCCGTTTTTAACCGAAAAGTATCTCGATATATACTAAAAAGCGTATCTCATCCCAGAATCCATTCAAATGGATTTCGAGTCGTAAAACAAGACAAGGACGTTCGAAGCCCCTTTCAAAGTAAAACGCAATTCCGGATTCTTCTAGAGGGTGTCATTGGACCTAGAGTTCCAAGAAACAAAGTGTAGAGTAAATAATTTCCAAGGGCCGGATAGATTGTGTTTTTGTACAAAAGTACCGTACGACCCGCTCAAAGTTAGGGTTTTCGCATTCACTGACACTGAACTCCCTAAAAGTGTTTTCCAATGCCAAGATTCGCCCTAAATCCGTTTTAAACCGAAATGTAGCTCGAAATATCCTAAAAAGCGCATGTCACCCCAGAATCCCTTCAAATGGATTTGGAGGCGTAAGACGAGACATGGACACCCGAAACCCCATTTATAGTAAAACGTGATCCCGGATTCTTCTAGATTGTGTCTTGTGACCCAGAGTCGCTTGAAACAGAGAGTAGAGTCATCAATTTCCTAAAGCCGCACAGATTGTGTTTTCGTACAAAAGTACCCTACGACCCGCTCGGAGTTCGGGTTTTCGCATTCACAGACACTGAACTCCCCAAAAGCATATTCCAAATCCAAGATTTGCACGAAATCCGTTTTAGACCGAAAAGTGGCTCTATATACTAAAAAGCGCATCTCATCCCAGAATCCATTCAAATCGATTTCGATACATAAGACAAGACAAGGTCTCCCGAAGCCCCATTCAAAGTAAAACGCAATTTCGGATTCTTCTAGAGGGTGTCTTTGGACCTAGAGTTTCAAGAAACACAATGTAGGGTCAATAATTTCCTACGGCCGGATAGATTGTGTTTTAGTACAGAAGTACCGTTCGACCCGCACGAAGTTCGGGTTTTCGCATTCACTGACACTGAACTCCCCAAAAGTGTTTCCAAATCCAAGATTCGCCCTAAACCCGTTTTAAACCGAAAGGTAGCTCGAAATATCCTAAAAAGCGCATCTCACCCAAGAATCCCTTAAAATGGATTTGGAAGCGTAAGACGGGACATGGACACCCGAAACTCCATTTAGAGTAAAACATGATCCCGGATTCTTCTAGAGTGTGTCTTTAGACACATAGTCACTTGAAACCCAGATTACGGTCATCAATTTCCTAAAGCTGCATTGATTGTGTTTTCGTACAAAAGTACCATACGACTCGTTCGGAGTTCGGGTTTTTGCATTCCCAGACACTGAACTCCCCGAAAGTGTTTTCCAAAACCAAGACTTGCCCGAAATCCGTTTTAGACCGAAAAGTAGCTCGAAATATCCTGAAAAGCACTTCTCAACCAAAATACCACTCTAATGAATTTCGGGGCGGAAGACGAGACAAGGACAACCGAAACCCCTTTTAGAGTAAATCACGTTCCCGGATTCATCTACGGTGTCTTTGGAGCCAGAGTCAACAATTTCCTAGAGTAGCAAGGATTATGTTTTCATACAAAAGTACCGTAAGACCCGCACAAAGTTCGGATTTTTGCATTCACAGACACATAACTCCCCGAAAGTGCTTTTCAAACCAAGCTTCGCACGAAACCCGTTTTAAATCGAAAAATAGCTCGATATATACTAAAAAGCGCACCTCATCCCAGAATCCATTCAAATGGATTTCGAGACGTAAGACAAGACAAGGACGCCCAAAGCCCCTTTCAATGTAAAACATGATCCCGGATTTTTCTAAAGGGTGTCTTTGGACCTAGAGTCCCAAGAAACACAGTGTAGAGTCAACAATTTCCTAGAGCCGGATAGATTGTGTTTTCATACAAAAGTACCATACGACCCGCACGAAGTAAGGGTTTTCGCATTCACCGATACTGAACTCCCCAAAAGTGTTTTCCAAAGCCAAGATTCGCCCCAACCTCATTTTAAGCCAAAAGGTAGCTCGAAAAATCCTAAAAAGCGCTTCTCACCCTAGAATCCTTTCAAATGGATTTGGAGGCGTAAAACGAGACATGGACACCCGAAACCCCATTTAGAGTAAAACGTGATCCCAGATTCTTCTAGAGTGTGTCTTTGGACGCAGAGTCGCTTGAAACACAAAGTATAGTCATCAATTTCCTATAGCCGCATAGATTGTGTTTTCGTACAAAAGTGCCCTACGACCTGCTCGGAGTTCGGGTTTTCACATTCACAGACACTGAACTCCCCGAAAGTGTTTTCCAAACCCAAGACTCACCCGAAACCCGTTTTAAACCGAAAAGTAGCTCGAAATATCCTAAAAAGCGCTTCTCAACCAAGAATCCAGTCTAATGAATTTCGAAGCGAAAGACGAGACAAGGACAACCGAAACCCCTTTTATAGTAAATCGCGTTCCCGGATTCTTTTAGAGGGTGTCTTTGGAGCCAGAGTCGCCTGAAACACCGTGTAGACTCAACAATTTCCTAGTGCCGTAAAGATTATGTTTTCGTACAAAAGTACCGTATCACCCGCACGAAGTTAGGGTTTCACATTCACTGACACTGAACTCCCCAAAAGTGTTTTCCAAAGCCCTGATTCGTCCTAAGCCCATTTTAAACCGAACGGTAAAGCATCTCACCCCAGAATCCCTTCAAATGGATTTGGAGGCGTAAGACGAGACATGGACACCCGAAATCCCATTTAGAGTAAATTGTGATCCCGGATTCTTCTAGAGTGTGTCTTTGGACCAAAAGTCGCTTGAAACACAGAGTAGAGTAATCATTTTTCTAAAGCCGTAAAGATTGTGTTTTCGTACAAAATTACCCTACGGCCCGCTCGGAGTTTGGTTTTTCGCGTTCACAGACACTGAACTCCCCGAATGTGTTTTCAAAATCGAAGAGTTCCTAGAACCCAATTTTAAACCAAAAAGTAGCTCGATATATACTGAAACACGCATATCATCCCGAAATCGATTCAAATGGATTTCGAGACGTATGACAAGACAAAGACGCCCGAAGCCCCTTACAAAGTAAAACGCAATTCCGGATTCTTCTATAGGGTTTCTTTGGACCCAGAGTCCCAAGAAACACAGTGTAGAGTCAACAATTTCCTAGAGCCTAATAGATTGTGTCTTCGTACAAAAGTACCGTACGACCCGCACGAAGTTAGGGTTTTCGCATTTACTGACACTGAACTCCCCAAAAGTGTTTTCAAAAGTGTGAGAACCCGACCCCTAATCTTGTGGATTAGTGTTGTTTTATTTGTGGATTATTTCTTTTAGTGGGATTAGTATTTGTTGGGTTGAGTTTGTGAGCTAGAATGGTTTTTCTTCTAGTTTTGGGCTTTTGAGTGCTTTGGTAGCTTGTGGGGCCCTTTGGGGTTCCCTTTTCGGCTTTGCATTTACTTGTGAGATTTTCCCGATTTGTTTTGTATTGTGTTTTTGGCCCGTTACATTCATCTTGAGGAATCATACAACTTTCATGTTGATCCCGTATCCATTTGAGAACCCGAAACCTGATTTCTTGGCCTTGAGGGCAAAACAGTCATTGCATACCAAATCTGTACCCAAAACTTGATATTTCCGAAACCCACGAAACATATACTTTTTGAAAACTAGATATTTCGACGATCATTTCTTCCTTCTTCGTCGAATCCATCCGAGGTCCCGAATTAGATGATTTCAGCCAAACTAGTCCCTTAAGTTGTGGGACCCAACCTCCTTTGTTAACATAAGAGAACCCACCCCCTTCATTGCATCCTATTCTCCATTTTTCTAGCACAGCCAGCTGAACCTAGGGTTTTCCCTTGTGTTTCTCTTCTTTTTCTTGCTTCTTCATCTCCAAGCCACACCAATCTTGCACCAAACTCGAAATGGAGATCATCAATCTCTTCCTCTCCTTGCAAGCTTCATCTTGATACCATTTTTGGAGAAATCCATCAACATTGAGATCTTCTTGGAGCTAGTTCTCTTCATTTGGAAGTCATCCAAGTAAGTGATTCTTCCCATCTTCTAGATTTGTAGTCTTCTAGCCTTAGAGAAGCTCAACCTTTATTATTGAAAGGTTTCCTTGTCATTTCATTGTTTAACCCATTTTAGGGTTTGTTTTGGGGGTTTCTGTAGAGATTGTGGATCTTGAGCTTGAGAGGTGATTAGGAGCTTGATTTGCTTGATTAGAGTCAAAGGCAAGTGGATGATTGGATCGTTTTGATTATTAACATGTTTTGTGAGAAAAATCTTGTTTCATTAAGGGTTTTGGTGATTTTAGTAGTTGTCTTTACTATGATTAATATTCCTTTCGAAATGTGCTTATTGATGAGTTTATTTCCCTCTTGTTCATGCTTGGAAAATGTATGCATCATATTGTCAAGGTTTCAAATGGTTTCACATGAATGAGTTTTCTCCACCTTGAGATTTGTTGTGAATGGAAAGAATGGAAAGGGAGAAACTTGAAATGAGGAGCTCTTTAGCTCATATTATTGTCTTGGAAACATGTATTTTAGTCTTCTTGATTATAGTTCTACGTGATTGTTTAAGTGTTGGAAAGGAAAGGAAAAAGGAAGGAAAAATCAAGTGTTCCCGGACCTGCACACGCCCGATCGATCGGACTGTCTTTAACTGGGAGTCCAGTGAAATTTGATATTGTTTTTTTTTAAAACCTTTGGGCTTTCTATGAGTCCTAGGGGTATATACCTTAGTGCTAAGACCAATTATATCCTAATCTAAGGTCTCTAAGACTAGGGGACTAAAAGAAAAGAATGGTGTTGATCTAGACACTAATTCTTGGTTTTAGGTGGTTCCTTGGCTACCCTTTTTGGACTGTTTGGCCTATGTGTGAGGATGTCTTGAGCCGACACTCCTCACAGTGGGTTCGGTGACATCGAAGTTAATCCATTTCAATCTTGAACGGGATGGAACGACGCGATATCTTCTTTATATCTAAACACAAGTCTATTTCCTTGGTTATCGCTAATTCTATTCCTTTCGATGACTGAGTAGGTTGCTCGATGTTTCCGGACTAATGTCATGCCTAGGAAGGACCGTTTATAATCTTGATTTTTGCTATTGTAATACCTAGTTCTAACCATAAGCTCATGTTAAGTTGAAAAATAGTAAAAGTGCATAAGGAGCCCGGAATGTCTTCAAACTCAAGGAGTACCAAGTAATTATTATAATCGACATACGGGGACCCCTATTCACTTAAATAAATCTTGAAACCGATATTTTTACCCAAAATTGTTATAGTTCATTGTTTCCCTCATTTCCCGAGACTTGCATCACATGACTTGTTTTCCCGAAAGCATTGAAGTTACACTAGTAACAGTTATTTGTCCCGAGATGTATTGCCCGATATGAAGTGACAGTGTGCCCTTGAGCACCCCCGTTTTACCCGTTTATTTAGTGTACTTGATTTACTTGCATATGTCCCGATTTGTTATTTGACCTATGAGTCGGCATCACTAAGCTTGGATACCTTGTCGGTTTGATCCACCGACTTGGAGATCCCCCTCCCGTCCCGCCAGCTGCAGTTTGGATCCCGATACCCGGTTATTGCCGTGGTCCCGTCTCGATACCCGATTCGCTACCGTGGTCCCGTTCCCGTATATTTATATTGTATATATGATTTACGTTGAGTCTCCTCACCTTGTGTGGCTGAGACCAACGTCCCGTTATACTCTTGTCACTTCGGTGATAGAGGACTTAGCTTCTTGTGATTGCCATCTTGCCAGTTCCCGATTCATTGGATACCCGACATGTTTTATATTGCTTACTTGCTTTCCGATAAATGATTCGTTCCCTTTATGAAATTTGTTATTTAAACAAGTGTTCATATTCTCCAATGTAAATTCAGTCATTATTATATTGTCTTCTGTTCTTTGTACCCGCACATGTTTTAAATGAATGCCGGTTAGGTGAATAACCATGCTTTTACATATGTTTCAAACGATCAATGATCTTGCTAGATTTATATGATTACACATGTTTTAAAGGAATTCCCGAGTTGTTAAATATTCGTGCTTTGTTTTGAACGACATTTGGTTTGTCAGATATCTATGCTTATACCTGTTTTAAATGAATACCCGGACTGTTAAATATCCATGCTTTGAAATATGTTTTAAATGACACGCGTTTTACCAGCTTCCTATGTTTATACCTGTTTTAAATGATTACCCGAGTTATTTAATATCCATGCTTTAAAATAAGTTTAAATGAACACTAGTTTTGACAGATTGCTTTGGTTACACCGGTTTTAAATGAATACCCGGTTTGTTAAACATCCGTATCTCCCCATATGTTTCAAATGGACATTGGTTTTGCCAGACTGCTATGAACACCTGGTTTGTTGTATACTTATGTTTTTACCTACGTCTCAAATGAACGTTGGTTTTGTCAAACCATTATATTTATACATGTTTTAGACGAACACCCGATTGTCAAATATCTATGATTATAGATGACGTAAATGAACACATGTTTGATTTGACATTCATGTTTTACCCATGCTTGAAATGAATACATGTTTTGCTCGAGATCCATGATTTTGTACCCGTTTAATTATATGCAGCATTTGATCGATTATCATGATTTATCATATGTTTTATTCTTTAGTATATTTGTGATCTTTTCATCCACCTACCAGACCGTCGTGTCTGACCCACTACTTTTGGTACTCAGGTTCAGATTTCTTCGTCCCGAGATGAGTGCTTTTGTTGGCTGTGGAGCCATGTTTTGCAGGTTGTTTTGTCGGCTATGTCATGTAGACATTGAGCTTGACATCGGAGCTACGTCACTTTTTGGGTAGTAGTTAATAGCTTTTTGTTGTATGGCTTTTATTAGCCTTTTCTTGGGGATTCTTAATTAATGTACATTGATAATTGTAACTTGAACATATTTGGGACGGTAATATCCTGTTACTGTCAGCTCTGTAATTTATTGTGATGGTCTACTCCAGTCTGAGATGATTCTTAATATGATAGCTATATACTAAAGGTTGTGTGCGACGCGGAATCCGATGGCCACGGACTCCGGGTCGCAACGCCACAAAAGCTTCCGCAAAATATTCAGAACGTGTTGGAATGTGTTGTCTTCACACACACGCAGATCTTGGGAGAAGTAAAATACATTTATGCTTTAATCCCATTCCCGCCCCCGAGGTTCCGGTTCGGGGGCGTGACAAAAAGCCAAGTTTCGCCCTAAACCCGTTTTGAACCGAAAGGTAGCTCGAAATATCCTAAAAAGCGCATATCACCCCAGAATCCCTTCAAATGGATTTGGAGGCGTAAGACGAGACATTGACACCCGAAACCCCATTTAGAGTAAAACGTGATCCCGGATTCTTCTAGAGTGTGTCTTTGGACCGAGAGTCGCTTGAAACACAGAGTAGAGTCATCAATTTTCTAAAGCCGCATAGATTGTTTTCTCATACAAAAGTACCCTACGACCCGCTCGGAGTTCGGGTTTTCACATTCACAGACACTGAACTCCCCGAAAGTGTTTTCCAAACCCAAGGCTCGCCCGAAACCCGTTTTAAACCGAAAAGTAGCTCAAAATTTCCTAAAAAGCGCTTCTCAACCAAGAATCCACTCTAATGAATTTCGAGGCGAAAGACGAGACAAGGACAACCAAAACCCCTTTCATAGTAAATCGCGATCCCGGATTTTTCTAGTGGGTGTCTTTGGAGCCAGAGTTGCATGAAACACAGTGTAGAGTCAACAATTTCCTAGTGCCGCAAAGATTGTGTTTTCGTACAAAAGTACCGTAGGACCCGCACGAAGTTCGGATTTTTGCATCCACAGACACTTAACTCACTGACCGTGCTTTCCAAACCCAAGATCCGGACGAAACACGTTTCAAACCGAAAACTAGCTCGATATATACTAAAAAGAGCATCTCATCCCAGAATCCATTCAAATGGATTTCGAGACGTAAGGCAAGACAAGGACGCCCGAAGCCCCTTTCAAAGTAAAACGCGTTCTCAGATTCTTTTAGAGTGTGTCTTTGGACATAGAGTCCCAAGAAACACAGTGTAGAGTCAACAATGTCCTATAGCCACAAAGATTGTGTTTTCATACAAAAGTACCGTATGACCCGCACGAAATTCAGAATTTCGCATTCACAGAGACTGAACTCCTCAAAAGTGCTTTTAAAACCCAAGATTCACACGAAACCCGTTTTAAACCAAAAAATAGCTCGATATATACTAAAAAGCGCATCTCATCCCAGAATTCATTCAAATGGATTTCGAGACTTCAGACAAGACAAGGACGCCCGAAGCCCCTTTAAAAGTAAGACGAGACATTGACTCCCGAAACCCCATTTAGAATAAAACGTGATCTCGGATTCCTCTAGAGTGTGACTTTGGACCCAGAGTCGCTTGAAACACAGAGTAGAATCATCATTTTCCTAAAGCCGCATAGATTGTGTTTTCGTACAAAAGTACCCTACGACCCGCTCGGAGTTCGGGTTTTTGCATTCACATACAATGAACTCGCCGAAAGTGTTTTCCAAACCCAAGATTTGCACGAAACCCGTTTTAAACCGAAAATTAGCTCGATATATACTAAAAAGCGCATCTCATCCCAGAATCAATTCAACTCAATTTCGAGACATAAGACAAGACATGGTCGCCCGAAGCCCCTTTCAAAGTAAAACACGATCCCGGATTCTTCTAGAGGGTGTCTTTGGACCTAGAGTCCCAAGAAACACAGAGTAGAGTCATTATTTTCCTAAAGCCGTATAGATTGTGTTTTCGTACAAAAGTACCCTACGAACCGCTCGGACTTTGGGTTTTCGTATTCACAGACATTGAACTCCCTGAAAGTGTTTTCCAAACCCAAGATTTCCACAAAACCCATTTTAAACCGAAAAGTTGGTCGATATATACTAAAAAGCGCATCACATCCCAGAATCCATTCAAATCGATTTCGAGACGTAAGACAAAACAAGGTCTCCAGAAGCCCCTTTCAAAGTAAGACGCGATCCAGGATTCTTCTAGGGGGTGTCTTTGGACCTAGAGTCCCAAGAAACACAGTGTAGAGTCAACAATTTCCTAGAGCCGCAAAGATTGTGTTTTCATAAGAAACTACCCTACGACCCGCACGAAGTTCGGATTTTCGCATTCACAGACACTGAACTCCTCAAAACTGCTTTTGAATCCCAAGATTCGCACGAAACCAGTTTTAAACCGAAAAATAACTCGAAATATCCTAAAAACTTCTTCTCAACCAAGAATCCACTCTAATGAATTTCGAAGCGAAAGACGAGGCAAGGACAACCGAAACCCCCTTTATAGTAAATCGCGTTCCCGGGTTCTTCTAGTGGGTGTCTTTGGAGCCAGAGTCGCATGAAACTCAGTGTAGAGTCAACGATTTCCTAGAGCCACATGGATTGTGTTTTCATACAAAAGTACCGTACGACACGCACGAAGTTTGGATTTTCGCATCCACAGACAGTGAACTCCCCGAAAGTGCTTTCAAAACCCAAGATTCGGACGAAACACGTTTTAAACCGAAAACTAGCTCGATATATACTAAAAAGAGCATCTCATCCCAGAATCCATTCAAATGGATTTCGAGACGTATGACAAGACAAGGACGCCCGAAGCCCCTTTCAAAGTAAAACACGATCCCGGATTCTTTTAGAGTGTGTCTTTAGGCCCAGAGTCCCAAGAAACACAGTGTAGAGTCAACAATTTCCTATAGCCGGATAGATTGTGTTTTCGTACGAAAGTACCGTACGACCCGCACGAAGGTAGGGTTTTCACATTCATTGACACTGAACTCTACAAAAGTGTTTTCCAAAGTCAAGATTTGCCCTAAACCCGTTTTAATCGGAAAAGTAGCTCGAAATATCCTAAAAAGCGCATCCACCGACACTGAACTCCCCGAAAGTGCTTTCCAAACCCAAGATTCGCACGAAACACGTTTTAAACGAAAAACTAGCTTGATATATACTAAAAAGAGCATCTCATCCCAGAATCCATTCAAATGGATTTCCAGAAGTAAGATAGAACAAGGACACCCGAAGCCCCTTTTAAAGTAAAACACGATCTCGGATTCTCTTAGAGTGTGTCTTTGGACCCAGAGTCCGAAGAAACACAGTGTAGAGTCAACAATTTCCTAGAGCCGAATAGATTGTGTTTTCGTAGTAATGTACCGTACGACCCGCACAAAGTTAGGGTTTTCGCATTCACTGACTCTGAACTCCCCAAAAGTGTTTTCCAAAACCAAGATTCGCCCTAAACCCGTTTTAAACAGAAAGGTAGCTCGAAATACCCTAAAAAGCGCATCTCACCCCAGAATCCGTTTAAATGGATTTGGAGGCATAAGACGAGACATGGACACCCGAAACCCCATTTAGAGTAAAACCTGATCTCAGATTCTTCTAGAGTGTGTCTTTGTGTTAGTTTTATGGTCTCAAAACCAGTATATGATAAATAAATTGATTAATTTCTTTATTTATCAATATATATTATTGCTTTCCTTTCATGAGATGAATGGTGTTTTATTACTTGTTTGCACATAACTAATACGAATGACATAATGGTTCATGAGATGAACCGGAGTCCACAAGTATACTAGATGTAATACATGTGTATGGATGAGATCCACATACAGGAGATATGTATTGAAAATCTTATACTTAAATATCTTCACAACCAGTGTTGAGATTGGGCATCTCATCTGACAAGGTTGCAGCACTTTGATCACTATGAGATAGTGTGATTTGTCTCGATCATCAGAATGTAATATTCTTGATCATGGTGTTGGTACATTTGATGTATTGAAGGACCATGAGAAACACCTTATATACATTGTCTTAACTTTAAGGTTTACTCTCATAATTCCCTAGCAATAGGCTCATAATCCTAAGACATTAATGAACTTAAGTTTCTATCTATACATTTACTTTGAGTCACCAATGAGTGAGGCCAATTGTAGGTCAACACCTTGGTGATTTGGGTACATGGTAGTGGAGCTGTGGGAACATTCAATGGTCAAGATGGAATTTATCTTTAATATCCCCTTGTGCCAATTAATGGATTTATCATTGGTAAGTGCGCACCCATTCCAATTAAGAGTTAATTGGATCGGTACCAAATGATCATTATAATTAATTGGGGCTTAAGGATAATAAGATATGGATCTAATTTGGTGGACAGGTCCAATTGATCCATGGATATAGATAGAGGGGCCTACTTGTGGTAATGTGGAAGTTTAGGGTCTTCATTGTAATTTATTCCTAAGACTGGAGTGCAATTGCATTTATATAGTGGAGTTATTTGCAATTAACTGTGGGCCCGGATTGCACATGAGATGTGGGGTCGCGTGTCCCAGTTGGAGCCAGCTTTCTAAGGAATCCCTAGTGGTCCCCACGCTAGCCCAAGATATTAGAAAGATACTAATTATAGTAGAACTCTAAAAGGAAATAGAAAGTTACTATTTCTATTTGAAGTGAGACTTCTAATAGTGGTAATAGTAAGTTACTAATTATTAATGGAAGTAGGACTTCTATTTTAATTAGAAAAAGAGGAAGTTACTAATCATATTTGAAGTAAGACTTCTAATTGTGATGTAGTAAGCAACTAATTGTAATGGAAGTAAGACTTCTATTTCAATTAGTAAGAGGATGTGGCTTCAATGCTATAAAAGGAGAAGAGGAGAGTGTTTGGACGTCTCTAATGTTACTCCATATGGGGATTCACGCCCAGCCCATTTAATTGTGCAAGAGTTGCACTCCTCTCTTCCTCTCCCTCTTCTAGTTTCTCTTCTAGTTTCCTTTAGGGTTTTTCTCTTGGAGATCCCACCATCTTCTTGAGAAAAGAGAATTTGATACGGGTCATAGCGTGGAAGATCAAAGGGTGTTGGAGATTCTAGTTTGATTAGTGAAGGTGTTCATCATCAAAGAAAGAATTCAACTTCTCCATTAGAGCACTACAAAGCTCCAAAGGTATATCTACATCCTTGAATGTTGTAGATTTGGTGGTTGCATGTTTGAATGCTATTTTCTATCTTCTAGATAGGTTATGTTGCTGTACATGGTTTATAAGATTGAGGGATTGCATCTTGGATTGGGTTTGTTGCCTTCTAGATAGTTAATCCCTGCATCAAGTGGGTCAAAAGTTTTTGAAACCTATCTAAATGGCCCACCTATTTTCCAACACTTTGGACCCAGAGTCACTTGAAACACAAAGTAGAGTCATCAATTTCCTATAGCCGCATAGATTGTGTTTTCGTACAAAAGTGTCCTACGACTCGCTCGGAGTTTGGGTTTTCGCATTCGCAGACACTGAATTCCCCGAAAGTGTTTTCTAAACCCAAGACTCGCCCGAAACCCGTTTTAAATCGAAATGTAGCTTGAAATATCCTAAAAAGCGCTTCTCAACCAAGAATCCACTCTAATCAATTTCGAGGCGAAAGACGAGACAGGGACAACCGAAACCCCTTTTATAGTAAATCACGTTCCCGAATTCTTTTAGAGGGTGTCTTTGGAGCCAGAGTCACATGAAACACAGTGTAGAGTCAACAATTTCATAGAGCCGCAAAGATTGTGTTTTCATACAAAAGTATCGTACGACCGGCACGAAGTTCGGATTTCGCATCCACAGACATTGAACTCCCCGAAAGTGCTTTCCAAATCCAAGATTTGCACGAAACCCGTTTTAAACCGAAAAGTAGCTCGATATATACTAAAAAACGCACCTCATCCCAGAATCCATTCAAATGGATTTTGAGACGTAAGACAAGACAAGGACGCTCGAAGCCCCTTTCAAAGTAAAACGCAATTCCGGATTCTTCTAGAGAGTGTCTTTGGACCTAGAGTTCCAAGAAACACAGTGTAGAGTCAACAATTTCCAAGGGCTGGATAGATTGTGTTTTCGTATAAAAGTACCGTACGACCCGCACGAAGTTTGAGTTTTCGCATCCACTGACACTGAACCGCACTAAAGTGGTTTCCAAAGCCAAGATTCGCCCTAAACCCGTTTTAAACCGAAAGGTAGCTCGAAATATCATAAAAAGCGCATCTCACCCCAGAATCCCTTCAAATGGATTTGGAGGCGTAAGACGAGACATGGACACCCGAAATCCCATTTAGAGTAAAACGTGATCCCAGATTCTTGTAGAGTATGTCTTTGGACCCAGAATCGCTTGAAACACAGAGTAGAGTCATCAATTTCTTAAAGTCGCATAGATTGTGTTTTCGTACAAAAGTCCCCTACGACCCGCTCGGAGTTCGGGTTTTCACATTCAAAGACACTGAACTCCCCGAAAGTGTTTTCCAAACCCAAGATTTGCACGAAACCCGTTTTAAACCGAAAAATAGCTCGATATATACTAAAAAGCGCATCTCATCCCAGAATCCGTTCAAATGGATTTCGAGACGTAAGACAAGACATCGTGCATCTAGCCTTTTTATTTCTCTCCTCTCTGGCGACCTTCTTCCCCAAGTCATCGTGCAAGACATCGTGCATCTAGCCGATCCCCTCATGGAGGGCGAGATAAATCCTCAAGATCCGGACGGTAACTCCCCAAGGCTCAAGGAGCAGGTACGTATTATGTTTGAATATGCTGAAGATAGATCTGCTAAGGTGTCCCTTATCAGATCCATCTTAAAGAAGAATCAGGATTACACATTGCCTCCTAACACACCTCGTGATATGCTTCTGGAAGCCAAGGTGCGTGCAGGAATGGATAAATCATCCCTGCAATCACAACGTGGTGAAGATGATCCACGCGATCTGCATACCCTCCCAAGTGGAGGAGGATTTAATCCACGTACTGCGCTCGTTCCTTATGATCTGCAACGTGGTCCGTCTGTAGATGCAGACTTTGCACGTGGAGATGATAGCCATATGAGATCTCATGCAAACTCTGCGCTCATGCTTCTGATATAAACCAAGCGAATGGGAATAATGGGAAGGCTACCTGGTCTGCACTATTTCAGAAGCAAAATGATCGGCCACGTGATTTAAAATTTCATCATCAACCATCTAACGATCCAGACCATCATATTGAATTTGATGATGATGACTCACTTGCTGCTGCACAAAACTGGGGTAATGCCCTAGTTGGCTATTTCATAGGTACCACTCCTTCTATCCCTGATATCAAATTTTATTTAGGAAGGGCTTGGAGGAATAAGGATGTGGATCTGATCCCTATGGCAGAGGGTTTCTTTCTGTTTAAGTTCACATCTTATGATCTTGGCCAACAAGTGCTAGATGAAGGTCCTTGGTTTGTGCATGGGCATCCTTTAATCCTGCGAAGGCTGCGGAGGTTAATATGTGTAGACATGATCTGGAAACTATTCCTATATGGATCCGCCTGCCAAATTTGAATTTTTGTTTCAGGACATCTTCTGCTTTAAGTAAAATTGCTAGTGTTATTGGGAACGCAATATGTATGGATCATGCAACAGTTGCAGGTACTAGATTTGCTTTTGCTAGAGTTTGTGTTGAAGTGGGCATAGATGCAGAATATCCAACTGAGCTTCGCATGAAATACAAGGACAAAACTATCATTCAAAAGGTTGAGTATGCTTGGAGACCTAACCCCTGCAGAACTTGCAAGACTTTTAATCATGGGGTAAAGGCATGTCCATTTAAGGAGGAGGCCACACAACCAAAGAAAAAGTGGGTACCAAAGCATAGCTCAAAGGATACAGAAGAT
Organism: Cinnamomum chago; assembly: GCA_038049695.1. Taxonomy (NCBI): domain Eukaryota; kingdom Viridiplantae; phylum Streptophyta; class Magnoliopsida; order Laurales; family Lauraceae; genus Cinnamomum; species Cinnamomum chago. Next base: position 40,378,802 of record CP142455.1, read on the forward strand.
CAACAACACGTTGAAGATCCTTGTGCAACCATAGGAAAGAGTCAGGAGCATGATAATTGTAATCAAGACGAGCAGCAGCAGGGTACTATCGTGGAAGAATGGAATACAGTCAGGCGCAAAAGATCACCTCACAGGTTACCATCTCCAAAGCAAGGCCTCGTATTTGATCCAAAGCAATCCTCTGGTAACGGAGTGGACACCCATGCCACTTCGAATAGTTTCCTCAGCCTCTCAAATCTGGAGGGAGATTCAAACGTTTCTGCTGAAGAAATTGCCTCCACAACTGCTATAGCTTTGGGGACCATGGATGCTAGTCTGAATCATCGTGATCTGGGTACGTCTTCAAGCCAGCATAGACCTCCTTCTTCCATTCATCAATTAGACAAGAGTATCCTGACAAAAATATCAAGCACTAGTAAACATAAACCAGCGTCTACCGGGGTGGTCATCAAGGATAGATCATCTCAGAAACATAGTTCATCATGAGATGCATCATTTGGAATGTTAGAGGCGTGAATAGACCATCCATGCATATTGAACTGAGAAATAAAATTACACACTTGAAGCTTGATATGGTAGTGTTCCTCGAAACAAAGGCGAAGCCATCCTCTACGCTCTATATTGCTAGCTCAATTATGCCTCATGGATGTGTTGAGAAATCAAACATTGATATATGCTCTTCAGCTAGGATTTGGGTCCTATGGAATCCAAGAGTGATCTTCCTCCAAACCTCACAGCATACTGCTCAAGCAATTCATTGTGAGATTGTTTGTAGGAATGTGATGTTTGAATTAACTGCATGTTATGGCTATAATAATCACATACAGCGGAGGGATCTTTGGCAGTATATCATAGCTCGGTCCAAAAATATTTCTGAGGCATGGGTAGTGGCTGGTGATTTTAATACTATTCGGTGGGTTCATGAAAAGTCTGGGGGTTCCAGTCCACGAGCTCCTGGTCTTATAGAGTTTAATGATTGCATTCATGAAGCAGGATTGGTTGATCTTCATCTCCAAGGCCCACCGTTCACTTGGTCAAATTCTAGTCTTGGAGACTCTAGAATTGAGTGAAAGTTGGATAGGGTTTTGGTGAACGCAGCTTTTCTTCAATCAAATCCGTTTCAAGGAGAGATTCTCATGCCAGGTCTTTCTGATCATACCCCTTTGTTACTCTCTTATCGTGAGAAAGCACACATTAAGCCTCCATTTCGTTATTTTAATTATTGGGCAAAGATGCCTGGGTTCTTTGAAGTAGTAACCAATGCATGGCATACTGATATCCGTGGAACTCCATTGTATAGGGTGGTTCAAAAGGTAAGACTGGTAAAGCAGCAGCTCATTGAATGGAAAAGCTCCTATTCTTCTTTACCAACTCGGATATCAGAAGCTTCTTTTCAGTTGGAAGCTATTCAGAGTTCTTTGGTGGGGGATCCGAATAACAGTACTCTTCAAACAGTAGAAAGTTTCGCGAGAGTCCACCTTGACAATCTTCTGAAGGCTGAGGAAAGAATGTATAAACAGCGTTCAAGAGATCTAGCTGTGAACTTGGGAGATAGCAATACAAAGTACTTCTATCCTCTTATGAGAAAGAGGCAAACTCAGTCGTTCATCTCTCAGATTGTGGATCTGGAAGGTAACACTTATGATGATCCTCCAGGTATTGCTGCAACCTTCGTCTCTTACTTTCAACAAATCTTGGCGCCTCCTATTGAAGGGCATCATCCGGACCTATCTCATGTTACTCCCCATGCTTATGTATCTGACATGGATGCACAATTTCTCATGAGACCAGTCACTATTGCTGAAATTGAAGATTCTATAAGGACTGCTAACCCAAATAAAGCTCCTGGACCAGATGGGTTCAACGCACACTTCTTCAAGGTGTGCCGGCCTATTATTGGGAAAGATGTTTGTGACAACATCATGGATTTCTTCAAGCATGGGTCTACGCTTCGGCAGCTGAAACACACTTTTATAGTGTTGGTCCCCAAAAGTGACGATGCTCGATCGCCTGACAAGTTTAGGCCTATTGCCTTAACAAATGAGTTGTATAAAATCATCACCCGGCTTCTGCTGAATCGGCTAAATCCGGTGATTGCAAAGCTTGTGGGTCCTATGCAGTCAGCGTTTGTTCCAGGGCGTAGCATTGCTGATAACATCCTTTTAGCCCAAGATCTTATCCATAACTTTCATTTAAATTGGGGCACTCCTCGAATGTGTATCAAGCTTGATCTTGCTAAAGCGTATGATAGCATTCGATGGGACTTCTTAGAGGCTGCTCTGCAAGCTTTTCACTTCCCTCCTCACATTATCAGACTGCTTATGGAATGTGCCACTCAAGCCCAGTTCTCAGTGCTGGTTAATGGATGCTCTGAAGGCTTCTTTAAAGGAACTAGAGGACTAAGACAAGGATGCCCCCTCTCTCCTTTTCTATTTGCTATTGTTATGGAGTTCTTCTCTCTCATGATGAACCAATATGCTGCTTCTCATATGATCCCATCCCCCTTTGTTAAAGGGAATATCACAATCTCACATCTTATGTTTGTTGATGATCTTATTGTTTTTAGTAAAGTGTCTCCTTCTGCAGCAGCAAACCTCAAGCATTTTTTAGAAAACTTCAAGCAGTTTACAGGTTTGGGAGTTAATTGGTCAAAAAGTGCTCTTTTTTGTGCAAATTGCAGGCAAGAGGAGGAAATGGCTATCTCTTCAATTTTAAATATACCGACTGCAAAGCTTCCTATTAAGTATCTTGGGCTACCTTTATCTTCAAAGAGATTGAACTTCAATGACTGCCTACCTCTTCTGTCCAAGATTCAGCAACGATTAGCAAGGTGGAAAGCTAAAGTATTGTCTTATGCTGGGAGAGTTGACTTGATCAAGTCAACTTTATCTTCATTTCATCTTTACTAGGCGTCTGTCTATTTGCTTCCTCAAGCTTTTCTGCATGCTCTTGACCGTCAGATGAGGGACTTCTTCTAGACTAATTGGTCATCAAATTATATTCATCCCATTGCATGGGCCTCCATTTGCAAGCCAGTAGCTATGGGAGGGTTTGGCATTCGATCCATATATGGAACCTCAAAAGCAGCCATCTTAAGGCAAGTGTGGAAGATTATTCTCAACAAGAACACTTGCTGGAATATGTGGGTCAATGCACGCTATCTCCGTGGTAAATCCATATAGGATGTTTCAATTCCATCACATGCCTCATGGGGATGGAAAAACATCTTAAGATTCCGGTCACTTGCTAAGAATCATGTTAAATTCCTGATTGGTAATGGTCATCTTGTTGGAAAATAGGTGAGCCATTCAGATAGGTTTCAAAAACTTTTGACCCACTTGATGCAGGAATCAACTATCTAGAAGGCAACAAACCCAATCCAGGATGCAATTCCTCAAACCCATAAACCATGTACAACAATATATCCTATCTAAAAGATAGAAAACAACACCTAAACATGCAACCACGAAATCCACAACATACAAGGATGTAGATTATACCTTTGGAGCTTAGTTGTGCTCTAATGGAGAATTTGAATTCTTTCTTTGATGATGAACACCTTCACTAATCAAATCAGAATCTCCAACACCCTTTGATCTTCCACGCTATGACCCGTATCAGATTCTCTTTTCTCAAGAAGATGGTGGAATCTCCAAGAGAAAGCCCTAAAGGAAACTGAAGAGAAACTAGAAGAGGGAAAGAGAGAGATGGATGTGTGCAACTCTTGCACTAAGAGTCTTGGGCGTGAATTCCAAGATGGGATTATGCATAGGACGTCCAAGGGCTCCTCTCCTCCTTTTATATCACTTAAGCAACCTCCTCTTACTAATTGAAATAGAAGTCTTACTTCCACTATAATTAGTTGCTTACTAAATCACAATTAGAAGTCTTACTTCAAATATGATTAGTAACTTCCTCTTTTACTAATTAAAATAGAAGTCTCACTTCCATTAATAATTAGTAACTTACTATTACCACTATTAGAAGTCTCACTTCAAATAGAAATAGTAACTTTCTATTTCCTTTTAGAGTTTTACTATAATTAGTATCTTTATAATATCTTGGGCTAGCATGGGGACCACTAGGGATTCCTTAGAAAGATGGCTCCAACTGGGACACGCGACTCCACATCTCATGTGCAATCCGGGCCCACAGTTAATTGCAAATAACTCCACCATATAAATGCAATTGAACTCCAGTCTTAGGAATATATTACATTGAAGACCCTAAACTTCCCAATTACCACAAGTAGGCCCCTCCATCTATATCCATGGATCAATTGGAACTGTCCATCAAATTAGATCCATATCTTATTATCCTTTAGCCCCAATTAATTATAGTGATCATTTGGTACCAATCCAATTAACTCTTAATTGGAATGGGTGCGCACTTACCAATGATAAATCCATTAATTGGCACAAGGGGATATTAAAGATAGATTCCGTCTTGACCATTAAGTCTCTGAATAGCTCTGTCAAAGACCACTCTGTCTATAGACATCCGGTATTCGCTGCCTTTCTGCTCAATGCATTTGCAACCACATTCGCTTTCCCTGGTTGATACTTTATCGGAAAATCGTAGTCTTTGATGTACTCCATCCATTTAGTCTGCCTCATATTCAAATGTTTCTGCCAAAACAGATACTGGAGACTCCTGTGATCTGAGTGAACCTCGAATTTCTCTCCATACAAGTAATGTCTCCACATCTTCAGTGCCATAACCACTGCGGCAAGCTCCAAGTCATGAGTAGCGTACCTCTTCTCATCCTCTTTCAGCTGTCTGGATCCGTAGGCTATTACTTTTCCCTCCTGCATGAGTACGCAACCCAATCCAATGCCTGAAGCATCTGTAAAAATCACAAATCCTCCATTTCCCGTAGGTAACGAGAGAATAGGTGCCGTTGTCAATCTGGTCTTCAGCTCCTGAAAATTCGCTTCATATTGCTCCGTCCAAACAAAAGGAACATCTTTCCTCGTCAATTTAGTCAATGGAGCTGCAATACTGGAGAATCCCTTCACGAATCTTCTGTAATACCCTGCTAAGCCGAGAAAACTCTTGATCTCTGACACTGACTTCGGGCTCTGCCAACTAACCACTGCTTCAATCTTCGCGGGATCTACTGCCAAACCTTCCTTAGAGATGATGTGTCCTAGAAAGGACACTTGCTCCAGTCAAAACTCACATTTACTAAGTTTAGCATAGAGCTGATTCTTCCTCAAGATCTGCAATGAACTCCTCAAATGCTCTGCATGTTCATCTCTGGACTTCGAATAGACTAGGACATCGTCTATGAATACGACCGTGAACTTGTCTAAGCATGATGCAAAGATTCTGTTCATCAAGGCCATAAATACTCCTGGCGCGTTGGTCAGCCCAAATGGCATAACCAAGAACTCATAATGTCCATATCTGGTCCTGAAGGCTGTTTTCTGCACATCTTGATCCCTGACACGTATCTGGTGATAACCTGATCTCAAATGTATCTTGGAGAAATGTGTGCTCCCTGCAACTGATCAAAAAACTCGTCTATCCTGGGTAAGGGATACTTGTTCTTGATCGTAACCTGATTCAGTTGCCTGTAGTCTATACACATACGCATCGATCCATCGTTCTTCTTCACGAAGAGAACTGGTACACCCCAAGGTGATACACTGGGTCTCACAAATCCTTTATCCAAAAGGTCCTGCAATTGAGCTTTCAACTCTCTTAGCTCTGCTGGAGCCATACGATAAGGAGCCTTCGATATCGGTGCTGTCCCTGGCTTGAGCTCAATCGTGAAGTCAATCTCCCTAACTGGTGGTAATCCAGGTATTTCCTCCGGAAAGACATCCGGAAATTCACACACAACTGGAATATCCTCCACCGCTCTGGACACTGTATCCTCCGTAATAAAAGCTACATAGCCCTCACATCTACTCATAATCAATCGTTCAGCTCTCAAAGCTGAGATGACTCTAGTGGACATGGGTTTCCTCTCCCCAATAATCTCCACACTATCTGCTAACACTTGCAATCTTACTGTCTTGTTGAAGCAATCCATAACTGCTCTGTAGGTGGATAACCAGTCCATACCTAATATCACATCAAAATCCTTCATCCCTAGGATGATCAAGTCTCCAGATAAGATAAAACTCCCCACCTGCACTTTGCAAGCTGGATAATAGGATTCACACTGTACAGTCTTCCCTAAGGGAGTACTAACAAGCAATATACAATGCAATGGAGCTATATCTCCCACCAAGCATGCAGCAAAAACAGGTGATACGAAAGAATGCGTGGAACCAGAATCAAATAAGACTCTAGCAGGTATGTCTGAAATAGAGAGTGTACCTTCCACCACTCCTCCTGTCTCCTCGCCTTCCTGCTGGTCTAAGGCGAAAAGCTTCCCATGCATCTAGGGCCTCTGTTGCTGCTGCTGACCCTGCGGTCTGTACTGTGCATACTGCTGGCCCTGTGGCCTCTGCGGACCCTGAGGTCTGTACTGTCCTCTAACCTATGGTGGCGCTGACAGTCTAAGCTGCTGAGGTGCCCTAGGTGGCTGCTTAGGTGCCTGCCTCAAAGGCTGCGTTGCCAATGGGGGTCGAGGAGCTGCATTCCTCACACCCTGCCCTTGTGCCGAGGGCAATCTTTCCTCTGGTGGTCCATCGAACCACACTCGAAACAAGCCCCCGTCTTCCATCTGCAGGTCGCAATAGTATGCGAGTTCTTGCCACAACGCTCGCAGTAAACTCTGCGTATCGGATCAAATTTAGGCCTCTTGCCTTGCTGCTGCTGATATTGCTGCTGAGGACGCTGCTGGTACTGCTGGTACCGATGGTACTACTGTGGGCGCTGCTGAAATTGCCCCAAACCTGGGTTCCTAACTGGTACGGGTACGGCCTGAAGCTGCTGTGCATAGAGGGTCTTCTTCCGAATAGACTCCTCGGCCCAATACGCACGCTTGAGGTTCTCCTCATAGGTAACTAAGGTAACAGAGGTCACCTCCATTTGAATATCGGGTCTCAGTCCCCGAATAAACCTCATCACCTTGTCCTCCTCAACACGAACCAAGGACGGATCTGCACTGGATCCTCTCCCTGAACCAACGACTCGAACTCTATCAGCTTCTGAGCCTGAATGTGGAGTGGAATATATTTAGCTCGGAAGAGTGTCTGAAATGACATCCAAGCCTCCGCATCCTCAATCGTGTCATAAGGTGTCATGACCGATTTCCACCACAGCTCTGCCACTCCGCGGAACATGTAAGATGCTAACTGCACACGCTCCCGTCCTGAACACTGGAAGACCTTGAAGATCTTCTCCATCTACACCACCCATTCATCAGCATCGAGGGGGTCCTCATTCCCATAGTACATTGGTGGGTTCCTCTTCTTGAACTTGTCATAGATGTCATTCAAGTCAATCACCCTAGGAGGTATGATGACTTGAGGTATCGGGGCTGGCCTTTGCAAGAATTGCAGCATCTGCGTCTGGAAGGTAGCCTGATCTTCCCTCTGCTTGTTCTGCTCTTCCCTCTGCTGTGTCTGAGTTTGAGCCTGTGCTGTTTGAGAATCTACAAAGGCTTGCATTAATTGTTTGAATTTAGCCTTTGCTGATCCATCTCCACTAGACCCAGCCTGATCGTTGTTCTGAGTAGAACGAGTGTGTCCTCAAGCCATTCTGCAAGATAAGAAATGTTAGTCCTATGAGACTCAATCTAACATACAAACTATACAATTTACACAAGCTAAGATACCCAAAGAAAACCCAATCCTCACACGTCTTAAGTTTCTACTTGTTTTTAATTTAAAAACCAGTATGCTCTGATACCAACTTATCACGCCCCCAAAAGTGAAACCGGGGTTATGCGTGAGATTAGGGTCAATTTAAAACTTTTTTCCAATGATAATCACATTTCACTTGCCCTAATCGTGTCCCATCTGGATCGAAGACCGCTGTGAGGTATAAACATTTCTTCAAATATATAAAACAATTAGCGGAAGCTTCATAAAGCAAGAGGTATCTTAAAGATGTATAGTTTAAGAGCAATATACTGAATAACCTAATTAGGGTTAAAGTTTAAGACTGTTACCAAGATATTAATTACAAGTAAAAGGGCCACACTAAACTAGGCCTAAACAAAAGCATAAAGTAAACAAAAGATGAAGCTAGGAGGATAATCGTGAAGCTCTCATGTACAGGGTCGTCACAGCTATACAATGTCGTCCGTACTATACTCTAGGAAGTCATCAGGCTGATCTGCCTGAACTTCTTTTGTCGCCTCCTCCTCCTCGGGGTAGTAAAGCTCGGTACCTATGCACCAAGAGTAGCATCATCAACACAACGGATGACAAAGCAATAGATATATAAATCACCATAGATATGCAGTACTAAAGAGAATGAACGATAAACATGATTATAAGATATGCATAGCACTCTGATCGAAAGAGATGCAGTGCATTCGAATCATAAACAAACTATCAAAGTAGGCGGTCCACATATGCTAATAACTCGTAGCTCTAGTAGCTCAGGCTCCATGAGCTCTGGCACTGTCTCACTTCAAGAAACAAACCACCCGTAGCTCCAGTAGCTCAGGCTACAAAAGCTCTAGCACTGTCTCGCTTGAGGAACATCTCGTAGCTCCAGTAGCTCAGGCTACAAAAGCTCTGGCACTATCTCGCTCGAGGAATAAACAACTCTTAGCTCAAGTAGCTTGGGCTCCGTGAGCTCTGGCTCTATCTTGCTTAGAGGAACAAACAACTCTAAAATAGTAACAGTCCTCTCACAGATGGTGCCCCAACTGTGTTGAACGTTAACAGTTGAGTGGTGCCTGACACAAAGAATCCTAAAGACATCGGTGAAGGGCTAGGCTTCTTGTACGAACAAGATTCAATAACATTAGAGAACTACTTTATTCCAAATCAAATCAAACCTCAAACAAACATCAATAGTAGTCCTCTTTAAGCCTGACAATCAAAGCTCCCTAGCCTCAACACTTCAAACGAACATCGACACAAACGAAATAGGAAAGGGGATCCTAAGTCCATCATCTAAGTTCTCAAAGTGATCCTCCAATAAAATAAAGCAAACAAACTAAGGAACATGCTCATCACATGTAGACGATAGTACCCGAAGGTACAGTTCAGAATCGAAAACAATAAACAATCCAATCCTAAGTATAATGTCAATCCTGTAGCATCGTACCACCTATTCAGTCAACGAAGGGTTTAGGGTTCACGATACTCGGACGAACCATCTTCGTGCATAGATTTAAAGAAGAGTATCTCGTTGTCCCATACCATTCAAAATTGAACTAGGTTGGATCTCGATACAACCGGATCAACAATGACGAACGTCGGCTCAAGACGTCCTCACAATAAGTCAAATGAGTCCAAAAAGGGGTATCCAAAGTTTCACCAAAGTCCACCTCAAATCAGGTAAAAATCCCTTCACAGAAGGAAATCGGCAGAAGGCCCGGTCGACCCCACCCTTGGCAGGTCGACCTGGTACACAGTGGGGTCGGTCGACCTGCCATGGGCCAGGTCGACCCCCTTCACAGCAGCCAGGTCGACCGGCCTGTTGCCAGGCCGACCTGGTGACTTGCAGAAACAGAGCAGGAGCTCTGTTTCTGTACTGAAATGGGCTCTTCCCATTCCCTATCATCTTGGACCTGATAAACAATCTATATGGTGATAAAAACACACTAACTACAATACATAAAACTAACTAATCAAACCATTAATCTCTAAATCCATTCCATTCAATCTATAAACCATTTTATCATGTTTTCAATCTACTAAGGTATCAATTGAGCCAAGATGATCTAACACATGGTTTTCTCAAGCAAATCAAGGTAAACAAACATATCAAGCATTAATATAACTATTTACTTGCCTTGGTGATGTGCTAAACTAACAATCAAGAAGAACGTGGGTGAAAACCACTATAAGAAGCTCCAAATGAAGAAGACAACTCTCCAAACCCAACTTGCTCCTACAAATGCATGCCAAGGGTCATGGTGGGTCTCCCTAATCCATTTCTAACCAATAAGGAAGAAGGTGAGATGGTTTCCAAGCTTTAAAAGCTTACCTTTAAATGGGTTGTGGGTGAAACACTTAGAAAAGTGTATGGTTGTGCTCTTGGAGACTTGAGGAAGATGATGAGTGGATTCGTTTCCTTCGCCGGAGCTCTGGTGCTCGCCGACGGAGAAGAAGAAGATGAAAGAAAGGAAGAGAAAAAGGTTCGGCTGCTACTGTGTGGTTGTTGAGTGAAATGAATGAAATGAAAGAGAGGAGTAAAGATGGTTTGATGACCTAATTTAAGTAATTGGGTTTTGGGCTTGGGCTTTGGGCTTGGTTGGGCTTGGGTTGATGGGTCAAGTTCCGGGTCGGCCTACATGTTCAATTGATTAATTTCGGGTCTCTTCGACGCGTCGAATCGAAACGTGACAAAAGACTAAAGTTCATGAAATGACGAAACCTACCCGATGCACCCAAACTCACAAAACTCATAATCTCATAAATTCCCTGAAACCCTACCCAATTAGCAAAACGACTCTCTATCCTACCCAAACGCACTCCGAATTGTGCGAAACTTCGCACACGAGATTCGACGTCAAACCCAACTACTTAGACTCACTAGACTCTAAACACACTTACTAACTAATCACACAATTAATTATAATTAATAGGCCATTAGGGGACGAGATGTTACAGAGAGTTTGCCTGCTAATTTAGTCCAAGCGCAAAGGGATTACTTTGGAGCCCATACGTATGAGAGGACCGACATTCCTGGATCCTTCCATACTGAGTGGTTCAAGATTGCAAAGCAATCAAAGATTTGAGCTTCTCTGGAGAGTTTTCTGCATAGTTCAATGATTTGTCTTTACTAAATAAGGTAATCTTTGCCGTGGGGCTGGAGATGGATGACTTCTGTTGTTGTTTGCTTGCTTACCCAAATTACATCTAGGGAGTTGCACTGCTTTAGTAGCAGTATGATTTAGTTTTGTTACATTTCTCCTTTGATATTCTATGTCAAAGAAGTTCCAAGCATTTCTCTCAGAACTTTTTCTTTAGACTATATTGGATGTTTCATGAAGGTTGATTTACCCTAAATTGCTGATTGTTGTGATACATATTTCCTTCCCTTTATATCTTAAATGGCATTTATTTACGTCTGTTCTATTTTGAGCAGTGTTTATGGCCTCCTCAGCCAGTTTCCATGGAAAAAAATAAGCTGAAACATTCTCCTTGGAGTCCTTTAGGGGACATAACCCACTTGGACTTTTTGGAGGGAAGTAAATTAACCCCATCAGGGAACTGTTTAATTGAACAGTTCTCTGGCTAATGTTCAGGGTTGGTTACTTCTGAAACTTATTAATTTATCTGATTTTTCTCAAGGCCACCTGAAGTGTATCATTGAATTGTTGGCAGGATGTTGTGTTTTGCTGCATTTTGTTTCTTAAGTTCCAAGCTGCTTTTTTTTTCCCTTTAGAACTATTATATGGATTAAACTGAATGATACATTAGGGTTTGATGTGGATGCCTTTGGATGCATTTGCGCTTCTGTTTCTTATGTTCCAAGCTTCTTTTTTTTTCTTCAGAACATTATATGGATTAAACCGAATGATACATTAGGTTTGATGTGGATCCAGTTGCCCTTTTGTTTCTTATGTTCCAAGCTTTTTTTTTTTTTTTTCCTCTTTAGAACTATTATATGGATTAAACTGAATGATACAATAGGGTTTGATGTGGATGCCTTTGGATGCAACCATTAAATTTTGATCACAATTGGTATCTCGTGATAGTTCCAGTTAATTTTGTTTCTTGTAAGACTTGGTGAAGTAATAAATTTATGGTGCTTAGCTATATGATGCAAGATATATTTTTTTATTTATATTCACAGATGTTGGCCAGCCTGATTCAGTGAACCTAAGAGAAATGACTGAAATTTGATAATGTTTATTTTGAATCTGTTAGGTGTCTATACTAGCAAGGAATTTCATGTTTGGTCCCCTGGCTAGCTGGTCAGCTGGTTAGGGACTTATATAGCGGGCATGGTTGTGTGAGTTTGAGTCCCTTATGAAGTAAAATAAAAAGTTATTTCATGTTTCAAGTAGATTGCATAAAGGTATGTGGTAGTGAAAATGGGTGTTGTGCATGCATCATTAGAATGTACAATCTGATTCAATTGACCTTGAATTCCTGTGTTGAATACATGTCATTCAATGCAAACAAACTTGTCCTAAAGTGTACAATCTGATTCAATTTCCCATGGATAGATCCAGAAAGTTGAATAGACAAATTCTATCGAATTAGTTTGTAGGATATAAAATGTAAATTGGTTTGTTTACTTTGAAATTCAATTAGCCATAACATTCAGGGTAGTCCAGTTTTGTGAACCATGATTAATCATAAAAACAATGGATGTAGCCTAGAAACCAAAGCGATGATTAATATTGTAAGTGCAAAAAGTCTCGCGGACTTGCTTAGATGAATGTAGAACTTTTGGGAAGGATTAGCTGCCTGAAAACCTGAAAGAGGAGGAGAAATAAAGGATCAGAGACCATGGCTGTTGTCAGCGCAAGGCCCTCCAATGCCTAAGTTAGTGTTGTCCCTGAACAAAGGGTGAAGTGAGGTGGAGAAGAAGAGAGAAGATTAGAGTAAGGGGGTTCCCTTTGGCGTGTGAGCCTGTGTTTCCTCTCGTCTTTTAGCATAAAAGCATACCTTTGGGTTTTACCTCTTGCCTGTATATATGCCGGGAGAAGTTCAATCAGAAGCTTCCTTAGTAACGGTGGGTGGAAAGGGGATGTCCCATTTGCCCATACTTCGATCTCTGGTGGATGCGACCGTTCGACGTCTATCCTATCTGTCAGTTCGTATTGCAGCGTGACTGTCTTGTCATCTGACACCTTTACCGAGATCAGGAATGACCTTTACAAGGACGTACTGGCACTGCTGCTTAGATGAAGCACTTGGCCGAGGTGAAGCACTTAGCCGAGGTGAGCCTTCTGGCCGAGGCCAAACTAGGCGGTGCCGAGGTGGAGATGTATAGGCCGAGATCAAGACGATCTGAAGTACTACTGTTATTGTGATCAGCATAATCACTGTCATTAGAGAACCCCCCACACAATTGCCCCTAGCTCCGGAGCTCAGAGTTCTCCAACTCTGAGGTCGGGAGCTAAGTGTGAGAGGGATCCGGCGAGAGTAGTCTTTGATGTTTAATGGATTCCATCTTGGTGTCGGTAAGCGACGTCTGATCCATACCATGATGCTGCTTTATTTGCCCGAGATAGTCAATGGTAATGGTGTGCCCATGTCGCTTCGTCTTTTCAGGGTAATAAATAGCACGTCTGAATTTCTGCAGAAGACGAACTGGCGGTGCCACGCGCCATAGCCTGATTGGCTGCGCAATCATTATGATGAGACACGCGCAGCACTCGATGTGATGTTTCGCACGCGCCGTTTTTGAAATCCGAAACGGCGCCTCTGTCTTTATAAATAGGGACGCTTCTTCCTCCCTCCCTCATTTTTGCTGTTCTGAGAAGGGAAAGGAAATTCTGCAGAGAGGACTATTGGCGAAATCGCTGCTCTGCCCTAGAGATTCGTCTTTGCTAGGACCACGTCTGTAAGTTCCCCTTTTGCGTCTCTGTTCCATTTTTTTTTATTCTAGGGTTCCTTGCCTTCCATCCTCCGCTTTGTTTAAGGTTCCTGCACCTCTGTCTCTGTATTTTATTCTCCATCTTCTTTAGATTCTAGGATGGGAATCTATAGGTGTATGTTAGACACCCCTGCGGCCTTGGATGATTTCAGGGCTAGGTTTGGGATACCAGACGATGTTTTGGTTAGACTTGATGGCCTAGATGATGCCTTTGAGGGTCGGATCTTCTATGACGGCTGGATGCTGCTCCCCTTGGTCTCGGTGATCGAGGGTGGGGTCAGATTTCCCTTGCACCTTCTTCTCAGGATTTACCTCAGCAAGTGGAAGCTGTGCCCCTTCCAACTCATGCCAAACGGCTTCAAGGTCATCATGGGTACTGTCGAGCTCAATAGGATCCTTGGCATCGACCTCGGTGTCCATGACATCGAGGATGCTTATGACCTTTGTAAGTCCGCTGCGGACGACAACACATACTATCTTCGGGTAAAGGCGAAGCGGGATCCTTTCGTCCATGCCTTAGAAGATTCAAACAAGTACGTCGGAGACGACCGACTATTCGTCTCGGGCAATTGGGAGATCAGAGAGGCCGAGACCGAGCCGGGAAGGTTATACAAGGTCCTTTGTCGCCTTGGGACTCCTCCGAGTAATCACCGATACTTTTTGAATTACATAAGTCCTTTATATATATCTACCGAACTGACATTCTTTTGCACTATGTAGACGTTCAAGAGAGGAAGCGGGAGGCGCGCCGAGTAGGGTGGAAGAGGAAAAGTGCTTGGCTCAAAGAAATGAGGCGCTACCGAGGCCACAAAGGCCGAGCTGCCTTCGCTCTACTCGACTACGAGCCGAAGTATCAGTCATTCATCAAGAGGAGGGCAGAACTGGAATCAGCCTCAACGAGCTCGGAGTACCAAGAGGCTTTGGGTGCTAGGGCTTTTGCCTCTCCTTCGACCGAGCTCCAACGAGTAGTTGAAGAGTACAACTCACCTATCTAGGAAGAGAGCAGAGAGGAGATGCCGCCGTGCCGTCAACCCGCTGTCAGGGACCTGAGCGCGCTGGTGTTCTGGGGCCGATCTCATCCAACTCCCCCAGCTCCTCTGGCGTCTGCTGCTGTTAGAGCTCCGTTGGAACCCTCAAGCTTGGAAGGTCGGCAATGCACTGCCGAGGCTGCAGATGAGGGGGGGCGGGACTCGAGCTGAGAAAAGGGCTAGGACCGAGGCTCCAGTCGAGGATGTCCCTAGGACTTCCGAGGTATCACCTCCTGGGCCTGCGCCATGGAGACCTAGTCTTCAGATTGGTCCCGGGAGGCCCATCACAGTAAAGGACCAGGTTGCTGGAAATCTTCTTGTCATGGTGGCCCTCGCCGGTGCCTGTGCTCTGCCCAAGGATATGGCCAGGCACAGGGATGCTGATGACATGTCATTGGCACTGGCGTCAATGCAAGCGACTCTCTTGGTGAGTTTCTAAGTCTCCCACAAATTTGATCTCGGTAAAAGTTTCTCACAATATTTCTATCTTCTTGTAGCAAGTGCAAAGATCTCATGCACAATTGGATAGAGTTCGGCAAAATGGCACTAAGAGAGCGGAGGTGGAGGCACAGAGGAAGACTCTCGAAGCTGCATTGGAGGAAACCGGCAAGAGTGTGGCCGAGCAAGAACAACTGATCCGAAGTCTCATTGCCAGGAAGCTGCGAAGGCCGAAACCGAAGTGCATAAAAAGTTGATGGCCGAGCAGAGGGAAGAAGTCGAGGCCAAGCTCGAAGCTGAGACCAAGGTAGCCTATGACGAGGGAGTGGCCGAGGCGACAACCCTATTTGAGGCGCAGGTCCTGGCCATACGAGACAAAGTATGGGAACTTGGTTGGCCGGCGGCACTAGATAAAGTGGGCGTCCCCGAGGACGACCCGGCTTATAGAAACCCGGCCAAGTTCCCAAGCTCGGATCCAGAATCAAGTTCTACCCCCACTTCGATCGAAGCTCCTACTGTAGCGACTAAGGTTCCTCGTGCTTATGATGCCGAGGCAGACACTGCTGCTGCCTGAGTCTCTAATGTACTTTTATTTTCTTTTGGTTGGAAAATTTGTAATAGAAAGCAAACTGTAATCTAATTTGATATGAATACAATGAAATTTTTTGCCTTCAAATTGTGTGATGCTCTTTCTTTGGATGTTTTCTCCTTGCTCTTTCTGACTTTGGTTTCGTAATTGAGCCCTTCTCATGCTCCGAAGTCCAAGTATTTGAGTTCGGTCTTTCAATCAGAATAAGGATTTGTTTCCTCAACTCAAGAATTTAGTGTAGGGGCACCAGGTTCATTCGAGCTCAAATGGATGAAATTGTATGGACTCCTTTCATGTGTAGTAGAAGGTTCAATAAGGTGATAAGAGTACTTGGTTCCGCAACCGAAGTAAACGCCAGATGTTTTTAGCTGGATGTTGTATAGTTGATTCAAAACCACTGGGATAGCTGCGGAATCCCGTGACTCTACGTTTTGCTGAGCTGGTACCGTTACCGAGCTGAGGGGAGGGCCGAGCTCAGGTGCTAGGGGAAGTTGCAAAGCTAGGGTGATGCTGACCGAGGTGGTGCTGTTACTGAAATTAGGACAATCTCGATAGTACGAAAGTATCCCCACATTTGCCCCCTAATTCTTGGAAGTCAGGAGCTGAGCATTGTAATGGGTGAGCCCTTTTGAATGTTGGGTTTGCATAAGACTGGGTCCTGGTTGGTACTCTTACCGGATCTAGGATGATCGTGGTAGGTCCATCGAGCTCTATGACTCTTTGAAGCTGTACAAGCTAAGGCTATAGCTGGAGTTGCCCTGATCGAAAAAGAGGCGTCGACCTGCCATGATCAAAGGTGTCTGAGCGGAGAAAATTGTCCGGAATGCTCCAGGAAAAGATCAAACTGTTGTCGAGTTCCACAACTGCGGCACTTTGCAGTTGGTTCCGTAACCGAGCTGTAGATGGCTGGTCCTGTGACCGAACCGAGGCAATTGGTTCCATAACCAAGCTGACGCCGAGTTCCATAACTTGGCGATTTAAATGGCTGGTTCCATAATAGAGCTGATGGAGCTGGTCCCTTGACCGAGCCTAGGCAACTGGTTCCATAACCGAGTTGACGTCGAGTTCCATAACTTTGTGATTTAAATGGCTGGTTCCATAACCGAGCCGACGCCGTAACCGAGTTGGTGTTAGCGAGCCAGTGCTGTCACCGAGCTGATGCTGTAACCGAGCTGGTGTTAGCGAGTTGATGTTGCTCACTCCGAGGTTGGTGCTATTACCGAAGCTGTTGAGGTACCCACCGAGTTCTCTAACCTGGTGTTTCGTCTGTGCCTTCTGGAGGCAACTAAAATCGAGCTGCTTTCAGCCTGTTTTTTTAAAGTCGAGGATCTGTCGATGACGACTTTCCAAGATGAACCAAGGGATTGTCCCTATGGTTGTTCTTCTGTATCAGTGACTTTTTCTTTATCTTCTGTTCCACAGTTCGGTTGCGCCTAAGGGGCGAAACTAGAGTTGCCGCCCTTTCTCGTAGCTGCTGTTGGAGGTGACGAATCAACTCATCTTGCTCTTGGATAACAAGGTTTCGGGCTCTGATACCTGTGAGGAGAGAGTCAGCATCATCATCTTCACTGTCAATCCGGTGATGCGACTGACGAGATTTGGATGGGACTGGAGTTTTATCTCGCTAGGTAGGCTCCAGTTGAAGATCGTCTTGTCGGAGTTGCTTCAGTTGAAAGTTATTATGCCTAGGAGGTGCTGTCATCCCCCCTGAAGGCGAACCTAACTGAGACACAGGCCTCTCGACGCCTGTTGGACCAGATCTTGCCCGGGATCTCATCTGGCGAGGGACCAACGGTTGCTCTTGCAACACAAGTGGTGGCGGTGGTAAGGCCTTTGATGATTCTCCGCCCTCCTTAACTTTCAGAGGCATGGCGTTTTTGTATCGTTCCCACAGACGACACCAATTGTAAGTGAAAAAAAGTCTCGCGGACTTGCTTAGGTGAATGTAGAACTTTTGGGAAGGATTAGCTGCCTGAAAACCTGAAAGAGGAGGAGAAATAAAGGATCAGAGACTCTGGCTGCTGTCAGTGCAAGGCCCTCCGATGCCTAAGTTAGTGTTGTCCCTAAACAAAGGGTGAAGTGAGGTGGAGAAGAAGAGAGAAGATTAGAGTAAGGGGGTTCCCTTTGGCGTGTGAGCCTGTGTTTCCTCTCTTGTCTTTTAGCATAAAAGCATACCTTTGGGTTTTACCTCTTGCCTGTATATATGCCGGGAGAAGTTCAATCGGAAGCTGCCTTAGTGGAGGTGGGTGGAAAGGGGATATCCCATCTACCCATACCTCGATCTCTGGTGGATGCGACTGTTCGGCGCCTATCCTATCTGTCAGTTCGTACTGCAGCGTGACTGTCTTGTCATCTGATACTTTTACCGAGATCAGGTACTTTTACCGAGATCAGGAATGACCTTTACAAGGACGTACTGACACTGCTACCTAGATGAAGCACTTAGCCGAAGTGAGCTTTCTGGCCGAGGCCTAACTGGGCGGTGCCGAGGTGGAGATGTACAGGCCGAGATCAAGACGATCCGAACTAGTATTGTTACCGTGATCAGTATAATCACTGTCATTAGAGACCCCCCCACACAAATATTAAATAGCAAGGCTGAATTTTGAATTGTTGGGAAGCTAAATGACAACATGAAAATGCCTTCATTCTAGAGGGGTGATTAATGATCTTCATAATAATCATAGAAATAACCACTTATGCATATCCCTTCAAGATGTTAATGAATGCGTTTTCGTCATCTGTGTTGTGGTTTTGATTGTGGTCAAAACTGTTGCTAAATGTTGTTCATACAACAGTTTCGGCTCTGACTGAAATGATTCTGTGGATTAAGCCCGTTTCATTAAAGCTGTTAAGGAGAGTTAGGTATGTAGCTTTTACAGGATGTACTTTGTTCTGGGCATGGATTTGTTTTTGTAGAATAGAAAAGGGGAGGCTAGGATAAGTCCACACACTGACTAGCATGGGAAGGGCATGCCTAGACTAAACAATAGAATAGCCCAGGCCATGGGGCTGATCTAGAAGCATGCAAACACTTGCCCCCAAAGGTTTCCCAAAGACATAAGTGGATGCAAAAAAATTTGGCATCCATCTTGTCACATGAGGTACTTGTCCAATCCGTGAATGTCATATGAGTCTTCAATATATATGGGCTGGTGGGAAGCGCAGGTGGGGCCCTGCAAGACGGCCTGTTCCTTGTTTGAGGTATGCTCAACCATCCCTTATATTTCTCGGCCTCTACCCATCTATTTGTGTGTGGTAGATTGGCCATATAAAGAATTTACACATACGGTCTATCTGTTGCCATATAAACAGTACATTGGTCATGTTGGTTTCTGTTTTAATGGACAACATTGAGGTAATTAAAATTGTTATCTCTGTCCATGATTATTTACAAAACAAACCATATTTTCTCTCTGTCCGTCATCATCATGAAAGCCTTATTGACACAAGCAATACACCATCAGGCCTAGCTAAGGGGGCCATATCCACTCAACAGGGGTCTTACATGTGGTTCCACAGTAAATAGGGTTTTAGGATTACATTTGTTAAGAAGGTTCAATAGGGTTCTGACTTCTGAGTTTTGAGTTTGGTAAGAGTCTAGGAGTCAAAGTCGTGGTTGAGTTGTAGGACTATGAGCACAAGAAGGGGGGGTTATCCAAGCCTCCCTATATAATTATGTGTTTTTTGTTTGAATTTTATTGCATTCACTGCAAGTATTTAAAATTTGGTGTTTTCTTCTCGGGCATTTTTTGGCATTCCAGCTAAGGGGTTGGCCCTTGAGAGACTTGCACATGGAGGTAATTGTAACTCTCGCACATGCAAGGAGTGATAACTCATACATGCGAGGTAATAAAAACTCGCACATGATAACTTGCACACGCGAGGTAAAAAAAACTCAAATATCCAAGGAGTGTGGGGCAGCCAGGTTTAAAACTTGGTCACTCCGGTGAGAATTGACGTTGCTTACCATTGGCGTAAGACGCCAATACCGGTGTTTTCTTCTTAGTTGAATTTTCAAATCTAGAGGTGATGAGTCCTTAGTCACGTTGCTAATGCAAGTTTCCAACTGGGATTTGGGAGTTGAATTCTATTCTATTCTATTCTTTTTGGTAATGGAAATGTCCAATTGATGCAAAATTAGATACATCTGATGTGTTATTTGATCTCTTGTTAGGCTCCGTCCCGAGTTAATTTCGATTAACTCTAATTAATTGAGCTTAAGACTAATTAAGCCGGTTTAAATGACTTAATGGTGATTTCTCACCAAATGAAGTCGAATTAGCCTAATGTAGGCTTAATGAAGTGTTGAACAAGATTAAGAACTAAATTGAATCAAAATGGAGCTTAAACAAGCAAATGAAGGACTTGTGTATAAATACGGATTTGTACGTATTTTGTCGGATACGGAAACTCGTGATACCCACATGTGTATCTCGACAAGTACGATAACTTTCATAAAAGACTTGAATTGATTCGATGAATATTGGATCAAATAGACCTTCATTGACTCAAAATATAAATGAAAGGACTTAAGGGGGGTTTTATGCAAAAATTCTCTTATATGAGATAAGATGAACTCTTTTTTTAGTTCATTCATCTCCTGTAGCCTGAGACAGCCTCCGTTTCATCATTTTCTTCCTCTGTTTCCATTCTTTCTTCCATTTTCTCTTCATCAAAGGTGGATTTGAGGTGAGCAAGTTAAGAGGACTTCATCTTCTTCCTCTTCATCATCATCTTCATCAATTTTCTTGAGTTTTGATTCGAATTAAAAGCTTCAAAGGGAGGATTTTATCTCAAATCCAAGTTAATCAAAGACCAAGCTTCATCTAAGGCAAGTGTATACCTATGTTTATGTTTGTTAAGGTGTTTTCATGGCTTTTGATGGAAAGAATTTATGGATAGGATGTTAGGGTGATGGATGGAATGTAAATAAGGGAAGAAAACTCAGTTTCAGCAGTCTGAACCTGAAATGGGCCAGCCGGATTGGGCCTGCCCGAGTGGGTCGGCCCATTGGGCCAACAATGCCAACTTTGAATGGCCATAACTTTTGACCCATATGTTCGATTTTTGAGTTCTATATATCGTTGGAAAGCTCTTGGAACGTAGAAACCAATGGTATACACCTCTTAGTGAGCATAGATTGGGAGATGAAGTGGATATGGGGACAAGTATAACCGAGCCTTCCTAGGTCGACCTGGCCCACTGAGAATTGTCCGGAAAGTGTAGATTAAGTCCGAGTTTCTTGGATTAGAAAACTTAAGCATTGAGATTAATGTTAATCGTGTTTATACCATCCTAAGTGTTAACGAGGGTTATCCTAATGCACAAATACCTAAGTAATATCATCAATAGTAAAACGTGCATCGATAACAACCGTTCACTTACAGGTGGGTTAGAGGATTAGTTTAAAGTGAAATTGAAATTAATAGGAATTGTTAAAGGGTCTGGCACTACCTAATGGTTTCCGAACTCATTATTGAATGGAATTGAATGAATTGATAAACGAACTGAATGAAATGAGAAATGAATGAAATGACTATTCCTACTGCAGTAGATGAGATTGGGGTGTTCCGGAGCCCGTGGTGACACCAGTGATCTCTGATCAAGACACTGGGAGATCTCACCTTATTTGGACCGAAAGGTCATTGACTGAAAAGTCATACATTGAAAAGTCATTAATAAATATTGAACCTAATGAATAAATGAACATGAAATGCTTCCTTTTGGAAGAATAGAATGGAGTTGAAACCATTGCTAGTGTAGTTGCCATATTATTGTCGTTGTTATTTATGTTTCTTATGAATTGTTTAGCTCTATTAAACAATGAACTGCTAGGACATTATGAACATGCTATAAATGTATGTATACCTTGTTGAACCGTCGTGTTCACGATATTACTGATGATGTTACAGGCTCGGTTGCCCGTGCTGGTCCCTCCGAGACCGTCCCGCCAGCGGAGGAGGCCCATTCGCTACCTCCAAGAGGTCTAGCCGAATGAACGTGATTTGAGAGAGGATAACATAGAATCTTTTGGGAACTTTTTATAAACTGTTTTTACTATTTATTTTGGTATTGTAAGTATGTAAATGATGTCCCCTGCATTGTATTTTAAATATGCAGTGGTTGATGATAGAAAAACTGAAACGATGTATAGTGAACTTTACAATTCAAAGTAAATAGTCTTATTCATTTTGATACATGGTTGTCAATGTATTTTATTTATATATTCCGCACAACTGTACATTGACAGGTATTATGCAAGATCCCTTGTAGATTCGTTTTAACTTCGGTTATTTCGGATCTACGGGAGTAAGTATGATTAACATCGCGACCCAGGGGTTAACCCTAATGACTCTGATCTCGGGACCGGGTCGTGACATACTGATTGTATGGTATCAGAGCCTAGTTAAAAGACTAAGTTAAGAAACTTTAAAAAGACTTAGCAAAGCTAGGAACGAAGTGAGAAATGTGTGGTTCGAACAAATCCAACTATGGATTTGTGTTTACTGCTTTCACTATATGTGATGTATATGTGATATAACTGAGATGGAAGTGTCTAGATGTATTCTTACCTTCCTTATTGTTTACAGTATGGCATCCGGATCAGGATCGGGATCGGGATCTGGACAGGGACAGGATGATTTTGTAGAGATTGTCCCACCTCCCCCTCCTAGGCCTGACTCAGATGCGCGCTTTACTGCTATTCTGGAGCAGTTAACCCCTTTTTGCCATGAAACTCAAATGGGTATGCAAGCCCAAATGGCTTCTATGTTACAAGTATAGAGCCAAATGCAGGCTCAGATGCAATCTCCACCCTTAATACCAGTCCAACAACCACATGTTGAGACACAAGTGGTATTACAGCATAAGGACAAGGACCCTCATGCTATCTTTGAACGGTTCCGGAAGAGGGGAGCCACCAAGTTCCATGGAGATGAGGATTGCATGAAAGCAGATGAATGACTAGAACACATTGAGGATGTGTTTGAGACAGTTGTCTGCACTCAGAAGTAGAGAGTGCTACTCATTTCCACCATGTTCCGAGGGGCAGCGAATGTGTGGTGGAAGAGTGTCAGAGTTGCCTTCAAGGCAATGCCAGCAGAGGGCATATGGGAGATTTTCCGACAGCAGTTTCAGCGGAAATTCGTCCCAGAGCATGTGCGGCAGCAGAAAGAGGCAGAGTTCTTGACCTTGAAGCAAGGTCACATGACTGTGGCTGTATATGTTCATACTTTTCTGCAGCTATCTAAGTATGCCATTGAGCTTATTGATACTGAAGCCAAGAAGCTGAACAGATTCCTCTTAGGCCTAAATCCGGAATACAAGATGGTCGTATTGGCTGGACAGAAGCCTATGACATTTGATTAGGCCGTTGATAGGGCCTACACAGCAGAGGAAATCCAGAGAGAGAAGGAAGCAGAGAAAGAAGTTGAGACCTTGAGCACCAAGAGGAGTGGTGATTCATAGTTTCGGAAGGGAGGACCATCTAGGTCCAAGAGGCAGAAACACAGATTCATTCCTAGACCTGATAGGAATGAGAGGAGGGAGATCAGACCAGTCTGTGCTACTTGTGGGAAATTTCACAGGACTGAGTCGTGTTGGAGGACGACCAGAGCATGCTTTATCAGTGGTTCTTTGGAACACATAATGGCATTTTGTCCGAGAGCTAGGAGAGATGACAGACCGCCTTATCAGTACCCAGCTCCAGGACAGGCAGCACTTCCAGCTCCTCCACCGAGATTAGCATTGCCAGCTCCTCCTCCTAGACCACAGCAGTCATAGCCTCCACGTCAGGGTCAGCAGCGTCCATGGCAGAGACAACAGCCCAGACAGCAACAGCAGGCAGAGAGACCACAGATGGCTGGGATGGCTTGTGTCGTCAACAGGGAACAGGCTGATGTTGCAGCCAATGTTGTTGAAGGTACAATTTATGTTAATGATAGACCTGCTATTGCATTATTTGATCCCGGTTCTACGCATTCTTTTGTTGCACCTACATTTGCTTGTGATATGCAAAACCGGATCATGCGGTTAGCATATGATTTCACTGTGTCTACTCCTTTGGGGAGGAAAGTCGTATGTGAGTTATATATACCTCAGTGCACTGTTAGGATTGAAGAGGTGTCCATGCCAGCAGATTTAGTGGTACTAGCAATGAATGATTTTGATGTGATCTTTAGCATGGATTGGCTTGCGAAGTACAAGGCTTGTTTAGACTGTTTCCGCAAGATCATCACCTTCAGGGTTGATGAAGCCAATGCCAGTGTACTTTTTGAGGGAGTCAGAAAGAGATATGACACCAGGCTTGTTTCAGCACTCAAGGCTGAACGGTTGATGCAGAGTGGGTGTGAAGGCTATATTGCCTTTATCTCAGAGAAGAAGCATGTACAGGAGTTGAAAAATATTCCTGTAGTCTGTGAATTTCCAGATGTGTTCCCAGATGAGGTGCCAGGTCTACCTCCAGTTAGGGAAGTAGACTTTACTATTGAGCTTGTGCCTGGTACAGCACCAATATCTAGGGCACCATAAAGTATGGCACCATCAGAGTTGTATGAATTGAAAAGACGGATACAGGATTTGCTCGAGAAAGGTTTCATCAAACCTAGTGTCTCACCATGGGGAGCACCTGTACTGTTTGTAAAGAAGAAAGATGGCACGCTTCGAATGTGTATCGATTATGGGCAGATAAATCAAGTCACAGTGAAGAACAAATATCCACTGCCAAGGATCGATGAGTTGTT
This sequence comes from Cinnamomum chago, assembly GCA_038049695.1. Lineage (NCBI taxonomy): Eukaryota > Viridiplantae > Streptophyta > Magnoliopsida > Laurales > Lauraceae > Cinnamomum > Cinnamomum chago. The sequence continues at coordinate 40,403,239 of CP142455.1, forward strand.
TGATCAACTCCAGGGTGCAACGTACTTTTCAAATATTGATCTTCGATCTGGATATCACCAGATTCGAGTGAGAGATCAAGACGTACAGAAGACTGCATTCAGGACTCGTTACGGTCACTATGAGTTTCTAGTGATGCCTTTTGGTCTAACAAATGCACCTGCAGTGTTTATGGCTTTAATGAACAGGGTGTTTGCTTCGTATTTAGATCAGTTTGTCGTAATCTTCATTGATGACATCCTGGTCTACTCAAAGACAGAGATAGAGCATTCACAGCATTTGAGAACAGCCTTGCAGATACTGAGAGAGAATCAGTTGGATGCAAAGCTTGAAAAGTGTGACTTTTAGTTGCAGCAGGTTACATTTCTGGGGCATATCATTACCAGAGATGGGTTAGCTGTTAATTCAGCTAAGATTGAGGCCATTACCAATTGGCAGAGTCCGAAGAATGTGCCTGAAGTGAGAAGCTTCTTAGGGTTGGCAGGCTATTACAGAAGGTTCGTAAAGGATTTTTCGAAGATTGCAGCACCACTGTCGAGACTGACTCGGAAGAATGTTCCATTTCAATGGAACGATGCATGTGAGTCCAGTTTCCAGACTTTGAAGCAGAAGTTAGTGTCAGCCCCGATTTTAGCCTTACCCGAAGGAAGAGGAGGATTTGAGATTTACTCAGATGCCTCGGGTGTAGGATTGGGCTGTGTATTGATGCAGAACCGCAAGGTGATAGCTTATGGTTCGCGTCAGTTGAAAGACCATGAGAAGAATTACACTACTCATGATCTAGAGCTCGCAGCGGTGGTATTTGCATTGAAGCAATGGAGGCATTATCTGTACGGAGAGACGTTTGAAGTCCACTGTGATCACAGAAGCCTTCAGTACTTGTTTACTCAGAAGGATATCAATCTGAGGCAACGCCGTTGTTGACACCAAAAATGTCACTTCGCCTCTTTACACCAAAAGCTACATGGAGCCGCATCCTACCAAAAATAGGCAGGCGCCACTTCAAGCATCAGATCTTGTCAGAATCAAACAAAAACTGCAAGGTCATTCAAAACAACCAAAAGAGAGGTACACATGAAGTTTCGGGCCATTCCGACATCATTTGGCCTAACTTCACTTCTCCAATAGCTAAACAAGCGCTCCCGGCGACGGCAGAATCGGAGACACCAAATCTTCGATCGGGGCCTACGGATGTTCTCAAAATATGTCCAAAGGGCTCCACGTCAAGTCTCAAGTCAAACCAGCAACGTTTGACCCATCATCAACTCTCCAACGGCTGAATCAAGCCTACCAGCAGCAGAGCACCCCGGGACCATGGCACCCAATTCGGAGCTTGTGGATCATCTCAAAATGACTCCAATAGGCTCCTCGTCGAATTTCAGGTCAATCGGACATCGTTTGACCAGAAGTCAAAGCTCGACATTTCCCTTGCGGTGAAATAAAGGCAAGCGTTTGCATGACTCCAAATGGCTTCAAAACTCAAACGAAATCCTATGGTTGGTCGTATCTACTGATGAGGGAGTCACACGTCGAATTTCAGGTCAATCGGACATCGTTTGACCGAAAGTCAAAGCTCGACATTTCCTTCGCGGTGAAATAAAGGCAAGCGTTTGCATGACCCCAAACGGCTTCAAAACTCAAACGAAAGCCCATGGTTGGTCTTATTTAAAGCTCAAGAAGCTTCGCCTCAAATTTCAGGTCATTCCGACATCGTTTGATCCTGTTTCAGCTTCTGGCGGAAAATCAGCAGTTATGCGTTCGGCTTTTCCCGGAAAATCAGAAACTTTGCAAACCAATTTGCAAGGATTCTCATCAGGTTTTTCAGAGGGAAATCAAGCCAAATAATGTGGAGAAATTTCAGAGAAAATAAGCAAAAAAAACGGAAGCGAAAAACGACGAGAAACGGCAAAAAACGGGCCCCGGGAAGGGATTTTCCCCCCAGGGTCGCAGACCCCTGCGACCCTGGGCCATGGTCGCCGGCGACCATGGGCCCGGCGACCCTGGGAGGTCCGGGGTGCCGATTTGGCCCCGGGACCCCCCGTTTCATCCGTTTTCGCGAGACGAGTTGTTCTGTCCCTGTGATTTTTCCAGATTCAGGCTTTTGAGGCTCCAAATTCACTGATATTCATCAAGATCACAGGACTCCTTTCCATAACTTCAAAAACTTCATTGATCGCCAGCCGAACAACCAAAAAAGTGCACTTTCTGCCCGCCCGATCGTGAAATCAACTGGACAGATGCTGCCGGCCCGCTGGTATCAACCAATGTCTGAAACTACATGATCATCTGATGTTGATTTGCATAAGGATCATCGATGATTATCACAAAGGGGATTCCAAAAGACGCAACATGGCCCGCGACTCTTCAGCTACTAAGGCGGCCACTTAATGCTATCAATTGGCCCGTTTATGGCAAGTTAATGCAGTCATTAACCCATTATCTTGGACGGCCCAATCAGAAGCCTCTGTTCAAGAGTTACAAGTCCAAACAATCATGGCATTCAAGCCATGAAACTCCTAACATAATGGAGATTAAAGGCGATTAAATGCCCATGACTCTCCTCCGACCAATGAAATCCAAGGGGCAGGAGTTACAAAGCAAGAGACAATTAAACTTGTAACTCCTCCCTTAATGAGCTTTATTACCATAAAGGCTCATAAATCACTCCTAAAGGCTACCTAAAAGCCTATAAATAGGAGTCACCTCCAAAGTTTTCAGGACAAAGGAAAATTCTCAGAAAATTGCCTGAAGATCTGAAGCCTCTGAAAATCCAGACACTTTGCGAACGAAGAAACTCTGCTGCAGCAACCAACACTACAAGGTGATTGAAGTCCCTTGGGGGGGGCCACCCCCCCAAGGTTCCACCTCTGCTTCTATCCAACATGGCTAGACATGGCTCTTCAGCCCGTCTACTCGGCTTTTTATTGAACATAAGACCTTCTCTCGGTCTTTGTTCTCTAAAAATCTGAGGATATAGCCAAGCCAAGCGAATCCAAAGCATCTGACGTTCTCATTTGCATGGATGATGGCGGAGTCCATACATGACTCGCGACCGTCAATCTAAACGGGTCCCTCCCACAATCTCCTGAAAAGTTAGATTTTTCCTTTCTCGCTTTTCATTGTATTTTGTATTTTTTTTAAAGAGACAAAAAACCACAACTCTTGTCTTTCATTATTGATGAGAATTGTAAATCGGCTATAAACGCCACAAATCGGCTATAAACGCCAAAAATCGGCTATAAATGCCAAAAAATCGCCTTTTACGGCAAAATAAAAAACTGTCTCTTTTCTTAAATATATATGCAATGGAAACTTGAAAAGAAGTTGATTTCCTTTTTTACTTGCGAAGATTGATCTCCGGATCATCACTTGCAATTCCAAGTAAAATAGAAAATCTGGCACACCCACCCAAACACCCAAAAGCGTTGATGCACGCTCCGCCCTCCGGGGGCGAAAGGGTCGGACCAAACAGACTCCCACGTCCGCCGACGCCCGGTAGCGCCCCGGGGCCTGGAGCGCGTTCCATCAATTTGGCACACCCGGTGGGACCCGTTTACTTGAGAACACCGGATGCTTGGAATTGAAATATTCGCATATTATATCTTTGCTTATGTTTCATTTCCGAATTCCTTGGCTACCTTTTGGCTGGTGGCCTATGTTGGATTTCGCATGAGATGGGATTTTTTTTGGAAATGTCAAATTCTTTCAATCTATTTCCATTCTTTCTCTTTTCAAAAAAAAAGAAAAAAAAAGTTCAGATTTCTCGTTTTGGATTCAAAATTGAGAAACTTTGATCCTTTCCTTTCTGGGCATTGGCGCTCGCGATTATCCGCTGAGATCGGCTTGGATCGGGGATTGGGCCAGTGTTTCTCTTCGATGAGTCTGTTAGAGATTTCAAAAAAAAAAAAAAAGCAAACTTCTTTGCCTTGGATTCAAAATTGAGAAGTTTTGATCCTATCCTATCGTTCATCGCGCTTGCAGAAATGTTGAGCCTGTTCGACTAAGGTTTTGGATCATTGTTTCTTTTTGATGAATTCATTAGAATTTAAAAAAAATCAAACTTCTTTTCTTTTTGGATTCAAAATTGAGAAGTTTTGATCCTATCCTATCGTTCATCGCGCTTGCAAAAATGTTGAGCCTGTTCGACTAAGGTTTTGGATCATTGTTTCTCTTCAATGAGTCTAGTAAAAAAAAAAGAAAGACATAGACCGCTAAGGCCAAACCAACTGCGTTCTTTGATCTCGGTTGATTCAAGAAAAGCCTTGTCCAGAGTGTGGAGACAGCCTGACTGTTCGAGGCAAGGGTCCTCCAAACGGGTTCATTAAATAATCCTACCCTTACCTGGGGGCAATTCTATCAATTGTGATTTCATAAGACCGGGTTAGGAAGCCTATGTGTGCTCCCTTGTCTTTTAAATAAAAATTGTAAAAAAAAAAAACTAAACTTTTCAAAAAAAAAAAAAAAAAAAAAGAAAAAATCTTAAAAAAAAAAAAAAGCTTTCGTCATTTTTAGGTTCAGATCTGAGAAATTTTGGTCTCTTCCTTTCTGAGCACTGGCGCTCGCGATTATCCGTTGAGCCCGTGTTCAGATTGGAACATCATTTGCTCTCTTTGATGGACCTGATCTTGGCCTTTCAAAAAAAAAAAAAAACTCTCGTCATTTTGGATTCGGATCCGAGAAATTGTGGTTCCTTCCGGGGTACTGGTGCTCGCGGAAATCGTTGAGCCCGTCTTTGGATCGGGATACCACATGCTCTCCTTGATGAATCCATTTTGACATTTCAAAAACCAGAGGATCCCATCTCATGGATGCGATCTCCAGCATTTGTGTCTAGCGGTGCTAGTACACCCTTTCAGGGTCTACTGTATTCGCGACCGGCGCATTTGTAAAACTCCAACCTTATATTCTTCTTATCTCGAGCAAGCCCTGCTTCGCGATAAGTCGAATTTAGGTTTACAATTGCTTCTAGCAGTCACTGGGACGCTCATTTAGGGGCTCACTATACTTGCAATCAGAACAATTGTGCCCTCTATGGCTTTTGCCTTCCTCACGTCGCCTGGGTCATATCCCTTGAGCGATCTGAAAAGGCAAACCCATAGATTGCCTTTTTTTCCATTTATAATCATTATATTCTTGTGATTACTAATGGATCTGGTCTTGTTTCAGAAGTTTACTAACAATGGCAGCTTCCTTGACCATCACCTTCGACGAGAAAAAGCACCAGCAGATGCTTCAACAGAAACAGAATGTGCGCACTCATAAGCGCACTGCTAGTTGCCATAGCGTCAACACCACCAACAATTCACCAAACTCCGGGTCGACCTCGACTCCCCGGACTATTTTCTTTGGGACGTTGGGACCATTCCCACTTCCTGAAGAACAGGCTGCTCCCGCTAAGAAGCAGAAAATCGCCTCCCAATGTGTCACCGCCGTGACACCAAAGGCGACCCCCGCGAAGCCTCAGCCCGCAAACAGCCAGGTCCGTCCCAAGACTTGGTCCCCAGGGCCTTCACCGAAACAAAGGAGGTCCCGAGCATCTGCCAAGCCAGCATACCTGGCCCCGCTCAAAGAAAACCGGTTCTACCCTCTCTTCTACATGAAAGAGGAGAAACACATCTCTGACCTGACTCCCAGGTCAATTTAGCATCAACCAGCTTGTTCCTACAAGCCAAAAATCAAATCCTACATCACCAGGCCTCCCCAAGCGTCTGCTAAGGCCTGCAAAACTGCAGTTCGACCCTTCATCTCTACAGGGGCCGAGCTTGCACAATTCAAAGCCTCGCTGCAACAGGCGAAGGACCGGGTCCGCATCCTGTCCTTGCCTAACTACAAAGAAGACAAGCTCGGCTGCTGCGCCCGAGGGAGTACATCCTTCATCGTCAAGGCCCAGCCAGAGCTGACCGAAGCTCAACTCGCTCGTCGAGCACGCCGCCGCGCGTCATACCGACAAAAGAGACTAGAGAAACGGAGGACTCAACCTCCTACACTCCAAGTTTCCCAAAAATGGGTTGAAAAAGAAAGACCCAACCAAATTGCTGCTGTCCATATGGTTGGCAAAACCAGAAGACGCCAGAAGTCAGCAACAAAAATCCATGTCAGGCGTCCGGTGACCCGCAGCGTCTCCCGGACACGAAGACATAAAGAAAACTCTCCCGCTCCTTCAAGCCAAGGACATCGGAGTGACCACTCTTCGAGTTCTTCATCTAAAAGAATGAGCTCTAGCTCAGTCACCAAGACTGTATCCTCTTTCGACTCTCGAAGAGTGAACGTCTTGGTCACAAATGCTGAGCAACCTCCGCTACATGATGACGTAGCTGCACGCATCCAGCAGCTGGAACAAGGACAACAGAGAATAGAGGCCCTAATGGAAAACCTCCTTCTCACTATCCAACGTCCGCCAAACAATGAAGCTCCTCCGAGCCATCAAGGCGACGAAGAAAATGCGGAAAATAGTGAGTCACGCGCCCTTACCAAAAAGGACGTTGACGATATCCTCGCCAAAGCAAAAGAAGAGGATACACTAAAGGAGCATGGGATCAAGCCACCATATCCCTTGTGGATGGACTCAGTCCCGTTCCCTACAAAATTCAAGCAACCTACTCTCCTAACGTATACGGGGAAAGGTTCAGCCAGACAGCATGTCATCCACTTCAAGATCCTGACAGGAGCTATTGCGGATCAAGATGCACTCAAGATTCGCCTCTTTGCAAGCACCCTAAAAGGTACGGCCTTTGATTGGTACTCCACTCTTCTAGAGAACTCCATTCAGAATTGGACCATGCTGGAGACACGCTTCTTGACTCACTTCAAAGGTGAGGATCATCCTGTTACTATGGCTCAGCTCTGCAGCCTGAAACAGGGGGAGAATGAGTCTACATACGACTTCATTCACAAGTGGAAAGCCATGGCGTACAAATGCTCCGATGTGCTGCCACAAGCGTCGCTGGTCGACATCTGCCGAAATAACATGAGAGCCAGAATCCGCTCCATGATCATCGGCAACAAATCAAAGAACTTGGGAGAACTCCTAGAAGCTTCTATGGAGGCTGAAACGGTGATCAAAGACCTCAACAGTCAGAAGTTATCAAAGAAGGAGCCAACCGCCATTGCAACCTCTAAACCAAAGAAGAAAGAGGTCCTCAATGTGCAGACCAAGTCAACTCCTCAGCCACAAAAGAAGGCTGAAAACAAATCTGCCGGAAAGAGACCTGAACTCTCAGAAGCCTTCAGAGAGCGAGTAGAGAAGAAATACCCATTCGACGAAGATGTTGACGAGATCTTTGAAGCTCTCATAGCAAATGGCAAGCTCACCTTGCCTGAGCCAAAGAGGCCGGAAGATGTTGGCAAAACCAACGATCCCCGGTATTGTCCATACCACCAGATGGTGTCACACCCTCTCAATCAATGCTTTGTTGTGAGAGAAAAGATAAACGAGATGTGGAAAAACGGAGTCATCACCTTCGACAAAAACTATGGGTCCGCCTCCGTCAACATGATCTCGTATGGACAAACATCAAAATCACCAAAGAGGAAGATCACTACCTCCTTCAAGGTGATAAATGAAAGCGAAGCGTCCGAGGGGCTGCTTCCTTACCCGACTCCAGATGGACAACCCTTATGGGTACACCCTGATCTCCTAGAAGATGAAAATTGGGAGATCGTAAAAACAAAGCCGACAGCTCGACAGCGAAGGCAGGCTAGGAGACACCTTTTCAAGCTCAAAAAGCAAGAGAAGGCCCAACCAAAGCAAGAAGTCGATGAAAAGGCAGAGGCCTCCTCTACCGCTTCAAAGACCTCAAAGGCGGTAAGAAAATTCATACTCAGTGATTTCATGCCACCTCAACTCAAAGAAGAGGCCACGCAGGGGGCATCATACTCTTGCAACTCGGTAGTTGGATTCGCCATGGATGGATATGAGTCCAGCGATACCGACGACGGATTCGACAGCACTGACGAGTGGGAAGAATCCCTTGAGACAGGAGAATACCTCTCTGATGAAGAGTGGGTCCCTGATACTTATCTTATGCCAGTAATCTGGTATGACCCCTTACGGCCACAAGGATCCTGGTCTGATGATGAAGATGACCAAGCGGCTGTACAAGAAAATGTTGTCATTCCAGCACCCGTCGTTGATCCTGTGGAAATCAACCATGTTGAGCCACAAGGAGATGATGAAGAAGAAAACCTGGCTCCCATGCCTGGTCTTGCAGAATATGCGAGGATCTTGCAGCGTCTAGCTCTCGAACAAGAGCGCGACCGCGTCAACGAGCTTCCTCCCAATCCGGAGCCAGGAATCCCTGAAGACCCTCAGGTACCTTCTCCCCTAACTCCTGAAAATGGAGAAAATTATTGGATTGATGATCCTCTTACATCCGAGGAAGAGTCCGACTCCGAGCAGGCAACATCTCCCACTCGAGCTACCTGTAATGTTATAATTCAGGATCATAGCTCTTCCGAGGCCTCGTCTGATGATATCAGTTATACTCCGGCGACGCCAAGCAATATATCTTCTGAAGCTACCTCGTCTCACGAGACCTACACGGAGATAACACCCTCTCAGGTTTCTTCACCTGAGACTGTGACTTCAGAATTCACTTCCCATCCGATTGATCGTCATAAAGAAAACCCGGCTGGGGATGATGAAGGGGCCGACGAAGAAGAAAAGTTGCAGGAAGCTGTTCAGGACTTGCTCCTGGAAAATGCTCCATGCAACGCAATCACTAAGGATACTAGCTTAGCTGCAGGAACACCCCAAGTGGAAGAAGTACGACAGCCTCTTGAAGACAGTCTTCCAAATGAAGATTCTTCTCAAGAAGCTCTCGAAGTTGGTAGAGGCACCCGTTCTGGTCGGGACTACCATAAAAATTACAATACATCTTCCTTTACTTATGTAAACCCTGCTGGGAAAGATGTTATAACAGCCCCCAGTGGCAATAATGATGAACGCGCAGGCCCCAAGGAGGCTTTCAAGTATGACTTGGTTGAGCACTTCAAACACATACCTGCACGATTGCACATCCTAGATTTGTTACGAATGTCTCCACGCACTCGTGATAATCTCATTTCAGAATTGCAAAAACTGAATGAGGATGTTGACAAACATGCCCCGCAAGTCTTCCAAATTGAAATGGACTATCGAGTCAAAAATGCAGAAATTTCCTCAAAAGGAGAAGAGAAGAAAATTGAGGATCTTGCAGTAGATGTCTCTCGGTTCAAAAGATAACCAGTGCGACTATCGCCTTCACAAAGGAAGATCTCCTGCTTGGCGAGACAAAGCACAACCGACCCCTATACTTTACAGGATATATTAAGGAAATGCCGGTGCGCAGAATTCAGATTGACCCGGGTTCTGCACTGAATCTTATCTCCACTTCGGCACTCGAAGAGTTGGGCATTCCGCCCAGCAAGCTGAGCCACACATTTGTATCTATCTTTGGATACAATGGCAATTCTCAAAGGCCCATCGGCAAAATCAGGTTCAAATTGCAAATCGGTGATCTTATCTCTGAAGTCACTGTGTATGCAATAAAAACCCCGTCATGCTACAACATCCTTCTCGGACGCCCCTGGATACACGAGAATGGAATTGTTCCTTCAACACTACATCAATGCATCAAGTTCATCGGCAATGATGGCATGATACATCGAGTCTTTGCGGATAGAAAACCTTTCAAAGGGAAAGAAGTCCACTTTGCAAACTCTCAGATGTATGAAGGAGAAAAAGAAATAGAGGAAATGACGTCTTCCGCCAAAAATCTCCTTAAAGATAAAGGCAAGGCTCCTCAAAAATCACCGGAAGAAAATAAACCCTCTGGAAAACCCGAAGAGAGCAGTCAATCTCCTTTCGTAGTCTCCCTCAAGACTCCAAAACCTTTGGTCATTACAACTAAAGGGAAGAAGGTAAAACAAAAGTCTGGGGGCAAATTTGTTGTCTTTTATCTGTCCATCAAACAAAATACAGATTCGGATTCAGAGCCAGAAGACGATACTCCGTCAAGCCAAACTGATACTCAATAAGTTCAGCCCTCTCTTACTCCAATAGAGACACCTGCTGATGTAGAAGATCCTGCGTCTGCTTCCTTTGTTGTTCCGGCAATATCATCTAAAGAAAAACCGATCTTCTTCCATAGATCGAGTGCTGCTTCATCAAAATCCCTGCTTGAACCTTTCCAAAACAAAGGTATGCCTCTACTGTCTCTGTATAGTCCTGTGGCACAAGCTATCATGAAGAAGATGGGATATGATGCTCAAAACCTAGTTGGCTTGGGGGAAGGCCATGGTATTCTCACACCACTGGAGCCCGTACTGGCCAAACACCAGCTGGAAGATTGGAGACTCTATGGCTATATAGAAAAGTCTTCATATGGGTTAGGGTTCGATCCTGACGCCCCTCTGAAACAGCTAACGCAAAGGTTTAGAAGTCAGTTTGTTGACCAAGCCCCAATAGCTCCAGTCCATGAAGACATCGATCTCCCTGGGTATCTCTTTGAAGAGTCACCAGACAAAGATCCGGGAAGCCCCTCCAATTGGTTTGATTTCTCCAATGATATGGAGGAATTGTCCGATGATACAGACATGCAGGATTCTGACCCAGAAGAACCCTCGTCTACAGCAGAAGTACCTTACTTCGACCCGGTAACAGCAGGCGATTGGGACTATCTCATAGCGAGCCTTGAGAAGGTTGCTGATCAAGAAGACCCATGGAAAGGAAATGCTGTTGAAACACCAGAAGGTTTCGTTGAGCTGGAGGCCTCCGAAAACATTGTGGAGGAACCACCCTCGAATCTTCCAACAGAGGATCCTGTTCAAAAGATAGACTTGGGAACACCAAATAACTCGCGTCCTGTATTCATAAGCAAGAATATAAAGGATGATGAGTTACCCGAGTATATCGCTTTTCTTCGTGAGTTCGTTGATTGCTTTGCATGGTCCTATGCTGAAATGCCCGGTTTAGATCCGAAAATAGCAGTCCACAAACTCAATCTTCAAAAAAATATCAAGCCTGTTAAACAAGGCCAAAGAAGATTCCGTCCAGATGTGATGGATAAAATTGAACAAGAAGTTCAGAAACTCAAAAGTGTCGGCTTCATCCGTGAGGAACAGCATCCTGAATGGTTGGCCAACATTGTCCCCGTGACAAAGAAAAATGGGCAAATCAGGGTGTGTATTGACTATAGAGACCTGAATAACGCCTGCCCCAAAGATGAATTCCCACTCCCGATACCAGAGGTTATGATTGACAATACATGTGGATTCGAGCGAATGACATTCATGGATGGCTTCTCTGGCTACAATCAGATAAAGATGCATCCTGAAGACGAAAAGCATACTTCATTTCGGACCCCATTTGGCGTGTATTGCTACACTGTCATGCCATTTGGTCTGAAAAATGCTGGCGCTACATATCAGAGGGCTATGATGAAGATATTCCAAGATATGCAGCACAAGACGGTTGAATGTTACGTTGATGACCTCGCCGTCAAAAGCAAAAGAAAAGAAGACCATATCAAAGATCTTCGAGAAGTATTCCTCCGACTTCGCAAATACAAACTGCGGATGAATCCCCTAAAATGCTTCTCCGGCGTCTCGTCGGGTAAGTTCCTCGGATTCCTTGTTCGGAAAGATGGAATAGAACTTGACCCCATCAAAGTCAAGGCTATTCTAGAAATGCCCTCTCCAAGAACCTTGAGAGAATTAAAAGGGCTCCAAGGGAGATTGGCCTATATCAGACGGTTTATCTCCAACCTTTCGGGAAAATGTCGTCCATTCTCCCGATTGATGAAGAAAGGTGTAGACTTTGTCTGGGATGCTGACTGTGAAGCCGCATTTCAAGATATCAAGTCATACCTGATCAAACCTCCAGTGTTAGCAGCACCTACCACCGGAAAACCTTTCATCTTGTACACAAGAGCCCTCGACCATTCTCTGGGCGCTCTGCTGGCACAAGAAAATGATGGAAGAAAAGAAGCGGCTCTATACTACCTCAGCCGTATGCTGGTAGGTGCAGAGCATCGCTACTCCCCAGTCGAAAAAGAATGCCTTGCAGTGATGTTCGCCATACAAAAGCTACGTCACTATCTGCTTTCCAACACAGTTTATCTGGTCTCAAGGATCAACCTCTTAAAGGTCCTTGTCACGAAAGCAGGTTCTCTCAATGCAAGACTGGCAAAATGGTCTATCCTTCTATCACAATTTGATATTAGGTATATACCACAAAAAGCAATCAAAGGCCAAGCTTTAGCAGACTTTCTCGCGGAGCATCCGTTGCCTGAAGATTCTCCACTAAGAGATGATCTCCCAGACAAATCCGTCTACAATGTGGAGGCCTTCCCACCAAGTGCTTCCTGGCATATGTACTTCGATGGTGCAACCAGAACAAACGAGAAAAGAGAGCCGGTCTCGGGAGTTGGCATTCTCTTTGTTAGCCCCGACAAATACATGATTCCACACGCCTTCTCGCTACTGGAACCATGCACAAACAATGCAGCGGAATACCAAGCCCTGATTCTAGGATTGGAACTTGCCATTGAATCCGGTATCACCATACTGGAAGTCTTCGGAGACTCTCAACTGATCGTCAATCAGATGAATCAAAAATTTGAAGTCAGAAAGCCTGATTTGTTGCCTTACTAAACAAGGCACAATCACTTTTGCAGAAGTTTGACATCTGTCACATCACCCACATCCTCAGAGGTGAAAACATTCGTGCAGATGCCCTGGCTGGACTTGCCGCATCTATGGCAATCCAAGAAGGGGAAAACATGCAAATTACAGTGTGCGGAAGAAGAATCCTCCCTCCTCTCAACACACATCAAGCAGTTGCTGAATGCCACAGGGTGGTTGGAAGTCGGATTTCTATCCTTCAAACTTCGGTCGGCGACTGGAGGGATCCGTTCATTGATTACACTATGTTCGGGATCCTACCTGAAGATCCAAAAGAATGGGTAAGCATCCAAAGACGAGCCCCAAACTTTCATTTGGATATTTCTTCAAAAATGCTTTATAGGAAATCCTACAACGGAGTACTTCTACGCTGCTTGTCACAACAAGAAGCTGAAGAAACACTCAAAGAAGTCCATGCTGGTCTTTGTGGAGCCCATCAGGCTGGCCCTAAGCTCTACGATCAGATAAAAAGGTTAGGTTATTATTGGCCTACCATGGTGGCTGATGCAATGCAATTCGCTAAACGCTGCCAACAATGCCAAGTTCACGGAGACTATATTCACAGGCCTCCAGAATGGCTCCATCCTACTGCAATCTCATGGCCCTTTGAAGCCTGGGGTATGGACATCATAGGTCCTATTTCTCCCCCTTCAAGCAAAGGACATCGCTTCATCTTCGCCGCCACGGATTATTTCTCCAAGTGGTCAGAAGCATTCGCGCTTAGTGAAATGAAGACCTCATCAGTCCTTCAGTTCTTGCGCACCAACATCATTTGTCGCTTCGGCATACCTAAAAGATTCATCCATGATAACGGACCACAGTTCCGCGATCACCGATTCTACAGGTTCTGCGACAAATACAAAATCCAAAGTTGTCCCTCAACTCCATACAATCCGGCAGCAAACAGACTAGCAGAAGCTTTCAACAAGACACTCTGCAAAATCCTCAAAAAGATAGTCTCTAGTCACAAAAGAGACTGGGGCGACAAGCTTCCTGAAGCCTTGTGGGCCTATCAAACTACTGTTCGAGGACCAACCCATAGCACACCATTCTCCTTGGTCTATGGATGTGAAGCTGTCGTGCCCTTAGAGGTACAAATTCCTTCTCTGAGGGTATCTTTACAAAATGACATGACTCAAGAAAGCAATGTAAAGTTGCGACTCCATGAGCTGGATAATCTCGACGAGAGACAGCTCGAAGCTCTACAAAGCTTCGAACTCTACCAAGCACGCATGGCAGGATCTTTTGACAAGAAGGTCAGGCAACGCGCCTACAAAAAGGGAGACTTGGTTCTTACAGTAAAAAGACCTATGGTTTTTACTCACAAATCCAAAGGCAAATTTGAACCAAAATGGGAGGGACCTTTCGTCATCGACAAAGTCTTCTCCAACGGCGCGTACGCCCTTCTAAACATGGAGGGTGACAGATGTATGCTGCCCATCAATGGAAAGTTCTTGAAGCGGTACTACCCTTGAAGGCTTCTTCCATCGAGTCAGAGCGACGCCTGCACGGCCAAAGCCTATTCCTAGGTATCTGCTCGTCAAACCCACTCCTTTTGGAATTTTCATCCTCTTGTTGAAATTTCTAAAAAAAACCCCTCAAAACAATGTTTCTTTCATCGTTTCATTGTTCAAAAAACAAAAAGCAAATCCAAAAATCCAAGTTTAGGAGCCTCTTCCCAAACTTGACCAAAATTTTCGATCCTTGAACCCAAAATTCATGGTTTGAAACAAAATCAGGACCTAGGGATTTCAACCCTAGTCCACCCCGACTTTTACCACCAAAATGGTTTTGAGTCAAAATTTACGACCCTCGTGTCTTTAAACAAAAAATGGTTTTTCAAAAACCGCAGGGAAGCGACGTTCAGTCGATACTTGCAAAACCCAAAATCGGAAGGATGCGAACCCCATTCGATACTTCCAAAACCCCAAAATTTCAAAAATCGTGGAGACGCAACGTTCCAGTTGATATCCACAACCCAAATTTCAAAACAAACAAAAACAAAACAAAGGTTCGAAAAAACCTCAAAATTCAAAAATCGTGGGGAAGCGACATTCCATCGATACCCACAAAACAAAATTTTTGAAGAAAAAAGCAGGGAAGCGACGCTTAGTCGATACTTGCACCCAAATCCGTGGGGAGGCGACATTCCATCGATACTCGCAACCGAATGAGCAAGGAGGCGACATTCCATCGATACTTGCAATACCATTCAGCAGGGAGGCGACTTTTAGTCGATACTTGCATTTTTGAAAACCAAAAACCTGGCTTTCACGCCAAAAAACCCGGCTTCCATGCCAAAAATCCGGCTTTCATGCCAAAAATCAAAATTCGGCTTCCATGCCAACAAAACAAAATTCGGTTTTCAAAAAATCCGGCTTTCATGCCAAAAACAAAATCTGGTTCTTACACCAAAAACAAAAATTGGCTCTCATGCCATACCAAAACCGGCTTTCATGCCACTCAAAAAAAAATCGGCTTTCATGCCACCTCAAAATTCGGCTTTCATGCCATCTCAAAAAATTGGCTCTCATGCCATCCCAAAATTTGGCTTTCACGCCACCAAAATCGGCTTCCACGCCACCTCAAAATTTCGGCTTCCACGCCATCCAAAATTTCGGCTCTCATGCCATAAACCCAAATCCAGCTATAGATGCCACCCAAAAATTGGCTTTCATGCCGCAAGCAAAATCTAGCTCCCATGCCAAAACATGTCTCAAAAACTGGCTCCCATGCCAAAACAATCATTTGTCAAAAGATTTCTCACAAAATGACAAACTTTTGATCACATCCCATTTAACAATCACTTTAATCACAATATTTGAGTGAGCGTAGGGAAAACAAAAAAAAAAGTACCAAAAAATACATGTGGTACCAAAAAAAAAAGAAGAAAAGAAAAGTGTTCACAAGCACTACAAAAATGTATACCAAAAAAAAAATACATGTGGTATATAAAAAGAGAGAAAGAGTTTCTGTTACAAAAAAAAAAAAAAAAAAAAAAGAGAAGGGCCTCAGCCAAAAATGCTCTCCAGCCAAGCTTTCAGCTCCTCAAGCAAACTCTTGGCTTCATCCGTCAGAGTCTCCAAGGCACGCTTCTTCAAGAATCTGCCATGAGTAGCTGGAGAAGGCTCTATCCCTTCTGCTACACCAGGAAGATTATCCCGAGCAATCTGCCATCGTTCATTCTCTCTAGCCTTCCTATTGAGAATCTGATCGGCCTCTACAACTTGGCAAATCAAAGCACTCTCCCTGTCACGAGCCTCTGTTATAGCGGTCCACGTACTGGAGACTTGGGCTTTTAAGTGTTCGAGATGCTTCCTTGCCTCCTCAACCTCTCCATCAAGGATGCTAAGGTCATACTGCAGCCTGATGATGTCTAACTCCGCTCGGTTCCTCTCCCGAACCAGCTGCTTCCTGCCCTGTGCAGTCTCTTTCAATTCCGATTGAGCCTTCTCAGCAGGGTTCAGGAACATCTCTTGGAAGAACTGGTCATCAGGATAGCTGATGGTCTCAAACCACCTGTCGCCTAATGCAATGATCTTATCAACGATCGCCCGGGCGTCTGTAACATCCAGACCAATATCTTCCTCAGCATCTTTAAGAATCTCCTTCACATGCGGAATCTTGCTACGTGCAACATCCAAGTGTCCAGAAAGGAGGGTCTCAATCCAAGAGCTCAAAACCCGCATCACCACCTTCTTCGCATATTGAAGAGATGGGCCAGATGAAGACTCACCCTTCTCTGTGGATTGGCTGCCCAAGTCATGTCCCATCGGAAGAGTAACAATAGAACACTTTCCAATCGGGGCCGCTGGAGAAGGAATCTCAACATGAGGTCTTGCCTCTGCCGCGTCAGAATTGGCTGGAGGAGTCCCAATTACTGGGTCAACTTCTGGCATCCCTGGCTCTGGCTCTGAAGGAAGCGATGGACTCTCTTCTGTCACTTCAAGATCTGCCAAACACAAAAAGGTATGAATACGATCCTGTTAAAAAATCACTATCAGGGTTATTACTATGAAAGTACCTTCTTCGACGATTGGCGGAATGCTTTCCCTCTCCATGAACTCTTCGGAAGTATCGTCAACACTGGCGTCCATCGATGGTTCAAAGTCGTCGGAATCCTGTGATAAATCAGCTGATACAAAAAAAAAAAAAAATTTGTGTGTTAGCAAATCAAGTCACAGACAAAAAAGAAAAGAAAGCGAAAAAAGTAATACCAGTTGGAGATTCTGCATTCATTTCAGAGTCCCTTGGTTTGTCTTCTGGCGCCCCCAACAAACAAGATATGGTCAGTCCAAGACTTCCACTCGGAGTCAGCACTGAAGCGGCCGCGGAGTCGAAAAGGCTTCACCCAGTTGCTGCCGTCACCACTGAAGATGCCAAGGCCCATCGGTTTCAAATCAACCGATGGATAATCTGCGCCCTGGTAGTTGCTGGCCGGCATCAAGATGTCCATGTCAGCAGGCGACTTCTCCATATGTCCAGGAGAACCGCCAATGAAAACCCCGGTCTTGACCACGTTGGTCCTCCTCACCCATCTTGGAGGATCTTCCCTCTTCAGGCACGTGGGAGAGAGACTCATGATCGAGATAGTACGATCAAAAGTCAATCGGGTGGCAACAGTTTTCTTCACACCATCAACTGTGTAGGAAAACTGGAAGCATCTCCTCCGATATGTCATATCGGCTGGGGCTGCATCACCAAAGAAGAAGGTAGGCTTGGGCAACACCCTCTGATCCTCTATCACCCAGGGACGGCTGCTTACCATGATTTTATAGAAATGCTCTCCTTTGCGAGCAATCAGTGCCTGCCGCGCCTCCTCTCTATTGAGGGAGTCACACTCCTCGAGGTGCTGCTCAACGTATTGCACCTTCTCCCAGGCCTGCTGGACGGCCGGATTAGAAGATTGCGCAGATCGACGAGGTACGCTTGTGATAGGTTTTTTACCCTTGTCTGTTCTGGAAGGACCACCTGCAAAAGGTCAAAAAAAAAAGGAGGAAAGAATTATCATCAAAATGACGAAATTTTGCTAAAAAAAATCTAGCGAAATTTCGGCATGACCTTGGGGTAATTCCAAAGAAAAAGAGTACCCCGACAGAAATAGAAAGCTTGGAGATAGGCTCAACATCACTGCGAGCTCCAAAACTCCAAACTTTCGAAACCTTGAAAAACTCCGCAAAATCAGGAAGGGCTCAACATTGCTGCGAGCTCCAAGTTCCTAACTTTGTAAAGGTTTTCAGGTATGTCACCACATCATGCTATCAACTGTTACAAAAACAAAAGCATGTATGAACATCTTGATATGCAACAAAAAAAAAAAAAAAAAAAAAAAAAAAAAAAGAGGATGCATTGTCATGATGAAAAAAAAAAGAAGAAAGAAAACTTTCTCAAAAAAAAAAAAAGAGGGAGAAAGATAAAAAAAAAAAAAAGAAGAGAAGAAAAAAAAGGGGGCGGCCAACAGGCCACGGGCCATACGGCCAGATCCTTACGGATCTGTCCGTACGGCCCACCCAAAAAAAAAATGCAAAAAGAGAGAAAAAAAAAAGAGAAGCACAAAAAAAAAAAAAGAAGAAAAAAAGTACAAAAAGGAAAGAGAAAAAAAAAAGAGAAAAGAAAAAGAAAGAAAGAAGAAAAAAAAAAGAAAAGAAACACTTTCTTTTTCCCCATCCTATTTCTACATGGATTTCTTGTAAAAGAAAAAAAAAAGGTAACTTACTTGAAGCCATGGATGGAGAAGAAGAAGAACTTGAAGACTCTTAAAGAAGGAGAATTCTTGATCTTGGAGCAACTCTTGAAGACTTTTGCAAAAAGAAAGCAATAGGAACAAGAGATCCCACCTCCCTTGCTTTTATAGAAGAGAGCAAACCAAAAGAGGAAAAAGGAGAAAAGCAACGAGGTAAGTGCTAAAAATTAGCAACCTTTCAAAAAAAAAAAAAAAAAAAAAGGAAACTTGGGATATTCTCTCCCAAAACCAAGATTCTTTGAGAAATTCTCTCCCAAGGAAAGATATTTTGAGAGAATCTTTCCCAAAATCAAGGAAACTTGAGAAAATCTCTCAAAGTAAGGATATTTTTAGATATTCTCCATCCAAAGGAAATATTTTTAGATATTCTTTACAAAATGACACCATATGAGATCTAAGCCATCTTCAAAGCTTAAGGTCCCATGGGTTAGCCCATATGAGCCAGGTCTGACCACCTAGGCACTAAAAGTGGCTTTTAGTCAAAATTCCTCTTACCAAGAGCATAAAAAAAAAGGTTCCATGCCTCTTTTGAGTTGATTGGACCATACAAAAATTCCAAGCCTCATGAGCTTCCAAGAAACCTAACAATCTCACCTCATGAGCCAAATTGAGCCAAACCTTGAAATTGACATTTCACCAAAAATCAAACCGGTCCCCTAACATTCCACATACAGCTTGTTAGGTCACAAGACCAAAACCAAAAACCAAAACCTGACCCCCCCCCCCCCCCCCAACATTCCACATACAGCTTGTTGGGTTACACGGTCAAAACCAAATCCGACCCCCTAACTTGCCACATACAGCCTGTTAGGACTCAAGGTCAAAACAAAAAATCCAAATCCGCATCCCTGATGTCATCTTCAATACTTTGCCTCAAGATGGTACATGATTCCTATCACTACCATACAAATCCCCTGGAAGCTCAAAAGGCTACTCCATCAAAAAAAAAAAAAAAAATGCTCAAAGACTCTTGGTCAAGTCAGAAGCTCTTCTTCAAGATTCTTTTCGAGGCACATCGACTGCAAAAGCTATATCGTCGCTGTACCTCGAGGGGGCATTTGTTGACACAAAAAATGTCACTTTGCCTCTTTACACCAAAAGCTACATGGAGCCGCATCCTACCAAAAATAGGCAGGCGCCACTTCAAGCATCAGATCTTGTCAGAATCAAACAAAAACTGCAAGGTCATTCAAAACAACCAAAAGAGAGGTACACATGAAGTTTCGGGCCATTCCGACATTATTTGGCCTAGCTTCACTTCTCCAACAGTTAAACAAGCGCTCCCGGCGGCGGCAGAATCGGAGACACCAAATCTTCGATCGGGGCCTATGGATGTTCTCAAAATATGTCCAAAGGGCTCCACGTCAAGTCTCCAGGCAAACCAGCAACGTTTGACCCATCATCAACTCTCCAACGGCTGAATCAAGCCTACCAGCGGCAGAGCACCCCGGGACCATGGCACCCAATTCAGAGCTTGTGGATCATCTCAAAATGACTCCAATAGGCTCCTCGTCGAATTTCAGGTCAATCGGACATCGTTTGACCAGAAGTCAAAGCTCGACATTTCCCTTGCGGTGAAATAAAGGCAAGCGTTTGCATGACTCCAAATGGCTTCAAAACTCAAACAAAAGCCTATGGTTGGTCTTATCTACTGATGAGGGAGTCACACGTCGAATTTCAGGTCAATCGGACATCGT
Source organism: Cinnamomum chago (assembly GCA_038049695.1). Classification (NCBI taxonomy): domain Eukaryota; kingdom Viridiplantae; phylum Streptophyta; class Magnoliopsida; order Laurales; family Lauraceae; genus Cinnamomum; species Cinnamomum chago. The sequence continues at coordinate 40,423,340 of CP142455.1, forward strand.
TTGACCGAAAGTCAAAGCTCGACATTTCCTTCGCGGTGAAATAAAGGCAAGCGTTTGCATGACCCCAAACGGCTTCAAAACTCAAACAAAAGCCCATGGTTGGTCTTATTTAATGCTCAAGAAGCTTCACCTCAAATCTCAGGTCATTCCGACATCGTTTGATCCTGTTTCAGCTTCTGGTGGAAAATCAGCAGTTCTGCGTTCGGCTTTTCCCGGAAAATCAGAAACTTTGCAAACCAATTTGCAAGGATTATCATCAGGTTTTTCAGAGGGAAATCAAGCCAAATAATGTGGAGAAATGTCAGAGAAAATAAGCAAAAAAAACGGAAGCGAAAAACGACGAGAAACGGCAAAAAACGGGCCCCGGGAAGGGATTTTCCCCCCAAGGTCGCAGACCCCTGCGACCATGGGCCCGGCGACCCTGGGAGGTCCGGGGCGCCGATTTCGCCCCGGGACCCCCCGTTTCGTCCGTTTTCGCGAGACGAGTTGTTCTGTCCCTGTGATTTTTCCAGATTCAGGCTTTTGAGGCTCCAAATTCACTGATATTCATCAAGATCACAGGACTCCTTTCCATAACTTCAAAAACTTCATTGATCGCCAGCCGAACAACCAAAAAAGTGCACTTTCTGCCCGCCCGATCGTGAAATCAACTGGACAGATGCTGCCGGCCCGCTGGTATCAACCAATGTCTGAAACTACTTGATCATCTGATGTTAATTTACATAAGGATCCATCGATGATCATCACAAAGGGGATTCCAAAAGACGCAACATGGCCCGCGACTCTTCAGCTACTAAGGCGGCCACTTAATGCTATCAATTGGCCCGTTTATGGCAAGTTAATGCAGTCATTAACCCATTATCTTGGACGGCCCAATCAGAAGCCTCTGTTCAGGAGTTACAAGTCCAAACAATCATGGCATTCAAGCCATGAAACTCCTAACATAATGGAGATTAAAGGCGATTAAATGCCCATGACTCTCCTCCGGCCAATGAAATCCAAGGGGCAGGAGTTACAAAGCAAGAGACAATTAAACTTGTAACTCCTCCCTTAATGAGCTTTATTACCATAAAGGCTCATAAATCACTCCTAAAGGCTACCTAAAGGCCTATAAATAGGAGTCACCTCCAAAGTTTTCAGGACAAAGGAAAATTCTCAGAAAATTGCCTGAAGATCTGAAGCCTCTGAAAATCCAGACACTTTGCGAACGAAGAAACTCTGCTGCAGCAACCAACACTACAAGGTGATTGAAGTCCCTTGGGGGGGCCACCCCCCCAAGGTTCCACCTCTCCTTCTATCCAACATGGCTAGACATGGCTCTTCAGCCCGTCTACTCGGCTTTTTATTGAACATAAGACCTTCTCTCGGTCTTTGTTCTCTAAAAATCTGAGGATATAGCCAAGCCAAGCGAATCCAAAGCATCCGACGTTCTCATTTGCATGGATGATGGCGGAGTCCATACATGACTCGCGACCGTCAATCTAAACGGGTCCCTCCCACAATCTCCTGAAAAGTTAGATTTTTCCTTTCTCGCTTTTCATTGTATTTCGTATTTTTTTTAAAGAGACAAAAAACCACAACTCTTGTCTTTCATTATTGATGAGAATTGTAAATCGGCTATAAACGCCACAAATCGGCTATAAACGCCAAAAATCGGTTATAAATGCCAAAAAATCGCCTTTTACGGCAAAATAAAAAACTGTCTCTTTTCTTAAATATATATGCAATGGAAACTTGAAAAGAAGTTGATTTCCTTTTTTACTTGCGAAGATTGATCTCCGGATCATCACTTGCAATTCCAAGTAAAATAGAAAATCTGGCACACCCACCCAAACACCCAAAAGCGTTGATGCACGCTCCGCCCTCCGGGGGCGAAAGGGTCGGACCAAACGGACTCCCACGTCCGCCGACGCCCGGTAGCGCCCCGGGGCTTGGAGCGCGTTCCATCAGCCGTTGGTTGGAACTTATTAAAGACTACGACTTTCCATTCAAGTATGTACCTGGAAAGGGGAATGTAGTTGCTGATGCTCTGAGTCGGAAGGTAACAGATTTAGCTTCATTAGAAGATGGATGGAACCTACTAGAAGACTTCAAGGACTCAGATGTGTCCATTAAATCTATAAATGACAGAAGAGTGGTTGCAACAATGTCAGTATTCGAACCCCTTCTCATTACAGAGATTAAGAAGCGGCAGTTCGAAGACCCTGAATTAACAAAAATCAGGGATAACATTGCACAGAGACCAGATTTTGTGTTGGTAGAAGGAGTCCTCTATTTCAGGGACATGTTATGTTTACCAGCACAGGAGGATTTGAAGCAAGCTGTGATGTTTGAAGCTCATTACACTAGATATTCTATGCATCCAGGGAGTACCAAGATGTATAGAAATCTCAAAGGCAGATTTTGGTGGAATAATATGAAGCGGGAGATAGCAGGCTATGTGTCTTCCTGCTTGACTTGCCAGCGTGTGAAGCTCGAGCATCAGAAGCCACCAGGATTGCTTCATCCATTGGAGATTCCCAAGTGGAAATGGGATCACATTACCATGGACTTTGTATCCGGCTTACCGAGGACGAGGAAGCAGCACGATACCGTTTGGGTGATCGTGGATCGTCTGACAAAGTCCGAACATTTCCTTCCATTTAGGAAAGATATGAGATTCAACGAGATGTCCAGATTGTTTGTCAAGGAAGTGACTCGATTGCATGGAACACCAGTCTCGATTGTCTCCGATCGAGATAGTCGGTTTGTGTCCTCATTTTGGCAGTCATTTCAGAGCTCTATGGGTACCAAACTTCGGTTTAGTACTGCTTATCATCCACAGACAGATAGACAGTCAAAGAGGACTATACAGACTTTGGAGGATTTGCTTCGTGCCAGTGTCGTTTTTTTCAGGAGTGATTGGGATGACCATTTGGCGTTGTGCGAATTTACGTATAACAATAGCTATCACTCCAGCATTGAGATGACACCATTTGAAGCACTGTATGGTCGTCGGTGTAGGACCCCAGTAAGCTGGGAAGAGGTTGGAACTCGAAGTTTCCACGGTCCTACCATCATCGCTGAAACAGTAGAAAGGGTGCCGAAGATTCAGGATAGGCTGAAAGTTGCTAGATCAAGGCAGAAGAGCTATGCTGACAACCGTCGGCGTGATTTAGAGTTTGCCGTTGATGATCTAGTCTTTTTGAAGACTTCTCCGATGAAGGGTATGATTCGATTTGGTCAGAAAGGGAAGCTTTCTCCGAGATTTATTGGTCCTTTTAAGATCGTGAGTCGGATTGGAAATGTAGCTTATCGACTTGACCTTCCAGCAGAGCTCTCTGGTATCCACAATGTATTTCATGTTTCTATGCTTCGCAAGTATGTGGCTGATCCTTCACATGTGATTCGTCACGAAGAGAACCAAGTATTGCCAGACACCACATATGTTGAGAGGCCAGTGCAGATCATTGATACCAAGGAGGCAGTGCTACCACCAGAATGATCAAATGGGTCAAGGTTCTTTGGGATCATCATACTCCCAACGAAGCTACATGGGAACTTGAGGAACAAATGGCTCAAAAGTATCCCGAGTTGTTCGTTCAGCTAACTTTTATTTGAATTGTTCATTTGATTTATATTGATTTATATTGCATTCGGAGAACCGACTGATTCTAAAAGTTTAGGAGAATGTTAGGCTCCGTCCCGAGTTAATTTCGATTAACTCTAATTAATTGAGCTTAAAACTAATTAAGCCGGTTTAAATGACTTAATGGTGATTTCTCACCAAATGAAGTTGAATTAGCCTAATGTAGGCTTAATGAAGTGTTGAACAAGATTAAGAACTAAATTGAATCAAAATGGAGCTTAAACAAGCAAATGAAGGACTTGTGTATAAATACGGATTTGTACGTATTTTGTCGGATACGGAAACTTGTAATACCCGCTTGTGTAACTCGACGAGTACGATAACTTTCATAAAAGACTTGAATTGATTCGATGAATATTGGATCAAATAGACCTTCAATTGACTCAAAATATAAATGAAAGGACTTAAGGGGGGTTTTATGCAAAAATTCTCTTATATGAGATAAGATGAACTCTTTTTTTAGTTCATTCATCTCCTGTAGCATGAGACAGCCTCCGTTTCATCATTTTCTTCCTCTGTTCCCATTCTTTCTTCCATTTTCTCTTCATCAAAGGTGGATTTGAGGTGAGCAAGTTAAGAGGACTTCATCTTCTTCCTCTTCATCATCATCTTCATCAATTTTCTTGAGTTTTGATTTGAATTAAAAGCTTCAAAGGGAGGATTTTATCTCAAATCCAAGTTAATCAAAGATCAAGCTTCATCTAAGGCAAGTGTATACCTATGTTTATGTTTGTTAAGGTGTTTTCATTGCTTTTGATGGAAAGAATTGATGGATAGGATGTTAAGGTGATGGATGGAATGTAAATAAGGGAAGAAAACTCAGTTTCAGCAGTCTGAACCTGAAATGGGCCAGCCGGATTGGGCCTGCCCGAGTGGGTCGGCCCATTGGGCCAACAATGCCAACTTTGAATGGCCATAACTTTTGACCCACATGTTCGATTTTTGAGTTCTATATATCGTTGGAAAGCTCTTAGAACGTAGAAACCAATGGTAGACACCTCTTAGTGAGCATAGATTGGGAGATGAAGTGGATATGGGGACAAGTATAACCGGGCCTTCCTAGGTCGACTTGGCCCACTGAGAATTGTCCGGAAAGTGTAGATTAAATCTGAGTTTCTTGGATTAGAAAACTTAAGCATTGAGATTAATGTTAATCGTGTTTATACCATCCTAAGTGTTAACGAGGGTTATCCTAATGCACAAATACCTAAGTAATATCATCAATAGTAATACGTGCATCGATAACAACCGTTCACTTACGGGTGGGTTAGAGAATTAGTTTAAAGTGAGATTGAAATTAATAGGAATTGTTAAAGGGTCTGGCACTACCTAGTGGTTTCCGAACTCATTATTGAATGGAATTGAATGAATTGATAAATGAACTGAATGAAATGAGAAATGAAATGAGAAATGAATGAAATGACTATTCCTACTGCAGTAGATGAGATTGGGGTGTTCCGGAGCCCGTGGTGACACCAGTGATCTCTGATCAAGACACTGGGAGATCTCACCTTATTTGGACCGAAAGGTCATTGACTGAAAAGTCATACATTGAAAAGTCATTAATAAATATTGAACCTAATGAATAAATGAACATGAAATGCTTCCTTTTGGAAGAATAGAATGGAGTTGAAACCATTGCTAGTGTAGTTGTCATATTATTGTCGTTGTTATTTATGTTTCTTATGAATTGTTTTGCTCTATTAAACAATGAACTGCTAGGACATTATGAACATGCTATAAATGTATGTATACCTTGTTGAACTGTCGTGTTCACGGTATTACTAATGATGTTATAGGCTCGGTTGCCCGTGCCGGTCCCTCCGAGACTGTCCCGCCAGCGGAGGAGGCCCATTCGCTACCTCCAGGAGGTCTAGCCGAATGGACGTGATTTGAGAGAGGATAACATAGAATCTTTTGGGAACTTTTTATAAACTGTTTTTACTATTTATTTTGGTATTGTAAGTATGTAAATGATGTCCCCTGCATTGTATTTTAAATATGCAGTGGTTGATGATAGAAAAACTGAAACGATGTATAGTGAACTTTACAATTCAGAGTAAATAGTCTTATTCATTTTGATATATGGTTGTCAATGTATTTTATTTGTATATTCCGCACAACTGTACATTGACAGGTATTATGCAAGATCCCTTGTAGATTCGTTTTAACTTCGGTTATTTTGGATCTACGGGAGTAAGTATGATTAACATCGCGACCCGGGGGTTAACCCTAATGACTCTGATCTCGAGACCGGGTCGTGAAATCTCTCTATTTTCTTATATGTAGAAACCTACAGAGTTATAGGCCACCTTCATTAGGTTGAAGTTTAATGGCCCATAATGTTTGCACTTTGCATCCTCTTTGCGGTCTACTTTTCAAGGTTTTCTCTTGTTATGTCTTTTTTTTTAATAGTTTTATCTTAAAACTGTTGTTTTGCCTTTCATTTTCCTTTGAAATGTATTATAAATGTTTTTCATTACAATTTGTTTGGATGATGAACACATTGTATGAATAAAAAATTTTATAACTTACTCTTTTTTTTCTTCTTTTTGAGGAGCTCATTTTGCCGAAAATAAATTTAATGAGGCTATTCCAATCAACTAATGCTATCAATATTCAATATCCAACCGGGAGTTAGTGGTGTGGCATAATTCGTGGATTTACTCCCCACATCATGTGCTCTGAATCCACCCTAGATTTCCCCTAATGTTTGTGTGGATTTAGCCGGCGCACTTGGGGGGAATAGTCTTACCGGATCAAAGACCTCAGGATCCCACATCATTAAAAAAATAAAATAAATAAAATAAAAAAATAAAAAAGGAAAAGGAAAAGACAAAAGCTATGGATGGCCTACAAATAGATGCTTTGAAATGAAAACCCATTTGAAACTTCTTCAGGATGTCATCACTTAGTGGGGCGCCAATTCTACATCGGATCATGCGATCAGAAGGTTTTCCTGATATGGGCCTGTCTATGTTGAGGCCTTCCTCCCATGAACTATTCCAATTCATCATCAAGCGGGTGACAGGTTCAGGAAATCTTGGAGGAACAGCTAGTTGGGGCCAGCTGGATGCATTCCAATCATTGGCACTAGGATAGAAGGAAAGGTCTCTGTGGGTAAGGCTATGCTAAAAATAGGCACCATCAGGTTATCCTAGTTAGCCATTTGGTTAAAAACATTAAAGTTAATGGTCTTTTAACCATAGATTTCTTTGAAATTCAATCCAATAGTGAGTAAAAGTTTGATGAGCATGAAATTAGGTAATATGCCAGATCACGGGAGATAAGAGTGTAAAAAGAGCTGAACTGATCAAACGTATGCCCATGTGGGCCCCATAGAGCTGGATACATGCAGTCTGCATGAAGGAGAAAACTCTCCCTGATAACAGTCTTAGCTGTTATCAAAGAAGTGCTTGATTTGGAGAAGATTGTTAGCTTAAACACAATAAGAAGGTATCCGAGCCTCTACTTTCTGATGGATTCTTTCAGGGTTTTTTTTTTTTAATAAGAATATAATCATTCAGAATTTCATCTTATCTTCTCATTGAATGTGGAAGATCCAGTGCTGGTCACTCCTTGGAAGTGTGGTTCATGCAAGCTTCCAAATAAGTACCTTAATATTTACCAAAAAGACTTGGTACCCTAACTCCTTTGAAGCACCCCTTTTTCTTATCACTCACGTATCTGGTGTTGGTTTTGTGAGATTTTCTATTCCAGACCACCCTAGGTTACATTTGTACAGCAAGAGGTTTTTGTATTTTGTGGATTTTCATTTCCGCACGAAAGAGGAATCCTGCATTCATACCCCTTATATAGGAAATTGAAATCCTTTCCATTAATTTATTTTTCCCTTTTCCATTAGGAAAACACATCACACCAAAAGATTGAAACAAAGGACTGCAACGAGGAAAATGTATCACACCAAAAGATTGAAAAAGGGATGTATAGAAAATGAGAACAAATTTTCTCTTTACCATGGATTCCTCTCAATGAACAAATGCACTCAAAATAGAAAACAAGTGAAGCACATTATTTACAAAACTGGTCTCAAGTAGCTGGGATAAGCTCTAAAAAATATGAAAACAAGAAGAAGCCGATGATATTTTCCAATAAATATATATTGCTTTTTTTGTCATTTAAAATTGTCTTGTTTGGGCATATGGAAGATATTATTTTACAATTGTTTTGCTTGCTCTTAATATAGCAAGGATCTTTTCTCAACTTCTCCAAATGATCATTTATACCTTTTTCCATTTTCCCCTTGCAAATAGACAAAAATCTACACATCTTTTTTTGGACCCTCTCAAGGTCTGTACTTATTTAACCTCCTCTTTTTCACACAGACACATACAAGCAGCATGTCCACTTGATTTCCTGTTCAAAACTTCAATTTCCAGCGTGTAAGCCATAGTGCTAAGTTCTTTCTGTATCTGGGAATTATAATGATCATTATAAGATGGATACACCTTTGAGTGGACAAATGGATGACAATAGGAAATCAGTAATTCCTCTGCAATTATACTTGGAAGGGTGAAACATGGGTTCCGCCAATTTCTTCCCAGATGAACTAGCAAAAGGATATCTTAGAGATGATTTTCTAGATAACTCTTCGTGGTATCATCATGTAGTCTGCACTATATCTTTACTGTTAGAATTCATTTTCTTAACTGATTTCCATCTTGCTTTTGTTTTTCTTTCCTCGAACGTCTTTGAACTAATGGATCATCACCTACTCCCAAAAGAAAAGAAGGATTTGGGTACTGATACTGAGGTTCCTGCTGTTTCCGTTTGGTACAGATAACAAAACTGTTGGCATTTTCACAGATGCAGAATAGGTGTAGCTCTAGTTTTCTAGTGCCGATCAACATTGGGTGGGTTTGCTCTGTACCACACATAGTGCAGTCTATTTCATATCGGACGAGGACATAATTAGATCAATATTGATGATCAGAAGATAGATTTAACTGCTCGGGCCATTTGTTACCAGAACAATTTTGGATTGTAATCTTCCTATATCAAAAATTACAAAAATTGAAGAGATAGTATTTTTTCTAATTTATAGTATTCAGGACTCTTAGGTTCATTTCTTTTGAAACATAATTTGTTAAAAATATAGTATACTTCATTGCTAAACTATTGGAAGCTTATTTCAAGTCAAATTATGTTGAAAATTATTTTTTCTACTAACAATGTAGAGTATGCAAATCATGGTAACTTGCTTTATCAAGAAGATTTTTTAGTATTGTCAAAAAATAAACATCCAAAAGTAAAAAGGTCTTTAAATTTGTGATGTTAACTGTTGAATCATGATACAATCATGATATGTGCAGACAAAACAGAACATCAGGAAAAAGCTGGCCATCTACATTCATATCCAAGTATATGATTCACATATACTGTTTTCTAGTCATCCATTCAACTTTGAAACTGTTACCATGTTCATTGAACTTCACTCACTCCATCACAACTCTAGCCATCTCTCTGTATGTTCACTTGAAATGCATGCTTGCACCTTTTAGCTACAGTTTTTTCTGTCTTCATTGAAAAGGAGAATGTGCCCATAATGTTACATATGCAGAGTCGGACGTACGTATTTATGAATACATATCTATGATAATTCTATGTAAATTGTACCTACCCATTGAAACTATTAGCTATCTATCATCCGAGCCAATCAATAAATCACAATTTCTCAAAAGAAGAAAAATCTCAAGATGACAGCTGTGGAAAAAGTCAAAGCTTATCATTTTCTCTCAAATAGGAAATTTTGTAGGCTAATCCTAAATTGTGTGATTATTGATTGGCTCGGATGATAGGTGGCTAATAGAAACCATTGCTCGTAAAAATTTATCTGATTAGTGCATTTATAGTGCATGCATCTGGGGTGTCCTGGATGTATCTGACCCCATCGGTTAGCTGTGTATTCACTGTTTTGTGTCAAGGTTATGTGTTGGAGGATGAACTCTGTATACATGCATACATATGTGAAATTCATATTTATGGAAGTTCCCTTTTGTATGTGGTTGTTTCTTGGTAATTCTGTAAAGGGTTCCTCAGTTAGATGTGCTTCACTTTTCACCAGTTCTTTCTTTTTCAGGAGTATAAGAAGTCGAAGCAACATATGCAAAAGAACAAAAAGACAACAAACTGTATATGCATGCTTGAGCAAGAGTAGTATTATGAGAAAGACATCACAGGAAAAGAAACAAGTTTTGGAATGAAAACTGCATATTTAGGGAATGAAACATGTTCTATTTCCCTTTTTTCGTGGAGCTAGTCTTCCTCACCTTAGATTTAGTGCATGCAGGATCAGTTTTCCTTGCCCTATGAGTTGGGTTTTCTTTCTTTACTTCAATCCTTCCTGTATGTTTCTCCTTCCTTTTGTAAGATCTCTTACATGAATATCCGGAACACTCTCCAGCAACCCTATCATCTTCATTCTCATCATTGTCATTTTCATCTTCATCCTTAGAATTGTCAATTTCATGGCCGAGGGAGTTGAATTGTTCACGATGACTCGGACCCGAAGATGCATCAGAAGCCATTGAATCATCACTAACATCGTCCCCAGCAGCAATCCCACCACCATCACCATCATAATCATCACCACTATCATCACCGGCATCATCAGCATGCATGGGTGAGGCAATGTACATTGTCCACCCAGATTCACAGCTATTACGTTCTTCAGCACCTCCTTCGGGGTAGGACTCCATTTCACTATAAAGAGGGACTGTGAGAGGAAAAACAGGAAGGAACTCAATTGAAAGTTTATGACTACTCACAGTTACTTAAATGGTCGTTCCTACACTAAAAACAAATTCACAAGAAAGAAAGCTTTACATTGCCAAAGAGAAAAACCAAACCCATCTAACAAATTGAAAGAACATATGAAACACCTTCAATAGCTGTAACTCCAGCCACTTCAATTCTCTGACTACTCACCAGTCCCCACCATTAAAGCAGCTTTTTTTTTTTTGAAAGCACATGATGACAAGAGGCCCTACAAACAGAAGGAACAAAGAGTACCAAAGATCGTAAACGTGAAAAACCTGGTTGCTCACTTGCTTAATTAATATTCTCACACCTGAGGCTCCTTACTCCTTTAATTATCTGCACTGTCATAATATATAGGACCAGCTTTTTAATGCAAGATTGCAGTGAAACACCCCCACAAACTGATAAAAGAGTACAGGACATTAGAAGAATCAAAGACTTTAAATAGCCAGAGAGCAGGCTCTCTTCACTGCCCCTACCTCCTGTCTTTCACACCTTTACTCTCTGTCTTGTCATCAATGAAAAAGCAGCTTTTGTGCAAAATGCAGAGTACCCAATTGGATTTTTGGGCTTTCAGATCAGGATGGAAGAGGATGAGGTTGTCAAAAAGCTCTGTTACTGCCTAGTTTGCTGCTGCTGCTGTCTGTCTCCCCAATAAATCAGGACAGTGTTTTGTGTTATGGGGAGGAGAATGTTGAATTATTAAAATTATCTGTGACTGTGAGGTCTAAGCATGATGGAATTGAGGAATTATTAATTATTTGTGACTGAGAGGTCTAAGCATGATGGAATTGAGGTAGAACTATAAAACTCCCATGTACCATTAGTGAGGTAGACAAACACCAAGGAACCTTATATTTTCTTACTCTGATCTCATTAGCTGATTTCACTTTCGTTCTGGTTGGGTGGTCTTTGTTATTCTCTACATGGTTGGTATTATAGGAGACCTGATGCATCCTGACACATGCACTCTATTGTGGCCTGATGTGCATATTCTATACAGGTGGGCCATGGTCTGTGGTCCTAGTCATTGGTTGTTGTTTTTTCCTAGTCATTGGTTTAATAGCCATTACTTGACTAGATCCTATAACACTGGGGAAGGTTGCAGGTTAGAGTCATGTTAAACTAGCAGCATAAATGGCCAAAGATGAAATAAAAATTCATAAATAAGAATTATTAAAATAAATGGAAAATAAAATTCGGATGTATTTTTTTATTATGATATAGTTGATAAATGATCAATGATACATTTTCTTCCTCCAGTTCCAGTAAAATATGTCTACACGTTACCCGACTCCCAACGATAGACTGGATGACTAGGATTTCAGTTTAGAATATCGTGACACAAAACAAGAGTGGGGTATAAATCCAAAATCATGGACCATGAACGATGGGCCCTGTATGTCCAAAGTGAGTGCATCAATATGATCCTGTGATTCCCTTCACAAGGTGGTGATGGAAATGGTAGAACACTACACTACAAGGAGCATGAGGAATTAAATTTCAGTGGGGATGTGTATGTTGGCCTCTCTTTTTGTGACATGGCTATGACTGTTCCCCACTTCTTCTTTCTCTGCCTCATATATGATGGACACCTTAGGCCCTTGTACTACTCTTTCTGTCTCTATGTTTGGATTTATTCCTTGACTTGTAGTTTTAGGGTTTTCTATCGATACAAAACATGTTTTGGACGTTTGCTTTCAAGTTCAAACAACACTCCAAAGGTTCCTACGGATTTTAATTACTCCTTTCTATCTTTTGCTGGTCTAAATTCTTCCTGGTGTTTTTGTTGTGTTTTCACATCTGTTGAGACAAAAAGGTACCAAGAGAATGATTTGCTTGTGTTGATTTGAAAAAATAATGGAAGTTCTCAAACAGGGCAAGCAAAGTCAAAAATAGTTCGGTAGGAAATTGGGAAGTTTTTGACCAAGCCGACCTTGTTGGATCTACTATAATAGAAAAGAAGGCCCTTATGCTTTTTGTTGAATCTGAGGGTATAGATTGGTATTTGGATGTATTTGTCTAATTTATTGTTTAGATGAAGAAAAAATTAGAATAAATTGACAGTTAATTCGATGTACAACCCTTTTCCCCCCCTAAAACTGGGATTCGAACGCCAACATTATACTCACACAGCTATGTCTCTAACCGGCTGAGGGACGATTGGATGTACAAGTTGTGCTCAGCTGATTTGAAATCACATTGATACGCTGTATCAATTTCTCGAAAACCTGAAATGCAACAAAAAAAAGTTGTCATATTATATTTATTTTTAATAGATAACTAATCTATATGCATCTTTTCTATTTTACTAATGAAGTTTCCTATAAGTGGCTAGTTAGACTTCTGGTTCCCCAGCTCGAATTTTTATTTTATTGCAGGGACAAGAAGATGTCCTTCAAAAGCCGGTGAAAATTCTCTGGGTCCATCTTGCATGACTTCTTCTATGGAGTCCACATCCGAATCCATATTGCTCAGAAATCATTATCAATATTTCACTCAATCTAGGGCCATAGCCGTACACTGATTATTAAAAAGAAAAGGTGATTTTGAGCATTTTGAATTTGATTTGTGTTACCCACTATGGAAATGTATCGATGGCGTCATGATGATCCAGACTTGCTATGTCTTGTAACTTTGGGCTATCGTTTATTTGAAAGTGAGTTGCAGTTCTCGCAACTTGACCTATGAGGAGCCACCTTTGTCTGATTATTAAATCTAGTCATATCATACACTTCTCTATCTAGAAATTGGTGCAAATTTAGTTCAATTGAAGTGATTTACACGGTTCGATTGTTCATGTGAAACATAAGTAACTACACATTTTACACAAGTTCAATCCAATAGCCCATATCAAATAAGATAGAGCCAAATTTGAGCCACTGCCTAAACAGAGGGTGGTATCTGATATCAGCTAATTTGATTATCAAAGGTGGGCCTCATTTGGGTTGAATCAAGCAGAAGCTGTGGTGAGCACTTCTTTGTGGCAACACGGGGCTTATTTATCTGGTTTCAAGTGTCATGCGTACTTGTATTTATTTTTTATTTTTGGTTTTTTGTATTTTCACGATAAATTACTCCTAAACCTCCATTTATCGGCAGAAGAAATAAAAACTAAAAAGCAACTAAAGAGGGTCTCATATAGTCGATGGGCTGTGTGAAATGACCAAACTATCCCTATTTGTGATGGATCCTACTTTCTGAAAGATAGGCATAGTCTTGGTATCAAGAGTCAAGTATCAAATATTGAAAATATGAACCACAACCAAGGCCCTTAATTGATTTAAATTTCACTGGTTTTCTTGGCAATCCATGATAAGAGTTGTTGCCAATAACTGTTTCATTTGCGTCAATTATATGACAAATCCTGCACTCTGGATATGTATAAGAAGCATTGTCTAGATATCAGGAGTCTACTGATATATATCAAGAGTTAGGTATCATAGTTTGAAAATGTAAAAGGTGTAAGAATAAGGCCCACTCACTACTTCAAAATCCCATGTTTTTTCTTTTGAAAACCCATGATAGGACTTGTGGGAGGTGGACACCATGATAGGACTTATGACCCATGGTTGTTTCAGTGTGGTTATTGTGTGGGGTCGTTCGGTACTCACGGATTCAGGTGGGGTCACCCTCCAGTCTCGGTTACCATTGGTCTCGGCACCGCTCAAGGTCGGTCACAACGTCATCTCGGAAGAATCATAGGGCGAGTCTCGGTGGCTACATCACGAGTCCCGACCTCGGCCTCAGCCTCTTTCCGATCTCGGCCCCTTTCACTCAGCCATTAATGTGGCCATAAATGCGCTGCCATGACGGGATCGGCAAACTGACAACAGAGTGGGCGCCGGACCTAGATAAGGAGCACGCCTTATCTAAAGTCATGTCCATAGGCAAGGGGTGCTGGTCCAATGGGACATTCCCTTTTTACCTACCCCCACTCAGGAGGTACGAATACACGCTGATGGGACTGCCATCCCTTCATGTGGACAGTGCCATGATGACTCTCACGTCTATATATATTGCATGAAGGAAAACCATGAGAGGTACGCATAATCCTCTCCTCCCAGAACTCTCTTTCTCCATTCTCTTTCAGTTCTCACACTGACTTGAGCGTCGGAGGGCCTTCGGCTGCCCATAGCCAAGGTCTCTGACTGTTATCTTCTTCCTTTCAGGTCCTTGGAGGCTCGATCCTTTCCCTTTATCTTCCCTAAACCCTCGAATCAGGAGCTTGATCCTCCCTTACTTAAGTCCGTAATTTTTAGGCACTTACAGTTGGCGCCGTCTGTGGGAACAGGATCCATGCCAAAGTCTCTGCAAAAGCAATGCCTCCAAAGACCAGGTACGGTGGCGGAGGACCATCGAAGCCCCAAAAAGCATCGTCCTTGCCGCTACGGGAGCAACCTGCGTTTCCACCATTCTTGCAGCCGCAACCACCCCAGCTGGTTGTTCCGGAACCACCCCCTGGCCTTCATTCTGCTCTTCTTCCCCCTCCGGCACCGACCGAGGTTCCTCCTTTCGGGCAGGAGCCATTCGGGACCCCGCGTCAGAGGAGGTCAGGGAGAAAGTCGAGCGCCGCATACGTAGAGGGCGTCGTCCAATTGGCCTCTTCATCTCGGCCCATAGCCACGCGCCTCCACCAAGATAGCCGTCGTGAAACTCCTCGCCATTCTGGTGAGCGGCCACACGGGGGTCCGCAGCAGAACGCCTCCACGACGGATCTTCGACGACGGGGCAAGACCCCCGTCGGGGCTGGGTCCCATAAGTCCCACCAGCGCGTCCACGACGACGGCTAGTCCTTTCATCAAACCTATGGGGCCAGAAATAACAACTCCCTGCTCAAAGAGCTCAAGGCCCAGCACCAGGCCGTCCAAGATAAAGACGAGGTGATTCGTCGCCTCGAGGAACGGCTCGAGATAAATGAGAGGAAGTCTCGTGGTCCACCTCCCCGGCGACAGCAGGCCCATCCGGATCACCGAGACCTGAGGCACATCCTCAACAACAGAAGGAGATATCGCTGTGAGGAGGAAGGCTCGAGCAGCAGTCATCTGCCTAGTGGCCTCGGGGGATCGCAGCGCGGGCCAGAATCACCGATACCAGATGACCGGGCGGACCTCAGGGAGTTGCTGGACCATTACGTCAAACAGGAGATCCAGGCCTGCTTGGCCGAGGTCGGGTTTGCCTGAGACCAAACCGATGAACGTGAAGAAAGCGACCAGGGCATGTCCCACTTTTCGCAGGAGATTAAAAACTTCCCTCTCCCCGAGAGATTTAGCGTCCCGAGGTTCGTCCTTTATGACGGAGCCTCGGACCCAGAGGCGCATCTGCGGCATTTCACTCAGCGGATGTCGGTCTGGGGGGACGTCGGTCTTTTGAACTGCAGGGTTTTCTCATCCAGTATGGGAGACCTCCCCCTCCGGTGGTTCTGCGCGCTTCCCCCCGGATCGGTCTCGAGCTGGCGGCAGCCCTGGAGCTCTTTCCTTGAAAAGTTTTAGGCACACCGCGTCATCCCAAAGACAGGTAGCAATCTCATGGCGATCCGGATGAAAAACGGTGAGAGTATCACTGCCTTCGCCAGGAGATTCTGGACGATATACAGCCAGATTATCGACGCCAATGACGAGGTCGCCATCATGTGCTTCAGGGAGGGCTTACTCCCAGGAAACGAACTCCGCAGAGACCTGGTCCGGAACCCTGTGGCTACGATGAAAGCACTAATGGCAAGGGTGAAGCAGTACATTGAGCAAGATGAGGACGAGGCCCATGGCACAGAGCGGTTTGGATCCCCGAAGAAGCACCAAACCGCCGCCGGGGAAGGAACGTTCCACAAACCGAGGTCGGATAAGAGGAAGCCCGCCCGCTCTTTCTCAATCTCCTCGGATAACAGCAAGAGACCAAGGTTCCAGCCCCCCAAGCCCGCCGAAGATTCCTACAGAGCCATCAGCGTTGTGTTCAAGGAGCCCATTTACAGAATCCTGAACAAGATCAAGGCAGAACCGTACTTCCAGTGGCCGCGGCCGATGATGAGCGACCCGTCTACCTGAGACCACCAGAAGAACTGCTCCTATCACAAGCAGCACGGGCACATGACCGAAGACTGCTTTGCGCTAAAGTCCCACCTTGAAAGGCTCGTTAAAGACGGGCACCTCCAAGAGTACATCAAGAAGGAAGAGAGGGTTAACCGAACTCAGCGGCGCGCTCCACCCAGTGATGACCAGGACAGTGACGAACCAGCATGTATCATCAACGTCATCCACCTGGCCCCCTCCCCAAGCAAAAAAAGCGCCCGAACTCGGTCAGAGGCCAGGAAGGCTGCCCACGGCAAGCAGGTGATGTCGGCAGAGTTAGAAAGCGCCCCGAAGAGGATGAAGAGGGAAAGGCCCAGGATTTGGTTCTCAGATGAGGACCTGAAGGGAGTCCAGCTCCCCCATAATGACGCCCTCATCCTCACCCTGCGGCTCAACAATTACACTACCAAGCGCGTCCTGGTGGATCCGGGGAGCTCCTCCGAGGTCATCTACTATAGCTGTTTTAAGCAGCTCGGCCTGACCGAATCCGACCTGCAGGAGGCCCATGTCCCTCTAATGGGATTCAGCGCCGAACCAGTGTACCCCAAAGCCCGGATCTCACTCGAAGTCAGGATCGGAGGCGCAACGAAGATGGCAAACTTTATGGTAGTGGACACGCCATCCCCCTACAATGTGATCATGGGATGAAGTTGGTTGCATGCCATGGAAGCAGCGCCCTCCACCTTACACCAGAAACTCAAGTTTCCACTAGCAAAGCCTGACGGGGCATTCGAGATTGTGACTGTGTGCGGAAATCAGCAGATGGCCCGAGAATGCCTCATAGCCGTAACACCTGGGGAGGCGGAGCCGAGACAAGTGCATATGGCCGAGCTCGAAGCCGAGATTGAGGATGTTGGGCGCACAGCAGGGCAGAAAAACATAGAGGACCTCACCGAGGTCAGGATCAGTCTTGAAGACCCCGAACGCTACTTTATGCTGGGTAGCCAGCTCCCCGACACCGAGAGGGCCGAGCTACTAGATTTCCTACTTCTAAATAAGGATGTCTTCGCCTGGACTCCATATGAGATGCCAGGAATTGACCCCGAGGTCATGTGTCACAAGCTGAATGTGGATCCCGGAACAAGCCCATAGTGCAGAAGGCTCGCAGAACAGGGACCCCGCAGACATAGGCAGTAATCGAAGAGGTGGATAAGCTCCTCGAAGCTGGGGCGATCCGCGAGGTGCACTATCCCCAGTGGCTCGCTAACACGGTGGTGGTAAAAAAGAAGAGCGGCAAATGGAGGGTCTGCGTGGATTTCACCGACCTCAACAAAGCTTGCCCCAAGGACAGCTTCCCCCTCCCAAAGATCGATCAGATGATCGACGCCACCTCGGGACATGACAGGATGAGTTTCCTAGACGCCTACCGAGGTTACCATCAGATCCAGCTGCACGGACCTGATGAGGAGAAAACTGCATTGATCACACCTCGAGGCATCTACTGTTATAAGGTGATGCCCTTCGGACTGAAGAATGCCGGGGCAACGTATCAGCGGATGGTCACGAAAATGTTCCAGAATCAGCTCGGGAAAACGGTGGAGGTCTATATCGATGACATGGTAGTCAACTCCAAGGAGTCGCAGAGCCACCTGGCGGACCTACGCCAAACATTTGCCATCCTCCGAAAGTTCCAGCTCAAACTAAATGCTTTCAAGTGTGCGTTTGGCGTCGGTTCTGGCAAATTCCTGGGCAGCTTGGTGACCAGAAGAGGGATCGAGGCTAATCCCGAGCAGATTGCAGTCATCCAGTCGATCCAGCGTCCCACCTCGGCCAAGCAAGTTCAGCGACTCACAGGAATGGCTGCTGCACTCAACCGCTTCATCAGCCGAGCATCGGACAAGTGCCGGCCATTCTTTCAGCTCCTGAAGAAAAGTTCCAAATTCCAATGGACTCCTGAATGCGACCTGGCACTGGAAACGCTCAAAAGGTACCTCTCCTCACCACCACTTTTGTCTACTCCGTCGCAAGACGATTTTCTCTATCTTTACCTTGCAGTCTCGGACCATGCGGTGAGCTCGGTGCTGGTTCGAGAGAGCGACAAGCAGCAGTACCCCATCTATTACACCAGTAAAACCCTGCTCGACGCTAAGACCAGGTACCTGCCACTTGAAAAGCTAGCACTGGCACTGATCAGCGCCTCTCGCAAGCTCTCCCATTACTTCCAGACACACACGGTAATGGTCATCACGGAATTCTCACTCAAATCCCTCTTCCGAAAGGCGGACTTTTCTGGCCGCGTCTCCAAGTGGGCCGTCGAATTAGGTCAGTTCGATATCCAATATCAACCCAGAACAGCAATCAGGGTACAGGTCCTGGCAGACTTCGTCGTCGAGTTCACCTCTCCTAGTTCGGCACCGACCTCGCTCGATACCGAACTGGGGGACTCCAAGAGCAATGATGAAGCTAGAACCGAGGTCGAGGAAGACCAGTCTTGGAAAAAATTCATCGAGTCAGCCTGGAAAGTCTTCGTTGATGGATCGTCAACAACCAGAAGATCAGGCGCCGGCGTTGTCCTTCAATCTCCAGAAGGACTGGCCATTGAGCAAGCACTGACCCTGGACTTCAAGGCATCAAATAATGAAGCAGAATATGAAGCACTAATCGCTGGTCTCGGTAGTGCAAGAGTACTGGGGGCACGTCGGGTCGTAGTCTTCAGTGACTCCCAGTTGGTGACGAGCCAGCTGAGCGGAGACTACCAAGCCAGAGATGAAAGGATGATGGCCTACCTAGCCCACACCAGGCAGCTCCTCTCCCAGTTTGAAAAAGCAGAAGTCAGGCAAATCGGCAGGGAGTCCAATCGCCATGCAGACGCTCTGGCAAGCTTGGCCTTGGCCGTAGAAGCTGGGAAGAGAAGGACAGTTGATGTGGGGGCGCTGAAAAAACCGAGCATAGAGCTCCTTCCAGCTCGGCAAGTATTGTGCACTAATCTCGGTCCAAGTTGGATGGATCCAATCGTGACATTCTTGAGAGAAGATAAGCTCCCCGAAGACAAGACTGAAGCTCACAAGGTCAGGTTGAAAGCAGCTCACTTCTGGCTATCACCGGACGAAAAGCTCTACAGAAAATCCTATTCAGGACCATACCTCCAATGCGTCCATCTGAGCAAAGTGGAGGACTTCCTTTTTGAAATTCATGAAGGAATCTGTGGAAGCCACATCGGGGGAAGGTCACTGGCTTACAGAGCTATCAGCCAGGGCTACCGGTGGCCCTACATGCAGAAGGATGCCCAGATCTACGCCAGGAAATGCGAAAAATGCCAGAAGTTCTCCCATTCCCTCCACCAGCCAGCTCGGGACCTCAGCCCTATCTCTAGTCCTTGGCCCTTCGCTCAATGGGGGCTAGACATTGTGGGGCCTCTTCACCGAACTCCAGGAAACAAGAGATGGCTGATGGTGGGCACCGATTACTTCACAAAATGGATTGAGGCGGAGGCCTTATCCTCCATCACCGAGCACGACACAAAGAATTTCGTATGGAGGAACATCGTCACACGATTCGGGATCCCCAGGACCTTGGTCTCGGACAACGGAACCCAGTTCGATTCAAAATTCTTCAAAAACTTCTGCCAGGAGCTCGGCATCAGGAACCTCTATGCAACCCCGACCTACCCACAGAGCAATGGGCAGGCGGAAATCTCAAACAAAGTGGTCCTGGAAGGACTGAAGAAAAGGCTTGATAAAGCTAAAGGCAGGTGGACAGAAGAATTGCCAAGTGTCCTTTGGGCGTACAGAACCACCCCGAGGCGATCCACCTCGACAACCCCTTTTTCATTAGTGTTAGAGTTTTAGTTTTGTTGCAATTTGATTGGATGCATTCACTTTCATATAGCATGTTCTCTCATTCATACATGGCTTTATTCATAGGAGCATCTTGCATATTTCTTCTTCTTGAATCTTTGTTTTATCAAATATCATGCATGGTTTACATGTTCAGGTTGCCTTTTCAGTTCTTAGAGTTTTTGATTTCAAAACTCTTTCCAAGCTTTCCAAAGTTTCTAGCTTTAAATTCATTATTGTGTTTTGGAGTTTTCATGACTTTAAAATCTCAGTTTTCATCTTCTTTTAGTCATGATTTAATGCTTGGTAGATGTGTTTGAAAGTCCTTTGGAAGGTGCCCTCAAAAGCCTCAAGTTTCTCTCATTTGTCAAAATTCTGGGCAGTTTCAGGCAGTGGTCTCGGTCGACCGAGACCTGCCTCTCGGTCGACCGAGACAACTGCAGGTCATTTCTGCAGAAATCTGAACTGAAGCTCCAACGGTCAGATTTATGACCGTTGTGTATTCCCGGTCGACCGAGACCTGTTTCTCGGTCGACCGAGAACTAGCCGTTGGCAACTTTAACTTTATAAAAGGTGGCTTTTTGGTTGGAGAAAGGTGCTGATCTTGGAGAGACTTTTGAGGCCAAGGCTAAGCAACTTCTTAGGAGCATTTTCACAAGGATTATGAAGCCATTCCTCTTATTCAACCTTTGATCTTCAAATGGGTGTGCTTCCTTTAATCCTACTCTTTTCAAAATCATGTTTTGTTTTGAATCTTTGATCTATTTTCCAATGCATGATAAACAAGTTGCTTTCCTATTAAGATGTTGATCTTCATAACATGCTTAGTTCTTTAAAAATCTCATGAGACTTATGAATGCAACATATGATCTATGAAACACATGATTTTAGTTTCTTGTTTCAAAAATCAACTTGTTAGCCTTTAGTTCATCTTTTTGAAAACAAGTTGCTTTTCATTATGAATCATTTGTGTTAGACATATAACTCTTTCTCAAATATGTGTTAAACATCTTTGCATCATTTAAGTTCATATCTTTTAAAAGAGAAAGAGTAATCTTCTAGAAAATGCATTTCACATAGACTTTGTCATTTTCATGCATTGTTCTAGAACTTGAGTTTCATTTTCTATCTAGCCTTTTAAGAGGCATTTCTTTGCACTTCATTGCTCTCTTTATCCATGCATCATTAGGCATATTGTTTAAGAGAAAAGTTCTAAGTTGTAAAGGTTCATACTTAGCCTTGAAAAGTATATGTTGTAAAGGTTGGTGCTAACCCTTGAAAAGCATATTGTTGTGTGTAAGGTTTGAGGTGATCCTAAACCTTAATTGAAGTTAGTGGATACCGGTAGGTGTACCGGGAGTGGATGTAGGCAATTTGGCCGAACCACTATACGTGCTTGTGTTATGGTGATTGTTATTATGCTCTCTTTTTATGGATTATGCATGGTTGGTTGATTTCCTTATTTCTCCTTCAAAGCATAATAGACTTAAAAGCTAAAAGAATTAAAAATTGAAAGTCTTAGAGCTCACCCTATTCACCCCCCCCCCCCCTCTAGGATTCGATCTTGGACTTTCAATTGGTATCAGAGCTTAGGTGCTCTTGCTTAGGTCTAACAACCTAGAGTTAGAATCCTTAGAGTGAGTTTTAGCTTTTGTGGTCACCATGCAATCCCAATTAGGAGAAGGCCATGCCACCAATAGACCTCCCTTGTTCAATGGCTCTCATTACCGGTATTGGAAAATTAGGATGCAAGTCTTTCTTGAATCTCAAAATATGGATGTTTGGAGTATCATTGAAGAAGGGTATCATGATCCCATTATCACTGAACAAGATTCTGAAGGACATGTCATTGCTATCAAAGTTAAGCCCAAGAAAGATTGGACTCAAGGAGAGAAAGATAGGGCAAATCTAAATGCTAAAGCAAAAAATTCCTTGTTTTGTGCCTTGTCCCAAGAAGAGTTCAATAGGGTAGTAAATTGTATTACTGCTAAGGAAGTGTGGGATACCTTAGAGACCACTCATGAAGGGACCAATCAAGTCAAAGTTGCTAAAATCCAAATGTTGTCTACTAAGTATGAGGAACTCAAAATGCAAGAGGAAGAAACATTTGATGAGTTCTATACTAAATTCATGGAGATTGTCAATTCCCTCATAGGTCTAGGAGAGAAGATGGATGAGTCCAAAGCTGTTAGGAAAATATTAAGATCTCTTCCCAAAAGGTTCAAACCTAAGATAGTTGCTATAACCGAAAGCAAAGATGTGGACAAGATCAAAATAGAAGAACTTAGAGGAAATCTTCTCACCTATGAATTAGACTTTGAAGCCCCTAGCAAGAAGAAAGGTGTAGCTCTTAGCTCCCAACATAAAGAAAATGACAATGAGAGTGAGAGTGATGATGAAAATACTATTTTACTTGCTAAGAAGTTCAAGAATTTCCTTAAGAACAAAAAGAACTATAAATATTCTGAAGATTCTAAAAATGAAAAATTTCAAAGAAACTCAAGGGGATCTTTTACCAAAAGGGATGTGCAATGTTATAACTGTAAAGGCTTTGGTCACATTGCTCAAAATTGTCCCTCCCCTAAGGAATCTGAAAAGAAAGATAAGAAAGGAAAGAAAGTCTTAAACATAACTTGGGATGATGATGAAGATGAAATTAGTGACAATAATGAACCTCAAAATGATGAAGATAATGATAATTCCACTTCTTGGCTTCTCTTCACTCCCATTGAAGAAAACAATGATCATAACATATTAATAGAAGAAGTAAATGAAGAGAATAGTGACAATGATATTCATCAAGCCTATGAGGAACTATATGAACTATGTGAAGTCATAACCAAGAAAAATAAAAGCTTAAAAAGTGAATCTAAAAGGCTTGTGAATGATCTAGATGTTTTAAAAGATCAATTAATCTCGAAAGACAATGAGATAAAAAATGTTCAATCTAAGTTGACTACCTCTAATGACAATCTTGCTAAAGCTGAAAAAGAAATTCATAAGTTACAAAGTCTGTTAGAATCTAGTCAACAAGAATCAGAATCTCTTCAAATGAAACTTGAAAAGGGAAAACATGTTGTTGAAAAATTTACCTTAGGCAATGACAAATTCTATCAAATGTTAGGCTTGAATAAAGTCTTTGGTAACAAGAATGGTATAGGTTATGAATGCTCCTCTAGTAGCAAGAAGAATAGCTTTCAACATAATACTAGGACTCATCTCAAGCCTATAGGTAAAATCTTCTTTTCCTCTAGATGGACTTGTCATTTTTGCAATCAAATAGGTCATCTAGTTCCTAACTGTCCTTTTAAGTTTAGGATGTCTCAAAAACATAGTTCTAGAGCTCATTACAAATTTGTTCCCAAGACCTCTACCTCTACCTTCATTAAGGCTACTTGGATTGAAAAAGAGAAAGGTTTCAAAAATTTCTTAGTTCAAACCGCTCTTAAAGTTAAAGAAAATTCTAGATGGTTTTTGGACAGTGGTTGCTCCAAGCATATGACTGGAGACCGTTCTAGATTTATCACTCTTGAGGACTATGATGGAGGAAATGTGTCTTTTGGAGATAATCGGAAAGCTCAGATTATAGGAAAAGGCTGTGTTGGAGGAGATCAAATGCCTACATTAAAAGATGTTTTCCTTGTGGATGGTTTAAAGCATAATCTCTTGAGCATAAGTCAATTGTGTGACAAAGGAAATAAAGTTGTCTTCGATAGCAAATCTTGCAAAGTTCTGGATGAGAAATCCCATAAAGTTCTGCTGACTGGATTACGTACTAAAGATAATATCTACACCATAGAAGAATGTGGTGAGAATGAATCCATGTGCTTAATGTCTAAAGTTCAAGAAAATCAATTGTGGCATCAAAGAATGGGACATATTAATTACAAGCTGATGAGGATCTTATCAAAGAAAGAAATTGTTAGAGGAATACCCAAATTAGGTGACTTCAAATCAGAATTGTGCAAAGCTTGTCAAATGGGTAAACAAATCAAGAAAAGTTTTAAAGGTATAAAAGATATATCCTCAACTCGTCCCCTTGAACTCATTCATATGGACCTCATTGGACCAGCGCCTGTTCAAAGTATTGGTGGAAGAAAGTATATCCTAGTGATGGTTGATGATTATTCGAGATTTGGATGGGTTGCCTTTCTTCATGCAAAATCTGATGCAGTAGATAATATCATAAGGATTTGCAAGAAAATTCAAGTTGAGAAGGACTGCAAAATTAAGAAGATAAGAAGTGACCATGGAGGTGAATTTGAAAATGAAAGATTTGCAGACTTCTGTGAAAGCCATGGGATCAGTCATCAATTCTCTGCTCCTAAAACTCCTCAGCAAAATGGAGTAGCTGAACGGAGAAACAGAGTTATTCAAGAAATGGCCAGAACCCTTCTTAATGAGAAAAATCTCCCGCGAAACTTGTGGGCTGAAGCTGTCAATACCGCATGCTATCTTATTAACCGTGTTTATCTGACAAAGAACACTAACAAAACCCCTTATGAGCTGTATTTTGGAAGAAAACCTAATCTGGGGTATCTTAAGGTGTTTGGTAGCAAGTGCTATATTTTAAGAGATAGAGAACAGCTTGAAAAGTTCGATTCTAAATCTGATGAAGGGATCTTCTTAGGATATTCTGATAAAAGCAAGGCTTATAGAGTTTTCAACCTTAGATCTATGGCTGTCATGGAATCAGCTCATGTTGTAATTGATGAAGCTAATCAAATTAAGAAAACTCCTCATGATGAAGAAGAGATCTCAGTTGAGCAGCATATTTCATCTGAAATTGAAGAAGAGATTCCCTCAGTCCCCACTATGCCCACAAAGCTTTTAAGAAATCATAATCTGGATAATGTCATTGGAGATATTTCAAAAGGAGTCATGACAAGAAGACAGGTTCATAATCTGTGTGCTCACTATTCATTTGTTTCACAAATTGAGCCCAAGAATTTCTCTGAAGCAGAAACCAAGTCTGAATGGATTGTTGCCATGCAAGATGAGCTAAACCAGTTTAGAAAGAATGATGTGTGGGATCTTGTACCTCTTCCTGAAGGCAAAAGTCAAATTGGCACCAAATGGATTTTCAAGAATAAGCTGGACGAATCAGGAAATGTCATAAGGAACAAAGCTAGACTTGTAGCCAAAGGGTATGCTCAAGTTGAAGGAGTTGATTTTGAGGAAACCTTTGCCCCAGTAGCTCGATTGGAGTCTATTCGAATTCTATTAGCTTATGCCAGCAGCATGAGGATTAAACTGTTTCAAATGGATGTGAAGAGTGCCTTTTTGAATGGTGAAATTGAGGAAGATGTGTATGTTACTCAACCTCAAGGCTTTGAGGATCCTCATCACCCAGAATATGTTTTTAAGTTGAAAAAGGCTCTTTATGGATTGAAACAAGCCCCAAGAGCCTGGTATGAAAAACTGACAAGTCACTTACTTGAAAATGGATATGAGTGTGGGAATGTGGACAAGACTCTATTCATTAAAAAGGTTGGTAAAGATATTCTCATTGCTCAAATATATGTGGACGACATTGTTTTTGGATCAACATCTGATCATCTTGCTCAAGGATTTTCCAAGTTAATGAGCTCCACGTTTGAAATGAGTTTGGTAGGACCCCTTCAGTTCTTTTTAGGATTACAAGTTAGTCAGACTGATCAAGGTATATTTCTTAGTCAATCCAAGTTTGCTCTAGAAATAGTGAAAAAGTTTGGATTAGGAGAATCTAAGACTAGTTGCAATCCTATGGGATCCTCTACTAAAATCTCTAGTGACCTTCAGGGTAAGAAAGCAGACCAAAAACTCTATAGGAGCATGATAGGAAGCCTTCTCTACCTCACTGCTAGTCGCCCTGATATCTCGTTTAGCGTTGGGATATGTGCTAGGTATCAATCTGACCCCCGAGAGTCTCACATTAAAGCTGTTAAGCGTATCATAAAATATATTAATGGGACTTCTCATTATGGTATCTGGTATCCTCATGACTCAACTCTGCAATTAATTGGATTTAGTGATGCAGATTGGGCAGGATCCATAGATGATAGGAAGAGCACTAGTGGCTGCTGCTATTTCTTAGGAAATTGCTTAGTAGCCTGGCATAGCAAAAAGCAAAATTCTGTATCTTTGTCTACTGCAGAAGCTGAATATATTGCTGCAGGTAGCTGCTGTGCCCAGCTGTTGTGGATGAAACAAACTTTATTAGATTATAATGTTCCACAACAATGCATGCCTATCATGTGTGACAACTCAAGTGCCATCAGTATCTCAAAAAATCCTGTTCAGCACTCTCGCACTAAGCACATTGACATTCGCTATCATTTCTTGCGTGATCATGCTGACCAAGGCACCATTGAGTTGTTGTTTATCCCAACAGATACCCAATTGGCTGATTTGTTCACTAAACCCCTTGGAAATGATCGTTTCATTAATTTGAGACATCAATTGGGCATTGGCCCTTGCCCTGTGTTTTAAATTCTTGTTGGCTAATCACCTGTTCCTTATCTTATTTTTATATATCTCTTATAAACAGGTGCTACTAACAAGGTTATGTGTTTTATCTTTGATGGGCAGGCTCCTTTGCAATTAGATGTCAAAGGGGGAGAGAGTTCACCAAGTGAGGGGGAGAAGATTTAAAAAGGGTTGCTTTGTTTGAGGGGGAGTAGCTTTGCCTAGAGTGCTTTTTGTGTATAGCGTGTATAGCTTCTAGGTTGGTCGTCTTTTGTCGTCGCTCCTGCAAGGAAAATCCAAAGCTCCAAAAGATCCAAATGCTCCCAAATGTCCAAAGCTCCTTAATTATCCAAAGCTCCTTAAATATCCAAAGTTCAAGCTTCAAGAGTTCAAGCTGAAGAGAAAATTGAAAGAGAGTTCAAGCTTCAAGAGTAGCCATCAAATTGCAAAGGGGGAGATTGTTAGAGTTTTAGTTTTGTTGCAATTTGACTGGATGCATTCACTTTCATATAGCATGTTCTCTCATTCATACATGGCTTTATTCATAGGAGCATCTTGCATATTTCTTCTTCTTGAATCTTTGTTTTATCAAATATCATGCATGGTTTACATGTTCAGGTTGCCTTTTCAGTTCTTAGAGTTTTTGATTTCAAAACTCTTTCCAAGCTTTCCAAAGTTTCTAGCTTTAAATTCATTATTGTGTTTTGGAGTTTTCATGACTTTAAAATCTCAGTTTTCATCTTCTTTTAGTCATGATTTAATGCTTGGTAGATGTGTTTGAAAGTCCTTTGGAAGGTGCCCTCAAAAGCCTCAAGTTTCTCTCATTTGTCAAAATTCTGGGCAGTTTCAGGCAGTGGTCTCGGTCGACCGAGACCTGCCTCTCGGTCGACCGAGACAACTGCAGGTCATTTCTGCAGAAATCTGAACTGAAGCTCCAACGGTCAGATTTATGACCGTTGTGTATTCCCGGTCGACCGAGACCTGTTTCTCGGTCGACCGAGAACTAGCCGTTGGCAACTTTAACTTTATAAAAGGTGGCTTTTTGGTTGGAGAAAGGTGCTGATCTTGGAGAGACTTTTGAGGCCAAGGCTAAGCAACTTCTTAGGAGCATTTTCACAAGGATTATGAAGCCATTCCTCTTATTCAACCTTTGATCTTCAAATGGGTGTGCTTCCTTTAATCCTACTCTTTTCAAAATCATGTTTTGTTTTGAATCTTTGATCTATTTTCCAATGCATGATAAACAAGTTGCTTTCCTATTAAGATGTTGATCTTCATAACATGCTTAGTTCTTTAAAAATCTCATGAGACTTATGAATGCAACATATGATCTATGAAACACATGATTTTAGTTTCTTGTTTCAAAAATCAACTTGTTAGCCTTTAGTTCATCTTTTTGAAAACAAGTTGCTTTTCATTATGAATCATTTGTGTTAGACATATAACTCTTTCTCAAATATGTGTTAAACATCTTTGCATCATTTAAGTTCATATCTTTTAAAAGAGAAAGAGTAATCTTCTAGAAAATGCATTTCACATAGACTTTGTCATTTTCATGCATTGTTCTAGAACTTGAGTTTCATTTTCTATCTAGCCTTTTAAGAGGCATTTCTTTGCACTTCATTGCTCTCTTTATCCATGCATCATTAGGCATATTGTTTAAGAGAAAAGTTCTAAGTTGTAAAGGTTCATACTTAGCCTTGAAAAGTATATGTTGTAAAGGTTGGTGCTAACCCTTGAAAAGCATATTGTTGTGTGTAAGGTTTGAGGTGATCCTAAACCTTAATTGAAGTTAGTGGATACCGGTAGGTGTACCGGGAGTGGATGTAGGCAATTTGGCCGAACCACTATACGTGCTTGTGTTATGGTGATTGTTATTATGCTCTCTTTTTATGGATTATGCATGGTTGGTTGATTTCCTTATTTCTCCTTCAAAGCATAATAGACTTAAAAGCTAAAAGAATTAAAAATTGGTCTAGGTCTTAGAGCTCACCCTATTCACCCCCCCCCCTCTAGGATTCGATCTTGGACTTTCAATTAGCCTACGGGATGGAGGCTGTAATCCCTCTCGAGGTCGGCCTCCCGACCTTAAGGACGAATCTCTTCGATCAAGGGCAGAACGAGATAAACCTCGCCAGAGAGCTCGACTTGGCCGAGGAACGAAGGGAAGCAGCGTCCGTACGTCTGGCCGCCTATCAGCAGCAGCTGTCCCGAGGATATAATC
Organism: Cinnamomum chago; assembly: GCA_038049695.1. NCBI lineage: Eukaryota > Viridiplantae > Streptophyta > Magnoliopsida > Laurales > Lauraceae > Cinnamomum > Cinnamomum chago. Next base: position 40,452,260 of record CP142455.1, read on the forward strand.
AGAATGTTAGAGAAAGAAGGTTCTCGGTTGGAGAACTAGTCTTGAAGAAAGCGCTCCCAGCTGATAAAGATCCTAGTGAAGGCAAACTTGCGCCGAACTGGCTCGGCCCCTACAAAGTGGTCTCAGTCTCAGGAAGGTCGGCCTACAGACTTGAAGGGATGGATGGCAAGGAGTTGCCACGACCATGGAACGCTGCGCACCTCAAGAAATATTACTTCTAGATTGTATTCAAAATGATTGATCAATAAAGAAGAGCCTTTTGACAAAGATCTGCCTTATGTCTTTCCAGTTGAAAACAAGGCTCCGGCCCTCACGCCAGCCTCCTTGAGTTCGGTCACAGGACCAACTCCCCAAGGCTCCGGCCCTCGCGCCAGCCTCCTTGAGTTCGGTCACAGAACCAACTCCCCAAGGCTCCGGCCCTCGCGCCAAGCCTCCTCGAGTTCGGTCACAGGACCAACTCCCCAAGGCTCCGGCCCTCGCGCCAAGCCTTCTTGAGTTCGTTCACAGGACCAACTCCCCAAGGCACCAGCCCTCGCGCCAGCCTCCTAGAAGCCAGTCATAGGACCAAGGCTCTGTCTCTCACAGCAACTCCGAGCAACAATCACCACGGGATGCGAATAGGGCCATCTGCGAAGGCACAGAGTTCGGCCTACGCACAAGTTTGGTCCAAGCCCCCCGAGCCAGCAAAGAATGCTCACCAAAAATAAAGAAACAACCCCAGCTCTCCAGCGAACGGGCCGCATCTCTGGGTATGAGCCCAAACTAACTGCAAATTCCTTCCTGAGAAAGAAGGGTTAAAGTCTGGATGCTCTACCGACCTCAAAGACTTGCAAGATTTCGCACCAAAACATCCACATCACATAGCAGGGAGAAAGAGATAGGAAAACAGCTGGAGAATCAGAAAGAAAAATTCATTTTTCATTAATGGAAGAATGAGTACAGAGTTTTTCGTACAATCTAAAAAAAAAATACATGAAAAAAAAGAAAAAGAGACAAAATCCTATGGCTTCTCGGGCGCCGCTTCTTTATTTTCTGGAGCTGGAGGATCTGATGAGACAGGAGCGTCAGATGGAGAAGCCAGAGGAGGAGCCTGGGCCGCTTCGGCCTCAGTGGGGGTCGGAGAAGGAAGAGGTACGTCTGGAACTTCGATAGGGGTCCCAGGAGGATTGGAGCCAGGCTCTGATCCTGAACCCGGCGCTGCAGGCTGGAACTTAGGAAGGTCCGCAAAGATGGGATCGTCATTAGAAACCCCATACTTGCGGAGAGCCTCCTTGCACCCCATCTCGAACAGCACCGGACTCAGATCCAAAATTTGAGCCATGTACTCCTCCGACGCCCAGTCCGCCCCATCTTGGTAAGATTTAGCTGCCTGATCTCGCAGGGTGGACTCGACATCGGCCCTCTCTTTCCTGGAGGCCTCGAGCTCGGTCTCTTTCCTGGCCAATTCATTCTGCTTTTCGGCAAGCTCGGCCTCCCTCTTGGCGAGCTCGGCCCCCTTTGAGACGAGCTCGGCTTCCAGACTGGCCGTCCTCCTCGCCTTATCGTCAAAGGCGCCCCTCAAATTTTTGTTCTCGCCCCGCAACTTGATAATTTCGGCCTTTGCCGCTTGTTGGTCAGTTGCAGATTGAGCGAGCTTCTCCTCCGCCTTCTTTATTTCGGCCGCGCTGGCCTCCAGCGCGCCCCCCATCTTCTTCTTCTCCTTCTCCAGGGCGGCGATATAGGCAGTCCTTTCCGCCAGCCTATCCATTAGCACCTGAGTCCTCTGTACATTCTACAAAAGGATAAAAATAGTAAGGGGATCGATCGATTCAAGCAACCAGGGGGCAGAAATTTGAAACCAGGAGGAAGAAGACTACCTCAAGCGACGCCCTCATCGTCTGATGAAGAAGTAGACCCGCCGACGCAACCTTCTTGTGCTTCTCCATGTCCAAGGGGAGGGCACATCCCCGACCAAGGGCCACGACCGACTCCCAGCTGGAGCCCAGCCGCTCCCCCATGGTCATGGGCTCGTTGGGGTTGAGGTCGAAGTTGGGCCTCCAAGGTGCCGGCACCGAAGGCTGGGCCTGCAACTCCGCTCCCTGGGGCCTCCCCTCCACGCCCGCCAGGCGAGGCCTCTTCTCAGGAGGGGGCCCCTCGCCCTCCTTTCAGGCCTCAACGGACCGAGACCGGGTATCCCTCTGCGGCTGCGGCGGAGGCGGCAGAGCTTCCTTCGCGGGCTCGACCACCCGCGGCCTGCTGTCCTTGAGCGGGCGAGATTCCTTGGGCAGCCGGATCTCCCCTTCTTAGCTTTTGAGGAGGCGGCCCCAGCCGCTCCCGACGCTGCTCCCGACGAGGCGGAGGAAGCAGCCACTGCGGAGCCTTGGGAGGCGCCGACCCACTGGGGGCACGATTGGAGGCGGGGGGAACTCGGCACGTAAAAATCACAGCACCCAAGTTCTTCAAGGAGGGGCGTTGTCCGTCCATCTCCCCTTCTTCTCGATCTCGGGAGTGAGGAGGGCTGTCAGTCATGACGATCGGGTCTTGAGGCTCCGTGGCTTGGCCGCTGGTCTCGGCAAGCGCGAGTACGACCTCCCCTACCGGTGCGAGGGGGACCTCGACAGTCTTACTAGTATAAGACCGGTACCGCGGCTTGTACCCAAGAAGAGAGAAGGCAGCTCGGTCGTGGTGACCGTGGTAATTGCTAATCTTCAACCACGCGTCGTTCCTCTTCCACTTGTCGAAATTGGCCTCCCTCCTCCTTTTCTGAATGCCTGCGTAAGAAAACAGCAAGGGCGTCAGCTCGGCATAAACAAAGAGCAAAAACAGCACGAAGGACAGGTATTTACTGGGAGGGGTCCCAGGTTTCCGTGGGACCTGGATTCTCCTCTCCGCTTCAGTCTCGGTACCCTTGAACTCCCAGTTCCCCGAGACCAAGATCCGTTCGTATCCGGCGTACTTGTTCGAATCCTCTAGGGCATTCACCAAGGGCCGACGCCTGGGCTTCACCCGGAGATAGTAAAAATCCTCACCCCCTGCAGCTTTACAAATGTCATAGACATCTTCTATATCATGTACCCCGAGATCGATGTCGAGGATCCAGTTTAGCTCCGCCACGCCCATTATAATCTTGAAACCATTCGGCGTCAACTGGAAGGGGCAGATGTGCCACGCATTGAGGCAGGATCGGAGGAGCTGATGGATAGGGAACCTGACCCCGCCTTCACACACCAACAGCAGGGTGAAAGGCATCCAGTTGTTGTACCGGGTAAGGCCACCAGGAAGGTCCCCGAGGTCGTCAGGTTTAACCAAGACGTCGGCCGGGATCTTAAACGATGACCTAAAGGCCTCCAAGGCTGCAGGACCCTCTAACCAGTGGCTATAAATCCCCATTTCTTGGAAGGATAGGAGGCAGGTGACTAGGAATGAAAAACTGGAAAAACCCTAAAGGACCTAAACCTTCTGAAAGCGAAGAGAAGAAAGGAGGCACAAAGAAATAGCAGAGAGAGAAGACTCACAGAAAGGATGCTGAAGATTACTGAGGATGAAGAAGCAGAAGGCTAGAAAGAATTCGTGTTTCAGTAAAATCTGTGGCAGAACTTCGTCTTCAACAGAGCTTCCCTTCTCAGACAAACAACCAAGGTAAAAGAGAAAGGGAAGGGGGCGCTTCCATTTTTATAGAGGGACGCCCCTCTTCATTACCCTGCCACGCGTCGTTTCGATCCCGGCGACCGACCAGACAGGAGACTCCACGTGGCGGCAACGGTTCGCCTTCCCCCACGCCTCTGGTACGATATTTATCACCTCGGGCATACGGAACGGCGTCCCACGTGCCTGACAGAGCGAACCAATTATGGTGCCCTATTTATTGCCTAGGGCAGACGGAGGGGCGTCATGATGAGAATCTCATAAAAGCAAGATACGAAAAGACGGCCCCATCGCTTCCGAATCGTATCTCCCGACCCCGGACTAAGCCCAAGGGGTCGAGAGATAGGGGCAATTGTGTGGGGTCGTTCGGTACTCACGGATTCAGGTGGGGTCACCCTCCAGTCTCGGTTACCATTGGTCTCGGCACCGCTCAAGGTCGGCCACAACGTCATCTCGGAAGAATCATAGGGCGAGTCTCGGTGGCTACGTCACGAGTCCCGACCTCGGCCTCAGCCTCTTTCCGATCTCGGCCCCTGTCACTCAGCCATTAATGTGGCCATAAATGCGCTGCCATGACGGGATCGGCAAACTGACAACAGAGTGGGCACCGGACCTAGATAAGGAGCACGCCTTATCTAAAGTCATGTCCATAGGCAAGGGGTGCTGGTCCAATGGGACATTCCCTTTTTACCTACCCCCACTCAGGAGGTACGAATACACTCTGATGGGACTGCCATCCCTTCATGTGGACAGTGCCATGATGACTCTCACGTCTATATATATTGCATGAAGGAAAACCATGAGAGGTACGCATAATCCTCTCCTCCCAGAACTCTCTTTCTCCATTCTCTTTCAGTTCTCACACTGACTTGAGCGTCGGAGGGCCTTCGGCTGCCCATAGCCAGGGTCTCTGACTGTTATCTTCTTCCTTTCAGGTCCTTGGAGGCTCGATCATTTCCCTTTATCTTCCCTAAACCCTCGAATCAGGAGCTTGATCCTCCCTTACTTAAGTCCGTAATTTTTAGGCACTTACAGTTATGTATTTTACTTAAAGTGAAATAATGATACATTTTTAACTTAGGTTGTTTCTCAATTTCACATATTTATGCCAAATCGATGTAAGAATGCTGATGCTGTATGATTTAGCCGTACATGAAGTTCATCCCTTCATGTAAGGATACCAATAGCAATGATATACTAAGAGGACAAAGACAACTACTGAGGGCTTGTTTGGCATCTCTATTCTTTTATTTATAGATCCATCTAAAATAGAGTCATTAAAAAAAGAGCCATAAAAAAAAGAGGTTAGGATAAAAAAAACGCATTTGGTAACACATGAAATTATTTTAAATACCTTGCCTCTTTATTTTAAGACTCAAAAGCTCTATTTCTCATCTGCCCACTTTTGGAGCATTCGGATTTTAGAGGATTTGCCTCTAAATGTCTAAAGCGGACAGAGTCTAAAATCTTGTGCTAAACGCTCTAATTGTTCAAATCTCTGTTCGATTTAGAAATTTAGAGAAATAGAGGCATGAAATAGAGATGCCAAACATGGGCTGAGTCTGCAAAAGAGAAGAGGAGGGAAAGTCCAAAGAAAGTGAGGGGGAGTAAAATGGATCCATGAGCCTCTTAAATGAATGTTTAAGATTAGTTTACTTGTACACCCAGGGCTAAGGGTTGATCCTTGGGTGGCATATCTGATGGACTTAGATGCAGCCACTCAGACACGTGGTTGAAGATTGATGTACGTTCAAGTGATTGGAAGGCTAGGATCTCTTTGCCTCTTGTCTAGGTCTCTCGAGTTACACTTACGAGAGACTTCTTCACCAAGAAATCCACATCTACTAATTATATTGGAAGTCTTAATTGTGGCGACGGATCAAGCCTTACATTAGTGGATTTATATGTTAGGGATTTTGTAGATTGCAATTTGATGGATGCATTAACATTTTAGCATCATTTGATTTACACACATATGCATTGATTTAGAAAATCTTGAAATCTTGATTTATACATACATTGGTTTTTAGACTTGAAGAAATATTGATTTATGCATGTTTTGTTTTTAATCTTGGATGCATTTGTTTTTGAAAAAGAAGTTTTAGAAATCAAGCAAGCCTATGTTTTTAAATCTTTCAAATCATTTTAGGCTTTTTATGTTTCATGGTTTTAATCCTCTTAGTTTGATTTAAACCATGTTTCTAAGCTTGATTTAATGACCCAAAAGTCCCCACTTGAAAATACTTTGAAATATACATGTTGAGGGGATTTTGGTCCCAGGCCCAGGTCGACCCGTAGTGGGCTCGGTCGACCGGCCCAACAAGGGGCCCGGTCGACCGAGCCCACTGCGGGTCGATCAGGAAAGAGCCGTTGTGCCCTCTTTCAAACGGTCAGTTTTATGATCGTTGAAGGCCAGGTCGACCGGGGAAGAGCCGTTAAGCACTTTTTGGCTATAAATACTAGTTCATTCATTTGTCAAAAGTGAGCAATTTTAAGGCCCTCCTTGAGAGGTTTTGAGGCCAATGAAAGGGGAATAAGCTCAAAGATAAAAGGGATCTTTAGGAAAGCTAAAGTTTGGATTAATGAAGTCAAATATCTAAGTAAGCTTTACTTTTCTTAATCATATGTTTTCATGATTTGCTTTAATTATTGGTAAATCTTTTCTAGCATGATAAACTATGATTTGTTGTGTCCTTAACATGTTTATGTTTTGAATTGATCTATTGTTTTGGATGCATCACCTTGATTCAATCCAAGTAGTACTTTAATTGGTAAATCTAAGTAGATCATGTTAATGAAAGAATCTTTGAAATTATATGTAACATGATTCATATATTTGGTTGAATCTATGACTGTTGTTTTTCATCATAAGAAAATCACTTTCAAATATATCTTATATTTTGGATTCAATATCTTTACAAATCATATGTAACTTTGTTTTAAAGTTTCACAACTTGCTTTTCTTTGATAGGTATATCATATTCAAGTTGATTTTATAAGTACATATGATTTGTCCCCTATTTTCAATCAAATCTATTTTTATGTTTTGTGAGCTACATTGTTGATTTGATTGACATCCCTATGCATCACATGTTTTGTGCTTAGAATTTCACAACTTGTTTAGGATACAAATGTATATCTTTTACAAGTTATTTTTAACATGTGACTTGCATTCTTTCCTCATTCATAAAAATTTTTATGAACTAAAACTTTCAAAAGCCTTAGGCATACAGTTATGAGCTTTCATTTTAAAAATGATTGAGGACATCATACATACACATTGAGCATTCATCTTTGCATTCATAGTGTGTGTGTATGAATTAGTTTTTCACTTTCATATCCGCCTAATTAAGAGGCATTGTAATGAGCTATAAATTGTATCTCCATCAAGTGTATTATAGACACTATTAGAGAGATAACCAACCTTTGGTTGAAGAGGTTATTGCTTAGCCTAAGAAAAGCATAATATATAGGTTGATGTTAAGTCTTGAAAAACATCATTGTAAAGGTTATTGCTTAGCTTATTGAAAAGCATAAATAGTGGAAATTCGGTGGGGTGTTGGATCACAAGCCGGTAGTGGATGTAGGCATTGAGGCCGAACCACTATAAATCCTTGTGTGATGGTGCTTGCTTTGTGGTGATTGTTTTTATTAAGCTTCCGCATTTTGTTTGATAATCATCACTTGTGACTAGTTTAATTTAAAGAAGTTAAAATTGATTAAAATTGGTCATAATTGAAGCTCACCCTATTCACCCCCCCCCCCTCTAGGGTTCGGATCCCAGGACTTTCATTATATTCTCTGCCGACATCAACTCTGCTTGATTTGACGTGTGACCTGTGGCATGTGGGTCACATGATCTCCTACAATATCATGTTCCTTGTCATGTGTACTTTCTTTGACTCTGTAGATTTATTTCATTTTCCATTATAATGTACCATCGTTTTTACTAAGTTTTGTCAATGGATTACTGAATAGTCATAACTCGTAAACACCACACCCCCTACCCCAAAAAAAAATTAAAAGAAATAAAAATAAATTAATAATAATAATAAATTAAGAAAAAACCCAACCAACTGTTTGTGTGCCAAGATAATATCAAGTCCACCCATAAAAAATGTGGAAGTATGTTGTTAAAATGTGGCCATCTTTTACTAGGAGGTGGTTTGTTAGGATTTCAAATAAGTTTGTCAATTGCCTTGGAGCCGAACCAACCCAAACAAGTCCAACACAAATTCCACTTCTAAAACATGCAAGTTGAGGTCTGACCAGGGGCAAACCCAAGTACAAAGGTCTGGGGCGGGGCTTCAGCCTCCAACTAGACTTAGAAAATAGTCCAAAGTTTGATAAGAACCCCCTGTAGATTCTGAAAATTAATGTTTTTTTTTTCATAACATTTGCCCCTCTTACAAGTTTTTTTTTTATTATTATTATGAGTGCCACTATTGGCACACAAACTTTTTCTCTTCTCACACAGCCAATGAGATTCCCCTTTTGCCCACCCTCTTCCCTTTTCTCTCACCCCACCTCCCCCTTCACCTCTGGCTTCGGCTTCGGCTTCGGCCTGGATGGCGGCGGCCGACCCCTCTCCTCTCTTCCTCCCCCCCTCTTCCTCCCTTCCTCCGTCCCTCACCATTGTTTTCTCTCTCCTCCTCCCTTTCTCTGCCCCCACCTCCCCCCTTCATCGACGGTGACAACGGACCCCTTCTCCCTCCCTCTTTCTTTGCGGCCGACCCCTCTCCTCTCTCCTTCTCTCCTCCCCTCCTCCCTCCTTCTCTTCCTCACTCCCCACTATTTTCTCTCCCTCTTCCTCGCTCCCCACTGTTTTTCTCTCTCTCCTCCCTTTCTCTACCCCCACCTCCTCCTTCACCGACGACGACGGCTGGCCCTCTCCTCCCCATCTCCCTCCCTCCCTTTCTCTCTCTCTCTCTCCCTCCCCACTGTTTTCTCTCTCTCTCTCTCTCCTCCCTTTCTCTCCCCCTACCTTCCCCTGCACCTCCGGATCCGACTTGGACTGGCGAGCGCCGGCCCATCCCTCTCCTCCCCTTCTCTCCCCCGCCCCCTCCCCCTCTCCCACTGTTTTCTCTCTCCCTTGTCCCACTCTCTCCTTCACCATTTTCTCTCCCCCTTCTCCCTATCTCTCCCTCTCCCTACCTTTCCCTGGCCGGTGGCAAATCGGGCAGCCTGGCGATCGATGCCGCCGCCGAAAGTGAAAGGAGAGGTGGGGGAGAGAAAGGGAGAGGGTGGGCAAAAAGGTAATTTCACAGTTTTTTTTTAAATGTGTGTGTGGGAAGGGAGAAAACTTGTGTGTGAATAGAACGTCTCTTTTTTTACATAGAGCACCCCGAAAGAGAATTTCCTATATCCGCCCCTAGGTTTGACTTGACTAAAGTTAATAGTTTCTCTATATCAGCCTAATTTTTATGGGGTCATTTGTTTGTGCTCATTTACATATGTAAATGATTTACATGTGGAATGGTTATACTTGTGTGACGTTTGTTTTTAGCAAATTACGCATGTGATACATGAGTCAACTGTGCAATTGAGGCATTTTTCACACCTTCATTTTCATAGCCATGTAACCATTTCAAAGCCCTGAAAGCAAAAAGTGCTGGTACAATGTAATTCATGGTTACTTTTTCTCCAGAGGAGGCCATCAAATGCCTTAACACGTAGTATATTTTGTTCACATATGGAGCCCCTTCGAAGTTGTACTTCACACCTACATTTTCATAGGGGTAACCGTTTGAGAGAATTCACATTGATAAAAACCCCTTTAATATAATGACAAAGGTTATGTTTAATGGAAAGTTGGATCTCTGTTAAGAATTGGCATGATTTAAATCCGTAAGGGGGTTCAGGGCCTCTTCCCCATGGTCTATAGGGAGGGAGAGATTGCTAGCCAAGGGTTATGGGCATTTTGGCAATTATACAAGAGCTTTCGTAGGAGCCAAGACAACATAGATTATATTATATATGCCTGTGATCTGAAATCTTAAATAAAAAAGAAAGGGAGAACCAAAGAGAGTGGATGAGATCCTAAAGAAAGTGGAATTTCTTTTCGATTGTTGTAGATTCGCACGAAGCCAAACCCACCCAAACCCCAAAGGAAAGAAAACATAATTAAATCCTCAATCCTACCAACCGTCCTTGTGCGAACATAATATCAAGTGCACCCACCAAAAACGTGGAAGTACAGTGTTAAAATGTGGCCGTCTTTTATAGGAGGTGGTTTGTTTTGACTTATATAAGTTTGTCAATTGCCTTAGACCTGTACCAACCCAAACAAGTATTAGACAAATTTCACTTTTACGACATGCCGGTTTGGGTTTTACTTGACTCAAGGTAATAGCTTGTCTTTAGCAGCCTAATTTCTAATGGGTCATTTGTTTGAGCGCGCTCTCTCTCTCTCTATATATATATATATATATATATATATATATATACATTCAAAATGGTTTGCACGCGATCAATACGGTATGACATGATGGTTTATGAGATGAATCGGAGTCCACTAGCATATTAGATGTGATCCATGTGTGTGGATAAGATCTACATACAGGAGACATATATCACAAATCCTATATTTGAATTAATTCACAACCAGTGATGAGATTAAACATCTCATCTGATAAGGTTCCAGTATTATAATCACTATGAGATAGTGTGATTTGTCTCAATCATCGTAGTGTAAGATTCTGGATCATTGTGCTGGTACATCATATGTACTGAAGGACTATGAGATGCACCTTATGCAAATTTGTCTTTGATTTAAGGATTGTCCTCATAATTCTCTAGCAATAGGCACTTAATCCTTGAGAGATTAATGAACTCAAGTTTCTATTATATATTTAATTTGAGTCACCAATGAGTGAGGCCAATTGTAGGTCAACACATCGGCATCTTCGATACATGGTAGTGGGATTATGAGAACATATAATTATCAAGATGGAATCTATCCTCTAATAGATTTATCCCCTTGTGCTAATTAATGGACTTATCATTGGTAAGTATGCATTCATTTTAATTAAGAGTTAATTGGATAGTACTGATGATCACTGTGATTAATTGGGTCACAAGGATAATAAAATATGGATCTAACTTGGTTGGACAGGTTTAATCCAATTGATCCATGGATATAATTGATGGAGGAGCATAGTTGTACTAATATGGAAGATTAGGGTATTCTTATAATTTATTCTGAAGATTGGAGTTCAATTGTATTTATTTAGTGAAACTATTTGCAATAAATTGTGTGTCCGGATTGCACTAATAGCACAGGAGATGTGGGGTCCAGATATCCCAGTTGGAGCTAGCTTCTAAGGAATCCCTAGTAGTCCCCATGCTAGCTAGTCCCAATAAGAGATTGTTTCTAATCCTATTTGGACTCTTAAAGGAAGGAGGAGAAGTATATCGACTTATAATAGAAGTGAGAGTTCTAATTATAATAAAAGAGGAGGTGCTCCCATGCTATAAATAAGAAGAGATGGCCGGACATCCACCACACCCATTACACGCCTAAGCCTCTTCATCCTCTCTCCGCTTTTCTCCTCCGTTTCTTTCTTGAGATTATAGGGTTTTCTTCTTTTGGAGATTCCACCATTCTCCTTGAGAAATAATCTAATAGAGGGTCATAGCATGGAAGGCTACGAGATATTGCAGATCCTCCTTGTTCTTGTGAAAGAGTTTCTCAACGAGCCAAGTGATCAACTTCTCCATTAGAGCACAACTGTGCTCCAAAGGTTAGATCTACATCATCTCTTCTGTAGATTTTCGTGGTTGCTTGTTGCTGTTGTTTTCTATCTTTTAGATAGTGTATCTTCTGATCTTGATTCATAAGAAATAGGTTTTCGATCCTGTATTGGGTTTCTGGCTTTATGGATACTTGATCCCTGCTTCAAGTTTGTCAAAAGTTTTATAAATATATCCACGAGGCCCACGTACTTCCAACAATACTTGTGTCACATTTGTTTACCGCATTAATTTTACACATGTGATACATACATCAGGTGTGAAAATGGGGAGTTTTTCACACCTTCATTTTCATAGCTATGTAAGTGTGAAGCCGTCTCAAAGTCCGGAATTCAAAAGGTGCTGGTCTAGTGCAATTCAAAAATTACTTTTTCACCTAAGGGAACCATCAAAAGCCTTTACACATTGTATAGGTTTTTTTGCCCCCTTTGAAAATTATGAGAGATTTTTAAAATTCTTTTAGGGAATCAACTAATTAGCAATTAGTGATAAAGATTTGTATTTTTGCCAGAAGAGAGATAACCAGTAAAATTCATTTTTTTCTCTTCATCCATAGGCATGCTATGTTGCCATCTGTGGTCCTCTTTTCGCTGCTCTTTTAACTGCTAAACGTATATGCATGGTCGTCTTCTTTTTGTTTCAACAAAAATCAGACCTGCTTGATTTCCTGATTGTAAGTGCCTAAAAATTACGGACTTAGTTAAAAGAGGATTAAACTCTCGGTTTGGTGATCTTGGGAAGATTACGGGAAGGGATCGGCCTCCGGTGACCTGAAAGGGGAAACAAAGGTCAGAGCCCCTGGCTGTTGGCAGTCGAAGGCACTCCGATGCCTGAGTTAGTTTGGTAGATAAGGGAAAAACGAGGAAGAAGAAGTATCGGGGATAGGCTTGTCGCATACCTTCTGTAGTCCTCATCCATGCATTATATAGACGTGAGAGTCATCATTGGACTAAATCCCTCAGGGAGGGATGGGAGTCCCATCGGTGTGTATTTTCCCTCTTGAGTGGGGGTAGGTTAAAAGGGAATGTCCCATCGGACCATCCCCCTATACCTATGGACGTGACCTTGAGATAAGGCGTGCCACTTATCTAGGTCCGGCGCCCACTCTATTAGTCAGTTCGCCGTCTACCGCCAGGGCAGCACATTTACGGCTGATTGACAGGAGGCCGAGATCAAGCTAAGGCCGAGACCGACGTGAGCACCCGCAGACATGGTTACCGAGATGGGCTACGCGCTCCCCTGACCTAGAGCTTCTGCCGAGGTGGGCAATACCGAGACTAAGGATAATCCCGAAGTTGGGGAGTGGCCCCACATAAATCCGTCATTACAAAATGGCCCCACACAATTGCCCCTAGCTCTCGACCTCTTAGAATTCTCTTTGAGGTCGGGAGCTAAGACTGAAAGGATGTGCTGGCCCTGAAAGGATGTGTGATCCTCATCATAACACCTTTTCGTTTGCCCTAGGCGATAAATACGGTATCATGATTGTTCCACCAGGGCGGGCACGTAGACGTCGTTTCATATGCTCGAGGTGATAAAGATCGTACCAGGGGTATGGTGGGAGATGGACCGGCAGTGCCACGCGTAACCCTTCGTCTGGTTGTTTACTGGGATCGAAGCGACGCGTGGAGAGTCCGAAGCGTTGCCTCGCACGCGTGATACTTAAGAGGGGCGTTCCTCTATAAAATGGGGACGCCCTCTTCCCTTTCTCCTCTTATCTTTGCTTTCGTCTGAAGGAGACCCTGCTGAAGAAGATGTCCTGCTAAAAACAGGGCCTCAACGAACCCGGGGACTTTTCTTCATTCTTCGCTTTCACTCTTTACTTCTTACTCTTTGCAATCCGCCACATTCTCTCTGTGAGTTCTCTTTTCTGTTTGTTTCTTTCTTTCTTTCCACCTGTTTTTCCTTTCGTCTAGAGGGTTTCTGCCCCTTAGGTTTTTTTCTAGGTTTTGCTCCTTCTTCTTTGCTCTCTGCCCCTCTTAGCCTTTAGAAAATGGGAATCTACAGCCATTGGGTTAGAGGGCCCCCAAGCCCTGGAGGGACTTAGGATGGCGTTCAAAATACCAGCTGATGTTCTGGTGAAGCCCGACGACCTCCAGGGCCTCTTTGACGGCCTCACTCGATACAAGGATTGGATGCCTTTCCCTCTGGTGTCGGTAATCGAGGGTGGGGTTAGGTTCCCTATCCACCTGCTTCTCCGATCCTGCCTCAGCTCGTGGCGGACCTGCCCTTTCCAGCTGATGCCAAATGGGTTTAAAATAATAATGGGCGTGGCGGAGTTGAACCGAATCCTAGATATCAACCTCGGCGTGCATGACATAGAGGATGTCTATGACATCTGCAAGTCCGCGGGGGGCGAGGATTCCTACTATCTTCGGGTGAAGGCTAGGAGCCGGCCCTTGATTAACACCCTGGAGGACTCAAGCAAATATGCCGGGGATGATCGCCTGCTAGTCTCGGGGAACTGGGAGTTCGAGGCGTCCGAGACCGAGGTGAAGCGGAGAGTCTAGGTTCCGCGAAAACCTGGGACCCCTCCGAGTAAATACTCGCTTCCCCGGGCTAATTGTGTTTGTCCTACTGTTAATTTACGGGGCTGATGTCCTCTGTTTTCTGCGCAGGTGCTCAGCGAAGGAGGAGAGAGGCCGGCCTCGATCGTTGGAAGAGGAACGACGCCTGGTTCGAGAAGATCTCTCACTACCACGGCCACAACGATCTGGCCCCCTTTTCACTGCTCGGGTACAAGCCGCAGTACCAATCTTACACCAGGAAGACTGCCGAGATCCCCCTTGAGCCGATAGGGGATATCGTGCTCGCGCTTGCAGAAACCGGCGACGGAGCCTCGGAGGCCCTCGGTCCGATCCTAGTCGAAGACAGCCCCGCCCGAGATCAACCAGAAAAGGAAATGGATGGGCCGCGTCCCCCTCTGAAGAACTTGGGAGCCATGATCCTTAAGGGCCGAGTGCCCCCCGCTCCGAAGCGTGCTCCCAGCGGGCCTGGCGCCGCTCATGGTCCTTCGGCAAGCGCCCCCTCTGGTCCGTCGGGCGCAGCAGGGACTTCCTCCTCTGCGAAAGGAAAAAGGCGTGCGAGGCTCTCCTCAGGAGAAGAGGGGGAGGTCGAAGGAGCCCCTCAGGGAGACCCCGCCATCCAAGGACGCCTGGCCACGGGTCGCGGAGGCCGAGAAGAGGCCTCGCATGGGTGAGGAGCAGGCCTTGGAAGTGGTGTCGCAGCTTCGATTTACCAGGCCGCCCCCTTTCAGGCCCAACCTCGATCTCAACCCCGGCGAACCCCTGAGCGTGGAGGACCGAATGGGGACCTCCACTAGGACGATCACGGCAATTGCCCGGGCATGCGCTCTCCCTTTGGACATGGAGAGGCATAATAAATCTGGGCAAATGAGCCTGATTTACTCGACGCTGAAGGCGTCGCTCGAGGTGAGTCCCAATTCTTTTGTCTTTTTAAGCTTCATGCCTTAGCTTTCTGTTCTGACCTTCTACCCCTTTGTCTCTTTGCAGAATGTACAGAAGCTCCAAATAATACTGGAGAGGACGGAGAGGACAACCGCACAGGTACTTGAGATGGACGCCGAGAAGAAGAAGATGGGGGATGCCCTGGAGGCCAGTGAGGCAGAAATAAAGAATACGGAGGAGAAGATCGCCGAGCGCGCAATAGAGTACCAAGCGGCGAAGGCCGAGATCATCAAGTTGCGAGCCGAAAATAAGCACCTAAAAGGCGCGGCCGAGGACAAGGTGAAAAGGGAGCATCAACTAGAGACCAAGCTCGCCAAGAAGGAAACCGAACTGGCTGGGAAAGAGGCCAAACTCGAGTCCTCTAGGAAGGAGTGGGTCGATGTCGAGTCCACTCTGCGAGCCCAGGCTGCAAAAGCTTATCAGGAAGGAGTGGATTGGGCATCAGCGGAGTATGTGGCTCAGATTAAGGACTTGAGCCCTATGCTGTATGAGATGGGATGCCGTGAAGCGCTCCGTGAGTATGGGGTCTCTGAGGATGACCCCATATTTTCGAACCTTCCCCAATTCCAATTTGTAATACCCAGTTCAGAATCGGAGCCCGACTCTAACCCTCCGGAAGCCCCTGCTGAGACCTTAGTTCCTCCTCCTCCGCCCCCGACTCTCGCCGAGGGCGACCAGGTCCAGGCTCCTTCAGCGGCTCCTCCGCTCGAGGCCCCGGGCGTTTCTGATCCTGCCTCTTCTGCCCCTCCAGAGAATAAAGCCGGGGCCCCTGAAAATTAATGTACAATGTATTTTTCTCTTTTTTCTGAGTGTACAGAACTTTGTAATTATCTTTTCTTATCAATGAAAAGAAACAATTTTCTTTTAATTCCCCAGTTGTCTTCTCACTTCTTGCAATGGTGTGTGGATGCTTGTTCTCCTTACTTCGAACAGAAAATACTGCCCCATGTTCTGTCTATCTCTGTAAATCCTTAAGTGGCTGAGACCGGTGAACTCATAGAAACCGGACTTAACTCTCTAGTCCAGAGAAAGGTATTGGACAAAACTGATGTCCTGTCACCGATCGATTCTCCAATCCTTTAAGTGGCTGAGATCGGAGGATCCACGAGACCAAGGCTCAACGACTTCTGACTACACCCAACAGCGTGCGCATTATTCAATCTTCTAATCTCAAGATAGTGAATGAAAATGAGCCCCCCTGTCTCTTCCCCAGACTTTCAAGTGGATGAGGTCGGTGAACATCTGGCCCTAAGGCTGGGGCTTTAATAACGCGCTTCTGAGGAAAGCGCCTTATTAAAAGACCTTGTAGTTAGGTTAGACTCACACCCCGGGGTGCGACTTTGTTGCCGGATGGCTCGGACAATTTGGCCGAGCTCAAAGGCAGACTGAATTTCGCAACTTGAGAGTGAAACAAAGCAGCTGATTTCGTTCCCGCTCCAAGGAGGTTGGTCTAATGTCAGAACCCTAGGAGGCTGGCGCGGGGACCGGAGCCTTGGCCCTATGACCGAATTCAAGGAGGCTGGCGCGAGGACGGAAGCCTTGGGAGCTGGTCCTATGACCGAGCTCGGGGAGACTAGTGCGAGGACCGAAGCCTTGGCAGCTGGTCCTATGATCGAGCTCGGGGAGGCTGGTGCGAGGACCAAAGCCTTGGGAGCAGGTCCTATGACCGAGCTCGGGGAGGTTGGTGCGAGGACCGGAGCCTTGGTTCACAACTTGAAAGATACAAGGCACATTTCTTCCATAAGATCCCTCTTTCATTGATTCATCATTTAAATACATCTAGAAGTAGTATTTCTTGAGGTGCGCGGCATTCCATGGTCGTGGTAGTTCTTTGCCATCCATGCTCTCAAGTATATAAGCTGACCTTCCGGAGACCGAGACCACTTTAAAAGGCCCAAGCCAGTTTGGTGCGAGCTTGCCTTCATTAGGATCTCTGTTATTGGAAGCGCCCTTTTTAAGACTAGTTCCCCGATTGAGAACTTCCTTTCTTTGACCTTCTGATTGTATCATCTGGATAGCTGTTGCTGGTAGGAGGCCAGGCACACGGATGTTGCTTCCCTTCGCTCCTCGACCAAGTCGAGCTCTTTGGCGAGATTTACTTCATTCTGCCCCTGGTCGAAAAAATCCGACCTCAAGAGGGATTACAGCTTCCATTCCGTAGGCTAAGGAGAAAGGAGTTGCCGAAGTGGATTGTCTCGGGGTGGTCCTGTACGCCCAAAGGACACTTGGTAACTCTTCCACCCTTCTGCCTTTGGCTCTGTCGAGTCTCTTCTTGAGTCTGTCCAGTACTACTTTATTTGAGATCTCTGCTTGTCCTTTGCTCTGTGGGTAAGCCGGGGTTGCGTAGAGATTCCTGATACCGAGCTCCCAACAGAAGTTCTTAAAGAAGTTAGAGTCGAATTGGGTCCCGTTGTTCAAGACCAGAGTTCGGGGGATCCCGAACCTTGTGACAATGTTCTTCCACACGAAATTCTTTGTATCCTGCTCGGTGATGGAGGATAAGGCTTCTGCTTTTATCCATTTGGTGAAATAATTAGTGGCCACTATCAGCCACCTCTTGTTTCCTGGAGTTCGGTGAAGAGGTCCCACGATGTCCAGCCCCCATTGAGCGAAGGGCCATGGGCTGGAGAGAGGACTCAAGTCCTGCGCTGGTTAGTGCAGGGAGTGGGAGAACTTCTGATATTTTTCACATTTCCTGGCGTAGAGCTGGGCATCCTTTTGCATATAGGGCCACCAATAGCCCTGACTGATAGCTCTGTATGCCAGTGATCTTCCTCCGATGTGGCTTCCGCAGATTCCCTCGTGAACTTTAAAAAGGAAGTCTTCTACCTTGCTCGGGTGAACGCATTGGAGATACGGTCCCGTGAAGGACTTTTTATAAAGCTTCTCATCTAGGGATAGCCAAATATGAGCTGTTTTTATTCTGACCTTGTGGGCTTCATTCCTGTCTTCAGGGAGTCTATCTTCTTTTAGAAATGCTATGATCGGATCCATCCAGCTTGGATCGAGATCGACGCATAGGACTTGTCGAGGTGGGAGGAGCTCTATGCTCGGTTTTTTCAATGTCCCCACGTCAACTGTCCTTCTTTTTCCTGCTTCTACGGCCGATGCAAAGTTGGCAAGGGCGTCTGCGTGGCAGTTGGACTCCCTGCCGATTTGCTTGACTTCTGCTTTTTCGAACTGGGAGAGGAGCTGCTTCGTGTGGGCTAGGTAGGCTGCCATCCTTTCATCACGGGCTTGATAGTCTCCGCTTAGCTGGTTCGTCACCAACTGGGAGTCGCTAAAGACTACTAGCCGACGTGCCCCCAAGATTTTTGCACTGCCGAGACCCGCAATTAATGCTTCGTACTCTGCTTCATTGTTGGAGGCTTTGAAGTGAAGGGTCAGAGCTTGCTCGATGAAGAGGCCTTCTGGAGACCGGAGGACTATGCCAGCGCCAGCCCTTCTGGATGTTAAGGATCCGTCGACGAAGACCTTCCAGGCTGACTCAAGGAATTGTCTTCAAGCTTGGCCATCCTCGGTCTCGGCTGTCTCATTGTCCCTATTGCCCCCCCAGTTCGGTATCAAGTGAGGTCGGTGCCGAACTAGGAGAGGTGAATTCGACGATGAAGTCTGCCAGGATCTGTGCTTTGATCGTTGGCCTGGGTTGATATTGGATATCGAACTGCCCTAGTTCGATGGCCCATTTGGAGAATCTTCCGAAAAAGTCCGCCTTTCAAAAAAGGGACTTGAGCGGGTACTCTGTGACAACCACCACCGTGTATGTTTGGAAGTAGTAGGAGAGCTTGCGCGAGGCACTGATGAGTGGCAGTGCAAGTTTCTCGAGTGGAAGGTACCTATTCTCGGCGTCGAGCAGGATCTTGCTAGTGTAGTAAATGGGTTGCTGCTGCTTTCCATTCTCCTTGACTAACACTGAGCTCACTGCGTGGTCCGAGACTGCCAGATAGAGATAGAGAGGTCACCTTGCGATGGAGTGGACAATAGCGGTGGTGAGGAAAGGTATTCTTTGAGCTTCTCCAACGCTTGATCACATTTGGGGGTCCACTGAAATTTGGAGCTCTTTTTCAGGAGTTGAAAGAAAGGGCGACATTTGTCCGACGCTCGGCTGATGAAGTGATTGAGCGCAGTTGCCATTCTGTGAGCCTTTGGACCTGTTTGGCCGAGGTCGGTCTCTGAATCGCTTGGACTGCTGCAATCTGCTCTGGATTAGGCTCGATCCCTCTCCTGGTCACCAGGCTTCCTAGGAACTTGGCGGAGCCGACGCCAAATGCACACTTGGAAGCATTCAGCTTAAGCTGGAACGTTCTGAGGATGGCGAATGTCTGGAGTAAGTCTACCAAATGGTCCTGTGACTTCTTAGACTTGACCACCATGTCATCGATGTAGACCTCCACTGTCTTTCCGAGCTAGGCTTGAAACATCTTCGTGACCAGTCTCTGGTATGTCGCCCCAACATTCTTTGACCCAAAGGGCATCACTTTGTAACAGTAGATACCCCGAGGAGTTATGAATGCGGTTTTCTCCTTGTCGGGCCCATGCATGGGGATCTGGTGGTAACCTCGGTAAGCGTCGAGGAAACTCATCCTGTCATCACGTGCAGTGGCGTCGATCATCTGGTCGAGTTTTGGTAGCGGGAAGTTGTCCTTGGGGCAAGCTTTATTAAGATCGGTGAAGTCCACGCAGACCCTCCACTTGCCATTCTTCTTCTTAACCACTACTGTGTTGGCTAGCCACTTCGGATAGTGCACTTCGCGGACCGCTCCGGCCTCGAGGAGTTTATCTACTTCCTCAATTACTGCTTCTGTTTATAGGACCCCAGTTCTGTGGGCCTTCTGTACTATGGGCTTGTGTCCGGGGTCGACGTTCAGCTTGCGGCGCATGACCTCGGGGTCGATCCCGGGCATTTCGTAAGGAGTCCAGGCGAAAACGTCCTTGTTCTGCAACAGAAAGTCCAGCAACTCGGACCTCTCGTTGTTGGGGAGTTGACTTCCTAGTAGGAAATATCGCTCGGGGTCGCCAGGATTGATCCTGACCTCGATGAGCTCCTCTATGCTCTTCTGTTCTACTGATCGACAGACATCTTCAAGTTCGGCCTCGAGTTTGGCCATATGCACTCGCTGGGGCTCCGCTTCGCCAGGCACTATGGCCGTGAGGTACTGTCTGACCATCTGCTGATCTCCTCGTACGGTCACTATCTCTATCACCCCTCTGGCCTTCTCTAGTGGAAACTTGAGCTTCTGATGAAAGGTGGAAGGTACTGCCTCCATGGCGTATAACCAACTACGCCCCATGATCACATTGTAAGGAGACGGTGCGTCTACTACAATGAAATCGGCCATCTTCATGGCACCTCCTATTCAGACTTCGAGCTAGATCCTTCCCTTGGGATACACCGGCTTGGCGCTGAAGCCTTCTAAGGGAACGCGGGCTTCCTGCAGATCGGACTCGGTCAGGCCGAGTTGCTTGAAACAGCTGAAGTAGAGGATCTCGGACAAGCTTTCTGGGTCTACAAGGACGCGCTTTAAAGTGTAGTTGTTCAGTCGCAGGGTGAGAATGAGTGCGTCGTTGTGGGGGAGCTGGACCCCTTCTAGGTCTTCGTCCGAGAACAGATCTTGGGCTTTTCCATCCTAGCTTTCTTTGGTGCAGGCTCTAACTCGGCCGACATCACTTGTTTGCCATGGGAGGCCCTCCTGGCCTCCAAGCGGGCTTGGCTGCTTCCCCTACTGGGAGCAGGAGGCAAGTGAATGACATTGATGAAGCCTGTAGGTCCGTCGCTGTCCTGATCTGCATCGGGCGGGGCGTGCTGCTGAGCTCAGTTGACCCTCTCTCCCTCCTTGATGTACTCCCGAAGGTGCCCGTCTCTGACGAGCTTCTCGAGGTGGGATTTTAGGGCCATGCAGTCTTCGGTCATGTGTCCGTGCTGCTTGTGGTAAGAACAGTTCTTGCTCCGATCTCGGGTGGATGGGTCGCCCTTCATCGGCTGCGGCCACTGGAAGTAGGGTTCTGCCTTGATTTTGCGGAGGAGTCTGTAGATGGGCTCCTTGAAGACGATATTAACGGCCCTGTAGGGATCTCCGACCGGCCTGGCAGGCTGGAACTTTGGTCTCTTACTGCTTCCCGAGATGGAGGTTGAGAAGGTCGCCGAATTGGCGGAAGCCCTCTTCCTATCCGACTTCTGTTTGGGGAACTGAAAGTCTGGGGATCCGAACCCTAGAGGGGGGTGAATAGGGTGAGCTTCAATTATGACCAATTTTAATCAATTTTAACTTCTTTAAATTAAACTAGTCGCAAGTGATGATTATCAAACAAAATGCGGAAGCTTAATAAAAACAATCACCACAAAGCAAGCACCATCACACAAGGATTTATAGTGGTTCGGCCTCAATGCCTACATCCACTACCGGCTTGTGATCCAACACCCCACCGGATTTCCACTATTTATGCTTTTCAATAGGCTAAGCAATAACCTTTATAATGATGTTTTTCAAGGCTTAACATCAACCTATACATTATGTTTTTCTTAGGCTAAGCAATAACCTCTTCAACCAATGGTTGGTTATCTCTTTAAGTAGTGTCTAAAACACACTTGATGGAGATACAATTTAGCTCATTACAATGCCTCTTAATTAGGCGGATATGGAAGTGAAAAACTAATTCATACACACACACTATGAATGCAAAGATGAATGCTCAATGTGTATGTATGATGTCCTCCATCATTTTTAAAATGAAAGCTCATAAATGTATGCCTAAGGCTTTTGAAAGTTTTAGCTCATAAAAACATTTATGATTGAGGAAAGAATGCAAGTCACATGTTAAAAATAACTTGTAAAAGATATACATTTGTGTCCTAAACAAGTTGTGAAATTCTAAGTACAAAACATGTGATGCATAGGGATGTCAATCAAATTAACAATGTAGCTCAAAACATAAAAATAGATTTGATTGAAATTAGGGGACAAATCATATCTATTTATAAATTCAACTTGAATATGATATACCTATCAAAGAAAGGCAAGTTGTGAAACTTTAAAACAAAGATACATATGATTTGTGAAGTTGTTGAATCCAAAACATAAGATAGATTTGAAAGTGATTTTCTTATGATGAAAAACAACAACCAAAGATTCAACCAAGTATAGGAATCATGTTACATATAATTTCAAAGTTGTTTTCATTAACATGATTTACTTAGATATACCAATTTAAGTACTACTTGGATTGAATCAATGGTGATGCATCCAAAACAATAAATCAATTCAAAACATAAACATGTTAAGGACACAACAAAACATAGTTTATCATACTAGAAAACATTTACCAATAATAAAGCAAGGCATGACAACATATGGTTAAGGAAAGTAAAGCTTACTTAGATATTTAACTTCATTAATCCAAGCTTTAGCTTTCCTAATGACCCCTTTCATCCCTTAGCTCATTCCCCTTTGATTTGCCTCAAAACCTCTCAAGGAAGGCCTAAAAATCCTTAACTTTTGGCAAATGAATGAACTAGTATTTATAGCCAAAACAGCCCAACGGCTAGTCCCCGGTCGACCAGGACCCTTGCCCGGTCGACCTGGCCTTCATAACGGTCATAAAACTGACCGTTTGACAGGAGCCCCAACGGCTCTTTCCCGGTCGACCTGGTCCCCTGTTGGGCCAGTCGACCTGGCCTTCCCCGGTCGACCTGGCCCACTGCGGGTCGACCTGGGACCAAAATTCCCTAATTTTGCATTTTTCAAAGTATTTTCTTGAGGGAACTTTTGGGCCATTAAACCAAGCTTGGAATCATGATTTAAATTAAACTAAGAGGCTTAAATTCATGAAACACAAAAAGCCTAAAATGATTTGAAAGATTTAAAACATAGGCTAGCTTGATTTGGTAAAACTTCTTTTCAAATTAAAATGCATCCAAGTTTAAAAACAAAACATGCATAAATCAATATCTTAAAAACAATGCATGTGTAAATCAAGAATTCAAGTTTTTTATAAATCAATGCATGTGTGTAAATTCAAATGATGCTAGAATGATAATGCATCCATCAAATTGCAATACACAAAATTCTTAGCAGGAACATCCCCTCTCCTCTGGATGTTTGACCCTTTTGCGGGAGGCCGAACCGTTCGTTGCCTCGAGCTTCGTCGTCCTCCTGCTCGATGTACTAGTTCACCTTAGCCATCAGTGCTTTCATCGTGGTCACGAGGGTTCGAACCAGGTCTCTACGGAGCTCATTGTCTGGGAGCAAGGCCTGCCGAAAACACATGATGGCGACGTCATCTTTGGCGTCCGTGACCTGGCTATAGATCGTCCAGAATCTTCTAGCGAATGCAGTGATGCTTTCATTGTCCTTCATTCGGATCGCCATGAGGTTGCCACCCGTCTTTGGGATGACTCGGTGCGCTTGGAACTTCTCTACGAAGGAGCTTCGGAGCTACCGCCAGCTTGAGACCGACCCGGACGGGAGCGCACAGAACCATCGGAGCGGGAGATCACCTAGACTGGAGGAGAAGACCCTGCAGTTCAGGTGACCGACGTCCCCCCAAACCGACATCCGCTGAGTGAAATGTCATAGGTGCGCTTCTGGGTCTGAGGTCCCGTCATAGAGGACGAACCTCGGAACGTTGAATCTCTCAGGAAGAGAGAAGTTCTTTATTTCCTGGGAAAAGGGGGATATGCCCTGGTCTTCTTCATCGTAGGTCTCTGTCTGGTCTCGGGCGAAACCGATTTCTGCCATTCGGGCCTGGACCTCTTGCTTGACATAGTGGTCGAGCAGTTCCCATAGGCCTGTGATGTTTTCTGGCCTCGGGGAAACTAGCCCGTGACACGACCCCCCGAGGTTGCTAGGTAGGTGGTTGTTGCTCGAGCCTTCTTCTTCGCAGCGATCTCTCCTTCCGTCGTTGAGGACCTGCCTCAGATCTCGGTTGTCCGGACGATTCTGCTGTCGCCTAAGAGGTGGAATAAGGGTCCTCCTTTCATTTGCCTGAAGCTGCTTTGGAGACGATGAATCAACTCTTCTTTTTCTTAGAGGACCCGACTCTGGGCCTCGAGCTCTTCAAGCAGGGGGTCATCTCCCTCCTCATGGGCTTGATGAAAGGACCGGCCGTCATCGTGGGTGCGATGATGAGAGTGATGGGATTTTGCCGTGACAGGGGTCTTGCCCCGTCGTCGAGGATCTGACGGGGAGACATTCTGCTATACGCCCTTAGGTGGCTGGTTACCTGGGGGGCGAGGAGCCTCATGATGGTCGTCACGAAGGGGGGTGTGCCGTCACAGGTTGGGACGAGGAGTCCGATTGAACAACACCCTCCACGTAAGCGGGACCGGATTTTCCTCCGGACTTTCTCTGGCGGGAATCCCAGATAGCTCCTGTAGGACGGGGGGAACCTCCGTTGGACCCTAAGGGGGAAGGAGAGCAGCGTGAGTGCCGGTGGGCGCCGTTGGAGGTAATGATTGGAGCGGCCGAGGTTGCAGATTCGGTTGCGAAAACGATGGCAGTGGTGGTTGTTCTGGCGGAGGAAAGGACGATGCTCTTCGGGACTTCGACATTCCCTCGCCGCCGTACCTGGTTTTTGGAGGCATGACTTTTGCAGGTTTGGTTTTGACAAAGATCCTGTTCCCACAAACGGCGCCAACTGTAAGTGCCTAAAAATTACGGACTTAGTTAAAAGAGGATTAAACTCTCGGTTTGGTGATCTTGGGAAGATTACGGGAAGGGATCGGCCTCCGGTGACCTGAAAGGGGAAACAAAGGTCAGAGCCTTTGGCTGTTGGCAGCCGAAGGCACTCCGATGCCTGAGTTAGTTTGGTAGATAAGGGAAAAATGAGGAAAAATAAGTATCGGGGATAGGCTTGTCGCATACCTTCTGTAGTCCTCATCCATGCATTATATAGACGTGAGAGTCATCATTGGACTGAATCCCTCAGGGAGGGATGGGAGTCCCATCGGTGTGTACTTTCCCTCCTGAGTGGGGGTAGGTTAAAAGGGAATGTCCCATCGGACCATCCCCCTATACCTATGGACGTGACCTTGAGATAAGGCGTGCCACTTATCTAGGTCCGGCGCCCACTCTATTAGTCAGTTCGCTGTCTACCGCCAGGGCAGCGCATTTATGGCTGATTGACAGGAGGCCGAGATCAAGCTAAGGCCGAGACCAACGTGGGCACCTGCAGACGTGGTTATCGAGATGGGCTCCGCGCTTCCCCGACCTGGAGCTTCTGCCGAGGTGGGCAGTACCGAGACTAAAGATAATCCCGAAGTTGGGGAGTGGCCCCACATAAATCCGTCATTACAAAATGGCCCCACACACTGATCATCATATTTTGATATGCACCTTTGATCTTGTTATTACCCTTTGTATCACTTTGATAGGGTTATAACTTATTGAATCCAAGCCCTCTATTTTTGTCGGAATTGTTTCTCCTACGGATAGGTCCCATGGGAACCTTGCATAGGATAAGTGGGGCAAGTGAAGTTGACAAGTGCGTCTCTCTTGTTTGAATGTCCTGGCTTACTGCTCCTATGAGAACGGTGAACGTGCAAGTTCTATTTCTCTATCAGCATCATCCAAATCAATTGAGTCACAATCATGTTACTTGCAAGCCCAACTGGTTGAGAAAGCAATGGAAGATGGCCATCTAATACGACTCCTAGTTGGAACAGATGAGTTCTGACGATAAAAAATGATACTGGCACCTAAATGGGGCCATGAAATGTATGATCCTGTCCATCCGTCATGCCATTAGATCCTACATGTTGGTATGAGTGCCGCTGTTTAATAGTTCAATCAGGATGTCATTAGGAACCCATGCAACGTGAACATCGTGTTTTCAGTATGTCTCCAAAAAGGGAAAGTTTCAAATAAGGCCTTAAGTTTTTACCTTGCTTTAAAAAAGGACACACAATTCAACACTTTTCAATTTAGTCCCTAAGTTTTCCAGAAAGTTTTCAATTAAGGACATTCGTCCATTTAAAGCTGTTTTTCGGTAACTTTTTTCCTCAATTTATGTAAAATACTCAAATTACCCTTCATTGAAATAAAACCCTCCTTCACCTTATCGATACTCTCCTCATTTCCTTTTCGGCACCTAGGCATGTCAAACGGGCCATTCCGGGCCTGCACAGCCCGCCAAGAATTTTTGCATAGAGCGGGCTGGGCCGTGGCGTGCCTCTTTAATTTTTTTTTTATTAACTTTTTTCGCCTTTTCGATATTAGACGGGCATTCATCACATTACAAAAGTATATAAAAAAAGATCAACATCTGGCCTACCTTCCTTATATTGGGCCTGCCCATCAGAAGTGGAGCCTATGGTTTCTTTTTCTGTTTTTTTCCCCTTAGTTTCAGGATTTAATGAGCAAATAAAAGGGGAAAAAAAAAAACTAACGTGATATATCTCTTGTTGAGTTTTCCAAAGCCAATAATTATGTAGTTGTGTTTTTTTAGGTTATCAATGTTGATTTGGAGTAAAAAGTTCAAGTAAATTGCTTTTTACAGGGGCCTCTATAATTTCTAACCAAAAGGCAAAAATGGGAGGAGGGGAAATAGTTCCCTTAAGTTGATATTTTTATTCATACTACTCAAATTAGAATGGAAAAGTTTGATACGTGTGATGTTCTTTTCTTAGTACTTATCTTTTCTGTGATGGGCCGGTGGGCCATGACTGGTGGGCCCAACGTTAATATGAAATGGGTTGGTCGTGCCCGTTCCCTTGGCCCAGCATGGCCCATGGCACGGACCACTCATGGTGGGTCGTGTTGTTGATCGGGTCGTGCCATGCCGTGAGCTGTTGACTGGCGGTTTCGGCACAGCCCGGTGTCGGATGTGATTTCCGGACCCAATGTGGATGGAAACACAGTGTTATATAGAGCAATACTTGAAAGTACCGACCAATTCTGAGAATTTCCGACAAATCCTCAAAATGGTAATATGTGTGATCCCCAGTCATGGTAAACGACCATGACTCTGTTTGATCGCCTCCATGTGGGAAATTAAGGGTCCCACTCATCACAACGTTGCCGGTGACACGTGATGGTCTCATCAATATTATTTTGGGTCATTATTATGTGGGTTCAATCCATCTTTAAAATTTGAGATGAGTGAGAAGACTAAGTTCCATGCATTTGGAAGAAAAGAAAGGAAAATAACTGAAATATGAAATAAGTAAAATAATCCTAAATTCTATGGGTTGTTGCATGCTTGTTGCCCAGTTTTTAATAATTTTTCTATAACTTGGATCGGTCTTAGATTTTATAGGGAGTCAGTTTATGTGATGATAAAGTACCATATTTAATTTTGGTTTTTTTATGATCGCTGGAACCATTTAAGGTAATGCAGACAAATCTTTAGAAAAAGGGCATAATTTCTAGACTGCAAATTTGACACAAGACACAGGTCCACTATCCGATTTTTTATAATTTCTACAGAACTCCAATTAGTCTAAAATTTTTATGAGACTTAATGGACCCAAAGGGGAAACTCATGTGATTTTTGATAAATTTTATAAAGCTCCAATTAATCTGAGATTTTTATGGGAGTTAATGGACCCAAAGGGGAAGCTCATGTGATTTTTTAAGGATTTTCAATGAAAAAAAAGCCTTGTGATTATGTGCACAAATTTTGGTTAACATGCTAAATTTTTTGCAGCGCAGAGTCCATGACTCAGGCCCACTGTCCAATTTTTAATAATTTCTTGAAAAATTGAAATCAGTTGAAACCAAATCCCACTGAAAGAAAACTGGTATGAGAGTATTCAGAAAACTCAATGAGTTTTTATTCAAATTAGAAATCATTGAATCAGGGATTTGAAAACATTGTACAGGTTTTGGAATTTGCTGTAGTCCGATTTTACATATTTTGACCGGTTCAGCTCAAAGATTCTAGAAAAATCATTTTAGATTAAAACTACACGAGAAAGATAATTCAGAGATGCATGAACGGAAAAATCAGCATGGCATGATTCGGATTGAAGCACTTCGAAAACAAACCGCAAAAATGGGAACAAATTCTGAAATATGCTTAATGCAGAATTTCAGTCAAGTTGGAAAGGCTACTCCAGTATATAAAACTTGGGTTCAGTAGTGCCTTATCATAACCAAAATACACAAGATTTCAGTATTAGTCATTGCATAAAATCACTCCAAACCCGATAGACATGCTGACTAAGGTTAATAATCAATCATTATATGCAATAAAGGAACCCCTATCATCAATTTGTAGTCCAAAAAAAAAAGTCAAGCACTTTTTCTCTTCTTTCATTCAACTAAAAAGAAAAAAGTACTAGAAAATGATGAAAAATAAATAAATAAATAAATAAGGGTTTGGGTGCCAATAATCATTGAGGGGGATCAATTCCGTTCACCGGATACCCTCCTTGAATCCCTTGGCGGGGAAATGGTAGGCTTTATTTGAAAACATGCATGTAAGGATGCTTGAAAAAAGGTCAAAAGCAAATGCGACATGATGCTCAAAATGAAAGCCTAGGTGCCCACTACAACGTTGGTCTAAAGATGGGAGGACTAAGGCGCCCGGTCGATCTAGGGAAAGATCACCTAGAGAAGTGGACTATCGTCCGTCAGGCCCATCTTAAAACCAATAATCGCTTAGGTCACGTTTGGGGATGGATACACACTTAGCTAGCCTAACATAGGACAAAGTGAGGGACCTGTGTGCCACAGTCAATCATAGGGAGTCCACTAGGAGGCTATCGCTGTAAGGCCAAGAGAGTCACGTAGAAGGGTGAATGATGTCGTGGTCACTAACACCTAAGGGTCGGTGTTACTTAGTGCATTGAAGCGATAATGAAAGCATGAGTGGAAGATGGTTTTAAAAAATATAGCATGTGCTGAAAATTCTTTTTCAAATATCAATGAATTCATGAATCAAGTGTAGCCTACCCTAATAGCATGAAGCTCAATGGTGAAAATTGGCGGAGGTTGAATGAAGAAAAGAAATGTAAAATCTTTTTCTTGATTTTTGTGATTTTTTGATTTTTTTTGGATTTTTGTAATAAATGGCTAGATGGGCCTAACTAAGGGTGTGCATGGAACCTAATCTAACCGTTCATCTCTTTTTACATTGGAGTGCATAGATGGACTGGCCCCATGAAAAAGGGCTAGCCCGCCTACCGCCCCTCTCCTAGTCTCAAAAAGAGGAGCTAAAATGGGGAGGAGGAACATGTGTGCAAGGAATTGTGAGCACGAGTGACTAAGATGAATCTACACCATTAAACTAGATGGAAAATTAAATGAATGATGTACAGGTTTAGACTAATAGGTGAAAACAAGATGATGTGTATCCAGTTAGACTGACTGACAGTCTAGTTAAAATGCACTTAATTATACTAACGAATGCAAACAAATAATAAACATGCATGCAATTAAATGGCAATTTAACTAAAGATGCACACAAGCAGACACAAGCGGACCGGCTACGATGAACCGTAAAGGGAATGATGATGATAAAATAATAAAAAGAGTGGAAAGATCACACCAACTCTCATAAAAAATTTTGGATTTGAATTGTGAAAGCTGGCCTCTCGATCCTTGTCTTTAGTGCAAAATGGAGTGGCCCACGGTTTGTCTGAGTTGGGTTGGTGAGATGAGGGGTGATGATAGGATGGGGATGAAGATGACGCAGGGGCTTTTGTGGTGGTGTTGGTTTGATAAAGATGGGTCCTACAGGTGAGATGAGTTTGATGCTGAAGGGCGATGTGTAAGGTCATTCATTGACCTTACTGGCTCAGTTGGGCCCAATAGTAGGCCCATTGGCCCGTTTATTTTATAATTACTATAATTAATTATATTGTTAGATATTTAAGTGGGTTTAGACCTTGTACAGGTTTCTTTTAGTATTAGAATAGTTTCTGAGAAGTTTCGTGCGATTCCGAGTTCGTTTGATCCTAGCAGGGGGTGGTTTGCAATTTAGGGAAAATTGAGTGTTTTTTCGAAAAATTTCAATTGCCGTGATTTTGGGTTTGTTTGAAAGGTCTCATCTCGATGATCATTTTTTTCTCCTGGGTTGTCACGATCCGACGATCAAAACCCCTTCAAGTGGTCCATTCCTTCACCGGACACACTTAAAGGCAATTCAGTCATTTTCTCCCTTTCTTCTTCTTAAGCAGAGATTAACCCTAATCTCTTATTCATTCTTTGCAATAAAAGAACTCTAGCAGCCCCTTCTTCTTCATCTTCATCTTCTCAAGCCCATAACTCCACCGGAAGAGACCATCCTCAAAGATCCGAACAACACATCTTCTTCCCCTCGATCTTTTCTTTCCATTGATCCTAGTTTGGTAAGCTTTCTCTCACCCCTCATCTTTCTTATCATCTTCTTTCAGTTTAGATCTAGGGTTATCCTTGATCTTTTCCTTTCTTTCTTTCTCCTTTGCGTTCTAGGTTGCTTTTGAGTGGGTTAGATCGGTGGTTTTCACGGTAGAAGGCTTATCCTCCCATTTTTCCCAATTTCATCTTCTTCTTGGTTGAGGCAAGTAGATTTTCATTTTATGATTTAACATGTATGTAAGTTTTCTATTGATTGGCTATGTCTTCATGTTAGATTTCCCTAATCCCAAGCCTATTTTTAATTTCGATTTGGAGATTAACATGCTAGATTAGGCTTTCAGGAATTAGGTTTGTTAACTTGTAATTGGTATCCCTAGAATGTTTAAATTGTTTGAATGGATGTAAAATGATGGGAATGGAATGGAGGTGATCATGGAGGCTCCTCTTTATGCAGGTTGTAGCCTTTGGAAAGGCTTAGGGATGGAGGAAATAAACAGGAATGAAAGAGCTTCAGAAAATGGCCTGAAACTGTTCTGAACTCGTGAAGTCGGTCAACTTTCGGTCAGGGCTCGGTTAGCCAAACTTGAGTTCGGTTAACCGAATCCTGGCTTGGTTCCAAATCTAGAGAGCGATATTTAGCTCCTTAGGGGTGTCGGTCAGCCGAATTCAGCTTCGGTCAACCGAACGTGAACCGACAACTGATCAAATTGAGATGGATGGCCTAGAATTCTGGACTTCTTTGCTAGTCGACACGTCTGAAGTTCGGTTAAGGTTCGGTCAACCGAACTCAGAGTCGGTTCCAATTTTAGAGAGCAATATTTAGCTCTTGATGAGTGTCGGTATCTGAATTCAAGGATTCAATCGACTGAATAGTAGAGTTCGGTTAACCGAAGGCTGACCGAAGGAGAGTCGAAATGACCAGTTTGCCTTGTTTATATTGGAAATGAGACTGTTATCTTAAGTTTGGGACTTAGATGTTGGAAATCATAAACCTACTCTCACATGACCATAAATGAGATTAAAATCAAAGCACATGGCTTAGTGTGTTTCGATGGGTTGTCTAGGTATTCGTGCACTATTCATGACTTAATTGAATGCGTATGGAATTATTTCGATAGATGCTTAATATGATTGTACACCAAGGGATTTCTCTAGAGGCATTGTTGATCTGATTCCACACGTACTCCGTTAAAACATATGGGGTATATGGATGACACCACTTGCCTAGGTTTGGATTGCAATTCCTCCTTGACTTGTTAATTGTATCCGTTGATATTGTTCCTTGTACACTCTTTTGGCATAACACACTTAACTAATTATGAAATATAAATTCTTGTAGAATTAGGACTTGGACCTTACTTAAAGTGTACCCACTACGTCAAAAACGTGAGAAAACTACATTATTGGGTGCTTAATTGCCTCAGCCACTTGTGTCGTTAGTTTTTACCACGCTTCACTTGAAAAATAATAGATGTATCTCATGGTTTTGAGACCTAAAACCCACCCAAATGATCGAATCCAATTCCCTCTTCTTTTTAGGCTCTCCCGCCTACTATTTTGTCTTGATTTCCCTCTCCCTCTCTCTCTACTCTGCCCTACTTCCCTCTCCCGCCCTTGCTCCTTCGACTCCAAGCCTAGCACAAACCAGATCTTCTCTCTGCCCTCCGTCTCCAGTCACATGCAGTTCTCTAGTCTCGTGCGGTCTCCATCAGCGAGCACTCTCTTTCTCGTTGCAGACTCTATCTGTCTGGTACTCTCTATCTCCTTTTCCTTTCATTTTTTTTCCAGATCTTCATCTTTTGTTTGTGGACATGGCTAGAGAATATTATTCCCTACTTGAGTGGTTGATTTCGAAGCCCTTGAAATGGTGGAAGAATCTTCTGAAGACCTAAATCCTATAGACCCAAACCTTTTTTCGCCATTAAAATCCTCTGGAGAATCCAACCTCAAACAACATCTGCATGTTTGCAGGGTTTTCTTCGCTTTTTTCTGGTGTTTTGATCTGTGGTGCCTTGATTTGTAATATTAATGATTAAATCTTTCAATTTATTTATTTTTTGTCTTGATTTAGGTTTTCGAATTATAGCTGGTTGTGGTTTGTGATTTGGAGTGATGGCAAGTTGTAGTTGGGATTGAGCACTTGGCCGAACCCTTTTTGAAGGGTTAAATTTTGGTTGCATGCTTTCTCTGTTTGATGATTCCATGTTATTTTCTTATGATATTATAGAAATTGAGTTTAATCGTAAATAATGGGATACATGAATCCATGTATGATGATTGATTTTCACTTGTCTATGATATATTTTTCATGTAATCAAATTTGTGAGGACAACCTTTGGGTAAAACTCCAGTTAGAAGTGGTAACATCTGAAGACATTTTGAAACTCATTCATTGTTGAAATATTTTTGTTCAACCCATTGATGAATACATTGTTAATTGCTTTATTTGATTTATGTTTGCTAATATCAAGAAGTCCTATGACTAAATTGAATCTAGGGCACTAAGCCCGTAGCTGGATTTGGAGATGGATTTAAAACACCCATATCTAGTAGTTCAAACCCATAACTTATTATAGACTAGGTTCAAGACTCTTGACTGGAAAAGGATTTGAGTTAAGCAACATGTAAGAAACAGAGAAATAATAGATTATCAAGCAATTAACATTAAAGAAAAGATTATCAAGCAATGTGAGTTGGATTGTTGTTGTCATGGTGATTTGTGTTAGATTATATTGTCTAAAAATCACAAAGTCACTATATGAGAATAAAGAATACATAAAAATGTAAAACATTCTTCTTTTTTTTCTCCTTTTGTGACTATATGAGAATATGTCTGTTTCTCCTTTTGTACTGATTCATGTTTGAAACATTCATGTGGTTCTCCATCTATCAATAGAATATCGCTTAGAGGAAAAGCATAATTCATTGTTAATGATGTTTAATTATACATTTTAGGCAAAATTCCTAGTTGTGTTCCAATGTAACAGATTGCTATGGACAAGTCAACCTTTGCAACTGTGGAGGTGAGTGCCAAAACCCTACTGATCGACTATTACTTGTGAAGAGTAGGTTGGCCGAATGTGGCATGGTAGTTTTTTGTGCTACCAACTGAGACAAATCTTGCCCTTTTGCTTCCCGCTTGCTCTCTCTATTTTGTCTCCAATATTGCTCTTTGGACAGACTCTTTGGGGAGACTTGAGTACTTGTGATCATCTTGGGATATAGACTGCTTGGGTTAGAGTACAAGCCTAAAGCAGTTTGTGAAAAAGGGAGATAAGGTGGGCTTTTTACAGATTGGAGCAAATTTTGTTGGGTCTTTCTCATTTATAATATTTATAGGAGCCCATCTCTATTCAAAGCTATATATTTCTTATATACCCGAACACATGGAATTGTAGGTATTTACTTTAAGATATTTTTAACATGTTGTCCCAGTAACTTAATTTACTATGCTGATTACACATTTGGTGCCATTCAGACCACTCCTCATGATATCTTACTATATTGAATTTGACTCCAGTTCATTGCAGGCAGGGCAAATATAAAAAATATATAATGATTTCTTCATCCTTTTTTTTCCCTTCTAATGTCTTAGTTGTTTTTGTTTTCGGGGAAATATAACTACATTGCATTTGGATCTTGTTTTGATTTTTTATACTTTCTTCTTCCTTTTCTAATGGGTGTTTTTCTGTTCTGAAATCAGGTTTTTTTTGCTTCTGCCCTCCAATCTTGGAATTGAAATATATCCCTGGCAAGTTCTCTTTCTTTTATTATTTATATATATGGCATGTTGAGAGAAGGGTAGTCTCCATTAATAAAAAATATTTTTAAAAGTCAAACCAAAAAGTAATGAGAGCTGGATTGTTGTTGTCATGGTGATTTCAGTAATAAAGACTTAATATTGTAAGATGATATGTGGGATGAATTTTGATAGATGTAATACATTTTTTGTCTTCTATGTGAGAAAGCATTAGAGCGGGAGAAGAAGTCGAAAGTCACCCTTCATATTGAGGTGGAACAGCTGAAAGAGCAGATGAGGGAAATGCAGTAAATTCTTGCAACTCATGGTGGGGGACAAATGCAATTTTTGAGTAATCATGGGAGTTCATCTCAGATACTTTATTTATTTTACATTGATAATATATTCCCTAACATAATTAAATATCCTATTGATTAATTACTCATTTTTTCTAATATATAATATATGTAGGTAAGGCAAGATTCCTCACGTCAGGAGACGAAAAAAACATGTGCTGCATTTGAAAGATAGTCAAATGAGTCTGCTGAAGAATCAAGTTGGAAAAGGATTCTTTTATATGAGATCGTTGATGGGAATGTTGACTTGATCATAAACGAACGAGGCAAGCTAGAAGATCTCACACCAAACGATGCCTTAACTTGGCCTAAATTTAGGATCATCTCCATTTAACATTTTCAATTGAATATTTTGAAACACTAAATTTAGTGATGGATGGTTACATTGTTAATTATGTTAATATTTTAATTGATAGATATATGGATGATTATTGTATGGTGGTTTGAAATAATGTTGGATGTTTTATTATTATATATACATACTTGGGTTGGATGTTTTGGAAGAATCATTTAGTTTATTGTTATTGATATAAAGTAGGTTCATTTTTTTAAAATGATTTTTCAAATAAAAATAAAAAAACCTCGGGCAGTGGGTTTTTTTTCGTTTTTTTTTTTAAGTCAAAACAACCACAGTCTTGTGTGTGGTTTTATTTTATTGTTATCCACATGTAATGGCTTTGGTAATTTTTAAATTTTCCACGGGTTCGAGCTGTGGCTTTTGAAATACTACACCATTATTCTCCACGGCAATTACCACAGTCATATCTGTGGCAAAAAGGGAAGAACCACTGCCATTGGCTGTGGTTTTTTAGCGTTTTTGATGTAGTGACCTTAGGACCCTGTGTCATATAATTGATAAATATGAATGGCTAGCATGTAAGGGATAATCATGTGGATAACTTGTCTCGTATTATCTTGAATGAGATAATCCATATGATCATGTCTTGTGTGTTGAGCTAGCTAGACTTGCTTGTCTTGGTTTTTTCTCGTGCCAACACCACTTCATTATTATTTGTAAGTCATGGCCAACTGCAGTTTTGGGTTTTATTGATGGGCCGACTGCTAGGACATCAGGATAGGCAGTCAGCATAGGACGACGTCCATGGCGTTGAAAAGCTAGGAGCGGGCTAAGACAATGTTGTTATTCCCAGGACCGGGAGCTAGGATCCCCCTGGAGCCGGACGTTGGTATCAGTAGTCTGGTTTGGATTGTTAATGATACCCCGTGAGGTGGCGAGGACATCCTCGAGGTATCCCTCTTGATTCTTGCATTGCATTGCATGTATAGTTGTTATTGCTAGATGATGCTAGGATTCCCGTTATTGTTTCTGATGATTATTAATCATTCTTTTATGCCTAGCTTCGATTTTTTTTGTATTCACATGATTTTTATACTCGTCATTATTCTGATACTTAATGCATGACTGTTAGAGTTTTTGTTTTGTTGCAATTTGATAGGATGCATTCATTTTCTTAGCTTGACCTCTCTTTCCTTCATGTTCTTAATCTTAGGATCCTCATGCATATTTCTCATTCATAATCTTTGTTTTTATCATATGATATGCATGGTTTTCAAATTCATTATGTCTCTTTAAGTTCATGAAGTTTTGAGTTCAGTTTTTCAGGCCTCTAAGTGTTTAATCCTTAAGTTAAAAAATCATTCAAGCTTTCCAAAGTTTTCTTCTTTAAATCCATATTTTGATTTGGAATTTCATGTCTTTAGAATTTCAGGTTTCATCCTTTTTTAGTCATGAATCCAAGCTTGAGAAATGTGCCTCAAAGTCCCCTGGAAAGATTCCCTCTTAGTTGCAAGTTTCTAAAAAATTAGAATTTCTGGGTAGCCTTCAGGTCGACCTGCCTGTGTGGCCGGTCGACCGGCCAAGGGACCCGGTCGCCCCGACACACTGCGGGTCGACAGGGATTTTAAGCTGTTAGCTTTTCCAATAGGCATTTTTATAGCCGTTGTGTGTACCCGGTCGACCCGGCCCTGTACCAGGTCGACCGGGCACTAGCCGTTGGGAACTTTTTCTTTATAAAAAATGGCTTTTTGTTTGGAGAAAGGGACTGAAATTTGGAGAACTTTTGAGGCCAAGGAAGAGCAACTTTTCAAGAGCATTTCTGAAGGGATTATGAAGCCATTCCATTTATTAAACCTTTGATCTACAAATGGGTGTGCTTTCTAACTCACAAGTTCTATTTCATGCTTAGTTTCTAAATCTTTGTTTTCTTTTAAGCATGATCAAATAGTTGACCTTCTTCTTGAGATGTTGTGTTTCATAACATGCTTTGAACTTTGAAATCTCTTAGTCTTATGAAATCAACATATGATTTATCATTCACATGTGTTATGAATATTTGTTTTCAAATATAACTTGTTAGTCTTAAGATTGTAATTTTTCTATTCAAGTTAGATCCTCTTGAAAACCATGTGTTTGTCAAACAACTCTTTCTCATACATATGATTTGTTAGGGATTTTGTAATTGCAATTTGATGGATGCATTGCATATTGGCATCATTTGAATTCACACTCTTGCATTGTTTTAGAAAACCTTGAAATCTAGTTTTTTACATGCATAGCTTTTATGATTTGGAAAAGTTTTTGTTTTATGCATGTTTTGGTCATAAACTTGGATGCATTGGTTTTAGAACCCAAAACTCTTTTGAAAACCTAATTCCGTGTGCATTATATTTGGAAAATCATCTTGTGAATTTAGGTTTGAGCTTTGCATACATTCTTCACAAAAAGAATCATTTTTGTATGCATTGTCATTTGAAAAGAGTTTTATCAAATCAAGCTAGCCTTTTGGTTTTAAACTTTTGAATCTTTTTAGGCTTTGTGTGTTCATGTTTTTAAACATCTTAGAATGTCTTAAAACATGTTTTTAAGCTTGGTTTAG
Source organism: Cinnamomum chago (assembly GCA_038049695.1). NCBI lineage: Eukaryota > Viridiplantae > Streptophyta > Magnoliopsida > Laurales > Lauraceae > Cinnamomum > Cinnamomum chago. Next base: position 40,489,373 of record CP142455.1, read on the forward strand.
TGACCCACAAAATTCCACAAAGAAAATCTTCAAAATGCAAAAGTTGGAAATTTTGGGGGTGTCCCGGCAGTGTCGCCGGTCGACCGAGAACACTGTCGGGCGAGTGGACTGTTTCTGAGCTGAAACAAGCCAACGGTCAGAAATATGACCGTTGTGCTTTCTCGGTCGACCGAGACCTCTTTGCCGGTCGACCGAGAACTAGCCGTTGACAACTTTTTGGCTATAAAGTCCATTCATTTCCAACCTTTTTCAAGGCTTGAAACTTGAACCTTTGAGACCATTTTGGAGCCATTGGAAGGGGATGAAGTTGGAAAGGCTAGGAGGTCTTTAGGAGAGCTAAAGCTTGGGATTAATGAGTTAAACCTCCAAGTAAGCTCTACCTTTATTAATCATAGTTATGTGCTTTGATTAAACTATTGGTATATGATATTTAGCATAATAACTATGATGTGTTGAATCCATTCTTCTTCTAATCTTTGGTCTAATTAAGATTGGATTCTTCACCTTTGCTTTCAATCCAAGTTGTTAACTTTCTTAATCATGCTTAGACAAAATCTTTGTTTTTCTTTCATAGCATGAGTCTTTTACTTGGTTGAAACATTGCTTGTTGTTTTCATTCATTTAAGCATTAGTAAAATTAATTTGGTTTTGAAAACAACATGCACATGCATCACATGTTCTAAATTAGTCATTTTCATACAACTTGTTAGTCATTGATTTTCATGTCATAAACAAGTTGAATTTCATACATGTGATTTGCATAAGACTTCAATCAAATCTTTTATGAGCTTTAAACTTTGAATTGCTTTAAGCAATATATTGAGTGAGCCTTCGTTTTAAACTTGATTGGAGTCATCACACACACATATCATGAGCATACACTTTTGCATGCATAGAGTGTTTGTGTGAGTTTTGTTTTAAACTTTCATATCCGCCTATTTAAGAGGCAATTTCATTGAGCTAAAATTGTATCTCTTAGAGTGATCTTTTGTGAAGACACTTTCTTAGAGAAATCTTGATTTGTAAAGGTTATTGCTTAGCCTAAGAAAAGCATTGTGTAAGGTTATTGCTTAGCCTTTGAAAAGCATCTTGTAAGGTTATTGCTTAGCCTAAGAAAAGCATTTTGTAAAGGTTATTGCTAAGCCTAGAAAAGCACATTGAGAGGTTGTTGTTTAGCCTTGAAAAATAACATTGTAAGGGTTATTGCTTAGCCTAGTAAAAAGCATAAATAGTGGAAATCCAGTGGGGTGATTGGATCACAAGCTGGTAGTGGATGTAGGCATTGAGGCCGAACCACTATAAATATTGTGTTGTGGTGATTGCTATGTGGTGATTGATTTTGTATTAGCTTCCGCATTTTGATTGTTTATCATCACATGTGACTAGTTTAAGTTAAGAAGTTAAAATTGGTCATAGTTGTAGCTCACCCTATTCACCCCCCCCTCTAGGGTTAGGATCCTCAGGACTTTTCAATTGGTATCAGAGCCTCGTGCTCTATATTAGGATCAAGTGTATCTTGATTAGGTGTAAAAACCTAGAGTTTAAACCCTAGTGTTGTGCTTCCTTGAAAATCATTAGAATGGACTCCACTATGCTAGACTTTGTAGATTCTTCTAGACCCCTCATTCTTCCTTTTATTGGAGATTCAAACCCTCACTTAAATGAATATCAATTTGACTCAAAAGAGGAAGAAAATGAGTATGATGAAGATGATCTTCAACAAGCCTATAATGAATTATATACATTATCTTCAAAGCTTGATAAGAGAAATAAAAGTCTAAAAGAAGAATCAAATAGACTAAACAAAGAGCTAGCCTCTTCAAAAGATGAACTTAGAGAGAAAGAAGAAGTAATAAAATGTCTAGACTCTAAGTTCATGATCTCTTTAAATAACCTATCCAACATTCAAGATGAACTAAAAGAATTAAAGATGGGTTATGAAAATGTCAATAAGGAAAATCTAAAACTAAGAGATCAATTACAAAGGCAAGGTAAAGACTTTAACAATCTTGAATCTAAATTGACTATCTCTAAGGAAAATTTATCTAATGCTCAAGATAAATTAAATGAGATTAAGATAAATTGTGATGAGCTTAAAAATGAAAATTTGAACCTAAGAGATACAATTAAAAGACAAGATGAAAACATTAACTATTTAAAATCCAAGTTGACAATTTCAAATGAAAACTTGTCTAATGCACAAAGTAATGTAAAAACTCTAGAACTTGGATCTAATATAGTTAATGATCTTAAAGCTAAGTTAAAACTTGCCAATGAAGAGCTAAGCAAATATAAGGAAATTGAAAATGAACTTTCAAAAGCTAAAAATGAAAATTCAATCCTTATAACCAAAGTCACTCAACTTGAAAGCTATAAACAAAAGTATGAGTGCAAGTTTACCCAAAGTGAAGAGAAACTTGAAAAATTATTCAAATTGGGTAAATCTCATGGAGATAGGACGGGTATTGGATTTAATAGGAATATGTCTTATGACCCTAAATTCACCAACACATTTGTGAAAGGTGAGTCCTCTTTCTCTAGCACTCTTTGTCACTTGCCTAAAACAAAATGTGATTATTGTGGCAATGAAGGACACTTTAGGTTTGAGTGCAAACTAAGAAGAAGCAATGTGTCTAATCCCATCTTTGAACCAAAGAAAGTAAAATCATACTTGAAGGGTAAGACACTAAAAACCAAGGAAGACTCCATAAAGCTTAAACAAGTTAAACCAATTAACAAGGAGTCTCCCAAGATAGATTCTAAAAAGCTTAAACAAGTTAAACCAAGCTTGAAAGAATCTAAGAACAAAAAGCTTCTCAACATATCTCCCTTATATCAACCCATGAAAGAACTTTTGAAGAAAGTTGCTAAGTTAAATCTAAAATTCAAAAGTCAAGTAAAGGGAGAAAATAAGAAGAAAAGAAAAGTGAAGCAATCCCCTAAGAGACAAACTCACCAACATCAAAAGACTAATCACCAATCTAAGCTAAACTTAGTGAAATCTAAATATCATGGTGATAAGTTTAAATTGAAAATTTATCAAGTCAAATCTCCTTTAGTTGGTGAGAATTTCAAAATAGACCTCAAAGTTCAACCCTCTCAAGACCTTAGGTGGATTCCAAAAGTTATTTACCTAGACAAACCTTAGGGTCTTGAACCTCCTTGACCAACCTATTCTTTATAGTTAAATCTCCTTGTTGGTCAAGTTGCATTTGCATTTTGTTTTCTTTTAGTTACATTTATTTAAATGCATTGCTTCTTTATGATCAATTGATTTTGTTTTCATACACCATTCTAAGTTACATGTCATGGTTTTCAAAATCTTTTGATTATAATTTCATCATGTTTGATTTGCTTTTTGCACATTTATGTTTTGCATTGCATTTCTACATGATCAATTGATTGTGATTTCAAAAGCTTTCATAGCTAATTTATTCATGATCAATTGTTGTTGTTGAATCATTTGTGTAGATGTCATAGTTATATTTTTTGAACAAATGATTTGAATCAATTCAAGTTTTTCCATGGATTTCTAAGTTATACTTTTATATGGAGAACATTGTTTTGAAAAATCAACTTGTATGTGTTTCAATTAAGTTATATCTTTTAAAATACAATGTTGAAAATTGATCTTCAAAATCATTCTTTTTATGCTCATTGTTGGATTTTGTTTTTCAAAATGATTTGAAGATTGTTTGAATGGAAATGCCTATAACATCATTAGTTATATTCATCTAAAGCATGTTCCATGTTTTCATTTCCTTTTCTTTTGGTTTCATTATCTTAGAAATGGAGATGTATGTTGTTTGCATCATTGCTTATTTGTTTACATTCTTTTTATATGCAAATGACTATTGGTTCCATGTATGGTTGTGATCTTAGTAATATTTGTAGAAACCATACTAGAACCCAAATCCATCCTTTATGCCTTATAGTCATTTCTTTTTGGATGGTTATGATGTTGATTCATGTAGATTTTCTTGGTGTCATCTTTATACATGTTTCAACTTCATAAGTAGTGTTCTTAATCATATGAAACTCTTTGAAACCCATTTCTCATATTTCTATATGTTTGATGGATATCTTAGATGTTGAATTCATATGATTTAGACACTTTGGAAATTGCATGTTTTACCAAGTCATATCTTTTTGCATTGCAATTTGCCTTGTTCATCACTATGCTCAATAGTTATATCCTTAAAAGTGATGAATATGCATTTATGATGCTTGATGGGATTTTGGGTTTGTCACATCCTTGCTTTTAATCATGTTGTCATATTCAATTGGTTTCATTTGGTATAACTTTCCATTGATTTCATATCCAATTGATATCTTATCTTGTGTATGTGATAGACCTTGTGTACATTGGTTTGATCTTCATAGTTATATATTTATTCCATGTCACACACCATTAGCATCATAATGTTCATGTTGCCACCTCTTTTGCTCTAATAGGTAAATCTCATGACCACCATGTTTATGTGTTCATAATATTGGTTGGTTATTACTTGAGGTTGGCTTCATGCTTGAATTTCATTTCACTCATCTTGCACATGATAAGTCATATTTATTAATTGAATGAAATGATTTTCAAAACCTTCATAGCATATGCTTTCCATAGTTAGATTATTTGATGCTATGATTAATAAACCCCATTGCTTCATGGATAGCTCTAATTTGCATTTTTCCTAATAGTCATACTTTTAAATCCATTTTAGAGTGATTGATTTAATAGACATATCATTAAATCTCAATTGGTATTCTTTGTTTTTCCAATTGGTATCCATGATTGCTTTTCCCATTAGACCTAGCTCTCTTTTGGTAATTTGATCATATTGTGCTCCATAGTTATATGAATCTAATCCTTTCCTTGAAGTTGACCCTCATTTGGTTAAACCATCTTCTTCTTGCATCTAATAGTTAAAATCTTGTCAAAAGTTTGACAAAAGAAGAGAATGGATTGAGGGGGAGTGTAAATCTTCATAGGAAGTATTAGTTTTGATCAAATTCACCCTTGGATAGCCTTTGAGCCCTTAGAGATAACTTCCATACATGATAGCCTGTTACGTATTTCATTTTCGATTTCATTTGTTAACAGGTGCTACTAAAGGTATTTTCCTTGTTTCATGTGTGTAGGTACCTTTGCAATTTAATGTCAAAGGGGGAGAGAGAGTTCGAGAGTTCAAGTACTCGAAGATCTCCTATCCATCAAAGGGGGAGAAAGAATTCAAGTTCTCAAAAGGGTGAAGAGAATGTCGAAGCATCCTAAGGAGAGAGTTGTGTATGATCTTCTACAAGGGAGAGAGAAGCATGGTCAAAGGGGGAGAGCAAAACAGAAGAAAGAAAGCTTGGAGCTAAAGAAGATGCTTGGCTAAAGAGAGGAAGATGGAAAGAAAGTTTGAAGAATGATCAAGCACCAAGCATCAAGAAGATTGAAGAAAAGAGCCCAAGAGCCCAAGCTAAGAGGAGGAGCATCCAAGAAGATTTCAAGGCATGTCCAGCTTAGGGGGAGCTGAAGATTTAGTGTGAAATGTCAATGATGAGTAAGTTGCCATCAAATTGCAAAGGGGGAGATTGTTAGGGATTTTGTAATTGCAATTTGATGGATGCATTGCATATTGGCATCATTTGAATTCACACTCTTGCATTGTTTTAGAAAACCTTGAAATCTAGTTTTTTACATGCATAGCTTTTATGATTTGGAAAAGTTTTTGTTTTATGCATGTTTTGGTCATAAACTTGGATGCATTGGTTTTAGAACCCAAAACTCTTTTGAAAACCTAATTCCGTGTGCATTATATTTGGAAAATCATCTTGTGAATTTAGGTTTGAGCTTTGCATACATTCTTCACAAAAAGAATCATTTTTGTATGCATTGTCATTTGAAAAGAGTTTTATCAAATCAAGCTAGCCTTTTGGTTTTAAACTTTTGAATCTTTTTAGGCTTTGTGTGTTCATGTTTTTAAACATCTTAGAATGTCTTAAAACATGTTTTTAAGCTTGGTTTAGTGACCCACAAAATTCCACAAAGAAAATCTTCAAAATGCAAAAGTTGGAAATTTTGGGGGTGTCCCGGCAGTGTCGCCGGTCGACCGAGACCTGGGTCTCGGTCGACCGAGAACACTGTCGGGCGAGTGGACTGTTTCTGAGCTGAAACAAGCCAACGGTCAGAAATATGACCGTTGTGCTTTCTCGGTCGACCGAGACCTCTTTGCCGGTCGACCGAGAACTAGCCGTTGGCAACTTTTTGGCTATAAAGTCCATTCATTTCCAACCTTTTTCAAGGCTTGAAACTTGAACCTTTGAGACCATTTTGGAGCCATTGGAAGGGGATGAAGTTGGAAAGGCTAGGAGGTCTTTAGGAGAGCTAAAGCTTGGGATTAATGAGTTAAACCTCCAAGTAAGCTCTACCTTTATTAATCATAGTTATGTGCTTTGATTAAACTATTGGTATATGATATTTAGCATAATAACTATGATGTGTTGAATCCATTCTTCTTCTAATCTTTGGTCTAATTAAGATTGGATTCTTCACCTTTGCTTTCAATCCAAGTTGTTAACTTTCTTAATCATGCTTAGACAAAATCTTTGTTTTTCTTTCATAGCATGAGTCTTTTACTGGGTTGAAACATTGCTTGTTGTTTTCATTCATTTAAGCATTAGTAAAATTAATTTGGTTTTGAAAACAACATGCACATGCATCACATGTTCTAAATTAGTCATTTTCATACAACTTGTTAGTCCTTGATTTTCATGTCATAAACAAGTTGAATTTCATACATGTGATTTGCATAAGACTTCAATCAAATCTTTTATGAGCTTTAAACTTTGAATTGCTTTAAGCAATATATTGAGTGAGCCTTCGTTTTAAACTTGATTGGAGTCATCACACACACACATCATGAGCATACACTTTTGCATGCATAGAGTGTTTGTGTGAGTTTTGTTTTAAACTTTCATATCCGCCTATTTAAGAGGCAATTTCATTGAGCTAAAATTGTATCTCTTAGAGTGATCTTTTGTGAAGACACTTTCTTAGAGAAATCTTGATTTGTAAAGGTTATTGCTTAGCCTAAGAAAAGCATTGTGTAAGGTTATTGCTTAGCCTTTGAAAAGCATCTTGTAAGGTTATTGCTTAGCCTAAGAAAAGCATTTTGTAAAGGTTATTGCTAAGCCTAGAAAAGCACATTGAGAGGTTGTTGTTTAGCCTTGAAAAACAACATTGTAAGGGTTATTGCTTAGCCTAGTAAAAAGCATAAATAGTGGAAATCCGGTGGGGTGATTGGATCACAAGCCGGTAGTGGATGTAGGCATTGAGGCCGAACCACTATAAATATTGTGTTGTGGTGATTGCTATGTGGTGATTGATTTTGTATTAGCTTCCGCATTTTGATTGTTTATCATCACATGTGACTAGTTTAAGTTAAGAAGTTAAAATTGGTCATAGTTGTAGCTCACCCTATTCACCCCCCCCTCTAGGGTTAGGATCCTCAGGACTTTTCATGATTATCATCTTTGCATCATGTAAAGTTTCATTATTTTAAAAAGAGATAGAGTGATTTCTAGTATATGCATTATTCTTAGACTTTGTCATTCATATGCATGCTTCTAGAAGTTAAGTTTTCATTTTCTATTCAGCCTATTTAGAGGCACTCAATTGCCCTTGCGTTGTTCTCTTAATCCATGCATTCATAGGCGTTTTTCTTAAGATAAGACCTCTTGTTGTTAAGGTTGGTGCTTAGCCTTGAAAAGCATAGTGATGAATTTGTAAGGTTTGAGGTGATCCTAAACCTTAATTTGAGTTAGTGAAAATCCGGTAGGTTTACCGGGAGTGGATGTAGGCAATTTGGCCGAACCACTATAAATATGTGTGTTATGGTGATTGATCACTTGCCTTCCTTATATGAATGATGTCCTCATGTTTGAATGAAGATTGTAGTTGGTTATTCCTTGTGGATGCTTGCCTTAGAAACTCCACTCTATCACAAGATAATTAATCTTCATCAAAGCTTAATTGACTTAAAAGCTAAAAGAATTAAAATTGGTCTAGGATTGCTCACCCACCCACCCCCCCCCCTAGGATTCGTTCTTGGACTTTCAATTGGTATCAGAGCAAGGTTGCTCTTGTTTAGGTTTAACCACCTAGAGTTAGAATCCTAATGAGTGCTTTTCTTTTATTGCCACCATGCGAACTCATTTGGGTGAAGGCAATGCCACCAATAGACCTCCTTTGTTTAATGGAACACACTATCGTTATTGGAAAATTAGAATGCAAGTGTTCTTAGAATCCCAAAGCTTAGATGTGTGGAACATCATAGAAGATGACTATCATCCTCCCACTACCACAGAAAAGGACTCTAAGGGGAATGTCATATCCATACAATTCAAACCCAAAAGTACTTGGACTCAAGGGGAAAAGTTTAGAGCAAATTTAAATGCTAAGGCAAAAAACTCCCTATATTGTGCTCTATCTCAAGAAGAATTTAATAGAGTAGTAAATTGTAACTCTGCTAAGGAAGTCTGGGATACCCTAGAGACCACCAATGAAGGCACAGATCAGGTTAAGATAGCCAAAATTTAAATGTTGACCTCTAAATTAGAAGATATTAAAATGCTTGAAGAAGAAACATTTGACGAGTTCTACTCAAAATTCATGGAAATTGTCAACTCTCTTATAAGCCTAGGAGAAAAGATGGATGAATCTAAAGCTGTTTGAAAGATTTTAAGATCTCTCCCAAAAAGATTCAAGCCTAAGATTGTAGCCATAACGAAAGCAAAGATGTTGACAAAATTAAAATTGAAGAACTAAGAGGAAATCTCCTTACATATGAATTAGACTTTGAAGTTCAAGACAAAAAGAAAGGAGTAGCTTTTTCCTCTCAATCAAAAGAAAATGAAAGTGAGGTTGATAGTGATGATGATAATGCTTTATTTGTTAAGAAATTTAAAAGGTTCTTTAGGAACAACAAGATCAATAGAAATTCTGATGAAAGCAAAAGTCCTAGATTCCAAAGAAATCCCAAAGGATCATTTATTAAAAAAGATGTGCAATGTTACAATTGCAAGGGGTTTCGACACATTGCCCAAAATTGCTCCACCCGTAAAGAATTTGAAAAAGGAGATAAGAAAGGAAAGAAAGCTTTAAACATAACTAATGATGAGGAAGATGAAGATAGTGACAAAAATGAATCCCCTAATGATGAAGAAGAAAATTTTCCTAATTGGCTTCTACTTTCATCTATAGAAGATACCAATGAGCATAATACATTAATAGATGACACATTAGGACAAGAAGAAACTAATGATGAAGTTGAAGATAGTGAAATTCAACAAGCTTATGATGAACTATATGAAAATTGAGAAATCTTATTTAAGAAAAATAAAATTTTTAAAGAAGAATCCAAAAAGCTTGTTAATGAAATAAATGTTTTAAAAGATGAATTGAAATTAAGAATCAATGAGAAAATTGACTTAGAACACAAGTTCACCACTCTAAGTGAAAATCTAGCTCATGCTCAAAACCAAATTCATAATTTACAATCCAAGCTAGAATCTAGTCAACTTGAAACTAACTCTCTTCAAATGAAACTTAACATAGGTAAATTCATTGTTGATAAATTCACTTTGGGAAATGATAAATTTTATTAAATGTTAGGGTTGCATAAAATTTATGGTGATAAGAGTGGGATAGGTTTTGAAAGTTCCTCTAGTAACAAGCAAAATAGTTTTCAAAACATTACTAAGACTTTCCAAAAACCCCTAGTTGAGAGAAACTATACTTCTAGATGGACGTATCATTTTTGCAATCGTAGTGGTCATTTAGTTCCTAACTGGCCATACAAAATTAGCTAGTCCCTCAAAAATCCCTCTAGAATCCTTTTCAAGTTTGTCCCCAAGACCATTCCCTCTAAATCTTTTCTATCTAGTTGGACTATAAAAGAAACAAATGTTGAGAGTCTCTTAGTGCAAACCGCTTTGAAAGCTAAGGAAAATCCTACCTGGTTCTTAGATAGTGGTTGTTCCAAACACATGACAGGGGACCGATCTATATTTAGCTCTATAGTGGAATATGATGGAGGAAACGTTTCTTTTGGCGACAATAGTAAAGCTCAAATAATTGGCAAATGAAGTGTGAGAGGAGATCAAATACCTACCTTAAATGATGTATTTCTTGTAGAATGATTAAAGCATAATCTTCTTAGCATAAGTCAATTGTGTGATAAAGAAAACAAGGTAGTCTTTGACAGTCAATCATGTAAGGTGGTAAATGATAAAACCCACCAAATTATTCTTGCTGGATCAAGGACAAAAGGAAACATTTACATAATAGAAGAATCTGATGAAAATGAATCTAGGTGCCTGATAACTAAAGATCAAGAAAATTACTTATGGCACCAAAGGATGGGGCACATAAATTTCAAATTGATGAAAAATCCTGTCGAAAAATGAAATTGTGAAAGGGATTCCAAAACTGAGCGATGAAAATTTTGAAATCTGTAAGGCATGTCAATTGGGTAAACAAATCAAGAAGAGTTTTAAAGGTCTAAAGGATATATCGTCGTCTCATCCTCTTGAACTAATCCACATGGATGCACCTGTGCAGAGCATTGGAGGAAAGAAATTTATTTTGGTTATGGTAGATGATTATTCTCGTTTTGGATGGATTGCTTTTCTTCATGCTAAATTGGATGCTGTAGACAACATCATAAGAATTTGCAATGAGATACAAGTGGAAAATTTCGGAAGATTAGAAGTGATCATGGGGGAGAGTTTGAAAATGAAAAATTTGCTAAATTTTGTGAGAGTCATGGAATTAATCATCAATATTTTGCTCCTAAAACTCTGTTGACAACAAAAATGTCACTTTGCCTCTTTACACCAAAAGCTACATGGAGCCGCATCCTACCAAAAATAGGCAGGCGCCACTTCAAGCATCAGATCTTGTCAGAATCAAACAAAAACTGCAAGGTCATTCAAAACAACCAAAAGAGAGGTACACATGAAGTTTCGGGCCATTCCGACATCATTTGGCCTAGCTTCACTTCTCCAACAGCTAAACAAGCGCTCCCGGCGGCGGCAGAATCGGAGACACCAAATCTTCGATCAGGGCCTATGGATGTTCTCAAAATATGTCCAAAGGGCTCCACGTCAAGTCTCAAGTCAAACCAGCAACGTTTGACCCATCATCAACTCTCCAACGGCTGAATCAAGCCTACTAGCGGCAGAGCACCCCGGGACCATGGCACCCAATTCGGAGCTTGTGGATCATCTCAAAATGACTCCAATGGGCTCCTCGTCGAATTTCAGGTCAATCGGACATCGTTTGACCAGAAGTCAAATCTCGACATCTCCCTTGCGGTGAAATCAAAGGCAAGCGTTTGCATGACTCCAAATGGCTTCAAAACTCAAAAGAAAGCCTATGGTTGGTCTTATCTACTGATGAGGGAGTCACCCGTCGAATTTCAGGTCAATCGGACATCGTTTGACCAAAAGTCAAAGCTCGGCATTTCCCTCGCGGTGAAATCAAAGGCAAGCGTTTGCATGACTCCAAATGGCTTCAAAACTCAAACAAAAGCCTATGGTTGGTCTTATCTACTGATGAGGGAGTCACCCGTCGAATTTCAGGTCAATCGGACATCGTTTGACCAAAAGTCAAAGCTCGGCATTTCCCTCGCGGTGAAATCAAAGGCAAGCGTTTGCATGACTCCAAATGGCTTCAAAACTCAAACGAAATCCTGTGGTTGGTCTTATCTACTGATAAGGGAGTCACACGTCGAATTTCAGATCAATCAGACATCGTTTGACCGAAAGTCAAAGCTCGACATTTCCTTGCGGTGAAATCAAAGGCAAGCGTTTGCATGACCCCAAACGGCTTCAAAACTCAAACGAACGCCCATGGTTGGTCTTATTTAATGCTCAAGAAGCTTCACCTCAAATTTCAGGTCATTCCGACATCGTTTGATCCTGTTTCAGCTTCTGGCGGAAAATCAGCAGTTCTGCGTTCGGCTTTTCCTGGAAAATCAGAAACTTTGCAAACCAATTTTCAAGGATTCTCATCAGGTTTTTCAGAGGGAAATCAAGCCAAATAATGTGGAGAAATGTCAGATAAAATAAGCAAAAAAAACGGAAGCGAAAAACGACGAGAAACGGCGACCATGGGCCCGGCGACCCTGGGAGGTCCGGGGCGCCGATTTCGCCCCGGGACCCCCCGTTTCGTCCGTTTTCGCGAGACGAGTTGTTCTGTCCCTGTGATTTTTCCAGATTCAGGCTTTTGAGGCTCCAAATTCACTGATATTCATCAAGATCACAGGACTCCTTTCCAGAACTTCAAAAACTTCATTGATCGCCAGCCGAACAACCAAAAAAGTGCACTTTCTGCCCGCCCGATCGCGAAATCAACTGGACAGATGCTGCCGGCCCGCTGGTATCAACCAATGTCTGAAACTACATGATCATCTGATGTTGATTTACATAAGGATCAATCGATGATCATCGCAAAGGGGATTCCAAAAGACGCAACATGGCCCGCGACTCTTCAGCTACTAAGGCGGCCACTTAATGCTATCAATTGGCCCGTTTATGGCAAGTTAATGCAGTCATTAACCCATTATCTTGGACGGCCCAATCAGAAGCCTCTGTTTAGGAGTTACAAGTCCAAACAATCATGGCATTCAAGCCATGAAACTCCTAACATAATGGAGATTAAAGGCGATTAAATGCCCATGACTCTCCTCCGGCCAATGAAATCCAAGGGGCAGGAGTTACAAAGCAAGAGACAATTAAACTTGTAACTCCTACCTTAATGAGCTTTATTACCATAAAGGCTCATAAATCACTCCTAAAGGCTACCTAAAGGCCTATAAATAGGAGTCACCTCCAAAGTTTTCAGAATCAAGAAAAATTCTCAGAAAATTGCCTGAAGATCTGAAGCCTCTGAAAATCCAGGCACTTTGCGAAGGAAGAAACTCTGCTGCAGCAACCAACACTACAAGGTGATTGAAGTCCCTTGGGGGGCCACCCCCCCAAGGTTCCACCTCTCCTTCTATCCAACATGGCTAGACATGGCTCTTCAGCTCGTCTACTCGGCTTTTTATTGAACATAAGACCTTCTCTCGGTCTTTGTTCTCTAAAAATCTGAGGATATAGCCAAGGCAAGCGAATCCAAAGCATCCGACGTTCTCATTTGCATGGATGATGGCGGAGTCCATACATGACTCACGACCGTCAATCTAAACGGGTCCCTCCCACAATCTCCTGAAAAGTTAGATTTTTCCTTTCTCGCTTTTCATTGTATTTCGTATTTTTTTTAAAGAGACAAAAAACCACAACTCTTGTCTTTCATTATTGATGAGAATTGTAAATCGGCTATAAACGCCACAAATCGGCTATAAACGCCAAAAATCGGCTATAAATGCCAAAAAATTGCCTTTTACGGCAAAATAAAAAACTGTCTCTTTTCTTAAATATATATGCAATGGAAACTTGAAAAGAAGTTGATTTCCTTTTTTACTTGCGAAGATTGATCTCCGGATCATCACTTGCAATTCCAAGTAAAATAGAAAATCTGGCACACCCACCCAAACACCCAAAAGCTTTGATGCACGCTCCGCCCTCCGGGGGCGAAAGGGTCGGACCAAACGGACTCCCACGTCCGCCGACGCCCGGTAGCGCCCGGGGCCTGGAGCGCGTTCCATCAAACTCCTCAACAAAATGGAGTGGCTGAAAGGAGAAATAGAGTTATTCAAGAAATGGCTAGGACCATGCTTAATGAAAAGAATCTCTCTCGTAATCTATGGGCTGAAGCTGTGAATACTGCTTGTTATCTCATAAATAGAGTTTATCTAACTAAGAATACCAACAAAACCCCTTACGAACTTTACTTTGATAGAAAACCTAATTTGGGGTATTTGAAAGTTTTTGGTAGTAAATGTTACATTCTAAGTAAGACATAGAGAGCAATTGGAGAAATTTGAGCATAAATCTGATGAAGGAATTTTTCTAGGATACTCTGAAAGAAGCAAGGCTTATAGAGTTTTCAATCATAGAACCATGACCATAATGGAATCGGCTCATGTTGTTATCGATGATATAAATCAAGTCGGAAGAATTCTACAAGATGATGATAAAGCTGAAATTGATATTGAACAACCTATTCCAAAAGATTGTAATGATATCATTCCTTCCAAAGCCATTGTTCCAACCAAAATTATGAAAAATCATACCTTGGATAACATTATTAGAGATATCAGTAGTGGGATCATGACCCGGAAACATGTTCAAAATCTATGTGCACATTACTCCTTTGTCTCTCAAATCGAGCCCAAGAATTTTTCGGAGGCTGAATCAAAATCTGAATGGATGGAAGCTATGCAAGAAGAATTGAATCAATTTAAGAAAAATGATGTTTGGGATCTTGTTCCATTACCTGCAGAGAAAAATCCAATTGGCACTAAGTGGATTTTCAAGAACAAGTCAGATGAATCTGGAAATGTTGTGAGAAACAAGACAAGACTAGTAGCAAAAGGATATGTTCAAATAGAAGGAATTGATTTTGAAGAAACTTTTGCTCTTGTAGCCCGTTTGGAGTCCATAAGAATCATTTTGAGTTATGCGAGTAGCATGAGAATCAAACTATTTCAGATGGATGTCAAAAGTGCCTTCTTGAATGGAGAAATTGAAGAAGATGTATATGTTACTCAACCAGAAGGCTTTGAAGACCCTCATCATCCGGAGTATGTATACAAACTCAAGAAAGCTCTATATGGATTAAAACAAGCACCAAGGGCTTGGTATGAAAAACTTACAAATCATCTGATTGAAAATGATTTTGACTGTGGGAAAACTGATAAGACCCTGTTTATCAAGAAAATTGATCAAGACATTCTTGTAGCTCAAATCTATGTTGATGATATAGTGTTTGGATCTACTTCAGAGAAACTAGCTCAAGGATTTTCAGAATTGATGAGCTCCACTTTTGAGATGAGTCTGGTCGGTCCCCTGCAATTCTTCCTAGGACTTCAAGTTAATCAAACCGAAAAAGGGATTTTTCTTAGCCAGCCCAAATTTGCCTTAGAAATCATTAAGAAGTTTGGTCTAGAAAACTCTAAGTCTAGTTGTAACCCCATGGCTTCTACTTCTAAACTCTTTAGTGACCCAGGTGGTGTTAAAGTAGACCAAAAACTCTACCGTAGTATGATAGGAAATCTTCTCTACCTCACAGCTAGTAGACCGGATCTATCCGTTAGTGTTGAAATTTGTGCTAGGTACCAATCGGATCCTCGAGAGTCCCATCTCAAAGCAGTTAAACGTATTATCAAATATATAAATGGGACATCTCATTATGGCATCTGGTATCCTTGTGATTCCTCTTTCCAATTGATTGGATACAGTGATGCAGATTGGGTAGGATCAATAGATGATAGGAAAAACACTAGTGGCTGCTGCTATTTCATAGGAAACTGCCTTGTAGTTTGGCATAGCAAAAAGCAAAATTCTGTATCCTTGTCTACTGCAGAAGCTGAATATATTGCTGCAGGTAGTTGTTGTGCCCAACTGTTGTGGATGAAACAAACTTTGTTAGATTATAATGTTCCACAACAATGTATGCCTATCATGTGTAACAATTCTAGTGCCATTAGCATTTCTAAAAATCCTGTTCAGCACTCTCGCACTAAACACATTGATATTCGTTATCATTTTTTGCGTGATCATGCTGATCAAGGCACTATTGAATTAATTTTTGTTCCAAAAAATTCTCAATTGGTTGACTTATTTACTAAACCCCTTGGAAATGAACGATTCATGAAATTGAGACATCAATTGGGCATTGGCCCTTGCCCTGAATTCTAATTTTTTGTTGGCTAATCACCTGTTACCACATTTTATTTTTATCATATCTCTTATAAACAAGTGCTACTAACAATGTTGTATGTTTTCTCATTGATGGGCAGGCTCCTTTGCAGTTAGATGTCAAAGGGGGAGAGAAATACCAAGAGTTCCTCAAGGTGTTCGCCAATTGAGGGGGAGAAGATTCAAGGGTTGCTAATGTTGAGGGGGAGTAGCTTTGCCTAGAGTGTTATTTGTGTAGCGTCTAAGTTCGTCGCTCTCGCAAGGAAAATCCAAAGCTCCGAAATATCCAAATGCTCCTGAACATCCAAAGCTCCTTAAATATATATCCAAAGAAGTTGTTGTTCAAGATTCAAAGGAGATTGAGAGAGAGTTCAAGCTTCTAGAGTTGCCATCAAATTGCAAAGGGGGAGATTGTTAGAGTTTTTGTTTTGTTGCAATTTGATAGGATGCATTCATTTTCTTAGCTTGACCTCTCTTTCCTTCATGTTCTTAATCTTAGGATCCTCATGCATATTTCTCATTCATAATCTTTGTTTTTATCATATGTTATGCATGGTTTTCAAATTCATTATGTCTCTTAAGTTCATGAAGTTTTGATTTCAGATTTTCAAGCCTCTAAGTGTTTAATCCTTAAGTTCAAAAATCATTCAAGCTTTCCAAAGTTTTCTTCTTTAAATCCATATTTTGATTTGGAATTTCATGTCTTTAGAATCCTCTTTTAGTCATGAATCCAAGCTTGAGAAATGTGCCTTAAAGTCCCCTGGAAATATGCCCTCTTAGTTACAAGTTTCTAAAAAATCAGAATTTCTGGGCAGTCTTCAGATCGACCTGCCTGTGTGGCCGGTCGACCGGGCCAAGGGACCCGGTTGCCCGGACACACTGCGGGTCGACAGGGATTTTAAGCTATTAGCTTTTCCAACGGGCATTTTTATAGCCGTTGTGTGTACCCGGTCGACCCGGCCCTGTACCAGGTCGACCGGGCACTAGCCGTTGGAATCTTTTTCTTTATAAAAAGTGGCTTTTTGTTTGGAGAAAGGGGCTGAAATTTGGAGAACTTTTGAGGCCAAGGAAGATCAACTTTTCAAGAGCATTTGTGAAGGGATTATGAAGCCATTCCATTTATTAAACCTTTGATCTACAAATGGGTGTGCTTTCTAACTCACAAGTTCTATTTCATGCTTAGTTTTTAAATCTTTGTTTTCTTTTAAGCATGATCAAATAGTTGGCTTTCTTCTTGAGATGTTGTGTTTCATAACATGCTTTGAACTTTGAAATCTGTTAGTCTTATGAAATCAACATATGATTTATCATTCACATGTGTTATGAATCTTTGTTTTCAAATCTAACTTGTTAGTCTTAAGATTGTAATTTTTCTATTCAAGTTAGATCCTCTTGAAAACCATGTGTTTGTCAAACAACTCTTTCTCATACATATGATTATCATCTTTGCATCATGTAAAGTTTCATTATTTTAAAAAGAGATAGAGTGATTTCTAGTATATGCATTATTCTTAGACTTTGTCATTCATATGCATGCTTCTAGAAGTTAAGTTTTCATTTTCTATTCAGCCTATTTAGAGGCACTCAACTGTCCTTGCATTGTTCTCTTAATCCATGCATTCATAGTCATTTTTCTTAAGAGAAAACCACTTGTTGTTAAGGTTGGTGCTTAGCCTTGAAAAGCATAGTTAATGTTGTAAAGGTTTATGCTTAGCCTTGAAAAGCATAGTGATGAATTTGTAAGGTTTGAGGTGATCCTAAACCTTAATTTGAGTTAGTGAAAATCCGGTAGGTTTACCGAGAGTGGATGTAGGCAATTTGGCCGAACCACTATAAATATGTGTGTTATGGTGATTGATCACTTGCCTTCCTTATATGAATGTTGTCCTTATGTTTGAATGAAGATTGTAGTTGGTTATTCCTTGTGGATGCTTACCTTAGAGACTACTCTCTATCACAAGATAATTAATCTTCATCAAAGCTTAATTGACTTAAAAGCTAAAAGAATTAAAATTGGTCTAGGTTCTTAGAGCTCACCCTATTAACCCCCCCCCCCCGCTCTAGGATTCATTCTTGGACTTTCAATGCCAAGTCTATTATATCTTGCTTATCTATTGTTCAACATGTCGTTAACTCTGTTCTTTGGTGTGCAGACACCCCAGGTGACTACTGCTACTATGATGAGCAGGCAGGTGAGGAGATTCTAGATGATCTACAACCAGCAGAGGAGGAATGAGAGTGGCATGCCAATGACGTAGAGTAGCGTCATCGATCCCAGCACGAGAGAGATTCGCATAGGACATCATTAGATTTTATTTATTCTTTATTATCTCTCGTTGGACGTTTACTTCATTGACTTTATGTTGTTTAATGACCTTGGTTATTGGGATGGCCATTGTTAATAATTTAACTTTTTTATTAGTTTTTGTGTGGGGACGTCCCCGATCTCGGCAAAAACATCCGCCAAGTCGGGTCTTGGCCACGGTCACGGACCGACTCGCTTGCCTGTTCCTACACCACGTCGGCTTCGGCGCCTTTTAGGTTGGTCTCGGCAGAAACCAACCGGACGCGCTTCGGCCACACGGGTACCATGCCCATATCGGTCTCGGTTGTGAGCCTGTAAGCGCGGCACGAGCATCCCAACCGAAACAGGGCCTGACAGCCACATCCCATGCAGGACATATTGCTGAACGACAGCACGCGTTGACAGGACAGATACATCATCCCAGCCGTCCATCTCTGCCCAATCCCTGACAAAGCCATATCCAGTGGCTGCAACCATATGTGGGCAAGGCCCGAGACAGGATCCGATGGGACCTCAACCGCCCACAGATCAAGACCAGATCAGGCCCAATGTGACGGGCATTTAATGCAATGTGGGCTGTGATGGACCCTCATTAAATGACTCTATGGGCTGACAAGACCCCATCAGTCACATCACTAAGCCCACTGACGCAGGTACCAAGGAATTCTCTCATATAAGGTAAGGAACCACCCAAAAAGAGGTATGCACACTTACATGCAAAATACTCCCTGAACGTTCCTCTATTCTTCTCCAACCTGCACTCACTCAGGCATCGGAGAGCCCTGCGCTGCCCACAGCCAGGGTCCTTTGACGTCTTCTTCTTCTTCTCCCCTTTCAGGTTCCCAGATAAAGCAGTTCTACCTCTGGTCTTTTGGATAAGTCCCTTGAGGCACCCCTTTAAACTTGTGAGTATATATTCTGCACTTACAATTGGCGCCGTCTGTGGGAAACGATTTGCATAATCTTCCCTATCACCATGACGAGGAGAACTGCGAAAGGCGGAGAAACCTCCAAGACAAAGCGTGCAGGATCGTCCTCTGACCTCTTCCCTGCCAAGAAGAGGTCTGGAAAGAAACCAGTTGCAGAGGACAACGTCTAGCGTGATCTCGTCCGGATCAATGTTCAGGAGCATGACCTTCGCTCAGAGTTTGCTCTCCGGAGGGGGGATACTCAACAGCAGCCTGCAGGTCTCCCGGAGGGTCGAGATCACCGGAGTAAGTCTCCAATGGTCGATGGACCACATCCCTCTGATCAAATGGAGGACGCCAAGATGCTGAAGATGAAGAATATAATCCTAGTGATGATTTCGACTCCACCCTTGAGGAGATCAGGGCACAGAATGATACCATCAAAGAGCAGGATGCTCTAATCCGCCAGCTCCAGCAGCAGCTGGAAAGAGCTACGAGTTCAGCGAGGCAGCAGCAGCAGTTGCGGCAGCAGTCGCAGCGACAGCACGAGGGGAGGGTATCTCGTGGCAGGCACCCTATCTCCCCCGAGAAAGACTTGAGGGTCCATTTGAATGAGAAAAGGCGCGACCGGACTCTAGATGAAGGCTCGAGCACCAGCCGCAGCTACTCGAGGAAAGCGTCGGAGACCATTTCAGAGAGCAAGTATAACAGCCAGGAGTGGCTGGACGAGCGCATCAAGCGGACAGTCCAGCGCAACCTCGAGGTGGCCGGTCTCGCCCGAAACCAACGGGAGGCCTGCGAGACTGTTGATCTCGGTACTTCCCCATTCTCTCGCGATGTCAGAAGATACATTTTCCGAAGAAGTTCACCGTCCCGAGGTTCGTCACTTATGACGGGGTCTCGGATCCAGCTGCGCATCTCAGACACTTCTCCCAGAGGATGTCTGTTTGGGGAGACGATGGCCATCTGAACTGTCAAGTCTTTTCCTCCAGCTTGGGTGACCTCCCCTTGAAGTGGTTCTGTGCGCTCCCGAAGGAGTCCATTTCGAGTTGGCAGCAACTCCAGCAGTCCTTTATGAAGAAGTTTCAGGCCTACAATATCCTGCCGAAAACGGATGCGGATATTATGGCCCTGAAGATGAAGCGGGAAGAGAACGTCACCCAGTTCGCGAAGCGATTCTGGACAGTCTACAGCCAGATCGAGGATTCCAAGGACGAAGTGGCCATCTTCGCATTTCGGAATGCCTTGCTGCCAGACAGTGACCTTCGCAAAGATCTGGCCAGGAACCCAGTGTCCTCCATAGCGGCGCTCATGTCCATAGTCAACCGCTACATCGCTCAAGAGGACGACCAGGTCAGGGCTCGAGAAAGCCATGGGGCCACGCGGAGAGACCAAGGAGAAAAGACCTCCAAGAAAGATAGGGGGCCGTTCCCAAGAGATGAGTCAGACAGACGCTGGGCGCCAGCCAGCTCGGCGAGGGCTCAGGCATTCACCTCGAGAAGAAGCAAGAGGCCCAGGCTGTCCGAGAATACATACTGGATAGTCAACACGATCTTCAAGGAGCCCATCCACAAGATCATGTACAAAATCAAATCGAGGCCGTACTTCAGCTGGCCGGAACCCATTGAAAGTCCTGGGGATCCGAACCCTAGAGGGGGGGGGGGTGAATAGGGTGAGCTTCATTTATGACCAATTATAACCAATTTTAACTTCTTTAAAACAAACTAGTCACATGTGATGATTAATCATACAAGATGCGGAAGCTAAGAAAAGAATCACCACAAAGCAAACACCATCACACAAGGATTTATAGTGGTTCGGCCTCAATGCCTACATCCACTACCGGCTTGTGAACCAACACCCCACCGGATTTCCACTATTTATGCTTTTCAATAGGCTAAGCAATAACCTTTACAATATGCTTTTCAAGGCTTAGCAATAACCTTTACAATGATGTTTTTCAAGGCTCAACATCAACCTATACATTATGCTTTTATAGGCTAAGCAATAACCTCTTCAACCACAAGGTTGGTTATCTCACAAAGTTAGTGTCTAACATATACTTGATGGAGATACAAATTTAGCTCATTACATTTGCCTCTATAATAGGCGGATATGAAAATGAAAATCTAATACACACACACTATGAATGCAAAGATGAAAGTACATGATGTGTGTGTGTGATGTCCTCAATCATTTTGAAAATGGAAGCTCATAAATGTATGCCTAAGGCTTTTGAAAGTTTTAGCTCATAAAACATTTATGATTGAGGAAATGCTATTCACATGTTAAAACTAACTTGTAAAAGATATACATTTGAATCCTAAACAAGTTGTGAAAATTCAAAGACCAAAACATGTGAAGCATAGGGATGTCAATCAAATCAACAATGTAGCTCATAAAACATAAAAATAGATTTGATTGAAATTAGGGGACAAATCATATGTGATTATAAATACAACTTGAATATGATATACCAATCAAAGCAAAGCAAGTTGTAAAACTTTAAAACAAATTCACATATGATTTGTAAAGATGTTGAATCCACAACATAAGATATATTTTGAAAGAGATTTTCTTATGATGAAAAACAACACCCAAAGATTCAACCAAGTATATGAATCATGTTACATATAATTTCAAAGATTATTTCATTAACATGATCTACTTAGATTTTCCAAATAAAGTACTACTTGGATTGAATCAAATGGTGATGCATCCAAAACAATAGATCTATTCAAAATATAAAACATGCTAAGGATACAACACATCATAGGTTAACATGCTACTAAAGATTTATCAAAGATAAAACAAAACATGAAAACATATGATTTGTAAAGAAGTTGAATCCAAAACATAAGATAGTTTTGAAAGTGATTTTCTTATGTTGGAAAACAACAACCAAAGATTCAACCAAGTATATGAATCATGTTACATCTAATTTCAAAGATGTTTCCATTAACATGATCTACTTAGATTTGCCAAAGATTAAGTACTACTTGGATTGAATCAATGGTGATGTATCCAAAACAATAAATCAATTCAAAACATAAAACATGTTTAGGATACAACACAACATAGTTTATCATGCTACAAATGATTTACCAAAAATAAAACAAAGCATGAAAACATATGATTAAGGAAAGTAGAGCTTACTTGGTGATTTAACTTCATTAATCCAAGCTTTAGCTTTCCTAATGATCCCCTCCATCCCTTAGTTCATTTCCCTTCTATTTGCCTCAAAACCCCTCAAGGAGGGCCTTAAAATTCCCAACTTTTGGCAAAGGAAAGAACTCATATTTATAGCAAAAAGTGCCCAACGGCTAGTCCTCGGTCGACCTGCAAACAGGTCTCGGTCGACCGGGAAAGCACAACGGTCAAATTTCTGACCGTTGGAGCTTCAGGCCACTTTCTGCCTGCAGTGTTCCCGGTCGACCGGGACCTCTGCGCCTGTCGACCGGCGACACTGCCGGGACCAAAAAAATTCCAACTTTTGCAAATTACAAAGTTTTTCTTGGTGGAACTTTGGGCCATTTAATCAAGCGTTAAAACATGTTTTAAATCATTCTAAAGGTTTTAAAATATGAACCATAAAAAGCCTAAAACATTTTGAAAGATTTAAAACTCATAGGCTATGCTTGATTTTCTAAAACTCTTTTCAAAACAAATGCATCCAAGATTAAAAACAAAACATGCATAAATCAAAACTTTTACAAATCTTAAAAGCAATGCATGAATAAAACAAGATTTCAAGTTTATCTAAAACAATGCAAGTGTGTGAATCAAATGATGCTTGAATGATTATGCATCCATCAAATTGCAATCTACAAAATTCCTAACACCCATGAGAAGCGATCGATCTTCCCGAGATCAGACCAGGTTTTGCGCATACCACAAGGAGAGCGGCCACAAGACCGAGGAATGCAGGATACTGCGGTCGCATTTGGAAAAGCTTGTCCAGGAAGGACACTTGCAAGAGTTCGTCAAGGCAGACTCCAGGGCCGACACCCGAGCTCTGCGCCGAGACGAGAGAGGCAACGACAGCGACGGGTCAGAGAAGATCATTAACGTCATCCATTTAGCTCCCCCGCCCAAGGGGAGTAACCGAGCTCGTGCCGAGGCCAGGCGTGCCTCTCACAGTGAGCAGGTCATGGCCGCCGAACTCGGCTCAGCCCCGAAGAGGGCTCGGAGGGAGCGGCCCGAAATCAGGTTCACAGATGCGGATTTGCAAGGGGTCTAGCTTCCCCACAACGACCCGCTGATCGTCACTCTGAAATTTGATTGCTCTGAGCAAGGTGTGAAGGACTGCACCGTACGGAAGGTCCTCGTCGACCCCGGTAGTTCATCCGAGGTCCTCTATTTCGATAGTTTCCGAAGGATGGGCCTGACGGAGAAGGATCTGCAGGAGGCCCGAATTCCCTTCATCGGCTTCAGCGCCAAGCCGGTGTACCCCAAGGGAAAGGTGACGTCCAGGATCGAAGTCGGTGGCGCGTCCGTCTTGACAACCTTCTTGGTAGTCGACGCGCCCTCACCCTATAATGCCATAGTGGGCAGGACTTGGCTTCACAGTCTGGAGCCAGTCCCTTCCACTCTCCACCAGAAGCTGAAATTTCCATGGGAATGGAAGAATGGCAGAATTGAAATCGTCACAGTCCGAGGGGATCAGCAGACAGCCAAGCAGTGTTTGACAGTTGTGGTGTCCGGAGAGCGAGAGCCCAAGGAGGTTAACATGGCTGAGACGGAGAAGAAGCTAGATAAGGTCGGCCAGGACCCGGAAAAAAAGAGCGTGGAGGACCTGACCGAAATCAGGATTGATTCAGAAGATCCGGAACGGTTCTTCCTGCTCGACAGTCAGCTCGGGGAGCCAGAGAGGTCCGAGCTGGTCAAGTTCCTGGTGCAGAACAAAGATACCTTCGCCTGGACGCCTCAAGAGATGCCCGACATCGACCCGGAGGTAATATGCCATAAACTGAATGTGGACCCTAAATATAAACCGGTTATGCAGAGAGCTCGCAGGACTGGGGTGCCACAAACCGAGGCCGTGGTCGAAGAGGTGGACAAACTGCTCGAGGCCGGCGCCATCAGAGAGGTCCAGTACCCAACCTGGTTAGCCAATACTGTGGTCGTCAAGAAAAATATTGGCAAATGGAGGGTGTGCGTCGACTTTACCGACCTCAACAAGGCCTGTCCCAAGGACAGCTTCCCCCTCTCAAAGATCGACCAGATGATCGATGCCACAGCCGGACACGACAGAATGAGCTTCCTCGATGCATACCGCGGCTATCACCAGATACCGTTGTATGGGCCGGACGAAGAAAAGACAGCCTTCATAACACCCAGAGGCACATACTGTTACAAGGTGATGCCGTTTGGGCTGAAGAATGCAGGAGCCACCTACTAGAGACTCGTCACCAAGATGTTCCACGATCAGCTCAGCAAGACTGTTGAGGTGTACATCGACGATATGGTAGTCAAGTCCAAGCAAGCGCAAAACCATTTGGCAGACCTGGCCGGAGTCTTCGACACTTTGAAGAGGTTCAAGCTCAAACTCAATGCCTCTAAGTGCGCCTTTGGTGTCGGTTCTAGCAAATTCTTGGGAAGCTTGGTCACACGCAGGGGGATTGAGGCAAATCCGGATCAGATCTCGACTATCCTCAGAGTACAGAGTCCCACCTCGACAAAGGAGGTCCAGAAGCTCACCGGAGTGGCTGCTGCACTAAATCGGTTCATCAGCAGATCCTCAGATAAGTACCGGCCTTTCTTTCAGCTTCTTAGGAAGAATTTTAAATTTCAATGGACTCCAGAATGTGATCAGGCCTTGCAGGAGCTTAAGGCCTATCTTTCTTCACCCCCTCTACTGTCAACTCCGATTCACGGAGAATTTTTGTATTTATATCTAGCGGTCTCAGATCATGCGGTGAGCTCAGTCCTCATCCGAGAAGAGGACAAGATCCAAAAACCAATTTACTATACGAGCAAGACCCTCATTGATGCCGAGACCAGATATTTGCCACTAGAGAAGCTCGCACTGGCACTCGTTAGTGCCTCGCGGAAGCTCTCTCATTACTTTCAAACTCACACCATAGTGGTTGTTACGGAACATCCACTCAAGTCTGTTTTCAGAAAAGCTGACTTTTCAGGAAGGATTTCAAGATGGGCTGTAGAACTGGGGCAGTATGAAATTCAGTATCGGCCCCGGACAGCGATCAAGGTCCAAGTACTGGCGGATTTCCTTGTCGAGTTCAATTCGAGTTCAACACCGACCCAGCTCGGCACCGAACTGAGGGGCAGGGAGCACGAGGCGCCCATAGGCTCTGAAGAATTACAAGGCCAAGCCCTCACCCCAGTTTGGACAATCTTCGTCGACGGATCTTCCACCTCGAGAAGAGCCGGAGCAGGAGTTGTCCTCCAATCGCCAGAAGGACTGGTCATCGAGCAGGCTCTGACCCTAGATTTCAAGGCGTCGAACAATGAAGCTGAGTACGAAGCCCTACTAGCCGGACTGAACAGCGCCAAAATCCTCGGAGCTCAACAGCTGGTGGTCTTCAGTGATTCACAGTTGGTGGCGAACCAGCTGACTGGGGACTATCAAGCTCGCGACGACCGGATGGTCGCGTATTTAGCCCTGGCAAAGAAGCTGCTCTCTCAGTTCCAGACGGCCGAAATCAAACAGATAGGCAGGGAATCAAACTCCCATGCAGATGCTCTTGCAAATTTGGCCAGTGCTGTCGAAGCAGGAAGAAAAAGAAGCATCGAAGTAGGATCGTTGGCCACGCCCAGCATTGAGCTCCATCCACCTCGGGAAGTGTTGTGTCTTGACCTCGGCCCGAGTTGGATGGACCCCATTGTAGCCTACGTCATGGACGACAAACTTCCCGAAGACAGTGGCGAGGCCCATCGAATCAGACTCAAAGCAGCCCGGTTCTGGTTGTCTCCCGAAGTCAAGCTCTACAGGAAGTCGTACATAGGCCCGTACCTCCAGTGAGTTCATCTGAGCAAAGTCGAGGACCTTCTCTTCGAAATACATGAAGGGATTTGCGGAAGCCATATCGGAGGAAGACCCTAGCTTACCGGGCTATCAGCCAGGGTTACTGGTGGCCGTATATGCAAAAGGATGCGCAGGTATACACAAAAAAATGCGAGAAGTGTCAGAAATTCTCTCACTCTCTCCATCAACCAGCGCAGGACCTCAGTCCGCTTTCTAGCCCCTGGCCATTCGCCCAGTGGGGGCTCGACTTAGTGGGACCACTCCACCGAACTCCAGGAAATAAAAGGTGGCTGATAGTAGCCACGGATTACTTTACCAAGTGGATTGAAGCGAAGCCGCTGTCCTCCATCACGGAGCAAGATTCTAAAAACTTCGTCTGGAAAAACATCATCACAAGGTTCGGCATCCCCAGAGCTTTGATCTCTGTCACGCCCCCGAACCGAAACTTCGGGGGCGGGAAATGGGATTAAGCATAAATGTATTTTACTTCTCCCAGGATCCGCGTGTGTGAAGACAACACATTCTGAATATTTTGCGGAAGCATTTGTGGCGTTGCGACCCGAAGTCCATGGCCATCGGATTCCGCGTCGCACTCAACCTTTAGCACATAGCTAGTATATCAAGTATCATCTCAGACTGGAGTAAACATCACAATAAATTACAGAGCTGACAGTAACAGGATATTACATTCCCAAATATGTTCAAGTTACAATTATCAATGTACATTAATTAAGAATCCCAAGAAAAGGCTAATAAAAGCCATACAACAATAAGCTAAAAACTACTACCCAAATGTGACGTAGCTCCGATGTCAAGCTCAATGTCTACATGACATAGCCGACAAAACAACCTGCAAGGCATGGCTCCACAGCCAACAAAAACACTCAACTCGGGGCGAAGAAATCTGAACCTGAGTACCAAAAGTAGTGGGTCAGACACGACGGTCTGGCAGGTGGATGAAAAGATAACAAATATACTGAAGAATAAAACATAAGATACATCATGCTATTCGATCGAATGCTACATATAATTAAACGGGTGCAAAGTCGGGAATCTCGGGGAAAAACCTGTATTCATTTCAAGCACGGGTAAAACATGAATATCCAATAAAAAACGTGTTCATTTACATCATCTAAAAACATAGATATTTGACAATCGGGTATTCGTCTAAAACATGTATAAATATAGTGGTTTGACAAAACAAACGTTCATTTGAAACTTAAGTAAAACACAAGTATACAACAAATCAAGTATTCATAGCAGTCTAGCAAAACCAAAGTCCATTTGAAACATATGTAAAAATACGGATATTTAACAAACCGGGTGTTCATTTAAAACAGGTGTAACCAAGGAAATCTGACAAGGCTAATGTTCATTTAAACCTATTCCAAAGTATGGATATTTAAACAAATCGGGTATCATGTAAGAATAGGTATAAACATAGGAATCTGGCAAAACAAGTGTCATCTAAAACATATTTCAAAAACAGGGATATTTAACAAATCGGGTATTCACTTAAAACATGTATAAACATCAGGATCTAACAAAACGAGTGTCATTTAAAACACGTTCCAAAGCATGGACATTTAATAACTCGGGTATTCATTTAAAACATGTGTAATCATATAACTCTAGCAAAACCATCGATCGTTAGAACCATATGTAAAAGCACGGGTATTCACCCAACCGGCATTCATGTAAAACATGTACGTGTGCAAAGGACATAAAACAATATAATAGTGACTGAATTTACAATAGAGAGCATTAACACTTATCTAAATAACAACTTTCATAAAAGCAATGAATCATTTATCTGAAAACAAGTAAGCAATATAAACCATGTCGGGTGTCCAAGGAATCGGGAACTGGCAAGATGGCAATCACAAGAAGCTAAGTCCTCTATCACCGAAGTGACAAGAGCGGGACGTTGGTCTCAGTCACACAAGGTGAGGAGACTCAATGTAAATCATATATACAATAATAAATATACGGGAACGGGAACGGGACCACGGTAGCGAACCGGGTATCGGGACGGGACCACGGCAATAACCGGGTATCGGGATCCAAACTGCAGCTGGCGGGACGGGAGAGGGATTTCCAAGTCGGTGGATCAAACCGACAAGGTATCCAAGCTTAGTGATGCCGACTCGTAGGTCAAAACCAATCGAGACATATGCAAGTAAATCAAGTACAGTAAGTAAACGGGTAAAACGGGGGTGCTCAAGGGCACACTGTCACTTCATATCGGGCAATACATTCGGGACAAATAACTGTTACTAGTGTAACTTCAATGCTTTCGGGGAAACAAGTAAATCAAGTACAATAAATAAACGAGTAAAACGGGGGTGCTCAAGGGCACACTGTCATATCATGTGATGCAATGCACTTCGGGACAAATGACTGTTACTAGAGTAACTCCAATGCTTTCGGGAAAACCAGTCATGTAATGCAAATCTCGGGAAAAGAGGTGAAACAATGAACTATAACAATTTCGGGAAAAGTATAAATTTCAAGATCTATTTAAGTGAATAGGGGTCCCGTATGTCGATTATAACAATTACTTGGTACTCCTTGAGTTTGAAGACATTCCGGGCTCCTTATGCACTTTTACTATTTTAAAATCTTAACTTGAGCTTATGGGTAGTTCTAGATGTTACAATAGCAAGAATCAAGATTATCAACGGTCCATCCTAGGCATGACATTAATCCGGAAACATCGAGCAACCTATTCAGTCACCGAAAGGAATGAAATTCGCGATAACCAAGGGAAAGACTTGCGTTTAGATATAAAGAAGATATCGCGTCATTCCATCCCGTTCAAGATTGAAATGGGTTGAACTTCGATGCATCCGAACCAACCGTGACGAGCATCGGCTCCAGACGCTCTCACAAATGGTCGAGTGAGTCTGAGGAGGTTAGCCAAGGTCCACAAAGAAAAATAAACCTCAAAACCCACTGGACTCAAACTGAGTCCTCCGATCGGTCGGCTGAAATTTCTGTACCAGCGCCTTAAAACAGTTCAGACAGGCCGCATCGCTCGAGCGAATCGAAGGTTCGCTCGAGCGAACTCATCGGTCGAGCGGTTATTTAAATGCGTTCGAGCGACCAAGCTGCTGGAAAACCCGTATCCCTTTCTGGACAGGTCGCTCGAGCGAACTGTCATGGTCGCTCGAGCGAACTGTCCAGAAACTGAATTTTGGCAGTTCAGTTCCCTTCTTTCTCTTCCTTTTTCCTTTCCAACACTTATACAAATGAGTTTTTCCTTACTTCAACAACATCCTAATTACAATAAAACTCCCATCAAGACCTCAATGAATCATTAAATCCAACCTCTTTCTTCACATTCAATCCCCCAAACAAGGAGAGGAGTTCCCATCATAGACAAGGGTTCATTTGAGTCAACATTTATAGATAAACAAGGTCTATTGATCACATTTCCATAACCAAGGATGTTTTAGCAAAACTCTAAAAATGAGTATCAATTTCAAATCAATGCAACTCATAAACATAACCATGATTAGCCAAACCAATCCTATTCTTTATAAAACCATATGAGTAAACTTGATCAAATGAAATGCATACCTCTCCAAGAGATTAACAAGATAGAAACAACCATTAATGTGCAAATTTCGAAATCCATATATATGTGACAAGGAGCATATGTGCAACATGTATCCAATGATCAAAAACAAGAAATAAACTTGGGATTTTCTCATAAAACTTTGATAACATTAAAAACATCCATTCATCCACTTGCCTTTGACTCTAATCAAGCAAATCAAGCTCCTAATCACCTCTCAAGCTCAAGATCCACAATCTCTACAAAAACCCCCAAAACAAACCCTAAAATGGGTTAAACAATGAAATGACAATGAAACCATTCAATAATCAAGGTGGAGCTTCTCTAAGGCTAGAAGATTACAAATCTAGAAGATGAAGAAGAACACTTACTTGTAAGGTCCTCTAATGGAAATGGTAAGCTCTAAGGGAATCTTGTAATGGTTGGTGAGCTCCACAAAATCTATGGAAAGAAAGTCCTCAAGGAGATAAAGAAGATGGTGGCCTCCAATCTCTTCTTGGTGCAAGCTTGGAAGTGGATTGAGTGATGGGAAGCAAGAAGAAGAAGAGGGAGCAAGGAAAACCCTAGACTCCATGGTTGTGCTGGAACATGAAAATGGAGAAGGAAGGGGAAGGGTCTCTTTTGTTAACAATGAAGGTTGGGTCCCACAACTTAAAGAACTTGGGTGGCTGAAATCATCTCTCTCGGGACCTCGGATGAATTCGACGAAGAAGGAAGAAATGATTGTCGAAATATCTAGTTTCCAAAAAGTGTATGTTTCACGGATTTCGAGAGTATCGAGTTTTTTGGGTACAGATTTGGTGTGAAAATACTGTTTTGCCCTCAAGGCCAAGAAATCGGGTTTCGGGTTCTCAAATGGATATGGGATCAACATGAAAGTTGTAGGATTCCTCAAGATGAATGCAACGGGCCAAAAACACAATACGAAATAAATCGGGAAAATCTCACAAGTAAAAGCAAAGCCGAAAAGGGAACCCCCAAAGGGCCCCACAAGCTACCAAAGTACTCAAAAGCCCAAAACTAGAAGAAAAATCATTCTAGCTCACAAACTCAACCCAACAAATACTAATCCCACTAAAAGAACCAATCCACAAATAAAACGACACTAATCCAAGAGATCAGGGGTCGGGTTCTCACAATCTCGGACAACGGGACGCAGTTCGACTCCAACCTTTTTAGAAGCTTCTGCCAGGAGCACGGCATCCGCAATCACTACTCCACCCCGGCCTACCCACAGAGTAATGGTCAGGCAGAAATTTCCAATAAAGTAGTACTCGACGGGCTAAAGAAACGACTTGACAGAGCCAAAGGAAGATGGGTAGAAGAGCTCCCGAGTGTCCTATGGGCCTACCGAACAACCCCAAGGTGGTCGACTTCGGCAACACCTTTTTCCCTAGCCTACGGGATGGAGGCGGTCATTCCCTTAGAAATTGGCCTCCCTACTCTAAGGTCCAAACTCTTCGACCAGGGCCGAAATGAGTCGTATCTAGCTGTGGAACAGGACCTGGCCGATGAGCAAAGAGAAGCAGCAGCAATTCGGCTTGCAGCCTATCAGCGGCAACTGGCCAGAGGCTATAACTAGAGGGTTAAGGAAAGGAAATTTTCAATAGGAGAGCTGGTTCTCAAGAAGACACTCCCAAACGATAGAGACCCCAACCAGGGTAAGCTGGCGCCAAATTGGCACGGACCATTCAAAGTGACTTCCATTGTTGGGTAGTCAGCTTATAGACTCGAAGACATGACAGGCCGGCAGCTACCGAGACCATGGAACGCCTCTCACCTCAAGAAGTTCTACTTCTGAAATCTGTACCTGTAATTTTTTTGAAGAATTCAATGAAAGGGAATTTCACATTCAAAGAGCAGACCGTGTAGTCACTTCGGCTACGGCCAATGATGAGATCGCCTCGGGTCGGCTACGAGCCACCCGGGCGTGAAGCCTTTATGGCCAATGATGAGATCGCCTCGGGTCGGCTACGGGCCACCCGAGCGTGAAGCCTTTATGGCCAATGATGAGATCGCCTCGGGTCAGCTACGGCGGGCGTGAAGCCTTTATGGCCAATGATGAGATCGCCTCGGGTCGGCTACGGGCCACCCGGGCGTGAAGCCTTTATGGCCAATGATGAGATCGCCTCGGGTCGGCTACGGGTCACCCGAGCGTGAAGCCTTTACGGCCAATGATGAGATCTCCTCGGGTCGGCTACGGGCGACCCGGGTGTGAAGCCTCTATGGCCCATTCTGAAATCGTCTCCGGTCGGTATAAATTGCCCTGGCTTGGAGCCATTATGGCCGTTGCCGAGATCGCCTCAGGAAGGCGGACGCCATTTAAGCGCGGATCCACTTTAGCCCAAGCACCTATAGGTTCGCCCCCAATTGCCAAAGTGAATAGACTCCGCAGGGTTAACGAGGGCCCTAAGGTTTAGACGTCGCTCCCGACTAAATGCTAAACTGGCCAGTCTACTCCTACCGAACTCATATACTTGTGAAAAGTAAGTAAAGAAAAACAAAGATAACAGCAAGTTACACGCAAATGGAATTCGAAATAGACAATGATCTGGGGCAAATTGAGAAATTTTATTTATGATTGCAAAATTGAACAAGTACATGACGAAATAAAAAAAAAACAGAGATACATTTTTCATAGAAAGAAGAGGCAAAAATCAAGACGTCCCAGCCTCGGTGTCGTCAATAATCACTACTGCAACATCGCCAGTCGGGGCGGCTTCGGAGGAGTCCGGCGTCGTCTCAACAGGGTCTTCGGGTAGAGGAGGAGCAGGAGTCTCGGCGGGAGCTTCAGGCGGAGGCGGCGCAGGAGTCTCGGCGGGAGCTTCAGGCACAGGAGTCTCGGCAGGGGGCTGGGTCGCGGGAGCGCTTCGTCCGAACTCAGGAGGGTTCAAATATAGCGGATGATCTTCTTGATACCCCATCTCCTTGAGTACAACACGACAGCCGAGATGAAATATTTTCGGACTTAGCTTGTGGATCTGGGCAGTGTAGTTCCGGCCCGCATCCGCTACCCCTTCTAAGAAAGCGGCGTTGACCTCAGCACTAGTCGGCGCGAGAAGTTCTTCCCTCGCCTTCCTTTCTGCTTCGAGTTCGGCCACCTGCCCCGCCGATTTCTTCTCCTCGGTATAGAGCTTCTCTTGTAAAATAAGTGTCTCGGACTTGACCTGAGAACGAGACAATCTGGGCATCGAGTTCGGCCCTCTTGGCTTCGACCTCCTTCAGCTCCTCGCATTTGGCAGCTTCGGCCTGCTGCTTCTCGTCCACCAGGTGGCTGAGCCGAGCTTCTTCCTCCATGATCCTGTTCAGGACCAGCGGAAGCCTCTGGACAGCCTGCAAGAAAACGGACGAGATTCAGTATTGTGCAGAGAAAATCCAGTGTTATTATTATTCAAAAACTCAGCACTTACCAAGAGGGAGTGCTGCAGCGTCCTCATAAGTAGCTGAGTGCTATCCTCCGCCTGGTGCCTCTCCACATCTTTGGGGAGCGCGCAGGCCCGGCTGAGATCCGTGATCAAGGCTGAGTTCCTGACAACTTTGTCCTCGACATTTAGTGGCCTCCCTGGCCACAGTTCGAGGTCCGGCTTAAAGGCTTTCGGTTCGGCCGAAATTGTAACATGGGGCGACTCGGGGCGCCGCTCCACCAGGGCCTCGGCTCGAATTGGCTCCTCATCCCTGGCCCTCTCCCTAACTGCCTGACGTGCCGTGGCCGATCTCCTCGGACGGGGGACTTCCCCTTGGCACTTTTTCTAGGCCTCTCCCTTTCTTCTGCGGTGGCAGGCTGGGCCTCGGAGACCGACGAAACGATGGCGGTACAGGGGGGAGGACCAGCGCTGGGGGCGGCCCCCTGCTCGCCAAACAGGGCGTCCTCCAGATTCAGCGGCTGGTAAGTCGGCCGACGTCTTTCCATCCCTTCGGCGCTCGGGGAGGAATAGTTCTCAATCTCTCTCAGGGGATCGTTTTCGGCACCAGCAGCCGAAGTGGAAGCCTCAGCGCTTGAGACGACCCTGCTCGCATCTTCGGCTAGGGCGAGGACGATCTCTCCGGGGCGGCCTGATTTTCGTGTATAAGACACGTACTTCAGCTCGTACCCTAACAGAGAGAAGCCAGCTCTGTTGTGGTGGCCTCGGTATCGGTAGATTTTGTCCAGCCAGATCGTGTTCCTCTGCCAACTATCTAGCTGGGCGTCTCGCTTTCGCTGGTGGAGGCCTGCAAAAGAAAAGAAAAGGATCAGAACGGAGCGGATAAAGATGCAAGTCATAATCCGAAACCCGGTAGAAGGGACAGGGCGTTACTCGGTGGTGTCCCGAAGAACCGCGGAACTTGGATTCTCCGCGCAGTCTCGGATTCGGTCTCCCTGAACTCTCAATTGCCAGAGACGAACAGTCGATCATCTTCGGCATATTTATTCGAGTCCTCCAAGGCCGTGACGAGGGGCGAACACTTTGCTTTAACACGGAGGTAATACGTGCTGCCTTCTCGGGTTTTGTAGAGGTCATAAACGTCCTCGATATCATGGACGCCGAGATTGATTCCCAATATTCTATTCAGTTCGGCGAAGCCCATGATGATTTTGAAGCCATTAGGCATCAGTTGGCACGGACATAGGTTCCAGGCTCGGAGGCAGGACCTAAGGAGAGGATGAAGGGGGAATCTAACCCCACCTTCGATAATGGCAATGAGGGGGAATGGCATCCAGCCATGGCTAAAAGTATAGCCGGATGACCTGTCGGAAGCCTTCACCCGGACATCCTCCGGGATCTTGAAAGCCGCTTTGAGCTCTGCCAGGGCCGAAAGGGAGTCTATCCAGTGACTATAAGCCCCCATTTCTAAGTCTAAGAAACCCTAGCGAGGCTCTAAGAAGGGGATAGGTCGGAAACCCTAGAAACTAGGTCAGGATATAAATGGAAAAAGAATCGGAGAGAAGCACTCACTGGTTCGACAGGGGCGAGACCAGGCTATGGCAAACGGCGCTGGCTGGCTAGGCAGCTGCAACTGGCAAGCGCAGGAGGAAGGGTCGGAAGTTCTTTTTCTGTCTCTAGCAGAGTACCGAAAGTTCTAACAGCAGGCAGACTGGTTCTGGTTCTGGTTTCTAACAAAGGGCCAGCAGAGGTAAAAGATGGCAAAAGGCGAATCAAACTAAATATAAAAGACAGAGATGGGCGCCATTCCGAAATTCAAAGCAAGACGCGTGCGAGATGTCATCTCGACTTGCACTGCACGCCGCCTCGAAGTGACAAGGAGGCCCTTCGGATGGTGACACGTGGCGCTGATGGTCCGTCTCCCCACATCAATCATGTTCTCCGCATTTATCATCCCCTTGATTGCCTCGGGCAAACGAAGCGACAATGGCACATTGAACTGAACCATTAGTACCCTTAATTGGAAAGTAATTTCGAGGTGAATACCAAACAGCTTCGGGTGCCAGCTCAGCTCTCAACCTCAGACTTGGGAACCCTAGAGGTCAAGAGCTGGGGGGCTATTGTGTGGGGATGTCCCCGATCTCGGTAAAAACATCCGCCAAGTCGGGTCTTGGCCACGGTCACAGACCGACTCGCTTGCCTGTTCCTACACCACGTCGGCTTCGGCGCCTTTTAGGTTGGTCTCGGCAGAAACCAACCGGACGAGCTTCGCCCACACGGGTACCATGCCCATATCGGTCTCGGTTGTGAGCCTGTAAGCGTGACACGAGCATCCCAACCGAAGCAGGGCCTGACAGCCACATCCCATGCAGGACATATTGCTGAACGATAGCACGCGTTGACAGGACAGATACATCATCCCAGCCGTCCATCTCTGCCCAATCCCTGGCAAACTCATATCCAGTGGCTGCAACCATATGTGGGCAAGGCCCGAGACAGGATCCGATGGGACCTCAGCCGCCCACAGATCAAGGCTAGATCAGGCCCAATGTGACTGGCATTTAATGCAATGTGGGCTGTGATGGACCCTCATTAAATGACTCTATGGGCTGACAAGACCCCAGCAATCACATCACTAAGCCCACTGACGCAGGCACCAAGGAATTCTTTCATATAAGGTAAGGAACCACCCAAAAAGAGGTATGCACACTTACATGCAAAATACTCCCTGAACGTTCCTCTATTCTTCTCCAACTTGCACTCACTCAAGCATCGGAGAGCCCTGCGCTGCCCACAACCAGGGTCCTTTGACGTCTTCTTCTTCTTCTCCCCTTTCAGGTTCCCAGATAAAGCAGTTCTACCTCTGGTCTTTTGGATAAGTCCCTTGAGGCACCCCTTTAAACTTGTGAGTATATATTCTGCACTTACAGTTTTATTTATTTCTTTATGCAACATTAATTATTAATGAGATTTATTATTCATTTGTTTTGATATTCAATATGCCTTGAATTGATGTAGAAGGTGGGCCAGCCACAGCCGAAGGAGTATGACCTTAACGAGCTAGAAGTTCAGGAAGAGGTTTTCACCAGAGTTCCATGGCATAGAGGACCCAGCGGTAGCGAACGAATGGATTGTCCAGATGGAGAAGATCTATGAGGTGTTCCAGTGCACGAGCATTCAACAAGTGCAATTAGCAACCCACATGTTCCGTGGGACAGCGGAAAAATGGTAGAAGACTGTCAAGAACCCATATGAGACAGTCGCGAAAGATGTGGCATGGAAGATGTCAGGCCCCGACCCAGGTTTAGTTTATTTTATTATTATTTTAATTGTGATTAGTCTCTAAGTGGGAGTAGATGACGATTAGCTTAGATTTTTAGTTAGATTAGAATTTTGAATAGTTTTGGGGAATTTTGAGCTCGTTGAGTCTTGTCTGATCGGGCCTGGGGTCCGTGTGACACATGTTAGCGTGGGAATTTGCTTTATTTGATTTTTGAAAAAAATTTGATTTTGATATTTTTGAATTTGTTATTTCGATCCCGACAGCTTTCATGTTTGTTCCATTTACATTCGAACCCCAAAAATTATGTTTTTCGAGGAAAAAAGGCAAAACAGTCTTTTTACACTAAATCTATGCATAAATTTTGAAATTTGAAAATCATGAGAAAAGTATACTATTTTAAAACTAGATTTTTCAACGATCATTTTTCTCTTCTTCGTTAACTTCATTCGGAAAATACAAACCAAAGTTTTAAAGCCTTGAAGTATTAAGGCCTTTGGGGCCCACAACTTAAACTCACTTATAAATCAAGACCCAAGGTCAACCCCTTCTTCATTTATCCGTTGCAGACACTTCAGCTGGTACAGGAAAGAGAACTCCTCTCCTCTCACCTCTTGGCCTTTGCATGTCATACCTAGGGTACTCCAATTGAAAAACAAATTGCACTAATCTCTTCCTCATCTTCCAAGCTACCCATTGATACCATCCTTGTGAGAGTTCAGCTGGGACTAACTTCTTCCTCAAGTTTCTCTCATTGTTTGGGACCTTTAGAGGTAAGCCATTGCTACCCTCTTATAACCATGGGATCTCTAGACCCTTGGAAAACTTTCCTTCATGCATGCCGGGAGCCTCTTTGAGAGCTCCTTCTCCGTTCAAAATGTGGAGTTTGTAAAATGGGTTTTGGTGTAGGACTGCAGCTAGCTGTGTAGGAGTTATTTGGAGTAAACTTGAGACCCATTTCAGTTGTGGCAAGTGAATAAATTAGATTGGGATGCATGCAAATAAAATGGGTCTTATTCTCCATGTTTGGTTGAATTATTTTCTTAGATTTGGAAGGATTATATTCTCAATGATTTGGTTCAGGTTATATATGATTTGGTGCAGGGAATGGTTTAAGGTGATTTATTATAAGTTACATTTGATTGTTAAGATTTCAGTTTTGTTTTGGCAAGGATGGAAATTCAATTGACAACCTCTGAGTTTATATTTTTGAGTTCTGCAGTTTTGTTTTCTTTCTCTTTGATATGTGATTAGAATGAATGAGTGATTATTAGTGATTGAAGGGAGTTTAATGGAAGCTAATGGGAGTT
Source organism: Cinnamomum chago (assembly GCA_038049695.1). Taxonomy (NCBI): domain Eukaryota; kingdom Viridiplantae; phylum Streptophyta; class Magnoliopsida; order Laurales; family Lauraceae; genus Cinnamomum; species Cinnamomum chago. Next base: position 40,526,955 of record CP142455.1, read on the forward strand.
CAACATGCTGTAAATAAGAGGGGAATCTGATGAAAGAAGAATGTAGTTTGAATATAGGAAGAAAGAACAGAACAGTCAACATTCAGCTGGCTATTCTTGGGCTAGGCATAACCCAGCCCGCTTGAGCGGCCTGGCTTCTGTGACAGCCTGCTCGAGCGAGCTGGTGGGCCTGGGTTTTGGCCCAGATTATTTTTGATGCATTTTCTTGGGCCCGGTTGGGTAGTTTTGAGCCCGGTTTGAGTGTAAAAATTTCCTAATGACTTATTAATCATCGGGAATTAAGAATTTGAGCCCAAATCACTTCGGTTGAATAAAATCCATGAGAAAGTTTAGTAATTAAATTACCCGGGGATTTTCCAGTAGTCTTAATATACCATTTATGCCTCAAATGTCAGAAACCTTCAGAGACACCAACTCCTTCACTTATAAATCGACATGGAGACACTAAGTGTGTATCGAGACGGCCCCTGGTAAGCTCATCAAACATTACTAATCATCTCATTCTAGGTTAGAATAATTCCATGTTTTCTCATAAATTGATTTGAAATGAAGTTGATTGTTTTGCTACATTTGGAAAACATTGAAAAGGCTACTCATTTGATTTGTCCTGCAATTTGTCTGACTGTTTTAATATAGAGTAGTCCTTTTATCAGTTTGGATTACGTTAGTAATTTGAATTATATCATTTTGGATTTTAATTGGCACCACTAAGCTTAGGTCACTTTGTCGGACTGATCATCAGGCTTAGGATCTTCAATATGTTTGCCAACTGCAATTTGGATTCTGTTTGCTTGCTCCGGCCTGGCAACGGTTCTGTATTCCGGTTCCACGGGTAGTGACAGCGGTTTCTTTCTGTTTGTTCCGGCCACTTCATGTGGCAACGATTATTTGTTTGTATGCTCTTGTTACTTCGGTAATAGGAGAATATAGCTAAATGTGGTTTGCCAACATTTTGATTATTTTTTCCGTTAGTTTGAAATATTTAATTTATGAAATTCTTTTATTTGTACAGAAATGTGGTTCATTTGAATTACTCTTCATATATGTTTCGTTTCAACTGCAATTTTTATGATTTTAAATATGGAATTTATAAAACTTGTATATCCTATCTGTTTTATTCACCTGCCACACCATTGTGTCTGATACTCTATTGTTTGGTGTCAGATATCGGACCTGCAGATTTTGAGGTGGAGCGTGCGGTTGAGGCGATAGAGCCTCCGGTGGAGCACGAGTGGTAGCCAAATGATGTCATGTAGATGTCATGTTGGGTTTGGAGTTTCGATAACATCTTTTGGGGAGTGAGTTTTATTTTGGGAACTTTGTTTATGGCCTAGCCTCTGTTGGCCTTGTTGAGTTATATAAATTAAATATACTCTTGTGATCCTCACAATTTTAACTAACTTTGGGTTATGCTCATATATATAATTTTCTTTTGATACAAAGCTTGCGTAATTATCTTATGTTTCATTTGAATTTTATTTTGCTACATGCTTCCGCATATTATTATTTGTTGTGAAATTGATTAATTGGTTGTGATGGATCGTATGGAATCCTCACTGCGGAAATCCTGTGGGAAAATAATTATCGTGTGCGGGCGGAATTTTTTAACCCGTCGTGCCACGTTCCCGGATTAAGGACTTGATTATCAGGGCCTCGGTCTGGGGGCGTGACAGAAGACATTCACTGAGCAGTTCCAAAAGAAGTTTGTCCCAGAACATTACATGGATCAGAAGATGGAGGAGTTTGAGCGTTTGGTACAGGGTGATTTGTCGGTACCAGATTACGAGATCTTCTTCACCCATCTATCTAGGTTTGTGGAGGGTTTCATTCAACCTGAATTAGAGAGGGTTCGAAGGCTCATCAGAGGATTGAGGGTAGACATCAAGATGCAGGTTCAGCGTAGTAAGCTGACCAACTATGATGATGTGGTCAATAAAGCATATTGGGCAAAGGAGTCCTTGAAAGATGTGATTGCATTGGAGCAGCAGAGGACCTTGGTGATACCTCAGCCCAAGTGATAGAGTTCATCATCCCATCATTTTCAGCAGCCGGCACCCAAGAGTCTACGGTTCAAGCCAGTGCTTAGTCAGTTGCCGCATCGGATTACTTGCACTTACTGTGGGGGGAGTCATCATGTTTGCGATTGCTGGAAGCAGTCCGGTGCATCTTGTCACTATGGGGGTACCGGGGATAAGGTTTATTTTTTCCTGGGGAGGATAGGAGTGGCACCACCAGCACTTCCAGCTCCGGCCCCCAAGCCACCACATCCTGCGCAACCGTTGAGACAAGTGCCTCCTGCACAGGCCAGGCCCCAACAGTAGCAGATGATTGTTAGACCACCCTAGCCACCACAGCAGCGCCCTCTAGTACCACAGTAGCGATTTTAACAAAGACCTCCAGCACCACCTAGACTCTAGGCTCGTGGCTCGAGGCCATAGCAGAAGTATTATCAGCAACGTCCCCAGCAGGCAGGGAGAGCTTATACTCTGACGCATAAGGAAGCAGATGTTGTAGGCAATGTCATAGAAGGTGCACTTTTAGTTTGTGGATTTGATGCTAAAGTTCTATTTGATCCTAGATCCGCACACTCATTTGTTGCACTAGCGTTTGCACTTCAATTAGAAGAGGATAAGGAGACACTACCATATGATTTGATAGTAGCCACCCCTATAGGTAGATCAGTACATGTAATGTTATCTACCCTAAATGTAGTGTTCAGATTGGAGAAGTTCAGTTGAACGCTAGTTTGATCATCTTACCAATGTCGAAGTTTGATGTGATACTTGGTATGAATTGGTTAGTTGTGAACTGAGCAGTGTTAGATTGTTTTAACAAGACCGTGAGGTTACAGGGTGCAGACCGTAGTGTTGAGTTTGTTGGAGCTGAAAAGCCCACTTTAACTTGGTTGATTTTTGCATTGAAGGCGAAACGGTTGATAAGGAGTGGTTGTGAAGGCTTCATCGCGTTTATCGCGGAGGACAAGGAGTCCAAGACTGTTGATCAGATTCTAGTGGTGCGAGAATTCCAAGATTTGTTTCCGGATTAGATTCCTAGTTCGCCACCTGTTTGTGAGCTGGATTTCACGATAGAATTGCAGCCAGGTACATCACCTATTTCAAAGCCCCGTATAGGATGGCTCCAGCAAATTGAAGGAGTTGAAGACTCAAATAAAAGAATTGTTGGATAAAGGTTTCATCAGGCCCAGTGTTTCACCGTGGGGAGCTCTAATAATATTTGTGAAGAAGAAGAACATGATGATGAGGACGTGTATAGACTATATACAATTGAATCAGGTGACTGTTAAGAACAAGTACCCGTAACCGAGGATTGATGAGTTGTTCGATCAGTTGCAGGGAGCTCAATTCTTTTCGAAGATAGATCTGTATTCCGGTTGCCATCAGTTACGGGCAGAAAGGAGGATGTCCCTAAGATTGCATTTCGGACGCGATATGGCTATCTCGAGTTTCTTGTGATACCTTTCAGATTGATGAACGCACCAGTAGTTTTTATGGCATTGATGAATAAGGTGTTTGCCCCTTTCTTGGATCAGTTTGTGGTTGTCTTCATATATAATGTGTTGGTGTACTCGAAGTCTAACGAGGAGCATGAGCATCAGTTGAGAACATCATTGTAGCTTTTGAGGGACAACCAATTGTATGCTAAGTTGAGTAAATGTGAGTTTTGGTTGAAGCAAGTGGCATTTTTGGGCCACATTATTTCTAAGGAAGGACTGATGGTGGATCCTAAGAAGGTAGCAACAGTTGTTAATTGGGGGAAGCCAGCGGAATGCGGCAAAGAATCACAGTTTTATTGGACTTACAGGTTACTAAAGGAGGTTTGTAAAAGGTTTTCCACCATAGTATCTTCACTCACTAAGTTGACGAGGAAGGATGTCCCATTTGTGTGGACTGAAGAGTGTGAAAAGAGTTTCCAAGAGTTGAAGACCCAGTTGACTACAGCACATATACTTGCCTTACCCTCTGGAAGTGGTGGATTTGTGGTTTTCACAGATGCATCAGGGATTGGATTGGGCTGTGTTCTCATGCAGAATGACAAGGTGATAGCATATGGGTCGAGGCAATTGAAAGATCACAAGAAGAAGTATGCCACACATGACTTGGAGCTAGTAGCAGTAGTTTTTGCATTGAAGTTGTGAAGGCGTTATTTTTATGGTGAAAAAGTTTGAGGTGCACACAGATCATAAAAGCCTGCAATACCTATTTACACAGGGTGATCTAAATAACAGGCAGTGGAGATGGATGGAGTATATTAAGGATTATGATTTTTCGATCAAATACCATCCTGGGAAGGTGAATGTGGTAGCAAATGCCCTCAGTCGGAATGCAACATTCAGTCAATGTATAATGCCAGAATGGAGATGGATGGAGCGGTTTAGAGATATGGATGTGGAACTATGGCCTGTCAATGAGAAAGTCCTAGTTGCTACTATGGGAGTTTAGGAGTCAGAAATAGTTAGCATGATCAAGGAAGCTCAGAATGATGATCCAAAGTTACAGAGAATCATCGAGCATGTTGATGAAAAGTCAGAGTTCAGATTGATTGATAGAGTTATGATTACAAGGACAGGTTGTGTGTGCCAGATGTTAAAGACATCAAGTCAGAGCTGATGACAGATGCACACCACACCAGATATTTTATTCACCTGAGAAGCACCAAGATGTATCAGAATATGAAGAATCACTATTGGTGGGTGAAAATGAAGAAAGAGATTGCAAAATTCAATTCCACGTGTATGACTTGTCAACAAATTAAGGTAGAGCACAAGAAGCCTCTTGGTTTGTTTCACCTGTTGGATATTCCACAGTGAAAATGGGAGAATATTACCATGGATTTCATGTCAGGATTACCGACCACCAAGAAGGGCAATGATGCTATTTGGGTGATTGTGGATAGGTTGACTAAGTCAGCACGTTTCCTACCATTCAAGACTAGTCAGTTTATGGACAAGATGACTAAGTTGTACAAGGACAGTATAATCAAATTGCATGGAGTGCTTAAGTCCATAGTATCTAATCGAGACACTAAGTTTGTCTCTTGGTTTTGGTCTACTTTTCAGTCATCTGTGGGTACTTAGTTGAAGTTCAGTATAGCCTATCACTTTCAGACAGATGGACAGTCAGAGCGTACCATCCAGATGTTGGAAGATCTTCTCAGAGCATATGTCTTGGATTTCAAGGAGAATTGGGATGAAGGTTTGCCTCCGTATGAGTTTACCTACAATAACAGCTTTCATTCAAGTATTGGTATGACACCATTTGAGGTATTGTACGGACGGAGATGCAAGACTTCGGGATGCTGTGAGGAGGTAGGAGTTTGGAGTTTTCATGACCCCTTAGAAATTGCTGATTCCAGTGAGAAAGTCAAGATTGTTCAAATGAGAATGAAGGAATCACGTGATCGTCAGAAGAGTTATGCAGACAAGAGGCGGACACCTTTAGAATTCCAAGTGGGGGATATGGTGTTTCTGAAAGTGTCTTCGATGCGAGGTGTTGTCAGATTCGGGCAGAAAGGGAAGCTTGCCAAGAGGTTTGTGGGACCGTTTGAGATCAAGAGCAGGATTGGAGACGTGGCCTATCGTTTGGTGCTACCGCCTGAGCTAGCCGGTGTGCACGACATTTTCCATGTCTCAATGATTCGAAAGTATATTCCAGATCTTACTCATGTGTTGCAGCACGAGCCACTTTAGCTTCAAGAAAATGCAACCGATGTGGAGCGGCCAGCGCGAATCATCGACACGAAGGAGATAGTCTTGCGTACCAAGACCATACAATGTGTCAAGGTACAATGGGAACATCATAGTGTAGATGAAGCTACGTGGGAGGTCAAGGACCAGATTCAGAAGGTGCATCCTTATCTTTTTCCTGATGAGGTATGTTTAGGCATTTGGGGGACCAAATGTCCCCAAATGCTCTTTTCAGATGTGAGAAATGTAAGGTCCCCGACCTTACTGGGTCAATTGAGCCCAATAGAAGGCTCGTTGACCCGTTTATTTTGTAATTATTATAATTAATTATATTGTTAGATATTTAAGTGGGTTTAGACCTTGAACGAGTTTATTTTAGTATTAGAATAGTGTCTGCGAAGTTTCGTGCGATTCTGAGTTCGTTTGATCCTATCAAGGGGGTAGTTTGCAATTTAGGGAAAATTGAGCGTTTTTCCATAAAATTTCAATCGCCGTGATTTTAGGTTCGTTGGAAAGGTCTCATTGCGCTGATCATTTTTGTCTCCTAGCTCATCGCGATCTGACGATAAAAAACAATGGTCCATTCTTTCACCGGACACACTTAAAGGTAATTCAATCATTTTCTCCCTTTCTTCTTCTTATGCAGAGATTAACCCTAATATCTTATTCATTCTCTGCAACGAAAGAACTCCAACAGCCCCTTCTTATTCATCTTCATCTTCTCAAGCCCAGAACTCCACCAGAAGAGACCATCCTCGAAGATCCGAACCGCACATATTCTTCCCCTCGATCTCTTCTTTCCATTGATCATAGTTTGGTAAGCTTTCTCTCACCCTCATCTTTATTATCATCTTCTTTCAGTTTAGATCTACGGTTATTTCTGATCTTTTCTTTTCTTTCTTTCTCCTTTGCATTCTAGGTTGTTTTTGAGTGGGTTGGATCGGTGGTTTTCGCTTTAGAAGGCTTCTCCTCCCATTTTTCCCAGTTTGATCTTCTTCTTTGTTGAGGCAAGTAGATTTGCATTTTATGATTTAACATGTGTGTGTTTTCTATTGATTGGCTATGTCTTCATGTTAGGCTTCCCTAATCCCAAGCCTGTTTTTTATTTCGATTTGGGGATTAACAGGCTAGATTAGGTTTTTGGGAATTGCGTTTGTTAACATGTAATTAGTATCCCTAGAATGTTTAAATTGTTAGAATGGATGTAAAATGATAGGAATGGAATGGAGGTGAGCATGGAGGCTCCTCTTTATGCAAGTTGTAGCCTTTGGAAAGGCTTAGGAATGCAGGAAATAAACTGGAGTGAAAGATCTTCAGGAAATGGCTTGAAACTATTCTAATCACGTGAAGTCGGTCATCTGTCTGTCAGGGCTCGATTGGCCGAACTTGAGTTCAGTTAACCGAATCCTGGCTTGGTTCCAAATGCAGAGAAAGATATTTAGCTCCTGAGGGGTGTCGGTCGGCTGAATTTAACTTCGGTCAACCGAACAATGGAGTACGGTCAACCGAGGGTGAACCGACAACTAACCAAATTGAGGCGGAAGGCCTAGAATTATGGACTTCTTTGCTGGTTGGCACAGCTGAAGTTTGGTCATGGTTCGGTCAACCGAACTCAAACTCAATTCCAATTCCAGAGAGCAATATTTAGCTCCTGATGAGTGTCGGTCACTCGAATTCAAGGATTCGGTCAACCGAACAGTAGAGTTTGGTTAACCGAAGGCTGACCGAAGGTGAGCCGAAATGCGCAGTTTGCCTTGTTTATTTTGGAAATGAGATTGTTATCCTAGGTTTGGGACTTAGATGTTGGAAACCATAAACCTACTCTCACATGACCATAAATGGGATTAAAATCAAAGCACATGGCTTGGTGTGCTTCGATGGGTTGTCTAGGTATTCGTGTACTATTGATGACTTAACCGAATGCTTATGGAATTATTTTGATAGATGCTTAACATGATTATACACCAAGGGATTTCCCTAGAAGCATTATTGATCCGATTTCACACTACTCCGTTAGAGCATGTGGGATATATGGATGACACCACTTGCCTAGGTTTGGATTGTAATTCCTCTTTGACTTGCTAATTGTATGTGTCGATATTGTTCCTTGTACACTCTCTTGGCATAACATACTTAACTAATTATGAAACATAAATCCTTGTAGAATTAGGACTTGGACTTGACATAGAGTGTACCTTAGGACCCTGTGTCATGTAATTGATAAACATGACTAGCTAGCTTATAAGGGATTATCATGTGGATAACCTATCTCGTATTGTCTTGAATGAGATAATTCTTATGATCATGTCTTGCGTGTTGAGCTAGCCAGACTTGCTTGTCTTGGTTTTTCCTCGTGCCAACACCACTTCATTATTATGTGCAAGTCATGGCCAACTGCAGTTTGGAGTTTTATTAATGGGCTAGTTGCTCCACATCGGGATGGGTAGTCGGCATAGGACGGCGTCCATGGCATTGAATAGGTGGGAGGCGGCTAGGACCGTGCTTTTATTCCCAGGACGGGAGCTAGGATCCCCCTGGAGCCGGACTTTGGTATCAGCAGTCTGGTTTGGATTGTTACTGATACCCCGTGAGGTGGCTAGGACATCCTCGAAGTATCCCTCCTGATTCTTGCATTGCGCTGCATGTATAATGGTTGTTGCTAGATGATGCTATGATTCCTGTTATTGCTTCTGATGTTTATTAATCATGCTTTTACGCCTAGCTTCAATTCTTTGTATTCACAGGATCTCCAACCAGCAGAGGAGGAACGAGAGTGGCAGAGGATCTCCAACCAGCAAAGGAGCAACGAGAGCGGCAGAGGATCTCCAACCAGCAGAGGAGGAACAAGAGTGGCATGCCAATGACGTAGAGTAGCGTCAAGATCCCGACATGAGAGAGATTCACATGGGACATCATTAGATTTTAGTTTTTATTTTTTATCTCTTGTTGGACCTCTATTTATGTTGTTTAATGGCCTTGGTTATTGGGATGGCCATTGTTAATAATTTAACTTTTTTATCAGTTTTATTTTTTTACTTTCTGCAACAATAAATATTAATGAGATTTATTATTCATTTGTTTTGATATTCAATACGCCTCGAATTGTATGAATTTAGCAGTTCTTGTAATATTTTAGGTTTGAAATGCAATATTGTCACAGCGGACTTATGATCCTTTGGCCTAAAGGACAAAAAAATTAATTAATCCTAAATTTCACTCCCCAAATCCAGTTTATTCTCTAATTGGGTTCGGGGGACGTGACATGATCAAGGGGTTGACAATAGAGAGATGGTTGTTGTGTGGGGGATTCTTGTGCGCCTCTGAATGGTGTTGATGAGTAGGCTGGGTTGTGTGCGGGGAGACAGAGTGACGCAGGGAAAGGAAGAAAGAGAAGATGGAATGATGTAGGGTGTAGGGACTATTTACAGGGGAGTGATGGGATCAAGAGGGAGGTGAGGCTAAGGGAGGAGATGGTGAGGTCGAAGGGATGTGCAGGGGGCTAGCATGGATTGCAGGGAGTGTGAGGGGTCAAGAGGGAGATGGAGGTGGGCGAAGTGGCTAGCATTGGCTTGGATGTGAGGAAGATGGTGGAGGAAGATAATGGATGGATGTACACCGAGAGGAAAGTCCACGCACCGATGGTGAGGGTGCGTTGATAGAGAGGGATGCTCAGTGCGGGGGGCTGCCCAGTATGGTGATGGCAACGAGGGTGATGAGGGAGATGCATGGGATCTGGACCTGTGCAGGGGAGTGATGGGAGGATGGAGATGGAGAGGGCTGAGATCCAAGTCGTGGTTGGTGTTCTATGTAGGGGAAGAGGATCGAGAGGGATGGAGATGGAAGATGAAGATGAATATGAGGTCTGGGAATGAGTCTGCTCCTGGTCTGGAGATGGGAATGAAGAGAGGGATTTAAGGAGGGAGATACAGTTTGGGGATCTGGGACTCTAGTTTCCCAGATCTCTGGACTCCTTTTCCCTTATCTGCGTGACGGGTCAAGGGTAGTTCGGGCCCAGGTCAGGTTGGGTTAGTCACGGGTGAGTCCCAAAGTGTAAATGGGTTGGGTAGTTTGAGGTTTAGGTTAGGTTGAATGGGCTTGATGGGTTTAGGCTAAGATGGTTTGGGACTTGGGCCGGATTTGATGGGCCAGGCCTAATGGGTTGGATTTGAGGTTTGGATCAAGGGTTCGGGGCCCAAAAGATGGGCCGCGGTGGGGCTTGGTCCTTGCCATTATCATTGCGACCCAGGTTTCGCAGATTTTGATCCGCCTGTCGGATTTTTGAGATCTGAGTACTGGTGGAAATCTCTCAATGAGTAGGTCCCAATGATATATGGGTCAAGTCCATTTGAAGACCTAGAAAAGACTTAAATTTATGGGGATCCCACATATGCTTAACTTTTTAAAATTCATAACTCGTGATCCACCAGTCAGATTTTTTAAATCCATATATCATCAGTAAGCTTACTAAAAGTAGTTCATCATGAAAGTGAAATCCGACTCGAAACATGAGAGTTGGTGAGATCCATAAAAAAGGGCCTATAATGATGCGCCCTTCCTAAATGTGCATGATAATGAAGATTTTCATTTATTTATTCAAAATTGTCCACATGGGGCAAAATTGGGGCATCAATAGTATGAGTATTGAAATTGCCTATAGGGGTGCCAAAATGAAGTGTCTATAGTATGCCCCTCTTTGGAGTGTGGCACATAATGGGCTACACACCTAAGAAAGTAGACAAAGCCACATGTCTCGCGAGAACCTTTTGGGATCTCGTGAGTTGGCACCAAGAAAATATTTGATCCAGGCTTTCTTTTTGAAATTTTTGCCTCAGATAGACACTTTGAATAGATAAAATTAAAACCATAGTGGATGTGCAAACACAATCCAAATTGATGATGATGCGAATCTTAGACACCAGTGGGACATGATGATTATAACCTATAAATGAATGGCGGGATTTATGATGTAAATGTTGTATCTAATATGAAAATGAATGCAATTTTGAAAAGGGGCTATGCAAGGTGGAAATGAGGATGGAGGGAACCTTCCAAAGTGATCTACATTCCCGAGGGTTGTTTTGAACCCGAGCTTAGCACGTCTAAGGCATCACGATCCAAGTCGGCGGACACCACAATTCCCATAAGGCGGTATTATGATCGTCATACCGATCGTCGGCACTTAAAGGAGGTCTATGGCGACTCGAATATGTTATGAAAATTAAGAAAATTAAAAGGACAATGCTACTCGCCTGGTTCGCTTGAGCTTTTTTTAATTAGGTTGGACGAAACCTCCTTTCTTCAGTTCCGCGCAGTACCTGCAAGGCTCAGGTAAGAAACGTCAACAATGCATAAGAGAAGAAAGAATGTATTAAATGCAGAAATGCAAAACAAAAAAAAGTTGCAGAGATGTACAAGAAATGCAAAAGTGAGTGTTCGCAAACCAAAAAAAACCCCAGTGTGGGCTGCCGATCCAATCTTGGTCCCGTAGCTGTGTGATCTGCACAACTAGAACGCAAGATTAGTGAAGCTTCTTTTTTGGCCCCTTGCACAATTGTGCAAAGATGAATTGTACATGATCAAGAATAAAGCTTTAAAAAAAAAAAACTAAGGGAATGGAAGAAAACTGCTCATAGTGTGTGCAATGAGTGTTTCAAAGTCAGTAGAATGCATGCATTAAGACCTTCGACCATGAATTGGGAAAATTTACATAATTTTCAAAAAAAATTCTCCAACATTATTTAAGGAAATATACGCCGGAAAAAATAAGTGAACGTAACTTGGTTAGAAAGTAACTCCTAAATCCGATGGATGCAATGAAAGTGGTATCCCTCATTTATGATTTATGATTCCATTGCCACCATGACAACCGTCTCACGTTTCTAATTACCTATTCAGACTGGCATAATCTTTTTCTTTGACTTTGCAACTCATTATCCTAGTGCAAAAGGTTGTTGTTGTGTGCAATAGGATATTGACTGTCGTGAATTGAGCGTTGTGACTTTAGGCTATGGCTCACTTACTATCACGCCCCGGGACCGAGGCCCTGATAATCAAGTCCTTAATCTGAGGGACGTGGAGCGACGGGTCAAAAAATTTCGCCCGCACACGCTAATTATTTTCCCACAGGATTCTGCGGTGAGGATTCCAGATGATCCATCACAACCAATTAATCGAATTCACAACAAATAATAATATGCGGAAGCTTGTAGCAAAATAAAAACCAAACGAGATATAAGATAATTGCACAAACTCTGTATCAAAAGAGAAATATATAAAGGGTATAACCCAAAGTTAGTTAAAGTTGTGAGGATCAAAAAAGTATATTTAATTTATACATCCCAAAAGAAGACCGATGAGGTCATAAACTAAGTTCCCAAAATGTTATCCCAGCTCAAATTCCAACACGACGTCTACATGACATCCTTGGGCTGCCACTCGCACTCCATTGGCGGCTCTACCGCCTCAACCGCGTGCCCCACCTCAAAATCTGCGGGTCCGACATCTGACACCAAACAAAAGAGTATCAAACACAACGGTCTGGCAAGTGGATAAAGCATATAAGGTATACAAGTTTTATAAATGTCATGTTTAAAATCATAAAAATACAATTGAAACGAAACATATATAAAGAATAAACCAAATGACCCATTTCTATACAAATGAAAGAATTTCATAGTTTAAATGTTTCAAACTAACTGACAAATAATCGAAATATTGGCAAACCAATCTTCACCGTTAGAGTGGATGTGGATGAAATTGTGTAAAGTGCAACATGCAATTATTACATCTGTAACCGTGTCAAATGAATGAGAAGAAGTGTTCTTCAATATTGGAAAACGATTTTTTATTACACCAAAAACACGCTCAATTGCATACCGTAAAGAAGAATGGCGAAGGTTGAATAGTTCTTTGGCATCTTGTGGGCCTATACTTCCACGAGCAAACTCTCTCAAATGATATCACACTCCTCGGTATGGGGCAATGTAATTAGGAGTGTTTCCATATCCCGCATCAACTAGATAATATTTACCTGATAAAATACAAGTAAGATTTTGATTAATAAATAAATGGGATTATTTGATCGAAACAAAATAAAATTACATACCTCGTGGTACTTTAAAGCCATCATTTTTTGCTGCTCTTAAAACAATAGCGTCTGATGCTGAACCCTCCCATCCCGCTTAAATATGAATGAACTTCAAATCAAAAGTACAAGCGGCCATAACATTTTGAGATAATAATCCGTGTCGATTTCGATACGGTGCTTGCTTATGGGACTCGACAAACACAGGAATATGTGTGCCATCAATTGCTCCGATACAATCCTATATTACGTAAAATGAATCATTAAACTAATCATAAGCCCAATGTCTAAATTAAAAGGATATTATTTACCTTGAAAAAAGGGTAAAAACACGTATCATTTGCAATTTCTATGGGAACATTGATTGATGGATCACGTATGTATTGTGTTGAAAGAGAAAGTATAGCTTGAAGAACTCCATTGAAATGACAACTGATTGTTTCACCTGAATGTTGAAAACGTTCTTGAACTTGACAACTGACAGCATTATGATCGATTGAGAATAGGAACATTATAAGTTGTTCATCTAGAGTTATATCTCGTGTATCACATAAAAGATTTTTGCTACGAATAACATTGCACAACTTCATAAATATGGGCCTTTCCATACGACAAACTTGTCGAAAACGCTCCAAATGACCAATTAATAGTTCATTTACATAAGCAGCACCAGAAAGTGTTGAATCACGACATGGCTTTTTATCCGAATAAGTGTCTATGTACCAACCAGCAACAGCTGCTACAGTAAGCATATTAAGTTTAACCTTCTCCCTTCGGCGAGAATTAATGTCATCATTAGACATTATATTTTTCTTTATGATTTCTGCAATAAAATAAATATTTAATTTTAAGAAATGAAATCCATCATAGTAAAATCAAATATATATCTGCAAAAAAATAAATACAATATTAAAGAGATTCTATTAAGAACCACTAAAAATAATTCAAGCGTTGATAAAATATCATTTGAAATCACACAATTAATTATTATTAAAAGAGTAATGGACAATGTTTTAAACATCCTCAAACCCAGCTAAAACGACACAATGAAGCATTATTAAAAGAGTAACGAAAAAAGTTCATAGCATCATCAAACTCATAATAAACCGTGCAAAAAAGTTTATTAAAACCATTATAAAAATATAGAGATTTATGCTTTAGGCCGCCCCCCACAGTTTTGACGAAGCCATCGTAATCGCAATGGTCCTTTAAGGGTCATAAATGCGATTGCATTTTGTCGATCTCGAAGAAATTTTACTGCTTCTATGATAGTGTCTTCATCTAGTTCTTCTATTTTTTGTTGTTCTTCTATGCATATTTCATACGAATCTTTCGTTGATGTAGGTGGAGTTACATCACATAAGCGATCAGATGATGTCACCATTCTTGAGATTTCATCAGCTATTCTCTCACCAACACTTGTTCGACCTCTTTTTTGACGGTTTAGTGATTTTGGTACTGGAAACCAACAGTTGCTTCGATTATCTTTTTGTGTCATTATCACTACATTCTCTGAGCTTGAACCAGACTCTTCCACTCGCTCATTAGATGGGGGTTGAGATATAGCAGGAGTAGCGCAGTTCTGAAAGGAAATTTGCTCTTCCACAAATGGTTGTGTAATTGGGATGCGACTTGACTTTTGTCACTTGCCCTCTGCTGTACAACCTATAACAATAAGTCTATAATCAAATTATTTCTCATCATCATAATATATATGATTTTATTAATTAATAAATTAAATATTATACCGTCATATATGATGCTAAGATTATCATATAGCGGAAAAGAAGTCCTTCTATAAGCTTTTGCTTCTGGGTGTGCCTGTGAAAAAATATATAGTATTAATTATTAATAAACTTAGTTCAAATGGAAAGTTTTTATTAATGAAATTTATGTTTCCATGCAAATATACCTGAATATAACGATTCCACACATCTTCATCTACGATACAAATCTGCATAAGGTCATCCCATCCAAATCCACTTTGCTCTCTCAAAGCCTTCACAATCCGATATCGGGCTTTCAAATCCGCCATATGACTTTTTAATTGTTGTAGGGTTATAGAAACATTAAATTTCTTATTCAATTCTTCTGTTGCTTTTCTTTCTTTCTTAAATCCATTGTCAGATAAGCGCCCTAAATTGCATTGTTCTGCTAAAAAATCGACTACAAATGCATCTTGTGCAGGTGTCCATGAAGCTCTGTTTCCACCTTTGGAGTCGGAAGGCAATGAAGACATCTTTCAAGTGACACCTGATCAATTAGTGACACCTGATCAACTGGGGCCTTGCTTGGGAGACTTGGAAAGAGACAATGAGAAAACTACTTTCAGTGGTTTGGAGAAAGAGACAATGAGAAAAAAAAACACACAAATATGTTGTTAGCCATTAGACCATCGTTCTAGTGAATGTCACATGGCCCAAGCAATTCCTAAGGGCCACATTTTCATTGTTACAATCCTTCAGGGTCCAACTATGAATGACAATCAGGCACAGCAGCCATCCACGGAAGGTCCCCAAGATATGCAATCCAGAAAACTAAGAGCATAAGAGATCTAAGTTTAATCTATGCGATGTGTAGCAGTTTTCAAGTCTATGGACAAAATACTATCAATGATACATAATCCACTATTACAAACAGAAACATAATAACAACAAAATCAATTCAGTAAAACTCATGATGAATGTATGTGAAAGCATAGTAAAAAAAAAACACTATTAAAAGGAGAGATGTAAAACAGAGCATCCACGATCAAACTGAAGAATTTCGAGAAACTTTATTTGTTTGAATGAATTGGCGATCACGCTCAATACTTGTGCTGTGTCGCTGGTTGTATATTTATAGAAGATCTTTTTCTTTACAAAGGTATTACAATTGATTTTTAACATTCCAGCTGGTGTACACCTTGAGCCCAATCTTCTCTCTTTTTAGTATATTATTTTGTTGATTTTGCTCCCACTTTCATTTAATGCTTGCACCTCTTTGTATATTATTTTATTGACTTTGTTCACTCTTTCCTTTAATGCTTGCAGGGCTAGGACAATCTTAGACTTGTTGTGTGATCTGATAGGCCAGCTACTGTGAGTAGAGAGGTCTTTCATCACTAGGACGATCTTATACTTGCTGTGTGATCTCATAGGCCGGCTGCTGTGATTCTGGTCTTTTATCACAAACAAAAAAATAACAAGGCAAATGAAAGAACTGAAGACAGAGAGAAGAAAAGGAATGAGATGGTGGGCTCTGCTAACGGCTCTGTAAAGACCAACCTGGACCTGGACGGGGAATCGGCCTGGCGTAGAACCAGACCCTTCTTACTCACATTCCTATTCTGCACCATAAAATAAAAAAAAATAAAAAAAATAAAAAAACAGCCTGCTACCTTCATCTTCACCAATCCGACGCGTAGCACCGACGAAGACAAGGCCAATAGCCCCTAGTGGACAGGGAACCAACCAAACTCTTCTTGTTTAGTTCTGCAGCAGCCCGAATCCTCCTTCCTCTATAAAGACCGATGTAACCAGCCTTCTTCTAAGAGATCAACAGCAAGAAAACAGAGGATGATCAATCCCCTGTTTTCTGCAAACAGCAAACAACACCGAGCCATGTTTTTTTGTCTGCAATTTTCGGTCTTCTCCAGAGACGGAAGGTCCGGATCTACTTCTTCAGCAAAAGCCAAGTCCTCTCTATGCCTTCTCCACCCTGAAATTCTCTTCTCAAACTCCGACAAATCAATGTGGCCCACCAGAGATCTCCTCTGCAACTTAACCAAAATCAATGGCCCACCAAGGACCAAAACCGATTCTTTCTTCTTCTCCCATTCCGATCAGCTAGTTGAACCTTGATCTTCTTGCAGGCAGAAAGTCAGGATCCTCTCTCGACACCGACGCCTGCATGTCTCAAAAGAGTCTAAGATCCTCTGTTTCTAACTCAACAACAAGCATAGCCCTTCAAACATAAATTTGGAAAGACATAAACCCAAAAATATATTACGATTTTTTAATTTCAAAACCACATCAAAGAGACAGTTAAAAATCCAAACAAATCTCCAGGGAGAGAAAGACTCAAAAGTCCGGAGAATTGCTTGTGTGGTGGAACGGCATCCTCAAGGTCTGATTTTAGCTCCATCTAAACGCTCAATTCATTAATGCCGAACGAGCAGTTTTCAAGACTATGGACAAAATACTATCAATGATACATAATCCACTATTACAAACAGAAACATAATAACAACAAAATCAATTCAGTAAAACTCATGATGAATGTATGTGAAAGCATAGTAAAAAAAAACACTATTAAAAGGAGAGATGTAAAACAGATCATCCACGATCAAACAAAAAAATAGCAAGGCAAATGAAATAACTGAAGACAGAGAGAAGAAAAGGAATGAGATGGTGTACCCGTGGGAAATGGTAACCAGAAGGAGAGAAGGAGAAGACGCGGGATAGGGAAAGAGAAGAAGGAGAGAAAGAGAGGAAGCGGGAGACGAAAAAAAAAAGGACGGGAGACGAAAAAAAAGGAGGGGAAGAGAGGACGCACGAGGGAGATCAGTGAAATAACATAATGTAATCTTGGAAGATTCTTCCTACACAACAGGGGTGAAGGAAAAAATCTTTCAATATTTTAGAAGGATAGGAGATAATATTTGAAATTCTCAAGTTATCCAAACAACTCATTTTGAAAGTTAAGAAAACTTTCTTAAAAATAAAAAAATCTTGTCTTTTCTTGTGCATCCAAATAGGCCCTAACTGTGCGGGTCATTTGCTAATTCAATTATTTATTTATTTTTCGACCCAAATGACCCACACATGCACGGCTCGCAACTCTCATAGTTGAGAATGTTAAAAAAAAGGACTATAACTAAAGTTTATATGCATCTTACTGTCCAATTAACGTTTCCATTCTCCTGCCTATTATTGGCACAAATTCCTTGAATCCATAGTCCAATGTTGGCACACATCCCAATTTTTTTACCCCTGTAATTACCTGAATTTTGGATTTATTCTTTTAAAATAATATCCAAATATCAAACTCAAATCCCGAAATTCGATCCAATAAATAACTATTAATCATATGAGAGTAGTTAATCGCAGCACAATTTCATTTTACATACAATCACAAAATTAGTACTAGCAAAACCCCGTGCTATGCACAGACCACGGAACCACCAAATGCACAGACTAATATAATTAAAATATACTCGGATAATAGGGTCATTGAGTTACATGCCACAATTAAAAGGCTTTATAACATCAATTATATCATTAAAAAAAAAAGGTGACGCGTAATTTTCTACCTAAACCCCTAATTGCAGTTGAAATTTGTTTACTCTAGGCCCCGATCCATATGTCAAAATAGTCTTCTTTTTTTTTCGAGTCAAGCTTCTTTTTGGAGATAACTCAATGAAATGTGTTTTTCTTTCGAAGGAAAAATACATTAAATAAAGAATTTCAAAATATAAATTACTAGACCCAATATAAGGCTTGGGTTTGCAATATTCACCAGAGGCTTGCAGTTATTCCCAATACCCAATTCCTTAAGGAAGAGCGGGATACATCCCCTATTGCCCAAGTGTGGATTTTAAATTGAAGCCGAACTGGTCAGATTTTAAATTGAAAGCCCACATGGATGGATGCTCACGGGCCAAGCAAGACTAAGGCATATATGGACTCAAACTGACTTTATAAAGTAAGGCTCATATCCGGCCCAACCGTGGTGCCCATTATGATTAAACAATTTCTTTGGATCCCCCTATTGTGATTGAAAATGCTCAAGTGGGCCCACACACACCTCTCCCTCTCTCCCTCACCCAATTTTTCTTTGTGTCTTGGCCATCATTAATGGAGGGAAGAGAAGAGAAGGTAAGTAATTAAGATTTACGATCTCCTCTAATTTTACAACCACCATAACTGTCAAAACACACATGTAATAAAATGCCTTGATTAACCGCTAGCAATCGCATATTATTAGTAACTTCCAATTACACCTCACTCACTATTGGAATGTGTTAGGTAAAGTAGAATGTAACTGCCCAAGATATATTTGGCTAAGACAACTGCCCAATAAAATGGCTAAGATGGAAATTACCCTCTTCACCACCATTCATCTACTTTTGCTTTTAATTTTCTCTAAACGGTTTCCTTTTCGATCATCCAAATTTTTGGCTATTGATATGAATTGTTATGATTTACTTGGAACAAATGTATTTAAGTGGGACCCAGATGAATGGGGTCCACCATCTCTATTCTAACCGTCCATAAAACCATATGATGCGGGCTGGGACCCATGAATTACTTGATAAAGATCAAAGGATCAAATGATCATAGACCTTAGAAATTGACCAAAACTATTTAAGTGGGACCCAGATGAATTGGGTCCACCATCTCTATTATAACCGTCCATAAACTCATATGATGTGGGCTGGGACCCATGAATTGCTTGATAAAGATCAAATGATCATAGACCTCACAAATTGACAAAACATATTTAAGTGGGACCATGATGAATAGGGTCCTTCATCTATAATCTAACCGTCCATAAAACCGAGACTCGTAGTTTGGAAGCCTGTGGTTAACCGACGCGAAGGCAAACTACATTCCAATAGAGATATAGATTGCAAGTATAAGCATAATTAAAATCTTAGCTTCATTAATTAAATAAGCATAATCTAATAAAACATAATTAAATGCTCTAAAATTGACCAACAATGTTCTTAATATAATCATTAAAATAAATTGAATTAAATGAGTTACTCACTCTAAAAAACTAATGAACTATCATTGCTGTAACTAATTATCGGGAACATCATCCGCGTTTTACTCACGACATGCCAAATAGCATGTAAGAAACCTGAGCCCAACCCCATTAATTAACCAATTGAAAATGTCAAGTCTGACCCAACACCTTTTACCCAAAAAACAAATCCTAATCCAACACAAATGTAAAGAAAAAGGGTCAAACCTGAGAAGCACAGGATACACAGTAGCAGGCACTTCACTCTCACCTATGGTGAGACACTTAGTGGAGTACTACAATAAGGAATAGTATTGGTGGAGGGGAATTCTATTTGCACCCACTCAAAATGCTGAGTATCCCCACATACTAAGCTCACCCACTGCAAAAACATAAAGTCCCCTTTTCTACTGAGACCACCCACCAAAGATTACAACATTGCCCTTCTTCTTCCTTCTCCTTCTTCTTCTTCCGTTCTTCCTCATTTCCTTCCCTGCAAGAAGAACGACGTCATTTCCGAGCTGTGGTGAGTGAAACGTTTGAAGGCGGATCATCTTCTCTTCTTCGTGAGCAAAGACAGATCATCTTCATCTCCCCAAGTACCTCTTCATCTTCAACTTCTTCCATTTTTTGTTTTCTTCATTGTTAATCT
This sequence comes from Cinnamomum chago, assembly GCA_038049695.1. NCBI lineage: Eukaryota > Viridiplantae > Streptophyta > Magnoliopsida > Laurales > Lauraceae > Cinnamomum > Cinnamomum chago. Next base: position 40,547,124 of record CP142455.1, read on the forward strand.
TTCTTTAGGGTAAAAAATGAACATGTAATGCAAATGGATTGAGTGCATGAAAATGGAATGGAGTGTGTAGTTGCAATTGTGATTGAATGGAAGGGATGGGAGAGGGGAGAAGGGAAATCAGTGATGGTTGAGATGCAAAATGAAAAACATGATTCACGTCTTGCACGAAACGCGGATCCGTGCAGGATCAATGTGCACGGAAATGCAGATCCATGCACATCAAATGTGCATGGAAACGCAGATCTGTGCACATTGATTGTGCACGGAGAGTAAAATCCGTGCGTTGTGCATATGCACAGTGATTCAAATCCGTGCATTGTGCATTTGCATGGAACTTCAAATCCGTGCAGATTGCATTCGCATGGAGTTTCACATCCGTGCATGTGGAATGAACGGGTTAAAACCACACAGTTTCGGATATGCACTGCAAATGAAATCCATGCAGTATGTTTACTTATTTATTGTTAAACCAAATGATGTATATTTCAGCATGCCGCCAAGACGAGTTCGTCGTGGTAGTATTACGACCTCAGGGAGTGATGACACTATTAGTAGTCCATCGACCACGCGGGGTCGGAGTGGTATTGCAAGCTCATCCACCACAGATCGTCATAGGCCAACGGCGTCAGAGCAGAGACGCAAGGCTCGACAGGATCCAAGTCTGGGTCCAATAGAGGAGTCAGAGGAAGACGTAGCCGCTTAGGAGGCTACAGATGATGATATTACTAATGAGGATGCACATCTGCTCATTCTAGAGGAGAGGGTGGACGAGGATCGTCACGCAGGTCCTATTCCAAGTGGTCCAGAGGATCTCTCTGTCCTTATCAACTTTAGGACACACATAGTTATGTCGATATGGAGAGGGGAGGTATGACATTCATTCTGACAATGTGTTAACGGTTCGTTTTTCTTATTGGAATCGTTAGAATCTAATTTTAATATATTTTCTTACATTGTGCAGGATTGCGATGCTCTTAAGTGTATATGTCATTGGCCTAAGTTGAGATCATGGTATCTACTGCAGCCGGATGAAGATAATCATGTTCCTGGATTTCATGCAATTATAGAGGAGTCCGGCTTGGCGCCACTGACCATGCACTTATCTTACCGCCATATCGACCGTGCTTTGGTGTCGGCATATGTAGAGAGATGGCAGCCCGAGACTAACACTTTCCACCTACCATTTGGTTAGATGACGATCACATTGGATGACATCAGTGCTATTCTTGGCATTCCAGTTGTTGGCACACTCACCCATGCACCGACTCAGCTGTCTTTTATTGATCAGATATCATTGTTGGAGCGTGGATTGGGGGTGGATAGAGGGGTTGCCAGTGTTGAGTTGTCCTTAGCTCGTGGTGGGGTGGTTAGACTGCCATGGATCAAACAGATGTGCAGTGATGTGACTCCTCAGTCATCTACACGGCGAATAGAGTGCGCTGTCAGAGGCTACCTATTATATTTGTTAGGTTACACACTCTTTGTCGAAAAGTCCGCGACGAGAGTCTCCATCTTTTACTTAGAGTTATTGATGGACGTTGGACATATTCGACACTATGCATGGGGAGCTGCTGCGTTGGCGTATCTTTATCGCAGTTGGGACAGGCGACGAGGATAGATGTTTGACAGATTGTCGCATATCTCACGCTGCTGCAGGTAACTCACACGTATAAATATATATATATATATATATATATATACACACACATAACAATTGGGTATCATCAAATTTGGTAATCCATATATTATGCGCGTACAGGCCTGAGTATACGAGCACTTTCCCTTTGCTCGTCCGAGGGCACAGATTGGATATACTACAGGCCAGCCACTAGCACGTCGATGGTATCCTTCCAGCAGTTCAAGCAACATGATGGAGAGTATATAGCTGATACGTGAGACGCTGGACGGTATCCATCCGAGCGAGGTGAATAGACATACATATCTAATAGTTATTATTATATTGAAGTCATTATTATTAATTTATTGTTCTCTTTTTTATCCACAGGTAGCTTGGGACCCCTATGCTAGTGTAAGGGCTCATCATCCCTTCCATCAGATATCATTTTTTTTGGATGCTTGAGAACGATGGATGTCATAGAGCCCCATCATCCACATAGGGTCCTTCATCAGTTTGGACACGTGCAGACAATCTCACCTCCACCGTATGCCCATGTTCGTGCATCTAGGGGAGCGACTGTTGCTAGGTATAGGGTCTCCTACCAATTCCTGGACCAGTTCTGGATTACGTGGGGTGACCATATATTATCCCAAGAGCACCGCGGGAGTCGTGTGACACATGCATGGGATTGCGCCCCTGATTATCTTCAGTGGTTTCGGAGGATCTTGCATGTACGGGTCCAGAACCTAGATCGTCATTCACATTATGACCCCCACCAGGGCGCTGATGACCCTACCCCCACAACGATGAGTTTATTTAATTTGAGGATTTTCCCTATTTGGTATATGCATGCTTAACCCTATTGCTAAATTCATATCTTGTTCGGCTGATACAGGTCCACCGAGCTGTGAACCATCTTCGTGCTGCAATTGCGCGAACAGGACTACCAGCTGACGTGTATTACCGTGTGTTGCAGACTACACTCGAGATTCTAAAAGGCTTGCCGGTTATATACAGGCGTCGTCTACAAGGACCGTAGTCGGGTTTAATGGGTGTCATGTATTTTGTTGGTTGACGGTTGAACTATGAATTAATTTATTTATTTTTGGATAAACTTTAATGTGGATTGAACTATTTACATGACGGAGAATCTTCTGATGTACTTAAAAATTGATAATGGTTGAAGTTGTTTACCAATTTGTTTTTATTAGTATGCATGTTGAAGAAAGTAGAAATGTTTATCCAAAATTTTGCACTAAAAATATACAATAACATTACATTAGGCATGATACACAATAAAGATCAACAAAGTCAATCGCTATCTAGATGAATTGTCTCTTGCGTAGCAACAGAGTCCTCTATGATATCTTTGAACTGCTCGATATTCGTGGCATAAGGAATTTCCCACCCTGTTGCACATGGTTGATGGTATTTGTGCCAATTTGTAGCAATGGGGGCATGGGAGATTCGGATGCGAAGAACACTTGGACAAAATAATTTCCATTGATGAACCCAATTGCGAACACTTTGCGAGAAGGCACTGGAATCGGACTAGACCTCAGAGGTAAGAAAGTAAGGCATTGATGCAAAGATATATGTGTCAATACAACATTCTAAAATGATGTTATCAAATGACCCATATCCGGCATTGACATCCAATGATCAAATGATGGATTGCTATCAAAGTATGGCAATGCGTAATATAGCTCACCAACCCTGTGCTCTCCTCCACATACCAAGGCATAATATGTTTGATAGCTTTGCAATTCATTGCTCAAATCCATCCTGACCTGAACCCAATTATCCTCGCCCATTCCCAAAAGATCGGTTATACATCTAAAGCCACAGTTGTCATCAGCTGCAACATCCTTAATATAATGGATAAATGGTCTGAGAGAATGAGGGAGCGAGTCATAATAAGATATAGACGATCCCGATCGACTCCGACGGACATCTAACTTCTCATTCTTCTTTGTGCTCACCGTACTGCTTATCTTTGGTGTAACAATTTCTTAAATGGGGAGTGCATACTCAAAAGCAGATGGGTCTCGACGAGCAGAAGTATCCGACGTCTTCTTCTTCGATGTGGATTGACCCTGATTATTCAACTTGACATCCGGCTCAAGAAGATAGGTGGATAAAGGATTTGCAACTTCTTTTAGTTTTTTCAATATCTGTATTTTACCGGATTGATCACTTTCCTGAAATCTTTTTGAGATCAACTCGAACTCGGCAGTGGTGGTCAATTCAGTGGGATCATCGACCACAGTGGGTGTCAAATCAAGCTTCCTCTAATGGTGGTGTATACATGTCAGGGGTATGAGACAGTCATTGAGTCGATACTCGGCGATCTCGTGTGCACATGGTAATCCACGAGTCCTTCGAATGACGCATCCACATGTAGCAGAGTCTGTACCGATATGATCAGATCTCGTCAACTCATTTAACACTATATCCAAAGCATTCTTTGATATAAATCCTTTCAACTCTCGAAATAGGGCCGGTCTAAACTTATGTTGCACGGTGTTCAAACTCTTCTCAAAAGAAGCCTTTATCTCTGTAAAGACCAATTCAAGCAAGGCATGGATAGTCATCCAACCTGAATCAAAGTTGCAGCTCGATGACCCTAAATGTCTTTTCAACTTTGCATGTGCGCTCTCAACCCTGTTCGTAGTGACATTGCCAAAGTGCATATGCACGTCTGTCCATGCAGCAACGAATTGTTCCTTATGTTTACTCAACCAGGATTTCTTTACATAATCAAGAGCTTGTGGATACCCGCAGAAATTCCTGTTACATGCACTTAGAAATTGCATGTAGTCATCTTCGGTGGGAGATATTATCAACATGTTCCAGCTAGTAATAAATGCCTCCCATCTATCTTTTGTTTCAAAAAACTTCTTACAATTAGCCAAGATGTTCATTGAAATATGCCACCTGCATAGCAAGTTTGCAGCATTCAGAAAAATATTTTTAATTGCATTCATTAGCGCCAGTTCTCTGTCTGTGACAATCACACGTGGCAACATACATCCATCCATTAATGACTTCAACCTGTCCAAAGCCTAGGTATAGTTTTGTTCCTTCTCCGATTCAAGGTACACAAAAGCAACTGAGAACGTCAACTCAGTAGACGTGACACCAATAATTTCAAGCAAGGGCAACTGATATCTATTTGTCTTGTATGTGGAATCCATTATCAACACCTCGGGAAATGATCGTAATAACTCAACGGATGAGGGATGTGCCCATAATAAGTTACCAACACAGTCTATTGCATCGTTGTTAGTGCGTCATTCAATGTATCTGTTCTCCTCTAAATGCATCATGAGTTGCTGCATCTGTGATCTTCCGGCCATCTCTATCATCTTGTACTTGTGAAGAGCATTGTAGATAGTCTTCATTGTAGTGGTGTTGTTCAAATCCCTCTTCTTCAATGTGTGAAGAATGTTTCTCGGCTTCGCTAAACTCTTTGACATATCAATCAAAACCGTTAATTCTTCATCAGAAAGCCTCCCGGTATACGAGTGCCCCTCAAGATGTTGTGCATTAGGATGATTGTGCACCCCACAAATCACTGTTACCATCCAATCGTCATCAGTTGCCAACTTTCAGCCTTTCAAAGCAAAAGGGCAATTGCACTTCTTCGTTCCCGTCACCTTATTCGGACATTTCCTCTCAAAGACCTTCGAAGAACCCTTGTAAGTACCACTTCTCTCACAAGTAAATACAATTCTCGGTTTTCTACCATTTACACCAGCATCTAACTTTTTTATTATAATTACTAAGCCATTTTTTTTCGACATTTCGTGTCCATTGGATAAGGACATCTCGGCTTCTGAATATAGTGTCGGTGGTGAAGACGTTTGTAAAATCCAATGAGCACTCACTAGCACCTGTAGAATCAACATCCTGGAAAAAATATCAGTGTGATGGCCCTGCTAAAACGCCCAAACGTTCGGCCAACATAAGATGAGCCATGTGAAAGTCCTGAGGATCCTAACCCTAGATGGGGGGTGAATAGGGTGTGCTACAACTATGACCAATTTAGACCAATTTAATTTCTTAACAAAAACTAGTCACATGTGATGATTAACAATACAATATGCGGAAGCTAAAATAAACAATCACCACAAAAGCAAGCACCACAACACAAAGGTTTATAGTGGTTCGGCCTCAATGCCTACGTCCACTACCGGCTTGTGATCCAATGACCCCACCGGATTTCCACTATTTATGCTTTTCAATAGGCTAAGCAATAACCCTTACAAAGTTGTTTTTCTAGGCTAAACAACAACCTCTCAATGTGCTTTTCTAGGCTAAGCAATAACCTTTACAAAATGCTTTTCTTAGGCTAAGCAATAACCTTTACACAATGCTTTTCTTAGGCTAAGCAATAACCTTTACAAATGAAGATTTCTCTAAGAAAGTGTCTTCACAAAAGATCACTCTAAGAGATACAATTTAAGCTCAATGAAATTGCCTCTTAAATAGGCTAATATGAAAGTTTAATTCAAATTACAAACATACACTAAAACAAGCTAAAGTGTGTGCACAAGTGTATGAATGCTTTACTTCAATCAATGTCTACAATGAAGCTCCTAAATGAATGCTTGATGCATTTTAAAATCAAAGCTTAGAAAATGACGATTGAAGATAAAACTAATCACATAAAAGATTCAAACAACTTTGAAGAAATGAACTAAACAAGTTGTATGAATATTAAAGTCTAAGAACATGTGAATTAGTCAAGAGAGTTTGCAAACCATTCTTAATATTCCAAAGATGATAATGAGTTTGCTAAACATCTCTAGAAATCATGCATAAGTGAAAATACAAAGATTTAAGCATGCATGGATTTCATTTTAATGGAAATAAAAAAACTAGTAAGATGTACCTTTTAAAAACTCAAGCATTTGATTTCCAAATAGCCCTCTAGCCTTTCCAACTTCTTCCCCTTTCTTTGGCTCCAAAATGGTCTCAAAAGTTCATGGTTCAAGCCTCTTGAAAGTTGGAAAATGAATGGACTTTAAAATGAAAAACAGTCCAACGGCTAGTCCTCGGTCTACCTGGAAACAGGTCTCGGTCGACCGGGATCACACAACGGTCGGAAATATGACCGTTGGGGCTCCAGGGGCCCAGTTGGCCTGTAGTGTTCCCGGTCGACCGGGACCTCTGGGCCGGTCGACCGACGACACTGCCGGACCACCCCCTGGGACAAAAATTCCCATAAATGCAAATTTGAAGGTGTTTCTTTGTGGGGATTTTTGGGCCACTAAACCAAGCTTGGAAACATGTTTTAAATCAAACGAAGATGTTTAAAAACATGAAACACAAAAAGCCTAAAATAATTTGGAAGATTTAAAACATGGGCTAGCTTGATTTCTAAAAACTCTTTTCACATAAAAATGCATACAAAAAATGATTCTGAAAGTGATGAATGTATGCAAGGCACAAACCTAAATTCTCAATATGATTTCTCAAAAGTAATGCACAAAGAATTAGGTTTTCAAAAGAGTTTGAATTCTAAAACCAATGCATCCAAGTATAAAAACAAAACATGCATAAAACAATACGTTTACAAATCTTAAAAGCAATGCATGTGTAAAACCAGATTTCAAGGTTTTCTAAAACAATGCAAGTGTGAAAATTTAAATGATGCTAAAGTGAAAATGCATCCATCAAATTGCAAATACAAAATCCCTAACACCATGTTGTATTGCATGGAAATACAGAACCGTGTAATACACTCATGCATGGAAATCCGAAGCCGTGCAATACATTTATGCATAGAAATCTAGAGCCGTGCAATACACACATGCACGAAAATCCGAAGCCGGTGCAATACACTTATGTACGGAAATACAGAGTCGTGCAATACACTTATGCATGGAAATACAGAGCCGTGCAATATACTTATGCGCGACTCTGCAAATTCATGCAGGACGCAAATGGAAAAAAAACTGAAAGCTTGTGTCAAAAAAAACAATACCTTCTCTTCATATATATGGTCATTTGCTTGTCCATATTATAGATAGCTTCTCTAAAACACAATGTGGTGCCTCGGATCGGAGATGTGATAGCTTATTTAAGGAAATGGAGAGATGGATTGGGAGATGAGTACTTCCAAAGTGGGACCTTTATAATGATGAGAAGGAGTAGAAGAAGAAGTATATGCTGTTAAAGGGAAATAAGTACAGAAGAAGTAAAGATGAAAACCTAAAGAGAAGAGGAAGATGAAGTGAATAAGAAGGAAAAATGGACTCAGGAAGAAGTAGAGGGCTTGAAGAGAAGAGGAACATGAAGGCAAGGGTAATTAGGGAAATTCACAGATGGACATTCTTGGAATTAAAAATAAAATAAAATGTGTGTTGGCTCAGTAAAGTGGGAGGGTGCAAATAGAAATTCTCATTGGTGGATCACTGGCAAAAGAATGGAGAACCCCATGGCTGACCTTGGATGATAGAGTAGGCTAGGATTTTTTTTTTATTCACTGAATTGCAAAAGAGTATATTAGATAGGAAAGGGACTTAAAAAAATAATAATAATAATACAAGGAAGATTCAAGGAAAAGAACCACAAAGAAAAAAGAAAGAGGGTTTTATTGAAAAATTCTCATTACGTGGGGGTTGCACGAAATAGTGCCTCTTAATTCACACAGCACGAAAGTATTCCTCCCGTAGTTATGGGGAGTGTGAGGCCCCACCCCTTGTGCGCCCTCAATTTGAATCTTGATTACCATTTAATAGAGTATATTAACTAATTATACTAATTAATGGGTTAGTAAGGGCAGTTATATACTTTCCTAAGTTTTGTTAGATTAGTCTAGTTGTGTTAGTAATAGAATTAATAGGGGTCTTTTGCAATTTCTAGGGTTAGTTAGTGACTTGGAGGCCCTAGCTAGATATTAATAATTACTATAGGAGGGTATCCACTAGAGAATCTTCTAGAACCCTACCCCAAAGACCAAAATGCCCTCTACCTTAACCCCAATCCTATGCAAACTAAAAAGGGTATTTTAGTCCCTAGCCTAAACCCCTAACTTATAAATACTACACCTCCCCATACCATACACTAGCTACTGTTCATCTTCCTCAATTCCCCTCTCATTTCCCTCTCTCTCTCTAGAACTCTAAGAAGAAGAAGAACAAGACCCACTATCTCAGCCACAACTTGTACCTCTCTCTCTCTATCTTGATCATCTCCTAATTCTCTTCTAGCGAAGGTAAGAACCTTCTTGTAAGTTCAATTTCATTTCCCTTCTTTCTCTCTCTAGATTCTTCTTCCTTATAGAAGTTCTCTGTGGATGTGGGAATAGGAGTAGAAATCTCTTCTAGATCTGAGATTCTGGGCTGGTTTGGTGATTGAGAAGACCCTAGGAGCTGGGATTTCTTCTTATTGGCTTGGTTCTCTCTTTTCTCTCTCTACAACCTTGCATCTCAATCAAGACAAGTGCAATATACATATTTAGCATAGAATGTATGCTTCTATTTACATTGATTCTGCAATTTTCGATTCAATTAATGCATATGTAGTAGATCTACCCTTGAGCTTAGTATTGATGGATTTTGGGCATTGATGGATGGGATCTCTCATTTGGAAGATCAATGGCCCGTTTGGTGTTGGATGGTAGTACATTGAAGTGCTTTTATGATTTATATTGATCTTGTGATGTTTGGGAGAGATTGGAGGAGTTTTAATGGAAAAATCGGTTGGAGGAGAAGAAACCCTGAAATCTGGTTTTACTGTAGATTGCGTGTACTCGGTCGATCGACCGAGCACACTGAAACTGAGAAAATCCCACTCTCAGTTATTTTTCCTGCAGGACTGACAGTCCAGTGTACTCGGTCGACCGAGAAAACAGATTCTGCAGAAAATAACTGGGAGTTGGATTCTCCCTCAGTCCCAGACATCCAGTGTGCGCGGTCGACCGAGCCCTGCTCCGGGTCGACCGAGCACATAGGAATTGTAGTGGAAATGCCTGATAGCTGGGGCATCACTTTCCAGAATTCTCTGTGTATGCGGTCGACCTCCCAGGCCAGCGGGTCGACCGGACACACAGGGAAAACTCTGAGATCAGACCATGTCTCCCAGGGTCTTGACCCAATTTTCCCAGTGCACTCGGTCGACCGACCAGGCCAGGAGGTCGACCGAGCACATTGCACAAAGGGACCGAGCCCTGTGCCAGGTCGACCGAGGACACTAAATTCAGTGATTTTCCAGTTTTCACATTCTGAGGCTGTGATCGTTTGTGGGGCCCATTGACCATCCAAATGGACTTCTATTGATGTGCCCAGCCCGAGTCAATGGTGTGGCTCAACCTTGACTCGTGGGGACCACCAAGTAGGGTTTTGGTTGTTTAATCTACAATGATTCGATCTTTAAACGTTGTCAATGATGCCCGTAACTTCAGGAGCACCAAACACAGTATCCTTTGGCATCTGAGATTCCATTTAGAGATCAAATTTCCTGAGATGGACCTGGACCTGAATGTGGTCCATTACCTAGGTTGAATTGTTGTTATTTCCCTATTGATTCTCATACTTGAAGTTCATACTTCACTTATGTTATTACTGTTACTCTTATGTCCTTACTATAGCTTAAAACTGTTAATTAAATGGAAATAGGTGACCTGAACCTAGGACTACTTAGAGGTGACCTGGTTAAGTGATTGGGTGAACACTGACCCGTGTCTGTGGCTAGGCGGGCCCTTTTATGGCCTGAGTTTGGTTGTGTTATACCCTTAGAATTGGAGAGGTGGATTGTATTAGACTTATAACTCATTTTGGATGAGAATGGACTGTTTACCATTGGAAATGGACAAGTTACCTCGTTTGGACTGTTTTAGACCAGGCCATGTGTTTGATGGGCCTTGGTATGAATCCAACGAGTGGGCTTGGACTTGGATTGTAATCCATGGACTGAATTGGTAACCTGAACCTCTTAGAGACCTCGTTAGGACCTTGTTCACGCAAGGCAAAGCCTAGACAGACACAGACCTTTAGAGTTTTCCTCGAGTGATACCGTGTCCAGTCTCCCCGAATGATGAGTGTGGTGAGACTGATGAGTGTGACTTTTTGTGGGGCTAGTCATTCCCTAGCACTGGTGAGATTCCTCGCCGCAACTGTGTTCAGTATGGGAGGGCCGCGGCATAATATCCCGCGGTATCCAGCTCGTGTGAATGTGATATATTGTCTTAAACTAGATTGTATATTTGCTATGATTCTATATGTTTATCTTGTTCAACTTCCTAGATCATGTATCTTGATATTCTTTAACCATGTAATTGTCTATACTCTTTCTGTGAGAACCCGACCCCTAATTTCCTGGATTAGTGTTGTTTTTATTTGTGGATTAGTTTCGTTTAGTGGGATTAGTATTGGTTGGGTTGAGTTTGTGAGCTAGAATGGTTTTTCTCTAGTTTTGGGGAATTTTGAGGGCCTTTGTGATTAGTGGGACCCTTTGGGGGTTCTTTTAGTGACTTTGTGCGTGATTGGGAGGTTATTTGAAATTCCCGATAACTCTTGTTTTAGCCTCATTTGACTTATTTTGTAATTCTCTACAACTTTCGTGTTCACTCCGTACCCATTCGAAGCTCCAAAAATCAGTTTTCCAGCCCGGAGGGCAAAATCGGTCTTTTCACATTGAATCTGGACCCAAATTTCGAGATCTCAGAACCATGCCAAAATTATACTTTTTGGAAACTAGATTTTATGAGAAACATTTTTCTCTTCTTCGTTGATCGCATCCGAGGCCCACAAATAGATGTTTTACCCTTGGCAAGTTTTAAGTGTGATGGGGCCCACACCCACCCATTATAAGATGACTCCACTCTCTTCTTCTCCCTCATTTTCTCCATTCCATCGACTGAAACTTCCCAGCTACAGGGCCAGCAGCCCTTCTTCTTCATTTCTTCCATTTCTCTTGCTCTAATGGAGCCTCCAAGCCACCAATCCGACGAGGGAACTCCGGCAACTTCTTCTCCTTCATCTCCTCTCTTGTTTGACACCATTTTCGTGGGAAACCAAGGTGGGCAGCCCCTATTGCAAGCTTCTTCTTGTTGATTCATGACTCTAGAGGTAAGGACTCCTTCCCATTTTCCTTTTATGTGCAATGGCTCTCCCTTAGGTTCTATTTCCTAGCTTGGTTTGAGCCCATTCCTTGTCCTTCATTGTTTAACCCATTTTAGGGTTTGTTTTGGGGGTTTTTGTAGAGATTGTTGATCTTGAGCTTGAGAGGTGATTAGGAGCTTGGTTTGCTAGATTGGAACCCAGGGCAAGTGGATGAATGGATGGTTTGAATGTTATCAAGTTTTATGAGAAAATCCTAAGTTTTATTACTTGTTCTTGATCATTGGATACATGTTTTCACATATGTTTCTTGCCACTTGTATATTGATTTCTAAAATGCATATTAATGGCTGTTTCTCTCTTGTTAAATCTCTTGGAAATGTATGCATTTCATTTGGTCAAGGTTTGCTCATATGGTTTTATAATGAATGGGGTTGGTTTTCCATCCATGTTTATGTTTACTAGCTTGCATTGATTTGAAATTGATGCTCATTTGAAGAGTTTTGCTAAATCATCTTTTGTTAAGGAAATGTGAATCAATAGTCTTGATTTATCTCTAGATTTTTTTGGCTCAAATGGACCTTTGTATATATATTGGAGATTCTTCCCTTTGTTTGGTGTTAAATGGGAAGAAAGAGGTGTTTAGATTTAATTTTTAATGGAGTTTTGATGAGGGTTTTTAAGTAATGGTGGAAGAAAAATGTTAGTGGTTTAAGTGTTGGAAGGAAAGGAAAAGAGGAGAAAAATTTTTCCCGGACCTGCTATACGCCCAAGTCCGATCGATCGGACATGCAGGCCGATCGATCGGACTGTCGTTAACTGTGAGGCTTTTCAGTTTGAGTCCGATGAAATTTGATATTGTTCTTTTTTGGACCTTGGCTACCCTCTTGGACTCATTTGACCATACGTGAGGACGTCTTGAGCCGATGCTCTTCACGGTTGGTTCGGATGCATCGAAGTTAATCCATTTCAATCTTGAACGGTACGGAACGACGTGATATCTTTCTTATACCTATACACAAAGCCTATTCCTTTGGTTATCGCGAATCCTACTCCTTTCGATGACTGAATAGGTGGCTCGATGTTTCCGGATTAACGTCATGCCTAGGATGGACCGCTTATAGTCTCGATTTTTCTATTAGTACTACCCATAAGCTCATTTTAAGTTTTGAAAATAGTAAAAGTGCATAAGGAGCCCGGAATGTCTTCAAACTCAAGGAGTACCAAGTAAATTATTATAATCGACATACGGGACCCCTATTCACTTAAACAAATCTTGAAACCGATATTTTACCCGAAATTGTTATAGTTCATTGTTTCACCTCATTTCCAAGATTTACATTACATGACTTATTTTTCCGAAAGCATTGAAGTTACTCTAGTAACAGTTATTTGTCCTGAAGTGCATTGCACCACATGATATGTCAGTGTGCCCTTAAGCACCCCTGTCTTGCCCGTTTGATTATGTATTTGTACTTGGTTTACTTGCATATGTCTCGATTGTATTTGACCTATGAGTCGGCACCACTAAGCTTGGATAACCATGTTGGTCTGATCCACCGACTTGGAGATCCCCCTCTTGTCCCGCCAGCTGCAGTTTGGATCCCGCTAGCCAGTCATTACCGTGGTCTTATCCCGATGCCGCAGATTACTACTGTGGTCCCCGATGCCCGGCTCGCTACCGTGGTCATGTATAGTATATGTATTTATATGAGATCCCCTGTTTCTCCTCACCTCGAGTGACAGAGATCAGGGCCTAGTTATTGCTCTATCACCTTAGTGATAGAGGACTTAGCTTCGTGTGGTCGCCATCTTGCTTGTTTTCCCGATTCCTTGGATACCCAACATGTTTTATATTGCTTATTGTTTTCCGATAAATGATTCATTTCCTTTATGAAAGTTATTATTTAAACAGGTGTTAATAGTCTCCAAAGTGAATTCAGTTAATGTTATTATATTGTTTTCTATCCTGTGTACACGCACATGTTCTAAATGAATGCCGGTTGGGTGAATACCCATGCTTTTACATATGTTTCAAACGATCAATGATTTTGCTAGATTTATATGATTACACATGTTTTAAAGGAATACCCGAATTGTTAAATATTCGTGCTTTGTTTTGAATGACATTTGGTTTGTCAGATATCTATGTTTATACCTGTTTCAAAGGAATACCCGAATTGTTAAATATCCGTGCTTTGTTTTGAATGACATTTGGTTTATCAGATATCTATGTTTATACCTGTTTTAAATGAATACCCGAATTGTTAAATATCCATGCTTTGAAATATGTTTTAAATGACACGCGTTTTGCCAGATTCCTATGTTTATACCTGTTTTTAAATGATACCCGATTTGTTGAATACCCATGCTTTGAAATATGTTTAAATGAACATTAGTTTTGTCAGATTTCTTTGGTTACACATGCTTTAAATGAATACTCGGTTTGTTGTATACTTATGTTTTTACTTAAGTCTCAAATGAACGTTTGTTTTGTCAAACCACTATATTTATACATGTTTTAGACGAACACCCGATTGTCAAATATCTATGGTTATAGATGATGTAATGTACACATGTTTTATTAGATCTTCATGTTTTACCCATGCTTGAAACGAATACATGTTTTGCCTGAGATCCACGATTTTGCACCCGTTTAATTATATGCAGCATTTGATCGAATAGCATGATTTATCTTATGTTTTATTCTTCAGTATATTTGTTATCTTTTCATCCAGCTGTCAGACCGTCGTGTCTGACCCACTACTTTTGGTACTCAGGTTCAGACTTCTTCGTCCTGAGATGAGTGTTTTGTTGGCTGTGGAGCCATGTTTTGCAGGTTGTTTTGTCGGCTATGTCATGTAGACATTGGGCTTGACATCGGAGCTACGTCATATATGGGGTAGTGATTAATAGCTTATTGTTGTATGGCTTTTATTAGCCTTTTTCTTGGGATTCTTAATTAATGTACATTGATAATTGTAACTGGAACATATATGGGAATGTAATATCCTGTTACTGTCAGCTCTGTAATTTATTGTGATGGTTTACTCCAGTCTGATATGATTATTGATATTATAGTTATATGCTAAAGGTTGAGTGCGACGCGGAATCCGATGGCCACGGACTCCGGGTTGCAACGCCACGAAAGCTTCCGCAAAATATTCAGAATGTGTTGGAATGTGTTGCCTTCACACACGCGGATCTTGGGAGAAAAATATAATTTATGTTAATCCCATTTCGCGCCCCTGATGTCCCGGATTGGGGGCGTGACACTTTCGATACATATGTCCTATGTTGCTTGTATATTGTGACTTGCCAGATCATTAGATCCGACCCGTCTTGGTGCTTAGGTTTCGACCCCGAGTACGAGGAGGATGCGCTTGCGCTCATAGAGGCGCCCGTAGCTGGAGATTACGGTTGGAGACCGGCCAACCCAGATGTCGAGCCGGAGGGTGGAGAGCCAGTACCCG
This sequence comes from Cinnamomum chago, assembly GCA_038049695.1. Classification (NCBI taxonomy): domain Eukaryota; kingdom Viridiplantae; phylum Streptophyta; class Magnoliopsida; order Laurales; family Lauraceae; genus Cinnamomum; species Cinnamomum chago. The sequence continues at coordinate 40,562,285 of CP142455.1, forward strand.
GGCTTTGAGTGTTTATCTTTATTTGGGTTTTGAGCGGTTTTTGTAGTGAGCTGGGTAGCAGTCAAACATGTAATTATCTTTGTTCTTATCAATTGATACTTTTAAACTGGACTACAGTTCCGCTCACATTTGATATATCATGATACATATTGCTTCCGTTTTACTTCTTATGCTTCCTCAATTTAACCATTGATATTATATTGTTCAAAAGTTTTAAATTGGACCACACTACGGACCTACGATCTTAGAAGTTCTCGGACTTTCCAAGAAGTAGCACGCCAACTTCGGATATTCTGACGTCTTCCTCGGTATCCGGAATTGGGGCATTACAATTTTATGGCATCAGAGCTGAGCTAGTCTCTATGAAATAAAATACACTAGGAACTTTAGGGCGTAGTGAGGATTTCAGTGACGGGATACGTGTAAGGATGATGGATTGGGTAGAATCAGTGTAGTCCTAAGTGTTGGACTCGAACTGACTCAATTCCCTTCTTTTGACAGATCTCGGTAGATGAGGCCCCACCAGCAGAGCCGGTAGTCGACGGTCAGCCCGACTATGAGCGTCAATTTCAGCAGTTCCTTCAGGCCTTCCTGGTCTCACAGGAGGCTCAGGCTTCTGCACACCAGCAGCAGATGGAGGACTTCGCTCAGTTCCAGGTGCAGGTCCTGGACATTATTGAGAGGGTGGCGCAACGCGGTCCAGTAGGCGCACCTATTCGGGAGGCCAACTAGAACGTTTTATTTGAGAAGTTTCTCAAGAGGGTGCCGCCAGAGTTTACCGGCGCAGATGACCCCATGGTTGCGAACGACTAGATTGTCCGAATGGAGAAAATCTTCAGAGTCTTCGAGTGTTCTGGAAGCCAGAAGGTGCAGTTGGCAGCGTATATGTTTCGTGGCGTGGCCGAGGACTGGTGGAGGACCATGCAGCAACCTTCCGAAGCGATAGGAGACGAGGTGGCTTGGACTGCTTTCAAGACAGATTTCCTCAAGAAGTTTATTCCCGCCCATGTCCAAGAGTGTAAGCTCAGGGAGTTTCAAACTCTTGTTCAGGGCAGCATGACTGTCTATCAGTACGAGCTTTGTTTCACTTAGTTGTCCCGCTTCGCAGAGGCACTACTTACGTCAGAGGCCGAGAGGGTCCGACGGTTTGTTGATGGATTGAGGGAGGAGATCTAGCTGGCTATTACTTGTATCAAGCTGCCTACCTACGAGGAGGCCTTGAGGAGAGCTTACTGGGCAGAGGAGCATCTTCAACGGCTGGAGACCACTCGTCTGCAAAAATGGCTCCGGATCACCCCAATCAGGCAGCCACTCGTGATTCCTCAGCAACAGCCATTCCAGAGGCAGAGGCCACCAGGCCATGTGGGGCGGTATCATCAGCAGCAGCAGCAGTACCGCGGGCCTAGAGTATGCTTCGACTGTGGTGAGTAGGGGCACAGATCTAGGCACTTCCCACTCCGCGAGCAGCAGCCCCCGATGCTTCAGCTTCCAGCACCTCCGGGAGCTCTAGCTCCAGCGGCTCAACCACGCGTCAAGTTGCACTAGCGCCTCAGCATCAGCACCATGTACAGCAGCAGGCACGCGCACCTCAGCAGCCCCGAGGACAGCAGTACCATCGAGGACGTCATCAGAGACACCATGGCCAGCAACACCAGCAGCAGAGACCCCAGGCTACGGGTCAAACTTTCGCACTCACTCACGAGGACGCCGAGGCCGCAGGCAAAGTGGTGGAAGGTACTCTTTCTGTTAGTAATTATCTTGCTAGAGTGTTGCTTGATCCAGGAGCAACACATTCATATGTGTCATCAGCTTTTGCTTTAGTCCTTGGTGGGGTAGGAGAGGCAATGCCTTGTACGTTAGTTGTGTCCACACCAATGGGTAGGAGTGTGGTATTCCAGACTTACCACCCCAGGTGCCGAGTGCAGATTGGGGAGTGCATTTTGCTTGCAGATCTGATCGTGCTACCCATGGATGACTTCGACGTCATTTTGGGGATGGATTGGTTAGCTAGATACCGAGCGGCGATGGATTGATTCGAGAAGATAGTCTAACTCTCCATCGACGGATCAGATGACACGATCAAGTTTGTAGGCGTTAGGGGATCGCCTAACACTCGGATGATTTTGGCACTGAAGGCGGAAAGATTGATGAAATCAGGTTGCGAAGGCTACATCGCGTTCATCTCGGAGGATAAGCCGACCAAGGGAGTATAGGAGATCCCAGTCGTCTGCGAATTCCCTGATGTGTTTCTCGATGAGATCCCGTGATTACCACCTGTTAGAGAGATCGACTTCACCATTGAGCTTGCACTAGGCACAGCACCGATTTTCAGAGCTCCTTATCGCATGGCTCCGACAGAGCTACGAGAGTTGAAGACCCAGTTGGAGGAGTTGCTAGACAAAGGCTTCATCAGACCGAGCGTGTCGCCGTGGGGTGCACCAGTGCTCTTCGTAAAGAAGAAGGATGGATCGATGAGGATGTGCATTGACTATTGACAACTGAACCAGGCAACAGTGAAGAACAAGTATCCTCTTCCTCGGATCGACGAGCTCTTCGACCAGCTTCAGGGTGCGCAGTACTTTTCAAAGATAGATTTGAGATCGGGATACCATCAGCTGCGAGTCAGAGAGCAGGATGTGCAGAAGACAGCATTCCGTACATGCTATGGCCACTACGAGTTCCTTGTGATGTCGTTCGGATTGACGAATGCACCAGCAGTGTTCATGTCCCTGATGAACAAGATCTTCACTCAGTACCTCGACAGCTTCACAGTCGTGTTCATCGACGATGTGTTGGTCTACTCCAAGTCCAGAGAGGAGCACGAGCAGCATTTGAGGACGTCTCTACAGTTTTTACGCGACAACCAGTTGTACGCGAAACTTAGCAAGTACGAGTTCTGGCTGGAACAGGTAGTCTTCCTCGGGCATATCATCTCCAAGGACGGACTAGCAGCGGACCCAGCGAAGATAGGAGCAATGATGAATTGGGTGAGACCGAAGAATGCCACGGAGATTCGGAGTTTTCTCGGCTTAGCAGGTTACTATCGCAAATTCGTCAAGAACTTCTCCACGATTTCAGCCTCGTTGACCAAGCTGACGCGGAAAGATGTACCATTTGTATGGACTGATGCTTGCGAGAATAGCTTCCAGGAACTGAAGGAGAAACTGACGACGGCACCAATCTTGTCTTTACCTACTGGTAATGGTGGATTCGTAGTCTTCACCGACGCTTTAGGGACCGGTCTTGGTTGTGTCTTAATGCAGGAAGGAAAGTCATTGCCTATGGATCACGCCAGCTAAAAGAACATGAGAAGAAGTACGCTACGCACGACTTGGAGCTAGCAGTGGTCGTTTTTGCATTGAAGTTGTGGTGACACTACCTTTATGGGGAGAAGTTCGAAGTGCGTTCTGATCATCGCAGCTTGCAATACTTGTTCACTCCGAAAGACCTCAACAATCGGCAAAGGGGATGGATGGAGTACATCAAAGATTACAACTTCCCTATCAAATACCATCCGGGTAAGGCGAATGTCGTAGCAGATGCTTTGAGCAGGAAGACCGCCCTCATCAGTTTTCTAGCAGCAGAGGGTGTGTGGACCAATGTCTTCAGTAGCTTAGATGTCCATTTTCAGCCGCTCAGTGAGAGAGTCATGCTTGCTACCATGTCCGCATGGGAACCAGAGTTGTTAGGAAAGGTCAAGGACAGTCAACGCAATGATCCAAAGCTTGTTAGGGTGATCGAGCAGATTAACCAGAGGCCAAAGTTTAGGTTGATTGGTGGAGTGCTCTACTATCAGGACAGATTGTGCGTGCCGGATATTCAGGAGCCAAAACATGAGATCCTAGCAGATGCACATCATAGCAGATATTCAATTCACCCCGGTAGCACCAAGATGTAACAGAACCTGAGGAGCCACTACTGGTGGAACAACATGAAGAAAGAGATCGCACGCTATGTCTCCAGGTGCTTGACGTGTCAGCAAATCAAGACCGAACATCAGAAGCCGCCAGGACTACTTCACCAGTTCGACATACCCCAGTGGAAGTGGGAGCATATTACCATAGACTTCATCGCAAGACTCCCAGCCACCAGGAGGCGCCACGACGGCATTTGGGTGATTGTGGATCGACTAACTAAGTCAGCTCACTTTTTGCCAGTTTCGATGAAGACAGGACTCGACGTCCTTGCTAAGCTGTATGTGGACAGGATTGTTTCATTGCACGGGGTTCCAGCTTCGATTGTCTCGGACAGGGACCCGCGTTTTACTTCCCATTTCTGGGAGAGTCTACAGCAGGCCTTGGGCACCAAGTTGAGTTTAAGCACCGCTTATCATCCTCAGACAGATGGGCAGACCGAGTGTACCAACCAGACACTAGAGGACATGTTGAGAGCTTGTGTCTTGGACTACAAAGAGAACTGGGAAGATTCATTGCCGCTTTGCGAGTTTGCCTATAACAACAGTTACCATTCGAGCATCAAGATGGCACCGTTCGAGGCTCTGTACGGGAGGAGATGCAAGACCCCGGTCTGTTGGGAAGAAGTTGGTGTCAGGAGTTTCAATGGACCATCCATAGTCAGCGACACCAGCGAGAAGGTTCTACAGATAGTTGAGAACCTGAAGATCAGCCGCAGCAGACAGAAGAGCTATGTAGATAACCGGCGCAGACCTCTCGAGTTTCAGAAGGGAGACAAAGTATTCTTGAAGGTTTCCCTAGCCAGAGGTACCCTTAGGTTTGGCGAGAATGGTAAACTAGCACGGAGATACGTCGGGCCGTTCGAGATCAGGTCAAGGATGGGAGACGTTGCTTACAAGCTTCAGCTACCGCCAGAGCTATCAGGAGTGCACGATGTATTTCATGTCTCTATGCTAAAGAAGTACGCGGAGGACCCTACACACATTCTTCATCATCAGCCATTCAATATCCAGCCAGACGCTTCGTATGTCGCCAGACCAGTTGATGTCAACGACACCAAGGAACAGGTGCTCCGGACCCGAACCATTCATTGGGTGAAGGTTCAGTGGGAGCATCACACTCCAGAAGAGGCTACGTGGGAGCTACGCGACCAGGTGGAGAAGGACTATCCACATCTTCTACCTCAGGTATACTCTAACTTTGTTTTTACATTTGGGGACAAAATGTTTTAAATGAGGGAGTGATGTGAGGCCACCCCTTGTGGGCCCTCAATTTGAATCTTGATTACCATTTAATAGAGTATATTAACTAATTATACTAATTAATGAGTTAGTAAGGGTAGTTATAGTTTTTCCTAAGTTTTGTTAGATTAGTCTAGTTGTGTTAGTAATAGAATTAATAGGGGTCTTTTGCAACTTCTAGGGTTAGTTAGTGACTTGGAGGCCCTAGCTAGATATTAGTAATTACTATAGGGGGTGTATTCACTAGAGAATCTTCTAGAACCCTACCCCAAAGACCAAAATGCCCTCTACCCTAACCCTAATCCTATGCAAACTAAAAAAGGTATTTTAGTCCCTAGCCTAAACCTCTAACTTATAAATACTACACCTCCTCATACCATACACTAGCTACTGTTCATCTTCCTCAATTCCCCTCTCCTTTCCCTCTCTCTCTCTCTCTAGAACTCGAAGAAGAAGAAGAAGAAGACCCACTATCTCAGCCACAACTTGTACCTCTCTCTCTATCTTGATCATCTCCTAATTCTCTTCTAGCGAAGGTAAGAACCTTCTTGTAAGTTCAATTTCATTTCCCTTCTTTCTCTCTCTAGATTCTTCTTCCTTATAGAAGTTCTCTGTGTATGTGGGAATAGGAGTAGAAATCTCTTCTAGATCTGAGATTCTGGGTTGGTTTGGTGATTGAGAAGACCCTAGGAGCTGGGATTTCTTCTTATTGGCTTGGTTCTCTCTTTTCTCTCTCTACAACCTTGCATCTCAATCAAGACAAGTGCAATATACATATTTAGCATAGAATGTATGCTTCTATTTACATTGATTCTGCAATTTTCGATTCAATTAATGCATATGTAGTAGATCTACCCTTGAGCTTAGTATTGATGGATTTTGGGCATTGATGGATGGGATCTCTCATTTGGAAGATCAATGGCCCGTTTGGTGTTGGATGGTAGTACATTGAAGTGCTTTTATGATTTATATTGATCTTGTGATGTTTGGGAGAGATTGGAGGAGTTTTAATGGAAAAATCGGTTGGAGGAGAAGAAACCCTGAAATCTGGTTTTTCTGTAGATTGCATGTACTCGGTCGATCAACCGAGCACACTGAAACTTAGAAAATCCCACTCTCAGTTATTTTTCCTGCAGGACTGACAGTCCAGTGTACTCGGTCGACCGAGAACACAGATTCTGCAGAAAATAACTGGGAGTTGGATTCTCCCTCAGACCCAGACATCCAGTGTGCGCGGTCAACTGAGCACACAGGAATTGTAGTGGCAATGCCTAAGAGCTGGGGCATCACTTTCCAGAATTCTCTGTGTATGCGGTCGACCTCCCAGGCCAGCAGGTCGACCGGACACCCAGGGAAAACTCTGAGATCAGACCATGCCTCCCAGGGTCTCGACCCAATTTTCCTAGTGCACTCAGTTGACCAACCAGGCCAGGAGGTCGACCGAGCACACTGCACACAGGGTCGACCCGGGGGTCAACATCCAGTGTACTCGATCGATCTAGCCCTGTGCCAAGTCGACCAAGGAGTTGAATTCAGTGATTTTCCAGTTTTCATATTCTGAGGCTGTGATCATTTGTGGGGCCCATTGACCATCCAAATGGACTTCTATTGATGTGCCAAGCCCAAGTCAATGGTGTGGCTCAACCTTGACTCGTGGAGACCACCAAGTAGGGTTTTGGTTGTTTAATCTACGATGATTCGATCTTTAAACGTTGTTAATGATGCTTGTAACTTCAGGAGCACCAAACACAGTATCCTTTGGCATCTTAGATTCCATTTAGAGATCAAATTTCCTGAGATGGACCTGGTCCTGAATGTGGTCCATTACTTAGGTTGAATTGTTGTTATTTCCCTATTGATTCTCACACTTGAAGTTCATACTTCACTTATCTTATTACTGTCACTCTTACGTCCTTACTATAGCTTATAATTGTTAATTAAATGGAAATGGATGACCTGAACCTAGGACTACTTAGAGGTGACCTGGTGAAGTTATTGGGTGAACACTGACCCGTGTCTGTGGCTAGGCGGGCCCTTTTATGGCTTGAGTTTCGTTGTGTTATACCCTTAGAATTGGAGAGGTGGATTGTATTAGACTTATAACTCATTTTGGATGAGAATGGACTGGTTATCATTGGAAATGAACAAGTTACCTCGTTTGGACTGTTTTAGACCAGGCCATGTGTTTGATAAGCCTTGGTCTGAATCCAACGAGTGGGCTTGGACTTGGATTGTAATCCATAGACTGAATTGGTAACCTTAACCTCTTAGAGACCTTGTTAGGACCTTGTTTACGCAAGGCAAAGCCTAGACAGACACAGACATTTAGAGTTTTCCTCGAGTCGGCATAGACATTCACTCAGTTGATTTAAGCTCAGCCTCTGGACTGATCATCCCTGGTAGGAGCTATTTATGAGTGTGAGTGAGCTATGTTTTAGACGGACGGTGTGATACCGTGTCCAGTCTCCCCGAATGATGAGTGTGGTGAGACTGATGAGTGTGACTGTTTGCGGGGCTAGTCATTCCCCAGTACTGTGTTCAGTATGGGAGGGTCGTGGCATAATATCCTGCGGTATCCAGCTCGTGTGAATGTGATATATTGTCTTAGACTAGATGCTATATTTGTTATGATTCTATATGTTTATCTTGTTCAACTGCCTAGATCATGTATCTTGATATTCTTTAACCATGTAACTGTCTCTACTCTTTCGATACATATGTCCTATGTTGCTTGTATACTGTGACTTGCCAGATCATTAGATCCGACCCATCTTGGTGCTTAGGTTTCGACCCCGCGTACGAGGAGGATGCGCTTGCGCTCATAGAGGCGCCCATAGCTGGAGATTACGGTTGGAGACCGGCCGACCCAGAGGTCGAGCCGGAGGGTGGAGAGCCAGTACCCGGGCTTTGAGTGTTTATCTTTATTTGGGTTTTGAGCGGTTTTTGTAGTGAGCTGGGTAGCAGTCAAACATGTAATTATCTTTGTTCTTATCAATTGATACTTTTAAACTGGACTACAATTCCGCTCACATTTGATATATCATGATACATATTGCTTCCGTTTTACTTCTTATGCTTCCTCAATTTAACCATTGATATTATATTGTTCAAAAGTTTTAAATTGGACCTCACGTCGGACCTACGATCTTAGAAGTTCTCGGACTTTCCAAGAAGTAGCACGCCAACTTCGGATATTCTGACGTCTTCCTCGGTATCCGGAATTGGGGCGTTACAGGGAGTGATGCTAGCATTTCTTAATTAGAGACGAGCGACGCTAGCATTACTCCTCTCAAAGTACTCATTTGTGCTGCCTGAGTTAGGAGGCATTGTTTCGTGCAACACCCATGTAATGGGAATTTTCCAATAAAATCCTCAAAAAGAAACCATACAGAAGCAAAATTGGCACTAACTACCAACAAGGATAGAGGGGCAGAACTAGCTATAAGGAGCAGTTGTTAGTGTGAGCAGGGGCGAGAATGAGTATAAACATGTCAAGAATTATACTCTTAAATGACCTGAGAATTTGGCTAAGAGTGGTTTTTACCTCCTCTTTATCATCAAAGACCTGGCTAGTTTAGGATTAGGATCATTACCATTACTCCTCTTATGTAATAGAAGTACAAAAATGGTCGAAGAGGCTAGGCATCCAGTCCTACCTCAATTGCTCAGTGACATTTTAAGAACGGCCTCTTACCCTAGTGGTAAGAGATGTCCATTCTTATCTGACTGGCGGCAATCACATTTCCTCACTTGTGGGTCGTTCTACTTCACTTGAGGTCTACTTCCCTCACTAGCTAAAAGGGTTGAGTCCCAGCCCCCTAAGCTAGGAAAATAAAAATTAGTCATTGACTTTTTGAGTCAAGTAATTTCTGAAAGTCCTTGGATCCTAACCCTAGAGGGGGGGGGGGGTGAATAGGGTGTGCTACAAATATGACCAATTTAGACAAATTTTAAATTCTTAACATAAACTAGTCACATGTGATGATTTAATCAAACAAAATGCGGAAGCTAATATAAACAATCACCACAAAAGCAAGCACCACAACACAAAGGTTTATAGTGGTTCGGCCTCAATGCCTACGTCCACTACCGGCTTGTGATCCAATCACCCCACCGGATTTCCACTATTTTTGCTTTTCAATAGGCTAAGCAATAACCCTTACAATGTTATTTTTACTAGGCTCAACAACAACCTTTACAAGATGCTTTTCAAGGCTAAGCAATAACCTTTATACAATGCTTTTCCTAGGCTAAGCAATAACCTTTACAAATAAATATTTCTCTAAGAAAGTGTCTTCACAAAAGATCACTCTAAGATATACAATTTAAGCACAATGTATTTGCCTCTAAAATAGGCGAATATGAAAGTGTAAATCAAATTACAAACATACACTAAAGAAAGTAAAGTGTGTGCACAAGTGTATGAATGCTTTACTTCAATCAATTTCTACAATGAAGCTCCTAAATGAATGATTGATGCATTTTAAAATCAAAGCTTAGAAAATGATGATTGAAGATAAAACTAATCACATAAAAGATTCATACAACTTTGAAGAAATGAACTAAACAAGTTGTATGAATATTTAAAGTCTAAGAGCATGTGAATTAGTCAAGAGAGTTTGCAAACCATTCTTAATATTCCAAAGATGATAATGAGTTTGCAAAACAACTCTTTAAAAACTAGAAATCATGCATAAAAGAAAATACAAAGATTTAAACATGCATAGATTCTAATTTTAATGGAAATCAAAATGACAAGTAAGAAGTACCTTTTTAAAACTCAAGCATTTGATTTTCAAAAAGCCCTCTAGCCTTTCCAGCTTCTTCCCCTTTCTTTCGCTCCAAAATGGTCTCAAAAGTTCATGAATCAAGCCTCTTGAAAGATGGGAAAAGAATGGACTTTAAACCAAAAAACAGTCCAACGGCTAGTCCCAGGTTGACCTGGAAACAAAGCCCGGTCGACCTGGCCTTCACAACGGCTCTATTTCTGACCGTTGGAGCTTCAGGAACCCAGTCGGCCTGTTGTGTGCCAAGTCGACCCGGGTCCCTGGTGTGGCAGGTCGACCTTCTGGGACCAAAAATTCCCCAAAAGAGCATATTTGAAGGTTTTTCTTGGGGGAACTTTTTGGGCTATTAAATCAAGCTAGAAAAACATGTTTTAAATTATTCTAAGGGTTTTAAAACATGAAACATAAAAAGCCTAAAATGATTCAAAACTTTAAAAACAAAGGCTTGCTTGATTTCTAAAAATTCTTTTCACATTTGAATGCATACAAAAGTGATTCTGAAAATGATGAATGTATGCAAGGCACAAACCTAAATCCTCAATTTGATTTCTCAAAAGTAATGTACAAAGAATTAGGTTTTCAAAAGAGTTTGGATTCTAAAACAAATGCATCCAAGTTTAGAAACAACACATGCATAAATCATTAATTCTACAAGACTAAAATCCAATGCATGTATAAAACCAGATTTCAAGAATTCTTAAATCAATGCATATGTGTGTAAATCAAATGATGCTAGAATGATAATGCATCCATCAAATTTCAATCTACAAAATTCCTAACAATTTCAACATTTCTCCTTATTCCTCCATTAGTCCCTTGTCCCTCTTGTTAGTTGATCGAATTAAGTCCATCTAATTTCTATTTTCTCCTCTATTGAGCACTATCACAAATACAATTAATATTTAAACATATTGTGATATTTACTTCGAACATCTTTTTTCAAATATATTCACTATACTTTGCAAAATATCAACAAAATAAAGTAGTAGAAATGTGATAAATTGCAGAATGAATAAATGAAGTTTTGCGAAATTCTATAAAAAAAAATTGGTTTTTAGTCAATATCCTAAAATGTGATAATTTTTATTTTTATTTTTTCCATTAACAAATCATCTTGCTTTGTCAAGATAATTTGTGGATATTTCTAAGAAAACCAAGTCCTGTTTGGCAACCAAATTCTCAACAAAAAGAATTCTATTTGGCACAAAATCATGAAAAACCCATGGTTGGCAATTGTAAACCCTCAAGTACCAGACAATAAGGATTTTGTATAACACCCACCCCCCCCCCCCCAATAAAATTTAAAAATCTCCACTCCTACGGATTTGCACACAGAAACCAATGTTCCTCGGCTATATGTATCGATATCCATTGATATCAATGTGAAGCCCTCAGTTATACAAATCCCCATTGAGGAAATCCCTACTTCAAGGGCAGGTAGAAACTCTCAAATTGGTAGATTCCTCACCTGTTATCAAATGTCTTCTAAATGATTTTGTTTGCATCCATTTATGTATGTAAGAGTTATACATGCATAATATTTACATATGAACACGTTTATTTTAACTTGTATATGCATTACATAAACAGATTTTGATGTGAAAATAGTATGTAACTGGGGACATTTTCACATCAAAATTTTCACACATCTCCATGTGTAAACCTATTGTGCATCTCACACTCAAAGAGGCAGTGATACACCTCCCCACCTCATATTCACTTGTTATAGGTTGTGGGATCAAGATCCATCAGCCACATTCTATTCTTTTGTAGTTATGGGGGCTCCAAATTCGAAACCTGAACTATTCAGAATAATAAACCTTAAAACATTTAGTTTAATAGCACTACTAGAAAATTCACTATTGGCATTGTGGAAGGCGGGCGGCTGCCTGTGGCGGTCGCAAAAGGTAGCGGTAAATTCACTATTGGCATTGTGGAAGGTGGGCGGCTGCCTGTGGCGGTCGCAAAAGGTAGCGGTGATCGCAAATGCTCGTTTTTCAATTCCCCCCCCCCCCCCCCCCAAACCACTTCCCCTTCACTTTTTCCTCCCTCCCTCTTTATTTTTCCCCTCCCGCGCCCTGTTCCCCCGCGCCCAAACCACTTCCCCTTCACTTTTTCCTTCCTCCCTCTTTATTTTTCCCCTCCCATGCCCTGCTCCCCCGCGCCCAAACCAAGCCCTCCCGTCGCCCCAACCGCGTCCGCCGGAGGCCGCCTGCGCTGGAGCCGCCCAAACCAAGTTCTCTCTCTCTCCCTCCCGCTCCCTTTCCCTCTCCCTCTCCCTCTCTCTATTTCTCTCCCTCCCTCCCTCCCTCCCTCTCCCTCCCGCGTGATTGGAGCTGCCACCGGTTCTCTCTCTCATTCCCTGCACCTAAACCGCCACTGGTCCTCTCTCTCTCTCCCTCTCCCTCTCCCTCTCTCTATTTCTCTCTTTCCCGATTTATATATATACAGTTGCAGATTTTTTTTTTTTTTAATTTTTTTCCTGTTGTTGTTTTTGTGTATTGAGTGTAGGAAACCCTCTTTTTGCTCGCACCATTCAATCTTGCTACAGCTGCTTGTATGTTTTAAATTTTTTTTTCATTTGATTTATTTGTTGTTGATTGTTAATGTTGTTGAATGAATGATGGAGAAAAATCGGTGATCCAATTGCATGCAGTTGGCTGTGATCTGAATTATATATATGTATATAGTTATAGATTTTTTTTTATTTTTAATTTTTTTCCTGTTGTTGTTTTTGTGTATTGAGTGTAGGAAACCCTGTTTTTGCTCGCACCATTCAATCTTGCTACAGCTACTGGTATGTTTTAATTTTTTTTTCATTTGATTTATTTGTTGTTGTTTGTTAATCTTGTTGAATGAATGATGGAGAAAAATCGGTGATGCAATTGCATGCAGTTGGCTGTGATCTGAATTTGATGTGGAAACACACAATGATCCTCAAAGTTCTCGTTGTTTTCTTCATTGAGTAAAAGATAGTAAAATCTTAATGCACAATTTTTCCCTTTTTGCTGTTTTTTTTCTTTGCTGGAAGGTTGATTTGTATTGATGGAAGAACTGAAACTACTAACAATCCCCAAAAGAGCAAACAAAGGACTTTATACAAAGATACAGGGACAACAAAAACAATATGTTCCCTTGAACATTAAAACTATAAACTTCTATTTAGTGGAGTAGGAAATCCCAAAAAATTAAGAAAATTAAAAAAAGTATGGCCTTGAAAATCTTTAGTAATTAGGCAAAGAGCAAAGGTTAGGTGAGCTTTGAAGAGAGAGAGAGAGAGAGAGAGAGAGAGAGAGAGAGAGAGATTCACCAATTATAGCTAATAGCAATAGTAAGTACCATGTGTATGGTAGCTTGTTTGACAATTGGGTTGATGGCCTAAAAATATCAACTCTGAACTGCTGATAGCTAGAACCCATTCGCAACAAACAGACCTTATATTCTTGAATAGAAACATTTGTTTTCTTATGTTTTGATCGACCCAGTTACATCCTAGTACATTCATTGTGGCTTGAAGGGAACTAAAGTACATGTTGTACATCTTTGGAGAGTACACTGAACTCATGGTCCATGACATGTCTCCATTCTGCCTATATAGTAGCTTGAGTGAAGCGTGTAGGTTCACTTTGATTAAGGGAGGTAATTAGTCAAGCAGGTACGGGTGGTTTGAAGAGGAAAAGGTTTTCTTGAAGCCATTTTTGGTGCAGGTTGTCATTTGGGTGGACATTTGCCGCGGCAGCATGCACTACAAGAAAAATTACATTTAGCGGCGGATAAAAACCGCTGCTATATGTATGAAAACTGCCACTAATACCTTTAGCGGCGGAAAAATGTCCGCCACCACTTTTGTCGTTGAAGATCTTGTCGCTGATTGTATTTGCAACAGAATTGGGGCTGCTGCTAAAAAATTATCAATAGCAGCGGTTGTAAACCGCCACTAATTATTATAATATGCCGCTACTGATTCATAGCATTTTCAATATTATATTTATAATTGTCTGCTGCTATTTGTATCTTGTAGCAGCAGACATCACAAATTGCTGCTAAAAGGCCTCAAGTCTTGTAGCAGCAAACATCACAAACTGCTGCTAAAAGGCCCTACTATGTCAATTTAGTACTTATTCATTGGGTGTCTTTATCATAGGTCATCACATACACAAGATCATGAAGAAAGCAATGAAATTTAGTTGTGCCCACGTTCACTACACCAAAAATCGAAAATTGGAACGGAAAAGCGTTCCTAATCCTCCCGTTCCTAATTCGTTAAACCGTTCCAATTTCCGTTCCAATTTGGTACCAACCGTTCCTAATCCAAATTGGAACGGAAATTGGAACGGTTTAACGGATTAGGAACGGGAGGATTAGGAACGCTTTTCCGTTCCAATTTCCGATTTTTGGTGTAGTGGTTTATGCTTGAAACATCTTGAAGGGAAAAGCAGAGATTCATAATCAAGTTCAAAGTTTACATCAGTTCTCCATGTAAAAGATCATTATAAATGTGGACAAAATTATGTAGAACACCACTAAATTCAGAACTCTTCCATTGGAAAAGTAGGTTCGATAGCGCACTACTTTTACATGATTGACCCTTTGGTTTCCCATTTTTAAAATGCTCTAGTTCTGAAATTGAAGCAGAAGCCCAAGATTCAACAGCTGATTCAACAGCTATCCTCTCCGATTCAACAGCTGCAGCTCGTGCTTCAGCAATTGAAGCTCGTGGGCCATATATATATCAGAGGGAGTGACACCTAACCCAAACGTACGAACCCAACCACGTCCATCTACTCCCATCACTTGGGTGAAGATGTCATCTCGTGTTGTCCTGCTTTGTGAGCTTTCTGGAAGTTGGCTAAGTCTTTCATTGAGCTGTCTCTGCAATTCAGAATTTTGAGCTCAGTCAGTTTTTAAGTAAAACACATCAATTCTTGCAAATTTAAGATCGTAAACAGCACACGATGTAGATATGAACAGGCTGGTTGCATGCATCCATCATCATCATCAAATAAGAACAACAAGAAGAAGAAAAGGAGAAATCTTACGGACAGAATTCAGAAGATACAAAATTCAGACCTGAATGTTTAAAATTGGGGAAAATTCATAAGTGGTTGAGCCTTAAACCAAGTACCAAACTCTAACTAAGAAAAGGAGAAATCTTATGGACACAATAATTGAAATTACAGCAACAAGTTTAATGAGCCTTTCAGAAGACTGCTGGTAGAACATTGAGAAATTAAGGATGTAGGAAAAAGTACAATGTACACATATGAAACCCCACTCTCACAGGCTTTAATTAAGAACCCCATAGAGCATAAATATCAATTCTCTGTAAAATCAAATCCCCCAGAAATCACAGCTGCAGCAGATAAAGTGACAACAACTTAAGTAAAATATTAACAACCCAGATGCATTTTGACTCCAAGGAACACAAATTAAAAGAACAAGATCCAGAAAAACAGAACAGAAATCTAACTCCAAGAACTTCTACAGCTGCAGCAATGAAAAAGACATGAACAAATAAAACAACTACAAAAAAACCAACATGGATTTAAGCTACCGGCAACTTTAAGTAAGAAACCAGAAATGGGTGAAACCTGAGCAAATCTAGCTCAAAGAAGATCTTCAGCTCAAACTCTCTCCTCTTAACTTGTTTAAAAGTCTACTAGACTCAGCTTGTTGTCTTGGTTAGCCTAATTCACTTGCATTCCTAACTAATTGTAGACTAGTACTACTAAAACAACATAGTAGTGCCAAGCAGTAGCATCACCAACAACAATAACAATACCAAAAGCAACAAGAACAATAATAATAACTAAACATTATGTGCATTGCCGTGAACTGATCAAGGAGAAGAGCCAACACATTCCAGAAACAACAAGACGTGCAAATAGCTGAGAAAGATTGGATATTCTAACAAAAGAGACTAACAAGAATTCTAACAAAAGAGACTGACGAGACTTTGGGGGCAAGTGGAAATAGCTGGATGATCTTTCTATTTTTCTTTTAACTTTTTCTTCATCAAATCAACAATTCAACATTAAATCGTCAAATGCCCTCCATATGAATTTTTGGTGGAAATGCATCTGAGTGACTGGCCCCATTCATCTTTCACATTCATACATAGATAAGTTTTTACAAATCATCTCAAGTTAGGAAAAGCATATTTGTCATGGAACAGAAATTCTGCAGGAAACTGAAAGTTTTGCCTCTCTTTTGATGCTGTACATGAATACATGATGATGATGGGTCTTAGAAGAATTGTATAAATTCACCCAAAGATCCGATGTCCCAATTCCATTCTTATGGAATTTAATCCTGTGAGGGATGGATATATTGATCAAGTGCTGTATTATTTCAGTAAAATATTTACAGAAACGTTCTTGTTCTTTGAATGTCAAAGCAATGGTTCTGTAAATTGCACAGATGGTGCTGAAGATTTATTTCAACATATGTGCAAACACATAAGCATGAAAGAAAAGGAAGACTGATGACATACTTTCTTCTTTTAATAAGGAGACCTTTGAAATGCATGGCCCCTCGTACTTAAGAATTTTTAATTTTTTTTTCTACTAAAGGTGTTGGGAGTATCTCTGTAACACAGATGCAAAAACCCTGTGAAACCTTGGGCTTGAAGGCCCATCCAATTGAAGCCATTTTAGTCCCAGCTGCATCATATGCGCACTAAGAGCCTTTTATGATAAAATACTAGTTTTATTCTCTTTTCTACACCCACCACCACCACTGCCCAACACCAACCTCACTATAAACGAAGAAATGAGCTAGCCAGCAATGGAGTTTTTCTATAATGGATATCCCACCACCCATCCATGAGTGCAAGCTTACACGATAAACACCACATATATGTGGCAAAAGGACAGTACAAAAAAAGAAATGATTAATTTTATATCTTGTTTTGGATGTTTCCATCAAACAAAGAGAGCAAATTTTAAGAAAAGCTACATTCCTAGATACCATGGACAAAAGTAAAAATCTTCTTGTGGGTTTATATGCCCCACTCCAGTCCCCTCTTGTCTGTCCCTTTGTCCCCAGCAATTCATGACTAGGTGAAAAATAACCATGTGTTGAAGGTCAGGAATCAAATGCCACATTCATTAGGACAAGAAAATGACTTGTGGAAGGTAAAACCAGTTTGTCCTTTGGCATAGTCTTTGATGACAGGCCACAGTAGCCCTTTGACAGCCCTAATGACTAGATTGCATTCAGGTCAAGTTGAGCACTATACTTAACATGTATAGACTTGGACTACACCCAACTCATTTATTGATTGACTTGAAATATCAACCCAGAAGCTAAAAGGATTGACCCAATTCAATATAAACATGCCAATAGCGTGTTAGGTTGGAAGACCATTTTACAGTTAGTCTGCATGAAGAATTTCAGTAAAACTACAATAAACCCAGATGCAACTAGACACTACCAACTAACCCAATTCGAGCAGAGAAGAAAATCTGACATGAACAAGAAAACATGATAGAACTCCACTGAGATTCTCAGAGACTTCAGAGCTGCTAAACAACAATCATCAGAGCACCCATAAGAAGAAAAAAAGAAAAGAAGCATGAACTTGCTAAAACTACAGAGAGAATCAATGCAATAAAAACCCAAAAAATAGAAAAAAAAAAGAAGAAGAAGAAGAATGGTACCTCCGTACCTGGATCTTCAAAAACTTGTTGTCTTCTCCTTTACTCAATCTTTCCTCTGATCACTAGAAAGACAAAATGTGCCTAAGAGACTAAGAGATAACAACAGGTCAAACTCATGTGCCCTACACATGATAAACCCAAGAATCTCTTAATGAATTTTCATACAAAAAATGCTATAAATCCAACTCTCTTTCACAAAATAAATACACTGCACCAACCCTTTTTTCAATTTGAGAGAGAGAGAGAGAGAGAGAGAGAATTTACTTAAGAAAACCTCTTAAACAGAGGATTCTAATTAAAGTTAGATTTTGATGATAAAAAGGCCAAAAAAGGTTGAGTTTGTAGTGGGATTCTTACCACAGTAGGAAATGGTTTGGAAAGTAATTTTAAGCATGGAACTCTCATGAAGCTACTAAGAACATATGGCCACAAGATTCCTTGTGTGTTTAGTTGGTATTTCTGTTACTGCCCATCAAAAAAGCCCAGAGTTTCTAACCGTAAGCTCTGGCAGCACATCAATAAATTACTTCATAGCAAACCCAGAAGAATATTTAGCCAATGGTAATGGTAACACCAACATAGTACTCCAAATGCAACTAACCCCACTCCCACAGCCCCACCCTCCAGAAAAACAAAAACAACACCACCACAATGCTTAGGCCCGCAAATGACAGGTAAGTTAGTGGAACAGCACCTGATCCAAGAGGCAGTGGTTTCTGTGGTGCCAGGCCAGCTTCCAGAATATCTTGAACAAAGAAATCACCATTACTGGTTTCTTTTCCATGAAGAGCCACTACAAGTCCTGTTACAAGAAACAAACCAAATCTTGACATCAGAAACTTCAAAATAGAAGCACGATCATTCAATGTAAACTTTATTGTTTAACAAGGTTCTAAGTTGGTGAAATCAGATATCAGAATCTGTTCAACAAAAATATACCTGTCACAAACACGGATGGGGCAAGTATACCATTTGCTAGCTTAACTCTCCCACTCTCATCTTCTAACACAAGGTAGTCATCGGGATGCATAAAATTATGAGGTTTTGCAAGAGGAACTGCAGACCTCTGCAAGTGAAGACAGTATTAAAATGGGGAGAAAAGAAGAAGAAGAAAGGATAAAGAATATACAGAACAGAAATATGAAACCCAGAATACCATCATAGATGGCCATACATACCTCCTTGGAGTATTCATCGAGAATGGAAGGCTTAAGCTTCATATGCTTGTATAAAGTTCCAACGACGATGCATTCCTTTCCCGCTTCAAGTCCTAAAACTGTAGTGACTGGATCATGAGAATTGCAAGAATTATCCATAGCACTTGCATCAAGGTACCATTGTTATCATCAATCATCATCTTCATCTTCTTCCAAACAATTGTAAAAGCTCCATGAGTTGAGTTTTAAAAGAATGGGGGAAAATGCCTTTATCCCTCCAACCAGATCTGAAAAGTCCCTACTTTCATCCTCAAGAACGCATATCATTCAAGTTCATCACCATTTTTTTTCCTAATGGTAAGACAACACTCAAGCCCATTGGCATTCCCAAGACCTGAAACATTTGCTGGTGATAGAAACAACCTCTATTTTCATGGGTTCTATATGATCATCTCTGTTCTGGAGTCATGGAACGGATGGAAGGGAAAAATCCTTTCAATTTTGAACCTGAACATGGTTTCCTGAACATTGAAAGTTAAAAGAAAAATTATGAAATATTTAAAAAGGTGGCAGACTAGCTAGTTGCAGGCATAGCCAAGAGACGTTAAAACGCATGCAATAGCCAAGAGACGCTCGTCAGCCCAATCAATGCCTCTTCATTGATTGTGTCCTTCCATTCAAGCAGCAACCAATGCAGCTCTTCTGGAAAACCACTTTAGCATTCCTTTATACCCATCAGCTACCTATATAAACAGAGCCTAAATTCCATTCTGGGAATAAAATTCTCATTTCTCAAGCCTTTTATTGATCTTTGTTCCTGGGTCTTTCACTAAATTGTCATATAGGCTAAATTAAAATTTCTCAAGGCTGGTCTTTGGTTCTACAAACTGCAATCCACTCTACGGAAATTCTGGGTCTGATAAATCCGGGAGACAGACAGTTTCATAGACTTCTAATATGAACAATGAGTTGACGCAAACAGTACACCAACCAACTACATTTGTCTGTTGTTATACTTCACTAAATAAAATGCTGCAATCATGCATCCACAAGCACGTAGACATTAGGTCCTGGATGATAATAAATAAATACATACACTTACAATCATGGATTAACCATAGTGCTATCTGTCAATACAAAAATAATCAAACCGATCCGGCCATTTCCTACAATAAAAACATACATTCCCATGTAGTATTCCCACAACATCAGCACATTATCTCTCTTAGCTACCTTTCTTCACATCAAACAGATCGAAACCAGTTCATTTCAATACAAACATCTAAATCAAGAACACCAAACGGATCAAGGCCTACATTAACACAAATCTCAAAAAAAAAAAAAAAAAAAAAAAAAAAACCACGAACTTTCAAGCACGTTAGTCCGAACAATTCTCAAGCCCTTACAATGCAGAGAAAACATCAGAACCTGATCCATAAGAAATCACATTATTTTACTAAAAATAGAAACGACAACCCTAGGTTTAACGCCAGATCTAACCTTTTGAACAAGCTTTCCGCCTCCTCATTCGTCACCTGTCCGCCAAAAAGCACCTTACTGATCCTGTCGGACGGCTGAAATTTTCCACAAAAGGAAACATTAAATCACCGGAAAATGCATAAATCCGTCAAAAACAGCACCATTTTCAACCGAAAAAAGATCTACCTGGTGCGAAATGACCGCCGAACGCGATCCTGGAGCCGCGGAATGGATCGAGGAATCAAAAGGGGAATTCTCCGGCCAGGTGAGGAGATCTGCTGTCGAAGTGTGGGGTTTTCGAACGGGGCTGTTTCTCTCCATCTCCTTCTCTCTCTGCGCGCACGAGCGAGGGTTTTGAAGAAAAGGGAGGATAGGCGAGAGAGAGAGAGAGATATGAGCAGATGAGAGAAAGAAAAGAGGGATTATAGAACGGGAGAGAAGCGAAGACGTTTTGGGACTAATGTGGGTTTAGGTTTTTGGGGAAGATGAAAGACGATTTGCGACTGGAGATCCGACTGTTCACTTCTTCATGATGGACAAACGGTGTAGTAGCGGAATATAGTTTCCGCTGCAATCGGTGGTTTGCATGTATGGCAGCGGAATATACTTTCCGCTGTTATACAGGTTATTTGCACCGTGCGATTTATACATAGTATAGCAACGTGGTTATACATAGTATACCGACGGAATTTATATTTTGCTGCTATACATCTGTGTATTTGATATAGTGGCACAATACATTTCTGCTGTTATACATAGTATAATGTAGTGATGGAATATATATTCCGCCGCTATATATAGTATGTATTTGATGTAGTGACGGAATATACATTCCACTACTATAAGTATGTATGTGTAAATATAATGAATTAAGTATTTATAGTGGCAGAATACATTTTCCGCTGCTATAAATACGTTTATAGAAGCAAAATACAATTTCCGCCGCTATAAGTTGATTAATACTTATCTATAGTGACAGTTAAATAAACCGCCACTATAAACCGCCACTAATTGTCACTTTTTTTGTAGTGATGGTATCAGGTGGTATGGGTAAGAGAAAAGCTATGGGTTCTTGATGGATTCAAGAGGGATGATGAGGTGGTAAAATGTGCAGGTAATAGATATGGTTACTAGAGTGAAGGATAGTGGTGAAGCACTGTTAATGGGCTGGTTTGGTTTACTAACGGGATTAGTGGCATTCAATGTAGGTTTTGTGGAGGATTAGTGCATCTTTAAGCTCTCGTTACTGTCCTTCGTTCTAAGTGTAGAACACAACAAGAGTTGCTTGGAGTAAATAGTTTACAGATGATATGTTATTTGTTAATTAAACTAGAAAATGAACAAATGATAAACTAGGTTTTTAGAGACATTATTTGGGTCAAATGCCTAGAAAATTAGCAGTGTTGGAAACTAGGTGGGCCTTCCAGACAGGTTTCAAAGACTTTTGACCCACTTGATGCAGGGATCAATTTGTCTAGAAGACAACAAAACCCAATCCAGGATGTAATCCCTCAAACTCATAAACATGTACAGCAACATAATCTATCTAGAAGATAGAAAATAGCACATAAATATGCAACCACGAAATCTACAACATACAAGGATGTAGATATACCATTGGAGCCTTGTAGTGCTCTAATGGAGAATTTGAGTTCTTTCCTTTAATGATGAACACCTTCACTATCCAATTCAGAATCTCCGACTCCTTTTGATCTTCCACGCTATTGCCCGTATTAGATCTCTTTTCTCAAGAAGATGGTGGAATCTTCAAGAGAAAGCCTAACTAGTAACTCTAAGGAACTAAAGGAGAAAGAGAAGGGAACTTAGAGAGGAAGAGAACTTGTGCAACTCTTGCACAAAGGGGTTGGAATGGCTGTATGTAATATGGACGTCCAAGAGGAGTTTGTTCCTCCTTTTATAGCCCTCCATTCCTCCTCTTTTCCTATTTGAAATAGAAGTTTAACTCCCATTACAAAATAGTAAACTTCTCCCTTGCTAGTTGCCATAGAAGTCTCACTTCCACTACTTTTAGTAGCTTTCTCCTTTCTAATTAAAATAGAAGTCCTACTTCCATTAATAATTAGTAGCTTACCATTACCACTATTAGAAGTTTTACTTCAAATAGAAATAGTAACCTTCCTTTTTAGAGTTCAAGTAGAATTAGTATCTTTCTGATAACTTGGGCTAGCGTGGGGACCACTAGGGATTCCTTAGAAAGCTTGCTCCAACTGGGACACGCGACCCCACATCTCATGTGCAATCCGGGCCTACAGTTAATTGCAAATAACTCCACTATATAAATGCAATTGCACTCCAGTCTTAGGAATAAATTACAATGAAGACCCTAAACTTCCACATTACCATAAGTAGACCCCTCCATCTATATCCATGGATCAATTGGACCTGTCCACCAAAATTAGATCCATATCTTATTATCCTTGAGCCCCAATTAATTATAATGATCATATGGTACCGATCCAATTAACTCTTAATTGGAATGGGTGCGCACTTACCAATGATAAATCCATTAATTGGCACAAGGGGATATTAAAGATAGATTCCATCTTGACCATTGAATGTTCCCACAGCTCTACTACCACGTACCCAAATCACTGAGGTGTTGACCTACAATTGGCCTCACTCATTGGTGACTCAAAGCAAATGTATAGATAGAAACTTGAGTTCATTAATGTCTCAGGATAATGAGCCTATTGCTAGGGAATTATGAGAGCAGACCTTAAAGTAAAGACAGTGTATATAAAATTTTTCTCATGGTCCTTCAATACATCCAATGTACCAGCACCATGATCCAGAATCTTACATTCCGATGATCGAGACAAATCACACTATCTCATAGTGATCAAAGTGCTGCAACCTTGTCAAATGAGATGCCCAATCTCATCACTGGTTGTGAAGATATTTAAGTATAAGATTTGCAATACATGTCTCCTGTATGTGGATCTCATCCATACACATGTATTACATCTAGTATATTTGTGGACTCCGGTTCATCTCATAAACCATTATGTCATACGTATTGGTTATGTGCAAGTATATAATTAAACATCATTCATCTCATGAAAGGAAAGCATGATTGTATTGATAAATAAAGAATTGAATCAATTTATTACATCATATACTTGATATTGAGACCATCAAAACTAACAATCTCCCACTTGGGCTCAATGCCAATCAGGATTGCATTTCATGCCCATCCCGTCTACATGCTGCTCAAAAACCTTGGTTGTCAAAGGCTTAGTAAAGGGATCTGCCAGATTGTCCGCAAAGGCTATCTTGGTGATAGCAATATCACCTCTCTGCACAATCTCTCTGACCAAGTGACACTTCCTCTGTATGTGCTTTTGACTTTTATGGTCTGGGTTCCTTGGACTGAGCGACTACCCCGCTGCTGTCACAGTAAACTGTGAGCGGCTGTCGCGCCAAAGGTACCACTCCAAGTTCCAAAAGGAATCTTTTGAGTCATACTGCTTCCTTAGCTGCTTCACAAGCCGCTACATATTCAGCCTCAGAAGTGGAATCATCGGTACATTCCTGTTTAATACTCCTCCAGCTGATAGCTCCTCTGCCAAGCATAAACACATAACCAGAGGTGGATTTCCTAGAATCTTTATCTGACATGAAGTTAGAATCTGTGTATCCGACTAGAATCAGTTCATCTCTGCCGTAAATCAACATGTAATCTCTAGTTCTTCTCAAGTACTTGAGGATACATTTTACAGCAGTCCAATGGTCAGGACCTGGGTTAGACTGATATCTGCTGACTAAGCCCACTGCATGATAGATATCCGGTCTAGTACATAGCATAGCATACATGAGGCTACCAACAGCCGAAGCGTATGGAATTGCTCTCATTTGCTCCTTTTCCTCCGGGGTTTTGGGACCCTGATCCTTGGAAAGGTGCACTCCATGCCTAAAAGGTGTGATTCCCTTCTTGGAATCCTGCATAGCAAACCGTACTAGTACCTTATCTATGTAAGCAGTTTGAGATAAGCTAATCATCCTATTTTTTCTGTCTCGGTAGAATTTGATCCCTAGGATGTAACTAGCTTATCCCAAGTCCTTCATATCAAAAGTCTTTGCTAACCAAACTTTTATTGTTGACAACATTCATATATCTTTCCCAAGGAGAAGGATGTCGTCGACGTATAAAATCAGAAAAACTACCCTGTCACCTTCATTTTTCATGTACACACGACTCATCCGGATTTTGACTAAAACCAAATGATTTGATTGCCCGGTCAAAACGGATGTTCCAGTTTCGGGATGCCTGCTTCAGTCCATAAATGGACTTCTGCAGCTTGCAAACTCTTTGCCTTTGGTTACTTGCTATAAAATCGTCTGGCTGCATCATATAGATGTCTTCCTCAAGATGGCCGTTGAGAAACGCCGTCTTAACATCCATTTGCCAAATCTCGTAATCGAGATGAGCCGCTATGGGTAAGAGTATCCGGATGGACTTGAGCATGGCTACCGGCGAGAAGGTTTCCTCATAATTGATACCCTCTTTCTGAGTATACCCTTTCGCAACAAGCCTGGTCTTAAAGGTCTCAACTCTTCCATCTAGTCCTCTTTTTCTCTTGTAGACCCACTTACACCTAATAGGTTTGATATTGGCAGGCAAGTCCACAAGTGTCTAGACCTGATTAGAGTACATAGACTCCATCTCAGCTTTCATAGCATCTTGCCAATGTCCTGACTCTATGTCATTAATTGCTTCATTATAGTTACAGGGATCCTGTTCCAGTTCTTCCGGGATTGCCTCATAAGACTCTCCCAAGAATGAGAACCTATCAGGGGGCCTGATTATTCTCCCACTACGACGAGGCACTGGTGTAACTATTGGGTCTGGTAGGGGCGGTTGTTCCTCAAGTTCGGTCATACTTGGATTTGCAATTGATTGTTCTTGAATCTCTTCCAAGATCACCTTTTCTAAAGATTTTCGGTCCATCATATAATCTTCCTCCAGAAAAACCCCATTGGTGCTTACCAGCACTTTCTGCTCTCTGGGATTATAGAATAACCAACCTTTAGTTCCTTTAGGATATCCTACAAACGTGCATACTTCCGACTTCGTTTCCAACTTATCCGTCTTTACCTTCAACACGTGTGCTGGACAACCCCAAATGTGTAAATGTTGTAGACTAGGCTTTCGCCCAGACCACAACTCCCGGGGAGTCTTAGGTACAGACTTAGATGGTACGAGGTTTAGTATGTACATCGCAGTATCCAAGGCATATCCCCAAAAGGATATAGGTAATCCTGAGAAACTCAACATAGACCTAATCATATCTAAAAGAGACCGGTTCCTTCTTTCCGCTACTCCATTCTATTGAGGCATACCAGGAGTAGACAACTGGGATAGAATCTCATTTTCTGATAAGTGTGCCATAAA
The DNA here is from genome assembly GCA_038049695.1 of Cinnamomum chago. Taxonomy (NCBI): domain Eukaryota; kingdom Viridiplantae; phylum Streptophyta; class Magnoliopsida; order Laurales; family Lauraceae; genus Cinnamomum; species Cinnamomum chago. The sequence goes on from CP142455.1 coordinate 40,587,937, forward strand.
ATCACCAGAGAGATATTCCCCTCCTCGATCTGATCGAAGAGTCTTGATACTTTTACCTAATTGCTTTTCCGCTTCCGCTCGAAACTCTTTGAACTTTTCAAAAGCCTCGGACTTACGGTGCATAAGGTATATGTATCCATATCTTGAATAATCATCTGTGAAAGTGATGAAGTATTCATATCCTCCTCTGGCTCTGACATTAATGGGTCCACACACATCAGTATGCACTAATTCCAATAAATCTTTGGCCCTATTGCCCTTTGATGAAAATGGTCTTTTGGTCATTTTGCCTTCCAGACAGGACTCACAGACAGGCATTGGTTCTACAACCAATGAAGGCAAGATACCATCTTTCACTAGCTTGTCAATCCTATTTAGGTTTATATGACGTAGCCTCAAGTGCCAAAGTTTTGTTGGATTAGATGAAGGTGACTTTCTCTTTAATGATGGCCTATTAATTATTTCGGTATCATGTATCTCATACATTGTGGGAGTTAACAGATAAAGCCCATTGGTTACCTTGCCAGAACATATAAAAGTACCGTTTCTCTTTATAACAACTTCAGTACCAAAAGTAATAGAATAACTTTTATTCACCAAACTAGAAACTGAAATTAAATTCCGCCTTAAAGACGGTACATATAGAGTGTCTGACAAAACCAACTTATTATCTTGAAAACATAATGTAATAACTCCTACTGAGACCGCATCCGCCTTAGCATCAGATCCTAGGTTGACAATGATTTCGCCGTCACTGAGTTTCCTGGTTTCCCCAAACCCCTACAACGAATTACATATGTGATTAGTTGCCCCGGAGTCCACACACCAAGATTCTGAAGTACCAGTTGCAAAACTAACTTCAGAAACAAGTGACTCAATCATACCTGAGGTCTTCTTCTTAGACAGATAATCTGGACAATTCCTCTTCCAATGTCCTGTCATACCACAATGGAAACACTTTCCTTTTGTCCCCGGCCCCTTAGCCTTGCCAACACCACCATTAGGACCATTCTCCACCTTAGGACCCTTCGGAACTGATTTCTCTTGCCTTTCCGCCCTTTGCCTTTCGGTTTGGACTTGGCAAATGACTTTTCTGTCATCAGGGCAGTTGGCTTCTTCTTCATAATCCCTTCAGTCACCACCAGCGGGCTAAAAAGCTCAGCTAGAGTCAAATTCATCTTTATTTATATTATAGTTGACCTTGAAATTGTTGAATGACTCTAGTAGTGATTCAAGGATTATGTCAATCTGCGATTCTGCATCAATCGCAGCCCCCAGTACATCTAACGCATTCAATGAGTCCATCATTTTCAACATGTGGTCCTGTACTGATGTGCCTTCAGCCATCTTGGTGCTTATAAGCACCCTCATAGCAGCCTGTCTACCAGGCCTGCCCTGTTCCGCAAACATCTCCTTTAAATTTGATATAATATCATATGCAGTCTTAAAGGATTGATGTTGGTGTTGCAAAACACAAGACATGGATGCCTGTATATAACATCTAGCCATCTCATCGTCTTTGACCCATTTGGTGTAAAGTTCCTTTTCTTCCGGTGATGCTTCCGGCAATGGCTCATCAAGGGGGGGTTTGGTAAGGACATATTTATATCCTGAAGCTGTCAGGACTATTTTCAGGTTCCGTTTCCAGTCTACATAATTGGATCCCGCCAACTTATTCTGGTTGAGGATGGTCGCAAGTGGATTGAAAGTATTTGAATTCATGCTTGAAATACTGTAGCATATAACCATACATTCAATTAATGAATTTAAATGACATTAGGGTTTAGTATTCTACTAAATTTATATGGAATCCTCATAACCACTAAATTTAGAATACATCGGAATCTCAATCCCCGGGGTATGCCTCCTTGGGGAGTGCGAATACCACCTAGATTGGTGCGGATCAAAGTCGGTCAAAATTATGATTAAGACTAACTTTCCATGATCCCCTTCATTCATTATTATCTAGGTATCTCATACCAAATAATAAATGACTCCCGATTAACTTTGGTTTCTAAAATAAATGAGGCAAATCCTTGGGGATACTACATCATTATTTTAGTTAAGTGTAACCTACCAATTAGCATTGCATGACAACCGTTGCGAGCAGCTCCTCCTTGGGGAGTGGGCCCCCGCCCCGTCTCACCAACACTATCCATAGGAGATCCATATCTAGTAACCAGACAAGTAAAAGCCCTCCGTGGGGAACGGTCATTCTCAAGATGGCGCGAGACTGATACTTTCCTTACAATGGACCTATGGTGGAAAACCATGGGGATTTCTAAATATAAATGCCCCGCTCCCACTTAATATTTTAGAATTGAGGATTTCCTTGTAAGGTATTAGGGCCCACATGTAAACATATGAATATCAAATCATCTCATGATATGATCAAAGATTGGTTCCAAGTCAAGTTATTTTAAGGAAAGTCCAGTTTCTAAATTAGTGTTACCAATGTGTCCATCTCATGGGTCATCAACACTAATTAGAACTCTTTCCAAAAATTAATTTGATTTGACCAACTTTAGTAACTTGCTATGTTTGGATCAGATCTGGAAATATTCTAAATTAAGCATGCATCCATAAATAGAAATTGCAAAAAATAGAAACTAGTCATCTCCTCCACATGGCCCAAGCGGAATAGACTTCTTGGACTTCTAGACTTTCCAAAACTTCTGGAGTTCATCAAACTCTTTGGGCAACTCCAAAACACTTTTGGTAATCTTCAAACTCTTTGATTAGGAGTCCAACATCGCTTTCCTTCTTTGTCTCGGACATCGCCAGAATTTACAAATTTAGAAAAATTACATAAATTCCTATGCCTCGATTATGAGACTTACATGGTAATCTAAACATGCAAATCAAAGGGGCAATAGGAAAATTCATCATGCCTTGCCCTTTCACGGGAAACCAAGGAAACCATGACGCCCTTTACATTTAGCCTTAAATAAACCAATCACCATAAATAGAAAGCAAAAGACTTGTGGGCCATATGGAGAGAACATTATCATCTGCAAGTTAGTATCTCATACAACCATACAAATCATAAAAATAGGTTGTCAAATAATGCTGGAAAAATAGGAAGTAAAAGAAGACCCGAAACTGAAAAAATAGTTTCTGCAACCTGCTGTGCAGAAGGCTCGGTAGATCGGCCAGGGGGCTCGGTCGACCGAGCACGGGGCCAGGTCGACCGGACTGATGAAAACCTGCAACATGGGTTTTCTGTTTCGTGTCCATTCTTCCCCAAATCATTTCCAAAGTGTTCCAATGGCTTCCTATCATCCTTCCATCATTATTAAACCTTTTTGTAACTATCCAAACATGAATCTACTATCAAAACAAGTAAATTCATCAAAATTGATCCTTACATAGCCATTGCTTCATCTTCTTCGCATCTCATGCAAAGATTAGAGCAAGCTTGCTGATCTAACATGATTAGAGATGAGGTATGACTCTGATACCAATTGTTGGAAACTAGGTGGGCCTTCCAGACAGGTTTCAAAAACTTTTGACCCACTTGATGTAGGGATCAATTTGTCTAGAAGACAACAAAACACAATCTAGGATGTAATCCCTCAAACTCATAAACATGTACAGCAACATAACCTGTCTAGAAGATAGAAAATAGCACATAAACATGCAACCAAGAAATCTACAACATACAAGGATGTAGATATACCTTTGGAGCCTTGTAGTGCTCTAATGGAGAATTTGAGTTCTTTCCTTTGATGATGAACACCTTCACTATCCAATTCAGAATCTCCGACTCCTTTTGATCTTCCACGCTATGACCCGTATTAGATCTCTTTTCTCAAGAAGATGGTGGAATCTTCAAGAGAAAGCCTAACTAGTAACTCTAAGGAACTAAAGGAGAAAGAGAAGGGAACTTGGAGAGGAATGAAAGTCCTCGGGATCCTAACCCTAGAGGGGGGGGTGAATAGGGTGTGCTACAAGTAAGACCAATTTAAACCAATTTTAAATTCTTAACATAAACTAGTCACATGTGATGATTAACCATACAATATGCGGAAGCTCAAATAAACAATCACCACAATAGCAAGCACCACAACACAATATTTATAGTGGTTCGGCCTCAATGCCTACATCCACTACCGGCTTGTGAATCCAATCACCCCACCGGATTTCCACTATTTATGCTTTTAACTAGGCTAAGCAATAACCCTTACAAAATGCTTTTCAAAGGCTAAGCAATAACCCTACAAGATGCTTTTCAAAGGCTAAGCAATAACCTTACAAGATGCTTTTCAAAGGCTAAGCAATAACCTTTACAAAGTTGATTTCTCAAAGAAGGTGTCTTTCCAAAAGATCACTCTAAGAGATTACAATTTAAGCTCATATGAAATTGCCTCTTGAATAGGCTAATATGAAAGTTTAATACAAATTACAAACATACACTTAAAACAAGCTAAAGTGTGTGCACAAGTGTATGAGTGTGTTTCTTCAATCAATCTTAACAAAGAAGCTCTTAAATGAATGCATGATGCATTTTAAAATCAAAGCTTATAAAATGATGATTGAAGAGAAAACTAATCACATGTGAAATTCAAACAACTTTAATAAATGAACTAAACAAGTTGTATGAATGTAAAAGTCTAAGAAAGCATGTGATTTAGTTAAGAGAGTTTGCAAACTAATCTAATTTACCAAGGAAGATATTGGGTTTGCAAAACAACTCTTTATAGGCTTGAAAACATGCATAAATGAAAATACCAAGGATTTGAACATGCATGAATTTCATTTGAATGGAAATCAAAATAACTTAGAAGATGTACCTTTTAAAAACTCATGAGTTTGATTTCCAAATAGCCCTCTAGCCTTTCCAACTTCTTCCCCTTTCTTTGGCTCCAAAATGCTCTCAAAAGTTCATAGTTCAAGCCTTGAAAAAGGTTGGAAATGAATGGACTTTATAGCCAAAAAGTTGCCAACGGCTAGTTCTCGGTCGACCGGCAAAGGGGTCTCGGTCGACCGAGAAGGCACAACGGTCAGATTTCTGACCGTTGGGGCTCCAGTTCAAAATTCTGCAGAAATGACCTGCAGTTGTCTCGGTCGACCTAGAGGCAGGTCTCGGTCGACCGAGAACACTGCCTGAAACAGCCCAGAAATATGACAAAAGAGAGAAACTTGAGGCTTTTAAGGGCAACTCTTTGGGGGGATTTTTGGGCTGGTAAACCAAGCTTGGTAACATGTTTTAAGGCATTCTAAGATGTTTAAAAACATGAAATACACAAAGCCTAAAAAGATTCAAAGATTTAAAACCAAAGGCAAGCTTGATTAGTAAAAACTCTTTTCAATTGAAATTGCATACAAAACTGATTCTAAAAGTGCTGAAAGTATGCAAACCTCAAACCTAAATACCTAACATGATTTTCCAAATGAAGTGCACAAGGAAATAGGTTTTCAAAAAGAGTTTGGGTTTCAAAACCAATGCATCCAACTTTAAAACCAAAACAAGCATAAAGAAAAGACTTTTCCAAATCTTAAAAGCTATGCAAGTATAAAACTAGATTTCAAGGTTTTCTAAAACAATGCTAGTGTGTGAATCCAAATGATGCTAAGTGCAAATGCATCCATCAAATTGCAAAAACAAAAGACCTAACAATCTCCCCCTTTGCAATTTGATGGCAACTTACTCAACATAGAAATTACACACTAAGTCTTCAGCTCCCCCTAAGCTGGACAAGTCTTGAAATCTTCTTGGATGCTCCTTCTCTTAGCTTGGGCTCTTGGGCTCTTTTCTTCAATCTTCTTGATGCTTGGTGCTTGATCATTTTTCAAGCTTTCTTATCATCTTCCTCTCTATGGCCAAGCATCTTCTTTAGCTCCAAGCTTTCTTTCTTCTATTTGCTCTCCCCCTTTGACAATGCTTCTTTCTCCTCTTGAGAACTTGAAAGCTTTCTCCCCCTTTGATGGATAGGAGATCTTCGAGTACTTGAACTCTCGAACTCTCTCCCCCTTTGATGAGTAGGAGATCTTTGAGTACTTAAACTCTCTCCCCCTTTGACATTAAATTGCAAAGGAACCTACACACATGAAATAAGGAAAATACCTTTAGTAGCACCTGTTAACAAATGAAATCGAAAATGAAATTCATAACAGGCTATCATGTATGGAAGTTATCTCTAAGGGCTCAAGGGCAATCCAAGGGTCAATTTGATCAAAACTAATACTTCCTATGAAGGTTTACACTCCCCCTCAATCCATTCTCTTCTTTTGTCAAACTTTTGACAAGATATAACTATTAGATTCAAGAAGTAGATGGTTTAACCAAGTGAGGGTCAACTTCAAGGAAAGGATTAGATTCATTTAACTAAAAGGCTCATATGATCAAATTACCAAAAGAGAGCAAGGTCTAATGGGAAAAGCAATCATGGATATCAATTGGACAAACAAAGAATACCAATTGAGATTTAGGATATGACTTAATAAATCAATCACTCTAAAATGGATTTAAAAGTATAACTATTATGAGAAATCCAAATTAGAGCTATCCATGATATGGGGTTTACTCAAACATAGCATCAATCAATATTACTTATGAAAAACATATGCTATGTAAGATTTTGAAAATCATTTCATTCAATCAATAAATATGACTTATTAAAGTGCAAGTTGAGTGAAATGAAATTCAAACATGAAGCCAACCTCAACTAATAACCAACCAATGTTATGAACACATAAACATGGTGGTCATGTGATATACCTATAAGAGCAAAGGAGGTGGCAACATGAGCATTATGATGCTAATGGTGTGTGACATGGAACAATCATATTACTTATCAAGTTCAATCCAATGCACACAAAGTTTATCACATTCACAAGATAAGATATCAATTGGATATGAAATCAATGGAAAGTTATACCAAATGAAACCAATTGAATGTGATAACATGAGTAAAAGCAAGGATGTGATAAACTACCATCAAGCATCATAAATGCATATTCATCACTTTTAATGATATTCCTAAAGAGCATAGTGATGAACAAGGCAAATTGCAATGCAAAAGGATAAAGCTTTGTAATGCATGCAATTTCCAAAGTGTCTAGATCATATGAATTCAACACTAAGAAATCCATCAAACAAGAGATATAACTATGAAATACAAGAAATGGATTTCAAATAGGTACATATGATCAAGAACACTACTATGAAGTTGAAACATGTATAAGGATGACTCCAAGATAATCTACATGAATCAACATCATAACCATCCATAAAGATATGACTAGTGAGCATAGAGGATGGATTTAGGTTCTAGTATGGTTTCTACAAATGTTACAAGTTCACAACCATACATGGAACCAATAGTCATTTGCATATGAAAAGAATGTAAACACATAAGCTAGAGATGCAAACAACATACATTTCCATTTCTAAAGATAATGAAACCAAAAGAAAAAAGGAAATGAGAATAATGGAACATGCTTAGATGAATATAACTAATGAGATTAAAAAGCATTTCCATTTAAAACAATATTCAAATCATTTTGAAAAACAAAATCCAACAATGAGCATAAAGGAATGATTTTGAAGATCAATTATCAACATTGTATTTGAAAAGATATAACTTCATTAAAACACATACAAGTTGATTTTTCAAAACAATGATTTTCCATATAAAGGTATACCTTATAAATCCATGGAAAAACTTGAATTGATTCAAATCATTTGATTTACAAAAAGGATCTAACTAAGACATCCATCAAATGATCTAACAACAATTGATCATGACAAATTAGCTATGAAAGCTTTTAACATCACAATCAATTAATCATGTAGAAATGCAATGCAAAACAAATGAGTGCAACAGGCAAATCAAACATGATGAGATTATAATCAAAAGATTTTGAAAACCATGACATGTAACTTAGAAAGGTGCATGTAAACAAAATCAAATGATCATAAAGAAACAATGCATTTTAAAAGATGTGACTTAAAAGAAACAAAATGCAAATGCAATCATGACCAACAAAAGGTTTAACTTAAAAAGCATAGGTTGGTCAAGGTGGTCCAAGGCCTTAAGGTTTGTCTAAGTATAAAACTTTGGGAATCCACCTAAGGTCTTGGGAGGGTTGAACTTTGAGGTCTATTTTGGAATTCTCACCAACTAAAGGAGATTTAACTTGATAAATTTTCAATTTGAACTTATCACCATGATATTTAGATTTTACTAAATTTGGCTTAGAATGGTGATTAGTCTTTTGATGTTGGTGAGTTTGTTTCTTTGGGGATTGTTTCACTTTTCTTTTCTTCTTACTTTCTCCCTTTACTTGACTTTTGAATTTTAGATTTAACTTAGCAACTTTCTTCAAAAGTTCTTTCATGGGTTCATATAAGGGAGAAAAGTTGAGAAGCTTTTTGTTCTTAGATTCTTTCAAGCTTGGTTTAACTTGTTTAAGCTTTTTAGAATCTATCTTAGGAGACTCCATTTTCAATGATTTAACTTCTTTAGCCTTTTTGGAGTCTTCCTTGATTTTTAGTATCTTACCCTTCATAGATTTAGATTCTCCATTTTTGAGTTCAAAGTTGGGTTTAGACACATGGCTTCTTTTTCTTATTTTGCACTCAAATGTAAAATGCCCTTTAATGCCACAATAATTACATTTGGACATGGGCAAAGAAGTGTGAGTGCTAGAGAAGGAGGACTCACCTTTCACAAAGGTGGTGGTGAATTTAGGGTCATGTGAAGTATACTTATTAAAACCAATACCCGTCCTATCTCCATGATGTTTACCCAATTTAAATAATTTTTCAAGTTTATCTTCACTTTGGGTAAACTTGCACTCATACTTTTGTTTATTGTTTTCAAGTTGAGTGACTTTGGTTATAAGGATTGAATTTTCATTTTTAACTTTAGAAAGTTCATTTTCAATTTCCTTATATTTGATTAGCTCTTCATTGGCAAGTTTTACTTCATTAACAACTTTAGATCCAAGTTCTTTTGTTTTTAACTTACTTTTGATCAACTTGGCTTCTAAAATGTCAAAGTCTTCATCTTGTCTTTTAATTGTATCTCTTAGGTTTAAATTTTCATTTTTAATCTCATCACAATTTATCTTAATCTCATTTAATTCATCTTGAGCATTAGATAAATTTTCCTTAGAGATAGTCAATTTAGATTCAAGATTGTTAAAGTCTTTATCTTGCCTTTGTAATTGATCTCTTAGTTTTAGATTTTCTTTATTAAGATGATCATAACCTATCTTTAATTCTTTTAGTTCATCTTGAGTGTTAGATAGATTATTTAAAGAGATCATGAACTTAGAGTCTAGACATTTTATTACTTCTTCTTTCTCTCTAAGTTCATCTTTTGAAGATGCTAGCTCTTTGTTTAGGTTTTTAGATTCTTCGCTTAAACTTTTGTTTTTCTTTTCAAGCTTTAAGGATATTTCATATAATTCTTCAAAAGCTTGTTGAAGGTCTTCTTCATTATATTCATTTTCTTCTTCTTTTGGATCAAATTGATTTTCATTAGTTTGAGAGTTTGAAACTCCAAAAGAAGGAAGAGTGAGGGGTCTAGAAGAATCTACAAAGTCTAGCTTAGTGAAGTCCATTTAAATGATTTTCAAGTAATCACAACTCTAGGGTTTTAACTCTAGGTTTTTACACCTAATCAAGAGTTCCAAACACTTGATCCTAAGGGATAGAGCACTTGGCTCTGATACCAATTGAAAGTCCTCGGGATCCTAACCCTAGAGGGGGGGGTGAATAGGGTGTGCTACAAGTAAGACCAATTTAAACCAATTTTAAATTCTTAACATAAACTAGTCACATGTGATGATTAACCATACAATATGCGGAAGCTCAAATAAACAATCACCACAATAGCAAGCACCACAACACAATATTTATAGTGGTTCGGCCTCAATGCCTACATCCACTACCGGCTTGTGAATCCAATCACCCCACCGGATTTCCACTATTTATGCTTTTAACTAGGCTAAGCAATAACCCTTACAAAATGCTTTTCAAAGGCTAAGCAATAACCCTACAAGATGCTTTTCAAAGGCTAAGCAATAACCTTACAAGATGCTTTTCAAAGGCTAAGCAATAACCTTTACAAAGTTGATTTCTCAAAGAATGTGTCTTTCCAAAAGATCACTCTAAGAGATTACAATTTAAGCTCATATGAAATTGCCTCTTGAATAGGCTAATATGAAAGTTTAATACAAATTACAAACATACACTTAAAACAAGCTAAAGTGTGTGCACAAGTGTATGAGTGTGTTTCTTCAATCAATCTTAACAAAGAAGCTCTTAAATGAATGCATGATGCATTTTAAAATCAAAGCTTATAAAATGATGATTGAAGAGAAAACTAATCACATGTGAAATTCAAACAACTTTAATAAATGAACTAAACAAGTTGTATGAATGTAAAAGTCTAAGAAAGCATGTGATTTAGTTAAGAGAGTTTGCAAACTAATCTAATTTACCAAGGAAGATATTGAGTTTGCAAAACAACTCTTTATAGGCTTGAAAACATGCATAAATGAAAATACCAAGGATTTGAACATGCATGAATTTCATTTGAATGGAAATCAAAATAACTTAGAAGATGTACCTTTTAAAAACTCATGAGTTTGATTTCCAAATAGCCCTCTAGCCTTTCCAACTTCTTCCCCTTTCTTTGGCTCCAAAATGCTCTCAAAAGTTCATAGTTCAAGCCTTGAAAAAGGTTGGAAATGAATGGACTTTATAGCCAAAAAGTTGCCAACGGCTAGTTCTCGGTCGACCGGCAAAGGGGTCTCGGTCGACCGAGAAGGCACAACGGTCAGATTTCTGACCGTTGGGGCTCCAGTTCAAAATTCTGCAGAAATGACCTGCAGTTGTCTCGGTCGACCTAGAGGCAGGTCTCGGTCGACCGAGAACACTGCCTGAAACAGCCCAGAAATATGACAAAAGAGAGAAACTTGAGGCTTTTAAGGGCAACTCTTTGGGGGGATTTTTGGGCTGGTAAACCAAGCTTGGTAACATGTTTTAAGGCATTCTAAGATGTTTAAAAACATGAAATACACAAAGCCTAAAAAGATTCAAAGATTTAAAACCAAAGGCAAGCTTGATTAGTAAAAACTCTTTTCAATTGAAATTGCATACAAAACTGATTCTAAAAGTGCTGAAAGTATGCAAACCTCAAACCTAAATACCTAACATGATTTTCCAAATGAAGTGCACAAGGAAATAGGTTTTCAAAAAGAGTTTGGGTTTCAAAACCAATGCATCCAACTTTAAAACCAAAACAAGCATAAAGCAAAGACTTTTCCAAATCTTAAAAGCTATGCAAGTATAAAACTAGATTTCAAGGTTTTCTAAAACAATGCTAGTGTGTGAATCCAAATGATGCTAAGTGCAAATGCATCCATCAAATTGCAAAAACAAAAGACCTAACAAGGAAGAGAACTTGTGCAACTCTTGCACAAAGGGGCTGGAATGGCTGTATGTAATATGGACGTCCAAGAGGAGTTTGTTCCTCCTTTTATAGCCCTCCATTCCTCCTCTTTTCCTATTTGAAATAGAAGTTTAACTCCTATTACAAAATAGTAAACTTCTCCCTTGCTAGTTGCCATAGAAGTCTCACTTCCACTACTTTTAGTATATTTCTCCTTTCTAACTAAAATAGAAGTCCTACTTCCATTAATAATTAGTAGCTTACCATTACCACTATTAGAAGTCTTACTTCAAATAGAAATAGTAACATTCCTTTTAGAGTTCAAGTAGAATTAGTATCTTTCTGATAACTTGGGCTAGCGTGGGGACCACTAGGGATTCCTTAGAAAGCTTGCTCCAACTGGGACACGCGACCCCACATCGCGACCCCACATCTCATGTGCAATCCGGGCCTACAGTTAATTGCAAATAACTCCACTATATAAATGCAATTGCACTCCAGTCTTAGGAATAAATTACAATGAAGACCCTAAACTTCCACATTACCATAAGTAGACCCCTCCATCTATATCCATGGATCAATTGGATCTGTCCACCAAAATTAGATCCATATCTTATTATCCTTGAGCCCCAATTAATTATAATGATCATATGGTACCGATCCAATTAACTCTTAATTGGAATGGGTGCGCACTTACCAATGATAAATCCATTAATTGGCACAAGGGGATATTAAAGATAGATTCCATCTTGACCATTGAATGTTCCCACAGCTCTACTACCACGTACCCAAATCACTGAGGTGTTGACCTACAATTGGCCTCACTCATTGGTGACTCAAAGCAAATGTATAGATAGAAACTTGAGTTCATTAATGTCTCAGGATTATGAGCCTATTGCTAGGGAATTATGAGAGCAGACCTTAAAGTAAAGACAGTGTATATAAAATTTTTCTCATGGTCCTTCAATACATCCAATGTACCAGCACCATGATCCAGAATCTTACATTCCGATGATCGAGACAAATCACACTATCTCATAGTGATCAAAGTGCTGCAACCTTGTCAAATGAGATGCCCAATCTCATCACTGGTTGTGAAGATATTTAAGTATAAGATTTGCAATACATGTCTCCTGTATGTGGATCTCATCCATACACATGTATTACATCTAATATATTTGTGGACTCCAGTTCATCTCATAAACCATTATGTCATACGTATTGGTTATGTGCAAGTATATAATTAAACACCATTCATCTCATTAAAGGAAAGCATGATTGTATTGATAAATAAAGAATTAAATCAATTTATTACATCATATACTTGGTATTGAGACCATCAAAACTAACAAGCAGATCAAAGACTAAACAAGAAACTCAAATTGGTGCTTTGACAACATATAAGAGGTTAATAAAAATTTAAAATAACTTCGTACTACAGTATGAAGAGATAATAACAAATGTGATAGATCTAAGTGCCTTGTTACAGAGCGATTGCATCATTGGCTCACCCTTTAAGCTCCTATTATTCTCCTTGGTTATGGAGAACACAACAATAGTTGCTTGGAGTAAATGGTTTCCAGATGACATAGTATTTATTAGTTTGATAAGAAAGTGGGTAAATTTTAACCTAGTTTGGAGACAATGTTTGGGATCAATGCAAAAAAAAATTAGCTCATTAATGATACAACAAGAAACAATAATTTAGTGACTTCACAATATATAAGAGGTTAATAAAAATCTAAAATAACTTAATACTATACTATGAAGTGACAGTTATAAATGTAAAGTTGTAATTCAAGTGTCATCTAAGGGCCCTCTTAGCCTCTCATCTCTCTCTCTCTCTCTCTCTCTCTCTCTCTCTTCCTTACTTTTCTCATGTAGAGAACTGTCATCTTAACAATTCTCACATTAATATGTTCAACAGTGACAAAACCCATCTGGGTTTTTTTCATTTCAAGAATATATTATGTACCATGCATGCCCCATTACTGATTTCTTCTCTCTCCTTTTCACCCTTTATTTATGTCAACTTGAATCAAGAATTTGCCCAAATGCTATAGGATATTGGAGCTGTAGTTATGTGTTTGGGTGTGTGCATGTCTTGAATATGATTTTATATAGATAGATGTTGATGTCATCTTGTTGATGTTTATAGATGTTTAGGATAACAAAGGAGCTACCAATACATGATGAAGACAATGAGCCCTTACTGTTGAACTTTCTTTTATTCTTCTCCTTCCCCACCAAGATGCACACTTTTGGAAAGGACTTGAGCCATACCTAACCCTCGATGATGGATTGAAAAGAATTTTTGTAAGACCCCAGATGAAGAAAATTAGAACAACTTAAACCACATTACCTAACAAAAGGATAATTTAAAAACAAGTGATTATCGGGTTACTTGTGCAAATGGCTGAGGAAACAAATTTTAGGAAAAACGAAGTTGTGGGATTTGAGGCAATCCAGGGCTGTAATCTTTTCTTCTCTGTTTGGAATGATGAATCTAGGGATAAAATCTTATTGGATGTGGCTTTCCAATCAATCACCTAATGTTAAGGGTCTATTGGTTACCATATTTATTTGTGTGGAGAGAAAATATGACATGGGCTGAATCAATGGGAAAATAGTGGTTCTTCAGACGATACCACTAAATTCATCTGTAGACCCTCTGATCTTGTTCCTCGAAAGATACTGCTACATCACTGGCCAATTTTAGAAGAGCCTTACACTGAGGAGTTCAGGAATCCAATATATTTCTACAAATGTTTAGGCCCACCCGAATGTTGTACATAACACTTGATGTTAACCTTTTTTTTCAGACTAAGTATCTATTTCAACACATTCGTGTTGTTTTAAATTAAGAACACTTTCGAAGTTTGAAGTTTGAGATATTGATTGTTTTTCATGTTCATGTAAGGTTCATAGTGGTGTCTATATATTAAAAAACACATTCCATAATTTACATGTGATCTATTCAAATGGGAGGATTCTTTGTATTAAGCAATTTCATTTCTGGTGAAGTTATCTGTGATTTGTTGTTTGAACTGAAATTAGATTGATGCACTAAGTGTTTCATTCAGAAAGATCTTAGGCTTAGATGATGACCGAGCGATAGATACTTCTTGAAAGGCTACATTTTAGTCTTGCAAGTTGCCAGATATTTCTAGGAATCAATTAGTTAGAACTCCATCTTTAGATTTCCATTTCTTGCTTGTTCTGTTGTCTTATAGATTTACAGTAGTTGACATTGATGGAGGTAATTCTACACTAGCAAACATGCCAATTTTAAACACTACTCAGTCTGATGTCTTTCTCACTGAAGTAAAAAAGCCCATGATTACCATCCCAATTAAACAGGTAAGAAATAGAAATACTTGCCACAAGTAGTGCCCAAATTGAAATGGCTCATATGATCAAGACCATAGAAAGAGAAATTTCTTATTTCTTTGGAGAACCCTGTGTTCAATCTTTTAAATGAGTAGGTTTTGAGCATTTCAGATACTCAATGTAATTGGGTACCATCTGTTGTGGCATTTTTGTGATGGTTGGAGGATAGGCTTACCCACAAAAACTGGGGCTGGGTCCAAAGCTTAGCCCCAATTGATGAGGTCCAGCCTGGAACCCAGGACAAAAAATTATAGCTAGGGTGTAAGATTTAAGGGTTTGTTCATTGCAGAGAGGTCATTGAGAGAGCAATAGCACTTAGAAAGAAGACACATGTACACAAGGAGATTGAAGACAACATCAATAATGCTAACACCGTGAACTATGACCCTTGTTTATTTCAGAGTCTTCTCCTTATTGTAGTCAACAAACTCTAATCCGACTTCTAAAATAAAGAACTATGACCTCAGGATTGCAAACCTAAAAAGTAAAAAAGAAAAAAAAAGGAAAAGAAAAAAAAACAAACAGACTGGGGAGGAGAGATCGTTTAATTTCAATTATCTCATTTAATGAAATTTATCTTACAAACATTTGAACAGATATGTCAGGACGAAAGAGGAGAGATCGTCCGCAGACGATGGACGAGCTGCTGCGCCAGGCCCAGGTCAGCATGCCATCTGGGGAGCCTAAACCGACGCCGGATGCTGCCCAGTCTAGTTCGATGGCCCCACCGAGTAGGCCATCGACGTCTCATCCGAGTCCATCCACCCCAGTGGACGCTTCGGCGTCGACTTCTTCAGCTCCACCGTCTCGGCTTGCATCGGCCGATACACAGACTGGTATAAGTTTATTTAATTAAAACATTTTAATTCTTGAAAATTATTTTATTTCAATTTAATTAGATTATCTCTAATTTGAACAGGTGCTACGAGCACGGGCCCATCTTCCAGCAGGGGGAGAGGCCCTGCTAGAGGGATCCGGACGTGGAATTCCGGTCATCCCATTGACGTGGAGTTTGATGAGACATACCATCCGGTGAGTCCGCATGCTCGCCAGCTCATCAGCCAGTTGGGACATATGGTCCGGGATCCATATGCATTCCCTTTTACTATACTTGATTGGGAGGCATTCCCGGCCGATACACTAGATCGTACCTGGCAGCAGGTCAAGGTAATAATTTAACATTTCTCCTCAGGATGTGTCAATTTAAACCATAACTTAATGAAAAATTATTTGTCCTTTTCAGGACAATTTGAGGGCATGTCCTGAGCTCTTCCGACCAGTTTGCATGTCGAAGTGACGGAAGATGTGGAAAGATCATAAAAATAAAGTTAAGATGCGGCACTGGAAGCCACATCAGGATGCGCCCGACATACTTGAGCAAGTTCCGATGGTCGTTCTTCCTGATCAGTGGACTCAGCTCGTCCGGTACTGGATGAGAGAGGGGGTTCAGGTGAGAAACTTCTAATTTTTTTATTTTAATTTTAACAATTTACTAGTGACTAACGTAACTAACAAAAATTCTGACTGATAAATATTGAAAACAGAGAGTGTCTGCTACGAATGCGTGGAACCGCGCAATGCAGGGTCCCGCACACAAGTTGGGGACTCGACACATCACCCAGGTCCGCCACAAGGTAAAAAGTTAGATCGTACATGTAATTTATGTTTTTGTCATTATGTATGATAGTATACTAATAATATAACTCTCCACCAAACAGTTGCGTTTCGAGGGTGTTCCGGTCGACAGGTTGTCCGTCTGGATGCGTTCTCGAGATCCTCGCCACCCAGAGGTTGCAGCTATCTTCGTAAGTTTTTATATTGAACCGTTTAAATTATCTTTCTATTATTATGTCTTGTTATGCATGATAATATACTAAATGAATCAACTACACAGGCCTAGTATCAGTCATGCCTGGAGGAGTTACCCGAGGAGGAGCGCAGTTTGCCATCGCGGAGGGATGAGATATTCCACTCCGTTGTTGGCCGGGACGGGCACGGATACACGCTCACGTATGGGACGGGCATTCCACGCTCGCACATCGCGCGATCGGAGTCATCCGGTGCTAGCTCCTCCCAGGGCATACGCCTCCGTACAGATGAGGAGGTTCAGGAGTTGTTGCAGTCCATGAAGGCAGCGATCAGAGAGGAGGTGACAAATGAGGTCAGGGCAGAGATGAGGGCCGAGTTGAGAGCGGAGATGGCAGAGCTTGAGGCTCGTTTATCACATAGTCGCGGCCCGCTCGCTTCAGACCCACCACCCACTACTCAGGTTAGTAAGAAAAAAAATTTGTATGTTTAAATTGTCAATTATGTCATTGATGCATCAATACTTATGTTTTTTTAATTGTTTTTAACTGTATAAGAAATAATTACAGGCACCAGACGCTGGCAGCGACCACAGGGCGAGACATGACTTCGGTGGAGAGGGCAGTCATGATTTAGCAGGCTTGACTGATCTTGACCAGGTAAAATTATTTTTTTAATTAAAGATTTCAACATATATAGAAATTTGTTAAATTGTGTTAGAAATTTATAGATTTTGAAACTTAAAAGTTAGACACTTAGGCTGAAACTTGATGGGCACGGGCCTGTAGTCATTCCTGACTTGCAAGAACTAACGGAACGAGAATCCGACTCCCGGATTGCTCGTAGAGTTGAAACGTAGATTTAACTTAGAAACTAACTTAAAACTTAGAAAACGAGCCTCTGAGCACCCAAAATGAGCAAACGGGCTCCGGTGCCCATTAAACTTGACGAGCACGAGCCCGTAGTCGTTCATGACTTGCAGGAACTGACGGAACATGATTCCGACTCCCGGATTACTCGTACAGTTGAAACGTAGGTTTATGTTAGAATTATAACTTAAAATTTAGAAAACGAGCCTCCGGGCACCCAAAACGAGTAAACGTGCTCCGTTGCCCATGAAACTTGACGGGCACGGGTCCGTAGTCCTTCATGACTTGCAGGAACTGACGGAACGAGATTCCGACTCTCGGATTACTCGTACAGTTGAACGTAAGTTTAAGTTAGAACGTTAACTTAAAACTTAGAAAACGAGCCTCCGAGCTCACAAAACGAGCAAACGAGTTTCGTTGCCCGTGAAACTTGATGGGTACGAGCCCGTAGTCATTCATGACTTGCAGAAACTGACGAAAAGTGATTCCAATTCCTGGATTGCTCGTACAGTTGAAACGTAGGTTTATGTTAGAACTATAACTTAAAATTTAGAAAACGACTCCGGGCGCCCAAAATGAACAAACGTGCTCCGTTGCCCGTGAAACTTGACGGGCATGGGCCTGTAGTCATTCATAACTTGCAGGAACTGACGGAACGAGATTCCGACTCCCGGATTGCTCGTACAGTTGAAGCGTATGTTTAAGTAAGAACGTTAACTTAAAACTTATAAAACGAGCCTCCGGGCTCTCAAAACGAGCAAACGGGTTCCATTGCTAGCGAAACTTGACAAGCACGAGCCCGTAGTCATTCATGACTTGCAGGAACTGACGGAACGTAATTCCGAATCTCGGATTGCTCGTACAGTTGAAATGTAGATGTAAGTTAGAACGTTAACTTAAAACTTATAAAACGAGCATCCGGGCGCCCAAAACGAGCAAACGGGCTCCGTTGCCCGTGAAACTTGACAGGCACGGGCCCGTAGTCATTCATGACTTGCAGGAACTGACAGAACGTGATTCCAACTCTCGGATTGCTCGTACAGTTGAAACGTAGGTTTATGTTAGAACTATAACTTAAAATTTTAAAAACGAGCCTCCGGGCGTCCAAAATGAGCAAACGTGCTTCGTTGCCCATGAAACTTGACAGGCACAGGTCCGTAGTCATTCATGACTTATAGGAACTGACGGAACGAGATTCCAACTCCCGGAATGCTCGTACAGTTGAAACGCAGGTTTAAGTTAGAACGTTAACTTAAAATTTAGAAGACGAGCCTCCAGGTCCCCAAAACGAGCAAGCGTGCTCCGTTGCCCGTGAAACTTGACGGGCACAGGCCCCTAGTCATTCATGACTTGCAGAAACTGACGGAACGAGATTCCGACTCCCGGATTGCTGAACAGGTAAAACGTAGGTTTAAAATTTAATTTTAATTCTTAATTTTTTTATATTTAGTATTAATTTTCAATTTTTTTAGTTAAGTATTAATATTTATTTTACTTTTTCTGTTCAGGTTTGAGAGCATCGAATTTACCACAGCACCCTGCACGGACAATTTTCTTTTTGTTTTCCGTAATTGTAATTGATATAATTTGTTGAAAGTTTTGTAATGTTTTGAATATTGTAATTAATATAAGTCTTTCTTTTATTATTTTTAATATGGTAGCATTTGTACTTTTAATTCATGGTAGTATTTTGTAATTTTAATTGATAATAGGAAAAGTCCTGGCACCCCGACTGGGGTGCCCCGGACGGACCCCGGGACTCCTGGGGTCCGTTGGATCCTAGGCGCCTCCCGGGATCCAATGGACCCCAGGAGTCCCGGGGTCCGTCCGGGGCACCCCAGTCGGGGTGCCTAGACGCGCTGTTGATAATATATCAGGTACAGGTATAAAAAGAAGGAAAAAACTAGAGAAAATACGGGACGATTTTTAAAAAATATATATATTCCCTTTAGCGGCCGCTAAAAGTAAAGCTTTCCACCATTAGCGACCGCCTAATACTTTAAAAAGATTTAAAAAAATAAAAAAAATAGTGTATTAGCGACCGCTATATCATGTATTAGCGACCGCTCTGGCAGCTGCAAATGCTCCCAAAAAAAATTTTAAACTTTTAGCGACCGCCACCTTGCCGTCGCAAAAAACATTAGCGACCACCACTTTTAGCGACAAAGTATCTGCGTCCATCTCTTGGCTGTCGCTAAAGAGTATTAGCGACCACTAGACCACTTTTAGCGACAGCTTTTGGCGGTCGCTAAAAGTGGTTTTTCTAATATTAGTAGGTTAAATCTTTATAGATCTTAAGAAATATGTAAAAGTAATCAATAGATATGATTTGATGCACTTTTGTGAGCCCCTACATGATCTGAACCGCTCAATATTCTCGTAGAGATGGTAAACATCTCAAAATGTGAAGTTGCATATCTCACATCTTCACAGATTTTTAAGAAAACATCTAAATCCCACTTCATGAATATATGCCCTTGTGTGCTCTGAATTCTCGATCCAAGCTGCTCAGTATACTTATAAATATGATGATCATTTACATTATTTGACATCCACTATTTCCTCTGTAAGAAGTTTTTGGTCACGGAGCCCCTTAAATTGTGTAAAAAAAACTATTATAGATCATTCGTGCTCATTTACTTTCCATCCCCAATATCAATTATCCATGTGAAAATGGTGCATCCTAACAAACATAGTAATATGTTTCTTACGTATAAATCTTACAAATACAAATTTATATATATAAATTTTAAAAATGCAAATATCATTTTCTCATCCCATGTGTAAAGTTAAACTACCTTAAACTTGAAGATTAATTTCCTTACATATTTTCAAAACTCCTTTTGCAAAATTGTAATATTGACACATGTAAAAGCAAAATGCAAATGCGGAAAACTGAAAGCGAGAAACTTAAGTAGTTGTTAAAGAGAATGAGTATCTACCATCCAAACAAAAGAAAATATGCGAATAACAAAAGGAAAAATGAATGAGTGGAGAATTGAGTCATCTACACATGCTCCTACTAAAACGCTAACAGAGGAATTTGACAAAACAAGGGTAGCTATAGAGAGGACAATGAAAGCCATCATTTCCATGGCCCACTAAGAGGAAATATGACTTGGAGTTGCAACTCCTTCACACTTTCTCCTGTTAAAACAAAAAGATATACTATTAGGGCCCTGCCAAAAGGGTTTGTAAGTCATCCAATTTTTTAATACAATGTTGAGTCCACAATACCTCTTAGTAAATGGACTCCGCATGGAAAAGATACTTAAAAACTATCACGGATTGGTTTTATAGGATATAAGATCCTTCTTAACCATCTATTTAAAAGGTTCCAATAGATGGGTTTGAGCTTCTCAACTCATCTACCGTGTGGTCCATCAAATCAGAGAGTGTGGATCACTGATTGTGGGTCTCAAGAAAGTGATGGTCATGAGCCTAGTGCTTTTCAAATGTAGAATCACTTTTTCTACTTAATCCACAGCACTATCACAAAAGTACAATTGGCATATTAGTTGCTTTTGGCCACATGCATCTCCTCCAATATCACCAACCAAAGCTTTCCCTCTTAACATATCCGAGTCGCCGCATCCATTAAACACAACTTGCTCCATTAATGTCCGTTTGTCACATGAGGTGGCTAAAAGCTAAAGAATCCTAAAACAAGAAAATAAGGAGGCTAAGAAAAAATAATGAAAATAATAATAATAATAATAATGAAATCTAAAAGAGAAATTGTAAAAGTTAATACAAAAATTATTGAAATAATAATTTCATGCACATGTGGTAAGTGTTTTAAATACTCCGAATTGGGGCGATTCGACTCATTAAAGGATTTGAGTTCTATTTTATCCTTTTTGAAGGATGAGATGAGTTGGTCTTGGTGGTATAGGAGCAGACGAGGGTGGAGGAAAGGGGGAGGAAATTAAAGAAATTGAAGATGGATTTTGGGGTAGAGGTGAGGCTGAGACGATCGAGTCAAGAAGATGAAAAAGAAGAAAGAGATTGGTGGGTATGGAAGAGATAGGTGGACAAACAAATTTAGAGTTAAGAGCTCAATGGGGTAGTGTCATGTGTCTTCTAGGATATATGGAAGAAGAGAGAGACTTAAGATTTTGGGGTTTTGACTTTTGATTTTGATTCGGGTGGTGTGAAACATTCAAGATATAAATTTGAAGCCGTGCATGGGAGGTTGCTGAGATTTGCTTGAGGTTTGATAATGATGGAGATTTGGAAGGTATGAGAGAGAGGGGACTTGGAAGAAGAAGAAGAAGAAAATATACCTGGGATGGGAGCCGGTCAAATTCGACTCGACCTAACTCGATCATGGCTGAGTCCGAGTCAACTCAAACCAGTTTTAAAAACCTACATGTGGTTGCATGTTTGGCGAATCGAATTGGGTCGCACTAATTTGTAGTGCATTGGTTACTAGCTAGTTGAAGATTTGAGCTGTTGAATTATTGGACACCAACTATAATGTCGCATAAATGTAAGTTAATCCAAAAATTAATATACTTAAATAGTGAAATTCATAGGATAATTAAGGTTGTTACTAGTATCTAATCAAGAAAAAAAAAAAAAAAAAAAAAACATGACATGAAAGTTTTGTTAAAAAAAGAAACGAAGAGGCATCATTTTGCTACTTAGATTCGATGAACAAGTTATGCTAAATAGTCAGGAGAATGAGATCTGATTTCCTTGTGTAAGTGCCTAAAAATTACGGACTTAGTTAATGGAGGATTAAGCTCCTGATGCAAGGTTTTGAGGGAGGTAAGGGGAATGGATCGAGCCTCCAATGACCTGAAAGGAAAAGAACAACGGTCAGAGACCCTGGCTGTGGGTAGCCGAAGGCCCTCCGACGGTTAAGTTAGTGCAGGGACTGAGAGAATGGAGAGAAAGAGTTCTGGGAGGGAGAGATTATGCGTGTGCGTACCTTTCATGGTTTCTCTCATGCAATATATAGGTGTGAGAAGTCATCATTGGACTGTCCTCTTGAGGGGACGGGAGTCCCATCTGAACATACTCTCTCCTCCTGAGTGGGGGTAGGTAAAAAGGGGATGTCCCATCGGACCAGCCCTCCCTGTCTATGGATATGACTGTGGATATGGCGTGCCCCTTGCGTAGGTCCGGAGCCCACTCTGTTGTCAGACCGCCGATCCTGTCTGGCAGTGCATTAATGGCGGCATTTATGATCGAATGAAAGGGGCCCGAGCTCGGTCGAGGCTGAGGCCGAAGCTGGGACTCGTGACGTACCCACCGGGGTCCGCTCCATAACTAACCGAGACGGCGATGCAGCCGAACTTGCTGGCACCGAGATCACGGGTTACCGAGACCAGGTGGTGGCCCCACCTAATTCCATGATCACGGAATGACCCCACACAATTGCCCCCTAGCTCCCTGAGCTCGGGCTCTCTCCGAGGTCGGGAGCTAAGACTTGGATGTGACGGGGCTGTCTTTTCGTTTCCCGCCTTAGGGATACCCTCATTATGGCGCCTCTTCACCTGCCCTGGGCAATAACTAGGGCGTCATGATTGTCCTGCCACAACGGATACGGAGAGCGCCGTTTCGCATACCCGAGGCGATAAATGTCGTACCAGAGGCATGGCGGAATACTTATCGCCTCTGCCACGTGGAGCCTTCTGTCTGGTAGGACACCGAAGTCGAAGCGACGCGACGTGCGATAATCAAGAGGGGGCGCTCCTTTATAAAAAGGGCTCGCTCCTCTTTCTTTCTCTTTTACCTTTGCTGTTAGTTTGAAGGAGGCACCGCTGCAACTTTGTTCAACCCAGGAGACCACCGAACTCGGAGACTCTTCGCCCCCTGCTTCCCGTTCCTTGCCAACCCGTCTTCTGCGGTTTTCTTCGCTTTCTCTGTGAGTTCTGCTTTTTGCCCTCATCTCCTCTTTGTATCTCTCTTTCCTCTGCGATTTCTGAGACTCTTAATCCCTTAGGCCTTCCCAGCTTTTGTTCCCTTTCATCCGTTTCCTCCTTCTCCTCTGTTTCAAGAAAATGGGGATATTCAGCCACTGGCTAGAGGGCCCTGCAGCCCTAGAGGCTTTTAGGGAAAACTTTAGGGTCCCAGAGGATGTCCTGGTGAAACCCTGTGCGTTCCAGGGCTCCGTCGAGGGTTTCGTCACCTATAAGGAATGGATGCCCTTCCCTTTGCTGGCTGTGTGCGAAGGGGGGGTAAGATTCCCCATCCACCCACTCCTCCGGTCCTGTCTCCACGCGTGGAATCTCTGCCCCTTCCAGTTAATGCCGAATGGCTTCAAAATAATAATGGGCGTAGCCGAGCTGAACCGGATCTTGGACATCGGCCTCGGCGTGCACGATATAGAAGATGTGTACGACATCTGCAAGGCCGCGGGGGCCGAGGACGCTTACTACCTTCGGGTCAAGGCCAGGCGCCGTCCCTTGGTGAATGCCCTGGAGGACTCCACCAAATACGCCGGGGATGACCGCTTTTTGGTCTCGGGGAACTGGGAGTTCTGTGGGGCCGAGACCGAGGTGGACCGGAGGATCCAGGTCCCTCGAAAACCTGGGACACCCCCTAGTAAATGCCCAATCCTTCTAGGTTAAAGCTTATCTGTCCTTTGCCTGTTATTAAGCCGAACTGATGTCCTTGCCCATTTTTCCGTGTAGGCATTCAGAAGAGGAGGAGAGAGGCCGGTTTCGACAAGTGGAAACGCAACGACGCGTGGCTAGAGAAGATTGAGCGCTATCACGGTCATCACGACCGAGCCGCTTTTTCCTTGCTGGGGTATAAACCTCGGTATCAGTCTTACACCAGGAAGACCGCCGAGATCCCTCTTGTTCCACCGGGGGAAGTCGGACCCGAGCCTGCCGAGACAAACGGTCAAGCCACGGATCCTCGGGACCCGATAGTCATCGGCGACAGTCCTCCCCGAGACCGAGGAGAAGCAGAAGAAGAAGAAATGGAGAGGCCGCGCCCAACCTTGAAGAACCTGGGGGCCCTGATTTTTGGTGGCAAAGCCCCCGATGCCCCCAAGAGTGTCCCTGGCGGGGTAGGCGCCGCCCAGGGGTCCGCCTCCGCCGCCTCCTCTAGCTTGCCGGGTGCAGCAGGCGCTCCCTCTGCCAAGCCTTCGAAGGGGAAGTCGGGGGAGTCTTCCGGGGCCGCTCGGCAGGCGAGGGAACCTCGTCCGCTCCAAGAAAGCAGGCCGCGGGTGGTGGAACCCGGGAAGGCGACTCCGCCTCCTCTGCCACAGAAGGAAGCCCGGCCTCGGTCCGTGGCGGCCGGAAAGGAGGGCGAGAGGCCCCCTCCCGAGAAGAGGCCCCGTCTGGCAGGCGCAGAGGGGAGGCCCCACTCGGCAGAACCGCAACCCGAGCGCTCCACGCCGGCTCCTTGGAGGCCCAACTTCGACCTCAACCCCAACGAGCCGATGACGGTGGGGGTGCAGCTGGGGACGAGTTGGGAGTCGGTCATGGCTCTCGCCCGGGGATGCGCCCTCCCCCAGGATATGGAGAGGCACAGGAAAGTCCGGTCTCCGAACTTAATCCATCATACTTTGAGGGCGTCGCTCGAGGTAGCTTTTCTCCCGCATTCCTAAAATTTTCACTTCTTAGCCACCCGATCCAACCTACTCACCGTTTCTATTCCTTTCGCAGAACGCGCAGAGGCTCCAAGTACTGATGGAGAGGGAGGCGGAAAGAGCTGCCCAGATTGATGGGCTAGAGAAGGAGAAGAGGAAGCTGGGGAGTGCGCTGGAGGTCAGCGCAGCCGAACTCAAGAAGGCGGAGGAGAAAATCGCCCAGCACGTAACGGATCAGCAAGCAGCGAAGGCTGAAATCATCAAGTTGCGGGGCGAGAACAAGAACCTGAGGGGCGCCGCGGACGAGAAGGCGAGAAAGGCGTCCAGGCTGGAGGCTGAGCTCGTGGAGAGGGGGGCCGAGCTCGCGAAGAAAGATGCCGAGGTTGCCGAGAAGCAAGGCGAGCTGGCCAAGAAAGAGGCTGAGCTTGAGGCCTCCAAGAAGGAGAGATCCGAGGCCGAATCCATCCTGCGAGATCAGGCTACAAAGGCTTACCAGGACGGGGTGGATTGGGCCTCGGAGGATTACGCGTCTCAGATCATAAATCTGAGCTCAGTGCTGTACGAGATGGGGTGCAAGGCGGCCCTGCTCAAATATGGGGTCTCTGAGGACCATCCCATCTTCTCGGATCTTCCTCAGTTCCGGCCTGCAGCAGTGGGTTCAGAGCCAGAGCCAGGCTCCAACCCTTCCGAGGCTCCGGCCGATGCCCCCATCGCTCCTCCTCCGCCCCCGACCTCTGCCGAAGTCCAAGGCACTCCTGTTCCTCCTCTGACCCCGGTTGAAGCTAAAGGCGCTCCTCTTCTTTCTCCGACTCCTGCCGTCGTCCCGGTGGCCGAGACTCTTGCTGCAGCTCCTACATCTGCTTGTGATCCCCCCATTTCCTCTGCACCTCCGGAGTCGGAGACCCATAAGGAGGTGTCCAAGGAGTAGACTTTTTTTGGAATTTTCCCTATTCTGTAATAATTTTTTTTTTTTTTTTTTTTTTTTTTTAAGTGTACAGAGATCATGTAATCGTACTTCCTGATTAATGAAAAGAAATTCTTTTTCCATCTTGCCGTTTCTCTTCTTTGCTTCTTCTTTTGCAATGGTCTGTGGATGCTCTAATGTGAGGTGATGTCCAAAGTGGATGAGGTCGGCAGGAGGGGCCTGCCTCGGGCGGACCTTTTCCAGTTTCGGAAGACTAGGTTGTCCCTTTCCTACTTTTAAATTTTAGCGAGTAAGGAGTCATGCTGTCGTTTGACCGAAGGTTAGGCCTTAATGGCACATCTTTGAGGGGGAGGTCCCCGGGGTAAAACGGTGGCGAGCCCCCGACTTACCTGCCGGGGTTCAGCTGAGGCCCTAGGGTAGGCCGAGTTCCGCGACTTAGGATCATTAGCTTTACAGACGCAGCAGAGGTCGCCTCTTGGTCGGTTGGCCCTGCAACCGAACTCAAGGAGGATGGCGCGAGGGCCGGATCCTTGCGGAGTTGGTCCTACGACCGAACTCAAAGAGGATGGCGCGAGGGCCGGATCCTTGCGGAGTTGGTCCTACGACCGAACTCAAAGAGGATGGCGCGAGGGCCGGATCCTTGCGGAGTTGGTCCTACGACCGAACTCAAAGAGGATGGCGCGAGGGCCGGATCCTTGCGGAGTTCGAAGAAATACAAGGCAAATCTGTGTCAAAAGGTTCTTCTTTATTGATCAAACACCTCGAATACAGCTAGAAATAAAATTTCTTTAGGTGGGCAGCATTCCATGGCCGGGGCAATTCCTTGCCGTCCATCCCTTCAAGTCTGTATGCCGACCTGCCCGAGATGGAGACTACTTTGTAGGGGCCGAGCCAATTTGGTGCTAGCTTGCCATCATTGGGATCTCTATCCGCGGGGAGCGCTTTTTTCAAGACCAGTTCTCCAACCGAGAACCTCCTCTCTTTGACCTTTTGATTATACCCTCGGGAAAGCTGCTGCTGATAGGCGGCCAGACGTACGGATGCTGCTTCCCTTCGTTCCTCGGCGAGGTCAAGTTCTCTGGCGAGGTTCATCTCGTTCTGCCCTTGATCGAAGAGATTTGTTCTTAAGGTCGGGAGGCCGACTTCAAGGGGAATGACTGCTTCCATCCCATAGGCTAACGAAAAAGGGGTGGCCGAAGTGGATCGCCTCGGCGTGGTTCTGTATGCCCAGAGGACACTTGGTAATTCCTCTGTCCATCTCCCTTTAGCTTTATCAAGCCTTTTCTTCAGCCCCTCCAGGACTACTTTGTTCGAGATCTCTGCTTGCCCATTGCTCTGCGGATAGGCCGGAGTCGCATAGAGGTTTCTGATGCCGAGCTCTTGACAAAAGCTTTTGAAGAATTTTGAATCGAATTGGGTTCCGTTGTCCGAGACCAGAGCTCTGGGAATCCCAAACCGTGTGACGATGTTTTTCCACACAAAATTCTTTGTGTCAAGTTCGGTGATGGAGGATAAGGCCTCTGCCTCAATCCATTTTGTGAAGTAATCGGTGCCCACCATTAACCATCTTTTGTTTCCCGGAGTTCGGTGGAGAGGTCCGACGATGTCCAGCCCCCACTGAGCAAAGGGCCATGGGCTGGAGATCGGGCTCAGGTCCTGAGCTGGCTGGTGGAGGGAATGGGAAAACTTTTGGCATTTCTCGCATTTCCTGGCGTAGATCTGGGCATCCTTCTGCATGTAGGGCCACCAGTAGCCCTGGCTAATAGCTCTGTAGGCCAGCGATCTTCCCCCGATGTGGCTTCCACAGATCCCCTCGTGGATCTCAAATAGAAAATCCTCTACCTTGCTAGGATGAACGCATTGGAGATATGGTCCGGAGTAGGATTTTCTGTAGAGCTTCTTATCTGGAGATAGCCAAAAGTGAGCTGCCTTCATCCTAACTTTGTGGGCTTCGTTCCTGTCTTCGGGGAGCTTGTCCTTTCTCAGGAACGTCATGATTGGGTCCATCCAGCTCGGACCGAGGTCAGTGCACAGAACTGGCCGAACTGGGAGGAGTTCTATGCTCGGCTTCTCCAACGTCCCCACATCAACTGTCCTTCTTTTCCCAGCCTCTACAGCTGAGGCCAAGCTTGCCAGGGCGTCTGCATGGCGATTGGACTCCCTACCGACTTGCCTGACTTCAACTTTTTCAAACTGGGAGATGAGCTGCCTGGTATGGGCTAGATAGGCCACCATTCTTTCGTCTCTGGCTTGGTAGTCCCCGCTCAGCTGGCTCGTCACCAACTGGGAGTCGCTGAAGACCACCACCCGTCGTGCCCCCAGTACTCTCGCACTGCCGAGACCAGCGATAAGTGCTTCATATTCTGCTTCATTGTTTGATGCTTTGAAGTTGAGGGTTAGTGCTTGTTCTATGACTAGTCCTTCCGGGGATTGAAGGACGACCCCAGCGCCTGCTTTTTTAGAAGTTGATGATCCGTCAACGAAAACTTTCCAGGCCGATCCAAGGAATTCTGTCCAAGGCAGGTCTTCCCTGGTCTCGGTGCTATCCTCCTCATTGCCCTTGGATTCCCCCAGTTCGGTATCGAGCGAGGTCGGTGCCGAACTAGGAGAGGTGAATTCGACGATAAAGTCGGCCAGGACTTGTGCCTTGATTGCCGTTCTGGGCTGATACTGGATGTCGAACTGACCCAACTCCACAGCCCATTTGGAAATTCTGCCAGAGAAGTCCGCCTTCCTGAAAAGCGACCTGAGCGGGTACTCGGTGACGACTACTACTGTGTGTGTCTGGAAGTAGTGGGAGAGCTTGCGGGAGGCGCTGACCAGGGCCAATGCTAGTTTCTCGAGTGGCAGGTACCTGGTTTCGGCGTCGAGCAGGGTCTTGCTGGTGTAATAGATGGGGTACTGTTGCCCGTCGCCTTCGCGAACCAGGACCGAGCTCACCGCGTGGTCCGAGACTGCAAGATAAAGATAAAGAAAATCGTCTTGCGACGGAGTGGACAATAGTGGTGGTGAGGAAAGGTACCTTTTGAGCGTCTCAAGTGCCAATTCGCATTCTGGAGTCCATTGGAACTTGGAACTCTTCTTCAGGAGCCGAAAGAATGGGCGGCACTTGTCCGACGCGCGACTGATGAAGCGGTTAAGTGCGGCAGCCATCCCTGTTAGTCTCTGGACCTGCTTGGCCGAGGTGGGGCTCTGGATAGCCCGTATGGCGGCGATCTGCTCCGGGTTGGCCTCGATCCCCCTCCGAGTAACCAGACTTCCCAGGAATTTGCCGGAGCCGACACCAAATGCACACTTCGAGGCATTGAGTTTGAGCTGGAACTCCCGGAGGATGGCAAACGTTTGACGTAGGTCTGACAGGTGGCTCTGCGACTCCCTGGATTTGACTACCATGTCGTCAATATAGACCTCCATCGTCTTTCCGAGCTGATCTCGGAACATCCTGGTGACCAGCCTCTGATATGTTGCTCCGGCGTTCTTCAGCCCGAAGGGCATCACCTTGTAACAATAGGTGCCCCGAGGTGCGATAAACGCAGTTTTTTCCTCATCAGATCTGTGCAGGGGGATCTGATGGTAACCTCGGTAGGCGTCCAAGAAGCTCATTCTGTCATGCCCTGAGGTGGCGTCGATCATCTGGTCGATCTTTGGGAGCGGGAAGCTATCTTTGGGACAGGCTTTGTTGAGGTCGGTGAAGTCTACACAGACCCTCCACTTGCCGCTCTTCTTCTTTACAACCACTGTGTTGGCTAACCACTGGGGATAGTGCACCTCGCGGATTGCCCCAGCTTCGAGGAGCTTCTCCACCTCCTCTATAATCGCCTCTGTCTGTGGGATCCCCGTTCTGCGAGCCTTCTGCACTACGGGCTTGTGTCCGGGGTCCACATTTAGCTTGTGACATATGACCTCGGGGTCGATCCCGGGCATCTCGTAAGGAGTCCACGCGAAGATATCTTTATTCAGGAGCAGGAAATCCAGCAATTCGGCCTTTTCAGCGTCAGGGAGCTGGCTACCCAGCAGGAAGTAGCGCTCCGGATCTTCAGGATTGATCCTGACCTCGGTGAGATCTTCTATGCTTTTCTGCCCTGCAGTCCGCCCGACATCCTCGATCTCGGCCTCGAGCTCGGCCATGTGCACCCGTCTCGGTTCCTCTACTCCCGTTGCTACGATCACGAGACATTCTCGGGCCATCTGTTGGTTTCCGCACACAGTCACTATTTCGACCGTTCCTTCAGGCTTCTCCAATGGAAACTTGAGTTTTTGATGAAGGGTGGATGGTACTGCCTCCATGGCGTGCAGCCAACTTCGTCCCAATATCACATTGTAGGGGGACGGCGCGTCTATCACCATAAAGTCTGCTACCTTTGCCGCGCCTCCGATCCGGACTTCAAGTGAGATCCTGCCCTTGGGGTACACTGGCTGGGCACTAAACCCTATCAAGGGGACGTGGGCCTCCCGCAGGGCGGATTCGGGCAGGCCGAGCTGTTTGAAACAGCTATAGTATACAATCTCGGTGGAGCTCCCTGGGTCCACAAGGACGCGCTTGGTAGTGTAATTGTTCAGCCGCAGGGTGAGGATGAGGGCGTCATTGTGGGGGAGCTCGACTTCCTTCAGATCCTCATCCGAGAACCAAATCTTGGGCTTTTCTCTCTTACGCCTCTTCGAGGCGCTTTCCCACTCTGCCGACATCACCTGCTTGCCATGGGCAGCTCTCCTGGCGTCTGACCGAGCCTGGGCGCTTCCCCTGCCTGGGGCGGGTGCTAGGTGGATGACATTGATGGTACCCGCCGGCTCATCGCTCTCATGGTCATCACTGGGTCGAGTGCGCTGCTGTCCTCGGTGGACCCTTTCCTCCTGTTTGATATACTCCTGGAGGTGTCCGTCATGGACGAGCTTTTCGAGATGGGACTTCAACGCAAAGCAGTCTTCGGTCATGTGCCTGTGCTGCTTGTGATAGGAGCAGCGCTTCTTCTGATCTCGGATGGATGGGTCGCCTGTCATTGGCCGAGGCCACTGGAAGTATGGCTCTGCCTTGATTTTGTTCAGGAGTCTATAAATAGGCTCCTTAAACACAACACTGATAGCCCTGTAAGGATCGTTAGCAGGCTTGGCGGACTGTGACCTCGGCTTCTTGCTGCTGTCCGAGGCGATTGAGAAGGAGCGGGCGGGCTTCCTTTTATCCGACCTCGGTCGGGGGAATGTTTCTTCCTTGGTGGAGGCCTGGTGTTTCTTCGGGAATCCGAACCGCTCTGTACCATGGGCCTCGTCTTCTTCCTGCTCAATGTACTGTTTTACCCTTGCCATTAGTGCTTTCATCGTGGCCACGGGGTTTCGGACTAGATCTCTGCGGAGTTCATTTCCTGGGAGTAACCCCTCCCTGAAGCACATGATGGCGACTTCGTCATTGGCGTCGGTGATCTGGCTGTATATCGTCCAGAACCTTCTGGCGAAGGCAGTGATACCCTCGCCGTCTTTCATCCGGATCGCCATGAGATTGCTACCTGTCTTCGGGATGACGCGGTGCGCTTGAAACTTTTCAAGGAAAGAGCTCCGGAGCTGCCGCCAGCTTGAGACCGACCCGGGAGGGAGTGCGCAGAACCACCGGAGAGGGAGGTCTCCCAGACTGGATGAGAAAACCCTGCAGTTCAGAAGACCGACGTCCCCCCAGACCGACATCCGCTGAGTGAAGTGCCGCAGATGCGCCTCTGGGTCTGAGGCCCCGTCGTAAAGTACGAACCTTGGGACGTTAAATCTCTCGGGGAGAGAGAAATTCTTAATTTCCTGCGAAAAGGGGGACATGCCCTGATCGTCCTCGTCATGTTCATCAGTCTGGTCTCGGGCAATCCCGATTTCGGCCAAGCGGGCCTGGACCTCCTGCTTGACGTAGTAGTCTAGCAACTCCTTGAGGCCTGTCTGGTCGCCGAGTCTCGGGGATTCTGGCTCGTGCTGCGATCCCCCGAGTCCATCAGGCAGATGGCTGCTACTCGAGCCCTCCTCTTCGCAGTGATATCTCCTTCTGCTGTTGAGGGCCTGCCTCAGTTCTTGGTGGTCCGGACGGGTCCGCGGTCGCCGGGGAGGTGGACCGCGAGACCTCCTCTCATTCATTTCGAGTCGTTCCTCGAGACGACGGATCACCTCGTCTTTGTGTTGGAGGGCTTGGTTCCGGGCATCCAGCTCTTTAAGCAGGGGATTGTTATCTCGGTCCCCATGGGTTTGGTGAAAAGACTGGCCGTCATCATGGACGTGCTGGTGGGAATGACGGGATCCTGTCCTGACGGGAGTCTTGCCCTGCCGTCGAAGATCCGCTGGGGAGGCGTTCCGCTGCGGACCGCCGTGTGACCGCTCGCCAGTGTGGTGAGGAGCATCACGACGGCTATCCTGGCGGAGGCGCGTGGCTATGGGCCGAGATGAAGAGGCCGATTGGACGACGCCCTCCACGCATGCGGCACTCGGCTTTCCCCCTGACCTCCCCTGGCGAGGGTCCTGCGGCTCCTCCTGTCTGATGGGAGGAACCGCTGGCGGTCCCGGGGGGGGAAGGAGAGCACCACGAAGGTCAGGGGGTGGTTCCGGAACAACCGACTGGGCTGGTTGCGACGGCAAGAATGGTGGGAATGCAGGTTCCTCCCGTAGCGGGAAGGACGATGCTTGTTTAGACGTCGACGGTCCTCCGCCACCGTTTCTGGTTTTTGGAGGCATGGCTTCTGCAGAGGCTTTGGCACAGATCCTATTCCCACAGACGGCGCCAACTGTAAGTGCCTAAAAATTACGGACTTAGTTAATGGAGGATTAAGCTCCTGATGCAAGGTTTTGAGGGAGGTAAGGGGAATGGATCGAGCCTCCAATGACCTGAAAGGAAAAGAACAACGGTCAGAGACCCTGGCTGTGGGTAGCCGAAGGCCCTCCGACGGTTAAGTTAGTGCAGGGACTGAGAGAATGGAGAGAAAGAGTTCTGGGAGGGAGAGATTATGCGTGTGCGTACCTTTCATGGTTTCTCTCATGCAATATATAGGTGTGAGAAGTCATCATTGGACTGTCCTCTTGAGGGGACGGGAGTCCCATCTGAACATACTCTCTCCTCCTGAGTGGGGGTAGGTAAAAAGGGGATGTCCCATCGGACCAGCCCTCCCTGTCTATGGATATGACTGTGGATATGGCGTGCCCCTTGCGTAGGTCCGGAGCCCACTCTGTTGTCAGACCGCCGATCCTGTCTGGCAGTGCTTTAATGGCGGCATTTATGATCGAATGAAAGGGGCCCGAGCTCGGTCGAGGCTGAGGCCGAAGCTGGGACTCGTGACGTACCCACCGGGGTCCGCTCCATAACTAACCGAGACGGCGATGCAGCCGAACTTGCTGGCACCGAGATCACGGGTTACCGAGACCAGGTGGTGGCCCCACCTAATTCCATGATCACGGAATGACCCCACACACCTTGCAAAATGACGGGACTTTTGCGATGAATCATGGGAAGAGAACATCGAACTATCTAATTTTTTATTTGATTAACTATACTCAATTTTTCAAAATTGGAGCTTTTTATTGAAAATGATGAATCAAGGCGCAACTAGAATGTTGCCCAATGAACATGGTTTTGATCCATCTTTCTCATGAATGTAGTGATTTCAAATGGACAGTTCTGAGTGTTTATACCATTTGATCATGGATGATACGTCATTAATTATACCACAGATTATAGTTCATATAGTTCTTGTACAAGTGATCGATTATTGCTGTAGACCAGAAGTATTATAGACTATTTAGTGCATGCTCATCAATTGGGACATGATTCATGTTATTTATGTTTCTCAATTGTTATAATACCGGACAGTTTCCATTACAAATCTACGGAGAGCTGTTACGTTTAAAAACTACCAAAACATATCTGTTTCTTCTTCTTCTTCTTCTTCTTCTTCTTCTTCTTCTTCTTCTTCTTCTTCTTCTTCTTTTTCTTGGCTATTGTGAAATTGAGAAGATGGGCTTTGCAAGGAAAGTGGGGTTTTCGTCTCCGGCCATCACCACAACAATCTTTGGCTCCAGGTCTGCTACAACTTTGTTGGCCATCGGTGGAAATTGCCCCGCGCCATGCGATGCATTGCTACGAAGTTTGTAATACGAGCACGCAAGGACAGTCAATGCAAAGGCAACAAGGATCAACATCAAGGCAAGGCCGCCGAAGAGGTATGGAATCGGAGAATTCCACTGGAATCCGGCGGCATTCGAGGTACTCACAGGCCTCATCTCTCTCTCCCTCTCTATCTCTCTCTTTCTCTCAGTTTGATAGGTTGAGGTTGATGGGCGTGCATATTTATAAGATCATAGCTAGAACTATTTAAAAGCCTTTGATGGAGGAAAGCAAGCCTTTCTGCAAAGGGGAGAGATGCGGAGGATATTCGCAGGAACAGAAACAGATATCAGATGTACTCACAAGTTTTGAGTAGTACATTAAATACCATCAAGGCTCTCGTGTAAAGATCTAGACCATTTATCTGGTAGACCCTATCATTAGGTCTGCCACCCAAGTAAGAGGAAAAGAAGGATGGCTAAGGAGAAAAAATATAGTGCCCACATTCAATGTATACATTAAAGAAAATGGTCAGCCAATGAGTTTATAGGCCTGTTGTTTGCTTTTCTTTGATTTGTGGAGCCAAAGGAGCCAAACATGAATGCACAGTTAGGTATTCATTTCCACTTTACCACAAAAAGCGTGACAACTACAAGTTTGGTGAGTGTTGGACAATCTCAATCGTCCGTCTATGGACCATGTCATCCGTCACCCCAAGTTAAAATCCTTAGAACATGGGGATCAAAATCCATGTCACACGTCTGGTGTGTGAAGCTTTTGCAGGGAAGACGCTGGACATGTGCTAGCTCATGCATTGCACAAAGGAAACAAGGATCGCTGTAGTAGTGCTACTGGTTCTCACTACAAAAAAAAGGACTTTTAGTCTCGCTTTTAAAATGAGCTTTTGTGTCGCTTTTACAATAAAGTGACACAGTATGGTCTGATGTGTCACTTTAGAGGAGGAGGTTTATTGTGTCACTTTTCAATAACGCCACACACAAAACAAATCGTTTTATTCTTAAAGTGACACTAATAATCCAAACTAAATTTTATTCTCTCTCTCCTTTGTGTATATATAAATTCATTCCACCTTCTCTTTCTTCGCTTTCTGCAAAAACCCACAAAGCAGAAGAGGAAGAGAACAACAAGAACTGCAAAAACCTAAAAACAGAAGCCTCTTTTTTCAATCTTCTTCCTCCTCTCATGGAGCCAATACCGGATTCTCAGCAGTCCGCGGAAGCACCGGAATCAGAGGACCCGCCCAAGAACGAGGCCGAACTCCTTCTCTCCCGAGCGCAGAAGATCATCGAAAATTAAGATCATGGCAAACCACTCAAACCCTAGGCCCAATCTCTTCCACGCCCTCTCATCCATGATGGAGACCCAGGAATCCAGGTTGGGTTTCCATCCATTTCCCTTTTTTTATTCTCTTTTTGGCTCGAATTTGTATCTGATTTCTAGGGTTTGAGATATAGGGTTTTGAATTCTGACTTTGTTTTTTGGGGGTTGGGAGAAAAGGGGTGGGTTCTTGGGGTGGGGAGATTAAAACCCTGAAGTGATTTTTTGGGATTTGGGTGTTTTAGTTTGTGGTTTGGATTTAATGCTCGTGTTGGGGTGAACTGTGATGTGGCTTATTGGGGGTTGGTGCAGTTTACGTGTACTGCAGTCTTTACCATTTGAATAATGGATGTGGAGGTGAAGGTTGAAATGTGGTTGAATGACCACAATCAGATCGCTAAGATTGGATTTCGGTGCTGTAGCTAGAATGGGTTTGGATGGTTTGGATTGATGCTTGGTAGTGTGAATGTTTGTCCGTTCTGATCTCTGTTGAAAAAGTGGCATTGCAGTTGGAATCACTAAGATCCTGTTTTGTGAGACCTCTTTAACCCAAATCAATATGGGCAGTTGGTGCTATGTTGATTAGGTGGTGATACAGTTGGCTATTATTGTGAAATTGGTAAATGCAGATGCTTTTTCTGCTAGAATTAATTTAGTAACTAACAACAAGGATAATTACATTTTGTTTCTCTTTCCTGATGAGTGTATTGGCAATCACTTTTGGGCCCTTTCGGATTTTCATAAATTGAGTATGCATTAATGAGGTTTATTGCATTTGGGTAACCTGAGTTTCCTGTGAGTGATGCTTTTGTTATTCTTTTTTCCAAAAGTGTTACAGACAAATAGAACAGCAGATAAACTGAGTGAGTGCAGATGCATGGACTCGAGGAAATTGACAAAACAGAGAGCTTGGGTTTTAGAGGGTTGACAGTGAGTCGAGACTTAGTCACAGATTTTAAACAACAAAGATTTATTATTTACAACACACTCTGGGGAGCAATGTGTAACAATCCTTATAGTTGCATTTTTAGAATTTGGGGTTCAGAGGATCCATCGGACCCGATTTTCTCAATACTCAATATATATATATATAGATATTTATTTTAGCAACACTCTGCCCATCTTATGGTGGGGTGCTAATCGAATGTTGCCTTTAGATGATGACATTGTGAGGTCAGGGCCTAGTGGTGAATAGTGAACTTATTCAGAAATTCCTAATTTAAACTAGGGTTTGGTACTTTCCTCCATATTGTTACAAATTTTTTTGAGTTGGGTAGAACAGATCCCCGAGGCATGTTTATGCTACTAGTTAACAGATAAACTTGTGTGCTAACTCTCATTAACATAGTTGCCCTTTAAAAGCATTGTGATATTCTAATTTCCTTTTACCCTACTTGGTCCACATTGCCATTCTTTTGTATATAAATTGTTTTCCCCTTACGTTTCCTTGATTTTCTTATTTGGCTTCTATGATTGATAATGAATGTTTGGGGTAGTTCCTGGAAGAGTTCGAGTGGCTGTAAGACTACGACCTCGAAATGCAGAGGAGTTGGTGTCCGATGCTGATTTTGCTGATTGTGTAGAACTGCAGCCAGAGGTATTTCCATAAGGCTCTTTTGTTGTTTACAGCTTTACAGGCCAACATCAAATGCTAGTTTAATGTGTTGGACCTGGAGACTGCTGCTTCATGGAATTAATGGAACTTGAGCATGAAATTCATGATCTCATTTGATGGTGGGTTAAGCAGCAGGTTTAGACATTTATCTTATAATATGTTGGTCATAATATTGGACATTGCCTCATAACGTATTATTGGAAATTTACCTAGAGGTTATGTTGGTCTGTCATTCCTCCATTATCTTACATGAAGGTGTCAGTTTCATGGTTTGTGGAACTTTTATTTGTCGTTCCTAAATTTGTTATGTCTTCTCATATCATTGATTGATTAGATTCATGTAGAAATGGTTGTGATAGTGTTGGTTTTTGATCAAGTACTTGTAAACTTGTGATTTGTTATAATTTTCTCCCTGAAACTGTAGAATCTAATAGTGTTTGTGTGTGAACTTGAGAGCAAGAGGTAGCTTGACTTGAGCTTTGCTTGAACATTAAACAAGCTACCTTGATCTATAGCCAAGCTGAACTAACCCCAGCCTGAGCATGGCTTGAATTAAGTTGAGCTTGGCTTGATAGTACTAATTGATCTCAAGCTCAAGGTCTAGTGCAAGCTTTACCTGAGGTATCTGTTTGCTGAGGTTGGTCGCTTCTATATGCCTCACAAAATATATTTCTTGCTCTCATGTCAATTTTTTCTCTATAAATATGCTGCCTTTTTTCACATCTACTACTGTGATAACAAGAAATTCTTCAGCTGGATTTTAGTATAATGAGATAAGTTATCTAAATGTCTTTTTTTTTTAAATCTTCATGGATTTTAAACAGATTGGCAGGAGGCAGCTTGGACATATGCAGAAGTACCCAGATGCCAAAGTGATAAGCCTTGGGATTGGTGATACCACCCAGCCCATACCAGACGCTGTAACATCAGCCATGGCTGAGGTAAATCGTTGCTGCTTTTGATTTTTTTTTTTTTTTTGAAGACTCAGTTGAACTTAACATTAGCTGATGATGTTGATGTGTTTGCATGGTAGAAGTTCAGTTTTAGGTTCTATTATATTCTAGTAAATGCCTTTTGTTCCATACTGTCTGACCACTCCAGCTTTTCTGTAGTTTATAAAGAGGGTATATATATATGGTCCAGGATGGACTGAAGTTTGTCTGGGCCCTGGTCATGAACTGGAGAATTGGACCTCTGCTAGCTGAGGGTCTGTGGAAGTGCTTGTTCTCTGCTTGATATTTATATAGTCAAGTTGTGTCAAGCTGGCCATCTCATTAAGCCAAGATGGGATATTCTATAGGGAACTGAAGTCTTACCTCAATTAATCATTCAGACCGGAGATTGAAGGGCAGCTTCAATCCAGACCAAAGCAGAGGCCTAGTCGAGCCTGGCCCTGTTAAATGCTTATATATAAACTATAATTTAGATGACTAACTGTAGTTAGTGTAGTCTAAATTTCTACTGTTAGCAGTTATCACGGAGCAAAAGAACTAGTTTTGGCGGTCTCTGCACCTCTTTCATCATTAGAGGACTGTTATGGACACTTACTTTTGCTCATTAACTAGTGCACAAATTTAACATACACAAGCATAAACAGGAATAAATGTATTGTATACCTCATGGCTTGCTATGCACCTACATATCTTGCACATACTATTTTCACAGATGTCTGTTATGAGAAAGAGGAATTTGAAGATGGTCCTGAGTAAACATATCTTTTTAGAGGATCCCGTGCATGGTGGTAGCCTTTTGTCACTATAGGGTACATAACTTTTTCTTGTGGATAAGAAGTCCTCAAGGAAGGACTACTTACCTTTTCTGTAGTCTTCCTCATGTGGCTTATTACCAAATATAATGAGGTCTTCTCACATTTGGACCATAGCCAAAAATCAGATTGTTCAGAAATTCCCAACCCTTTGAGCAGCATCTTTCAGGACCAGAATGGTAGAGTCAATGGAGGTTGAGTTGACTTCATACATAAGCATCCGTCTTATTTCCTTGAAAGTCCTATGATGGAACATTTGGGATTGTTCAATGGCTATCCTTTCATGCCTTGGCCCATCTGAAATAGGGCCTATGGGCTATGACACGAGTGGTTCTGATCTCCTAAACACACATAATATGTACAAAAACCCTATTGACTTAGTGTGAAAGATGACAAACACACGAGCCTATGGTGAAGGTAGATATTTAACTTTGTTCATTTGTGGCCATTGGTTTTCATAATTTCATTTGCTTATGTAATGGTTGCTGGTTCCTTCTCGCGGGATATAATGTGCCTATTATTTTTTGCTGGCATGAGATGCTAATTATGATTTATCTTGTACAGGCAAAACAGAAAGGGAGGATTGGAATTCTGTTGGACTTTGGACTTTGTTTGGTATGAACCACTTAC
The DNA here is from genome assembly GCA_038049695.1 of Cinnamomum chago. Taxonomy (NCBI): domain Eukaryota; kingdom Viridiplantae; phylum Streptophyta; class Magnoliopsida; order Laurales; family Lauraceae; genus Cinnamomum; species Cinnamomum chago. The sequence continues at coordinate 40,627,291 of CP142455.1, forward strand.
CAATTCAGTTGTTGATCAAATGGCAGCTCAAAGAGCAAGGGATTTCCATATTGGATGGTAACAACTATAACTTGTACAAACTCTCCTTCTTACTTGATTATATTATTGATACATAGTCAAATTGTTATTATTTTGTAGGTGAATGAAGAACGTAATTAAACGGAGATGGAATGCCTTTTGATAAGTGGATCTACTAATTAGGTTAAGTTAATTTTGGTTAGTTAGGGATTTCCGGAAATTGTTTACAATGTAGCTTGCCTTTTTTTGGATGCTTTTGTGAAGGTTTTGGATTATGTCGTCACGCTTTGGTTACGAATTCGAAGGTTAATGTAAATAGTTTGGATTATGGATGTATTCAAATTGGCCATGTTTTGAATAGTTTGTTTGATTTAGTGCGTGGACGAGCAAGTACGTTCCTTAATGTGAATGGTGATTAATTTCCAATTAATGAAATGGTTCTTATTGAATGTTGCTATCTATATTTTTTTGCATCTTTTGTAAGACAGGTTTAGTGATTTGAAAGTGTATCCATACTGCAGCATGTTATTAGTAATGTATATATTGCATTTTTATTTTAAAAAAAAATTGACGGTATCTCGCTTCTATGGAAACTGTCACAACTGATGACTACTTGTGTCACTTTTGGTCCAAAAACAACATATTGATCACTGCTTTTGAAAAGGAAGACAACAAAATTATCTTTCTTGTGACGCTTTTAAGTTATTTCAGTGTCACTTTTGGGTTTAAAGTGACACAAGTAACCATTTTTTTGTGTCACTTTGATAACAGAAACTGACACAACAAATGTATTTCTTGAGACGCTTTTACGAACTTTTAGTGACGCCGGCAGATAAGACGCTTGCATAGTAATCAGAAAAGCGACACAAACCACTTTTTAAAACACTTTAAAAGTGACTCATTAAGACATTTTTTTTGTAGTGTCTGCTCTTTTAGTCCTGCCTATTCAACCCATCTGCTGTAGTAAATGCTTGATTATCAATTCTAAAGGAGACATAAATCTAAATGACTAAAAAGTGAATTACACTTACACATTGTCATCTATGTATAATGCATCCGGGGTAAATTATACATGATAAATAATATAACAATATCTATAACTTAATTCCACAATTGCATCATCAGTGGCCTCACCAAATGCTTTGTAGGTTTGTTGGCACAGGCCGCGGGTTTGTTGTTTTAGCCATTTTTAGGCTTCCTATTATTTTTTGCTTTGTTTTCTGGTGTTGTGAGTGGTGTTGTGCTCACATTACCTAAAAATAGATTCCCATTCGTGTATTTTTGTCTCTCTTTTATATACCAATCTTAAGTTGCAAAAAGAAAAAATTAATTCCACATCCTTTTCATGAAATATATTAATATTTTTACCTTCTTCTTTTTCATGAATGTTTTAGGGTTTTGACGAGTTCAAAGAGAAAAAAACAAGCAATACATTGATACTTTGGCATCGCTCGAGTTATATTACACTTTTCGCTGTATTTTGACAGCAAGACCAATTTTCATTAGCTAATTAATATCTTTAGTTTGTAAATATAGTTTTCTATCATCCTATTATTAAATTTTCTATTCATTCTATTTTAAGGTACAATTAGAAATACAATTAAGATATTGGAATAACTGAAAAATGAGGTAAACGTCATATAATTTTATTTTTTACATAAATTTATATTAATTACTTTTATAAATTTTTTATAACTATTGTCGTTCTTATATAATAATCTCCCAAAAAGGCTTAGAACTGAAGAAGTTATGTTGTAGTAACCGAATAAAAACTGAAAAAATAGAACATAATTATCTGTGTGGGAGTCACATAGAAGGAAGCATGTTCCTTGAACTTAGGGTTGAAAATGGGTATAGGATTTCCAAGTCTCTGAAGTCTCTAAGTTTAAATGAAGAAGGTGTGTAGCCTACTTTTGGACCCAATAAAAATTCAGATTTGAATCTGAATCCATGCATTTATTGGAACTGGAACAGGGTCCTAGTTTGTTTTGTCTCGAGGATCCAAATTCATGACAATTACATTCACAATATATACAGGCATCTGGGGCCTATAGAGCTTGAGTTATATTCATGTTTGAGAGTATATTTAGTTTCAGCCATATACCATTAATAGCCTTACTTGTATATTTAAAAGAATTGAGGTTTTCAAAAAATCATAAACACTTTTGCTCATTTTCAAACAAGCACATAAAAATCTGAATATTTCAAAGGTGCATACAAGTTTTTCATATTTCTTTTCTCTCCAGTAAAAGAATTGGAAAAATGACCCTTATAAACTTTGTATATGTAGTGGGGCCCAAGCTTCAACATGATTTGGAGATCATAATCATTTAATGAAGCTAGTTCTTCAGTCCTTTGGAATCTATATATATAGACCTTATTTATTTAACCATCTATGCATAAACGTATCTAAAGTGAGCCCCACTAGGTTATTTGGGTTCGACTTGATCATTTCTCTTGAATGATTTATGAAAGAGGAGATTTAAAAAATGATATAAGGGTATTTTTGTTATTTTATAAAAAAAATATTATTGGAGAGGACTTAATTGAAAGAAATATGGAAAGCTTATATAGTGTTTTGAAATATTAAAATCTTCATATACTTTTTTGAAAATGAGTCAATGTTGGAGATCATGGGTGGTGGTCCACATGACCACTACTTGTGTGATTTTTTCAAATAACCGTTTTTCTTCTAGTAAAGGCACGTCCCTACAAATCCCTATTCGTGCAGTGTTCATGCAGTAATGGGACTGCTTTCTGTTGATGGGGAGGAAGGAGTAAGCGTAGCCTATAAAAGGGCTTGGGAACTCTCTCATATTCACATAAAATTGCTTGGCATTCTCATCGATTAGCAGGCATTAAGAGAAGATTGAAAGAGTTAAAGTTTGAGGTATTCCATAACATTTTCGCGATGGATCCAGGTATGCCTTTAAATTGGGTTTCTTTCCTAGTGTAAATCATATCATTAGATTGCAAATCTAATCCATTAAAGTTTTATTATAGAAGCCAGCTGCACATTACAGACTGGGCCAACACATTCGGGTCAAACCTGACCCGACGACCCGACCTGACCTTTAGACCCTTTTCAGATTGGATTGTTCAGTCAGGTTGACTGACCTGGGTCTGACCCGACCCACTGTCTGACCCATTTACATAAAATAATAATATTAAAGAGGCAATTATATTATTTATTTAATTGGATCATTATAGAATTGATCCAATTCGATCAGAGTCTTCCAATAGGCATATCAAAATATAAGTGATTCTCTGGCAGTGATGATTAATTTCTGATTTGATCATATCAAAGCCAGATCAAGGAAAATTAATGATTAGAAACTTATTTTGATCATTTAAGGCCCATCCGATATCGGATTAACGATCCATTTTTTTTATATGTTCCTTATTCTGAGATCTATCATATTACTGAATTTAATTACTCATCCAATGGTTCAATTTAGGCATCATATTAATTTATGCATGTTTAACTCATTTAAATTTGTTTTTTCCGCTTATTTGTTTACAAGATTAATGCTGATTTGAGTTGTGATTATATATTCATGCATTATGATGTTTATTTTCATATGTTTTATCGGACGGGTTAAGTTAAACTTAGAATTATGATAGATTGATTAAGGAATATAAGGTTGGGATAAGTTTTTCAACGGTCTTATTAATGTCATATTGGACCCATAACCTTAGAAAAACCCATCCTAACCATAAATAGTGTGATTTTAAATGTTAAGTCTTTCCTGAATGTGTAGATCAACATAATTAAAGCTCAATTAAGGTAGAAATTGAGTATTTAAATCGTTGATTAATTAACATGAAAATTATATCATAAGGAGTTTAAAGATGACAGTAGTGTCAGGTTTTCAAGCTAGAAAATTACAAATTAACTTGGTTGTCACCAAAGTGACCCAATTATGAGGAAGACTATAATTTCAATGATTGAATTATAAACATCATAAATGACACCAAAATTGCAACTTCACTTAAGAGATTGATAATCGACCCAAAGGAGTTTATCTTTCAATTATTTGAAGATTGGGATAAGACATACTAAAGATGTATGAGTGGATTTGTCTTGATTTATGCCCAAAGGTGAAATCTCACTTGTTCACTTCACATATTATGGTTTTATCAAATAAATGAGGGTAATTAAATTAACGCATCGCACTAAACCCAAAGGATATTTGTGATGATGTGTAACAATTACTCTAACTTTTTTTTTTAAAGTCCCTTTTTTTTAATTCAAAGCATTATAGTTTTGTGAATGTAATAGCTATATTTTCTTTTACAGCTTCTTCCTCCAGATCAACATCACTTCCTTCGTGCTTGGGGTCCATTCCTATGTTAGATGGATCCAATTACCCTAATTGGTTAGACTTGCTGTCATTGACTATAACCTATCTAGATTTAGATATGGCCTTAGATGAGACCATGCATCCTACACCTACCGACCAGAGTTCTGATCGTGATAGGGCCAACTATGAAAAGTGGCATAGATGTGATAAAGTATGCCGTAAAATCATATTGAACTCAATTTCTAAGGGTATTAGAGGATCAATAGATCACAATAAAAATGCAAAAGAACTCTCTCTTAGAAATAATCAAGTCTCAATATGAAGTGACCGATAAAGCATTAGGTGCCAAATTGATAAACAAATTGACCAAAATGAAATACGACGGAACTAAGGGAATGTAGAGAACATATCTTACTCATGTCCAACATCTCATCTAAGTTGAAAGATGTAGATATGAGTATTTCTGATGGATATTTGATTCAATTCATTTTGGATTCCCTTCCTCCTGTGTTTGGCCCATTTAAGGTGACTTACAATCAAGGCTCTAGTCGGTGGACCCTGAACGAATTGATCGCAAGATGTGATCAAGAAGAGAGGAGGCTTAAGGCCGAGGGGCAATTGCTGGTAAACTTTGTCTCCCAGAAAAGGGGCAAGAAAGGTCCTAGAAACTTTAAAACTAATGCCAACACTCCAAAAGTAGATCCAAAAAGTCAGAAACCAATGACGAAAAAAGGGAAAGAAGGGATCTGACAAATGTCACTTTTGTGGCAAGAAAGGACACTTCAAGCGCCTGGAAAGGAAGAGTTGGTTTGAGAAAAGAGGTAAGTCAAGAAATTTATCTCTTGTATGTGAAACTAATGTGATTGATGTCTCGTCCAATACTTGGTGGGTCGACTCTGGTGCAACCATTCATGTATCTAGTTGTATGCAGGGATTCCTTTCAACCCGGAGGCCAAGTGATGGGGAAAAGACCATTGTTATGGGGAACCGGAAGAAATCAAGAGTCGAGGCAGTTGGAACGTACAGGCTAGTGCTGGACACAGGCTTTATTTTGGACCTGCCAAACACCTTTTATGTTCCCGATATTTCCTGAAATTTGGTTTTTGTTTCTAAGTTAGATATTGTTGGTTATGTATTTAACTTTGATCATGGATCATTAAAACTTTTTCATAATGGTATGATGATTGGTAGTGGTTTATTATGTGATGGTTTGTATAAATTCAAGTTAGATCCTTTATACACACAATCAATCACCACACACCAAATAACTTATGTTGGTCAGAAAAGAGGAGTAATAAAAGAGAACTCTCCTATGTTGTGGCATAAAAGATTAGGACACATCTCAAAGGACATGATATTGAGATTGGTGAAAGATGGGTTGTTACCGAACCTTGACTTCACTAACTTTGGTGTCTGTGTTGACTGTATTAAAGGCAAATAAACTAAAACTGTCACGCAGAGTTCTGAACTCCTACAGCCAATCCATACGGACATTTGTGGAAAATTAGATATACCTTGTTTTACCGGAGAACAATATTTCATTACCTTTATAGATGACTACTCACGTTTTGGTTATATCTATCTTATTAAAGAGAAATCAAATGCCCTAAGTACCTTTAAAGTATTTAAGGCAGAAGTGGAAAACCAATTAGATAGAAAGATCAAAATTGTGAGATCAGATCGAGGTGGTGATTATTATGGTAGGTACACTGAAACAGGTAGTAACCGAGACCCATTTGCTAGATTCCTAGAATCAGAAGGTATTGTTGCCCAATATACAATGCCTGGAACACCTCAGCAAAATGGAGTGGCTGAAAGAAGGAATATGACTCTTTTAGATATGGTTAGGAGTATGGTTAGTAATACTTCATTACCCGAGTTTATGTGGGGTGATGCACTAAAGATGGCCATGTATATTTTAAACAGAGCTCCTACTAAAGCAGTTCCTAAAACTCATTTTGAGTTATGGACTGGTAGGAAACTCAGCTTAAACCATTTCCACGTCTGGAGATGTCCATAAGAAGTGCGGGTTTATAACCCACAAGAAAAGAAGTTATACCCTAAAACAGTAAGGGGATATTTTATTGGATATCCGGAGAGGTCTAAAGGGTATCATTTTTACTGTCCTAATCATTCAACAAGAATAGTTGAGTCCAATAATGCCAAGTTTTTGGAGAACCATGAAAACAGTGGGAGTGGTGAGGCTAGAAACATTGAATACAAGGAGATTAGAGATGAGCCTCAATCCTCTTCTCGAAGTGGACTAATGATTCCACTTGATATAGAGGTTTACCCAGAACGACCTCTTGATCCGATTCCTCAAGATACACAACCAACTTTTGAAATGCAACCAGCTATTATTGAAGAACACCCAGAGGAATTGAGAAGGTCAACTCGTATGAGAAGACCTGCTATTTCGGATGATTATATTGTGTATCTTGAAGAATCAGATATAGGAATTAAAGAAGATCCAAAGACTTTTAGAGAGGCTGTAGAAAGTGAAAATTCTGATAAGTGGTTAGACGCTATGAACGAAGAGTTAGAATCCATGGCTATAAACGAAGTCTGGGATCTCGTTGAACTACCTGAAGGGTCCAAGACCGTTGGTTGTAAATGGGTCTTTAAGACCAAAAAGGACTCTAAAGGAAAAGTTGAACGATTTAAAGTCCGACTTGTAGCTAAAGGATTCACTCAAAGAGAATGTGTCGATTATTTTGAAACCTACTCTCCAGTGTCTAAGAAAATTCATTCAGAATAGTTATGGCACTAGTAGCTCATTATGACCTAGAGCTATATCAGATGGATGTCAAAACCGCTTTCTTAAATGGGAATCTAGATGAAGAAGTGTATATGGAACAACCGGAAGGGTTTGTTCAACAAGGTAATGAAAGAAAACTGGTTTGTAAATTAAAGAAATCGATATACCGGCTAAAACAAGCTTTCAGACAATGGTACTTAAAATTTAATCATACTATTAAATTGTTCGGTTTTTCCAAAAATCAAGTTGATCACTGTGTATATCTCAAGGTCAGTGGGAGCAAGTTTCTTATTTTAGTCTTGTATGTAGATGATATTTTACTAGCCAGTAATGATTTAAGCATGATTCGAGAAACTAAAACATATCTTGAGAATAATTTTGATGTGAAAGATATGGGTGAAGCAGCCTTTGTAATAGGAATCGAAATATTTAGAGATCAAACTCAAGGATTACTTGGGTTGTGTCAAGAAGCCTATGTCAAAACTATTCTCAAACGTTTCCGAATGGAAGGATGCAGACCACAAAATGCACCTATGTCTAAGGGAGACAAGTTTAGTAAAGCACAATGCCCCATAACTGACTTGGAAAGGTTAGAAATGGATAAATATCCCTATGCGGCAACAGTAGGAAGTCTGATGTACTTACAGACTTGCACGAGGCCAGACATTAGCTTTGCAGTTAGGATGCTAAGTAGATATCAAAGTAATCCCGGCCTGCCTCGTTGGGTAGCTGTCAAGAAAGTGATGCGTTACCTTAGCGGAACAAAAAAGATATATGCTCACATATCAAAGAACCAATCAACTGGAGGTCATTGAATATTCAGATTCAGACTTTGCTGGATGTCTCGATACAAGGAGGTCAACATCAGGTTACATCTTTCTGCTGGCTGGCAGGGTAGTGTCTTGGAGGAGTGCGAAACAGACACTAACCACTCCATCAACATTTGATGCAGAGTATGTGGCATGTTTTGAAGCCACAGGTCACGCATTATGGATGCGTAACTACATCATGGGACTTGAAATTATGGGCAGAATGTCTGAACCAATTAAAATTTATTATGACAATGATGCTGCTAGGCGTTTCGCTCAAAATGACAAGTGTTCCAGTAAATCAAAGTATCTGGAAGTAAAGTATCTTGTACTCAAAGAGAAAGTGCGAGATCGTTTAGTGTCAGTTGTAGGAGCTCCATCGAAGTTTATGATTGTTGATCCATTGACAAAGGCATTTGGCACCAAACGATTTTAAAGACCATGTAATAAATATGGGCTTGAATGAAATGACTTGTAAGAGTCAATGATGTATGACACTATATGTATTGATCAAGTAAAGAAACGATTTTGCAATTCTTACTTTGTTTTGAAGTCACATGTAATAATTGTAATATAAAGTAAGAATATACAAGTATTATGACATTACAGTTCCCATTAAAGTAAGTCATTATAGATTCGCAGTAAATGCTGGATTAGGCGAGAATATTAATGTTGTGATTGTGGAAGGAAGCATGTCAATAAAGATGTGTGACCGCTACAATTCGCATTAATAGACTAATCTAATCACAGATTAAAAGATCTTAACATTAAAGTTACCAGTATTTTTCAATGATGCGCATCAATTAGAGTTATATTTGCAAATAAATGTTGGTCATATGGACCAAGTGGGAGATTGTTGGAGATCATGGGTGGTGGTCCACATGACCACTACTTGTGCGATTTTTTCAAATAACCGTTTTTATCCCAGTAAAGGCACGTCCCTACAAATCCCTATTCGTGCGATAATGGGACTGCTTTCCGTTGATGGGGAGGAAGGAGTAAGCGTGGCCTATAAAAGGGCTTGGGAACTCTCTCATCTTCACGTACAATTGCTTGGCATTCCCATCGATTAGCAGGCATTAAGAGAAGATTGAAAGAGTTAAAGTTCTAAGGTATTCCATAACATTTTCGCGATGGATCCAGGTATGCCTTTAAATTGGGTTTCTTTCCTAATGTAAATCATACCATTAGATTGCAAATTTAATCCGTTAAAGTTTTATTATAGAGGCTATTTTGCTATCAGTCCAAAATTTTATACTTTTTTTAAAATCTGATCATTAAAGATGGATCCAGATCCAAATCTACAATGGATCTGCCTAAGAGATATGATTTGTTTACATTGCTACTTGAATCATCACTTTGGCCACTTTAAGTGTAGTAGTTTTGGCGTATTGTTCTAAAATCCCAAAACTCAAGTAACTCGATGAAGTTCCGCTTTGGTTTATACAAAAGGTTCTTAACAACCTTAAAATGTCTTCCTTATTTGTATTTTTACTAAAAATCTGCCCAGTCCATTAATCCATAACAAACGTAACTTTTGTTTTAACCTTAGACAATTTACCAACTCAATTCAGTTTAGGTGGGCCACACCTGGATGCATGATGACCTGAGAGAGGTGCGTTGGAAGAGCATGAATTAATGTGGATTCAGGAAATATGTAATATCAAGCAAATTAAATGATTCGGGCCCTTAATCTTAGATCCTCGAAGTTTCATTGATATACATTGTGTATACTCCTTTTTTGGTAAAATGTGTATACTTCTTGTAATAAAATAAATGGTGAATGATGTCCAAAATATTAAGAAATGTGATCATAGTAAGATGTCCAATCAAGGTTACAATATGTGCAAATGAATTGGATTGAACAAAGGCAAGCCCCCTATATAAAATCATAGTAAGATCCATGCGAAAAGATACATTTTCTTTTTTTCTATTTGTAAGTAAGTTATAAACAAAAACGAAAATGGAGAGTTTTAGCTGCTAGAGTACATAAATATTACAAAATGTAGAGGCCTTTTGGTGGAAGAAAATTAAGTTAATAATAAAATATATGTTTTGTTTTGTGACTTCTATTACAATCAGCTGGTTGGGTACTTGATCGAATGAACGTACAGTGTCGTTGAGTTTGAAGACCACTGTTGATTTTTTCGGTCTCAGTATAGTATGTCCATGGTTGCATCGTGCATCATCATCACTACCAGAAAAATGGTTTTCAAATCCTCATCATTTGAATGTTGTGCATTACATGGTATATTCAGGTATATTCTACTTTCTCTAGTGTCACCTATATATGACTCGGATCCATTGGTTTTATTCTTTTCTTTTCTTTTTTTCTCTTTCATTTTGTCTTGCAATAAATTGAAGATCTCTTTCAAATGAATTTATCACAATGATGGATAACTATATTGTAATATATATTATCGTGACAACAAAAACTAAGATTTCTCAATATAAACCAAGAGGACTTAAATTTGAAAGTATATGAGGACAGCTCTCCTAAGGTTAACCTTAGGAGGTAAGCTCAAGTGTGTGGTGGGGTCCACCTAAGGACCCACATGGGGATGGAGATGGGGAGGATTTCAAGGACTCTCTACGACCCTCATCTTTGCAAAAAAAAAAAACAGATCAGCCTCAACCATGGATTCTATCATCTCCATCTCGGCCTCAAAAGTTTAATAGTCAACAGTCCATTTGGATTGGTACACAGTTGATTCAACGGTCCAGTAAATTCAGATCTAATCAAAAGTTAGGGGACATGTACAATTCAAAGGGGTCGTATGTTGGGTCCATTTGGATGGACCAAGGGTGGGCCTTACAAGCATGTGTTTGGGATATATATATTAGCTCCATGTTATGTTTATCCTAGTGACAACTGATGGGCCAGGCCCAAATGACTCGGTCCGCAATGACGGGTTAGGCCCAAGTGGCTCGGTCCACGATAGCGGGTCAGGTCTAACTGACCCAAGTCCATGATGGGCCCAGGTCTGATTGACCCAAGTCCGTGATGAGCCCAGGTCTAAATCCACTCATTAAGGGCCGGGTCCAGATCCATCGAATGACAAAGTCAGCGCGCGCGTCGTTCCATCTACCAGCTTTGCCAAGTCCTGCGGATGAGATCTTATCTGCTCGTTTGTTGAGGGCGGTTCGGAAGACTCCACCAGAATGGAGCGTACGTCGCTGAGGAATCATCCCCATCCGTTAGGGGAAGAGTATAAAAAGAGAGTCCCATCAACATTGGGAGGGAGGACAACTCTTATCTACTTTTTCACTACCATTGTAATCTTTTGCTTTGTAATCTCTTCCCCAGAGCAGTAAATTCACCAATTAAAGTGGACGTAGGTCACACTGACCGAACCATTATAAACTCTCTCTCTCTCCCCATTAATTTTCACATTAATTGCTTATCACTTGACCGGTGGTGCCCGAAACACTTTTTGGCATCATCAGTTTAGCGCCGTCTGTGGGAAACGAAAAGAATTTCCTTTTTCCAAAGTCATGCCGATCACCACAAGGTCAACAAGGCGACAAGATGGTAATTCCTCGCGGGAGGGCGAGGGTAATCCTCCACCGACTAACCCTGCACCGAATCCTCCCGCTCCCTCTCCTCAACAGATGCTGGAGACCATACAGCAGCTGGTGACTCAGAATCAGCAAATATTGCAGCTCATGCTGGCGGGCAGGGAGGAGCACTAGCTGGTGCAGGACCGCAGGAAGTACCGCACCCAGAGCAACCTGCTGCTCCACGCAGAGGGGCACCTCACCCGGGCGCCCATCCACATGGGGCCCGGGGCCGAGGCGCAGTCCGACACCACCCTTACCTGGGCGCCCATTCCCAGGGCGCCCAGGGTCGAGGAACACAACAGGGCGCCCATGGCCCATGCCCTGGGCGCCCATCCTCATGGCACCTTGGGCGCCCATCCTCATGGCGCCCACGCCCAGGGCACTTCTGCTGGAGCTCCCCCTGTCGTCCCACACGGAAGACTCCTGGTCGACCCTCAAGGTCGTGCTCATCTCGACGTGCCTCCACCCTCGGGTGGAGCCCCAGGAGGGTCAAATCGCGGTGGACTTCCACCTCCTCCCTCTGCTTCCAATGATGAGGATCCTTCTTTCCAGGAGGGGGGAAGTGAAAACCATAGCCTCGAAGATGAGAGTTATCTCCAAGGCCAGTCCAGAGAGGCCCCCAATCGTTGGGATGAAAAGATCAAGGAAATGCACAATCAGATTGGCAATGTCTTCAACGCCATGAAGGCACAGGTACCAGAATCAATAGACTACCTGGTGCAACGAACTGACACACCATTCAAACCCAGTGTGGCGAACTACCCACTTCCAAAAAAGTTCAAGATGCCAACCATGGAAACCTTTGATGGGACAAAGGATCCACTGGACCACCTGGAGACTTACAAAACTCTAATGCAACTACACAACATCTCCGACGAGATCATGTGTAGAGCATTCCCTACCACGTTGAAGGGCTCCGCAAGGCAATGGTTCTCCAGTATCGCCCCAGCCTCCATCTCCACCTTTGCAGAGTTGAGTAAGTCCTTCGTATCACATTTCATTGGAGGACGCCGCCACCAGAAACCCACCACACACCTGCTCAGCATAAAACAGGATAAAAATGAAAGCCTCAGGAGCTATCTCACTCGTTTTAACGAGGAGGTACTCCAAGTCGAAGAGCCCGACGACAAGGTCTCCATGACAGCCTTCCTGGGAGGCCTTCGTTCTTCGAGTTTCCTCTTCTCGGTGATGAAGCGCCCGCCAAAGAACTTTCCTGAACTGCTGCCAAAAGCCCAGAAGTACATGAATGCTGAGGACATCACCAGGGCTAGGCGAGAGGAGTCCTCCAGACCAGAAGGCAAGGGGAAGGAGCGAGACGGAGAGGATAGGAAGGAGAACAACAACAAGCGAAGCAGGATGGAGTGGATACCTGTCAAAGAGAGACTCGGTCCAGCTCCTCAGAGAGATAGACAAGCCTTCACCCCTCTCAATGCAGCAGTCAGACACATCTTGTTACAGATCCAAGATGATCCCGCTGTCAAATGGCCAGGGAAGATGAAGTCTCCCCCAAATCGCAGAAATCCTAACAAGTATTGTCGCTTTCATCGTGACCATGGCCATGACACCGACGACTACTATGAACTCAAGAAGCAGATTGAGGACCTCATCCAGCGTGGACACCTGCGCCAGTATGTCGCTGGAAGGGCCTAACTTGGGCGCCCAGGCTCTCCCAGCAACCCTGGGCGCCCAAGCACTCCCAGCGTCCCTGGGCGCCCAGACACTCTCAGCCAAGGGCGTCCAAGCAATTTCTACCTCAGGCGCCCCGTTGCTCCCTGTTTCACAACCTGGCGCCCAGAGTCCCTCAGTACCACTATGGAAACTCTATGTTGACGGCTCCGCGACCAGTAATGGAGGTGGAGCGGGCCTCGTTTTGCTCAGTCCCGATGGCACACCCCTCAAATATGCAGTAAAGTTCCACTTCACAGCTTCCAATAACGAAGCCGAGTATGAGGCTCTCCTCTCTGGTTTGAAGTTGGCATTCGAAATGAACACCCGATGCCTCACTGCTTACAGTGACTCTCAGCTGATAGTAAATCAAGTAAAGGGCGAGTTCGAAGCAAAGGAAACACGAATCAGGATTATCTCAGCATAGTGAAAAAATTGATCCCGCAATTCTAGCACTTCCAAATCAGTCATATCCCTCGGGAGAGTAACATTGCTGCCGATGCACTTGCCAGGCTCGCCTCATCCATAGAGACCTCGCCAGGCGAACCAGCATTCCTTGGGCACCAGCTCAAACCAAGCCGGTTGAATGAAAGCACTGCAAACATCAACTGTGCTACAACTGAAACGGGCTGGATGACCCCGATAAGGGCGTACCTCCAAGAGGGTACACTGCCAGAAGACCCCCTTGAGGCGAGGAAGTTGAGGATGAGAGCTTCCAAGTTCACACTCTTGCAAGATATTCTCTACAAGAAGGCTACTCTTTACCCCTGCTGAGGTGCCTCTCTCCCGAAGAAGCTGATTATGTCCTGCGGGAAATCCATGAGGGAATTTGTGGGAACCACTCGGGCAGGCGCTCCCTTGCTCACAAAGCGCTTAGGCAAGGCTTCTTTTGGCCCAGCATGCTAGCGGACACCAAAGAATTTGCCAGAAAATGTGACAAATGCCAGCGCTTTGCCACTGTGCCAAGGCAGCCCCCAGAGGAACTCACTACCATCATGAGCCCATGGTCTTTCTCCAAGTGGGGAATCGACATCTTAGGCCCCCTTCCTATGGGCAAAGGACAATGCAAATTTGTGGTGGTCGCCATCAACTACTTTACGAAGTGGGCGGAGGCGGAACCCTTGGCGAGGATCATAGACTCCAAAGTGAAGGACTTTGTCTGGAAAAACATAGTCTGTCGCTTTGGAATCCCACATGCGATCGTCAGTGACAATGCAAAACAATTCGACAATAGACTTTTCAATTCTTTTTGCTCCGATCTTCAGATAAAGCAGCCTCATTCTAGCCCGGCACATCCACAGGTAAACGGGCAGGCAGAGGTCATGGTGAGAACGGTCCTGCATAAACTTAAGACAAGGCTCGAGAGAGCGAAGAGACTTTGGGTTGACGAGCTTCCGGGAGTATTATGGGCCTATCGGACCACGCCAAGAGCTCCAACCGGGGAAACCCCTTTCTCTCTCGCCTTTGGGACGGAGGCAGTCATCCTAGTTGAGATTTGGGTTCACTCTCTTAGGGTCCAGCACCACGACCCCGACACCAATGAGGAGGGATTTCGCATCAACCTCGACTTGATGGATGAAGCAAGGGAGATGGCCAACGTCCGTAATGCAGAATATAAGCGGCACATGGCAAAATATTATAACTCAAGGGTAAAGCCTCGCCCCCTCCAACCCGGGGATCTGGTCCTCAAAAAGGTAATCCTCGCCACGAAGGATTCTCGCGAAGGCAAACTGGGCCCGAATTGGGAAGGTCCTTACCTCATAACAGAGGTGGTAAGACCAGGCACTTATAGGATTCAGAATTCGGAAGGGAAAGTCCTACCTCATCCATGGAATGCAGAGAACCTGAAGAAATATTACCAGTGACACATGAAGGGAAAAAAGCAGTAAAAAGGGGGAGTTCAATTTTTTTTAGCACTTTGTAAAATGTTCTTTTATCATGAGCAGTGGATAAATAAAGTTCTATATTTTATTCATTCCAATAGTTAGGCCACAAAATTGCCTTCTCAAAAAAAATAGAAAGGAAAAAACTACATGTAATGAAACGTATCAAAGTCTCCTATACCCTAGTCACTATCATGGTTCCCCTCCTCGTCGCCATCCTCCTCATCCTCCTCGCCATCCTCTGTGTCATCAGAACCTCCATCAGGCTTCTCAGTTGGCAAAAAGCATGAAAGGTCGAGGTCAGGAAAAGCAGCAGAAATCTTCCCTCGAAGCTCCTCATACCCATCAATGAAGGCATAGGCGACGCCCTCCGCTAGCTCCCTCTCAGCCTGAGAAGCTTTATCACGCGCGGCCTTCATCTCAGTCGCCACGACAGTCTCTCTGAGCGACGCCCTCTCGCGGGTCTGTGCAAGCTCAGCCTCCATGAGCGAAGCCCTCTCGAGGGCCTTCACCAGCTCAGTCTCTGCTGTGGTCGCCCTCTCGCGGGATGATAAGAGCTCAGTCTCTGCCCTTGTCGCCCTCTCGCGGGATGACGAGAGATCAACCTCTGCCCTGGTCGCCCTCTCGTGGGCTAACGAGAGATCAGCCTCTGCCCTGGTCGCCCTCTCGTGGGCTGACGAGAGCTCGGTCTCGAACCTGGTCGCCCTCTCACGGGACGCCGCAAGATCAGCTTCGGAAGCTCCCCTAGCAGCTTTAAGAGCAGCAATCTTCCTCTGAGCAATGGAGAGCTCCTTTTGCATGCTCTCATTCTCCTGCTTCAGCTGAGTGTTGTGTCGAGCCCTTGACAATAAGCAGACGGACGCGGTGGAAGTCTGGAGCCATAAGAAACAAAGAAAATGAGAGCACGCACATAAAAAAAAAGGGAGAAAGTCTGGAGAAAAGGAAACAGAAAGCCTTTACCTGAGCCAGACCCTCTAAGAATGTATCAATGACCCTCTCGGTACCCAAAGAATTGATCCGCGTGACTTCAGGGGGAAACACAAATCTCCCAAGCTTCTCCCGAATCACCGGAGGATTGCCTAGCATCGGTCCAGCACAAATGGACGCCCCTGCAGGAGCCCCCGGGCGCGGGGGACACGAATGAGGGGCAGAAGGTGCAGCTGGAAAGGAAGACTCTCGAATAGCAATCGGGGCAGAAGAGGTCGCTGGCTGGGGTGACACTGTGGGAGAGGCCGCCCTATGGGAACATAGTCGTGCCTCCGCTTAAGGGGTAGATGCAAGAGAGTTGGCCCTGAAAGACACTGGCGGGGAGTCCCCCCTTGTGGTCCTGACTACCCTCGCCGCCTTGGAAGGAGGGGCACTCCTACTCGAAGGGCGAGCTCCAGAAGGAGGGGTACTTTTATTCGAAAGGAGAGCCCCGATCATCTCTCTATCTACTGCTGTAGAAGCAAAAATGTCATTTAAGCATGAAATATCAATAAAAAAAGGAAATAAAAGCAGAAGTGAAGTAGTTTTTCTCTTCACGGGAGGTGTCTGAAAGGGTCCACTAGCTCCACTAGCTCCACTACTCCCTTTGGGTAAGAGAAGCCCCAGGTCTTTTTCAGGACAATCCTTCACGGCCTGCAACTTCCGTTCCTGACTCGTGAATAGTACTGGCGCGTCTACAAAAGGGCAACGGGTAAGCACATAAAAGAAAATAATAAAGCGAAAGAGCAGCAAGTGAATGGCTTACCCAGTCTCCTGGCATCTCCCCATCGAGTTGGTACCAAAGCCCGGTCTGTCTCGGAAGCCCACTCTCCGCCAGCAAATAAGAAACGGGACTTCCAGCTATGGCAGTTAGAGCGCAATCCTGTAAGCAGCTTACCGCCCCTGGAGGTAAAATAGTATCATCCCCTTTTAGGGGCGGGAGACTCGCTTAAGTTATAAGCCGCGTGGAACTCCACTTGTGAAGCGTCCTCGTCATGCACTCTTCTCCACAATGCGAGGAAGCCCAGCAAAACTCTCCATCCATTTGGCGCTAACCGCCCAGGCGTCAATGAAAAGTAGTGGAGAATACGGCAAATGGAAGAGAGCATGGGAAACCTCAATCCCGCCTCAAGCATCTCCTCGTAAATTACAATGTCGCCCGACGAATCGTCACAAGCAGGCTCATCCGCCTCAGCCCGACGGCATAACACGGTAGGGGGAATGTGATAGGCGCACACAATTCTAAAAACATCACTATCAGTAGTGAGCAAGCTGAAAAGAGTACTCACCTTGGACCCGTCGTCGACAACCACTTTCCCTTGATACTTTTTGCGACGAGGACGTGCCGTGCCCATCTCCGTAGCGCCCGTATTCACCTCTCCATCAATAGCAGGCTGGGCTGGCTTCCTCGTTGCTACATTGGGGGCACCCAAGGAAGGGGCGCCATGTCCATCACGCCCAGCAGCAGCAGGGACTGCACGCCCAGCACCAGCAGCAGGGGCTGCACGCCCACCAGGAGCGAGGGCTGCACGCCCAGCAGCAGGGGCGCCCAGGCCCTGCCTTGCTCACCACCCGCAGCAGGGGCGCCCCAGGCGTCTCGCCGCCCGCAACAGGGGCGCCCCGTCCAGCCTCGCCTACTGCCTGTCCACCGCGCACGGCGGCCGCCCATTCGGCCTCGCCCACCTGGCGCCCAGCGACAGTCCCTCCGGTGTCAGTGCTCGGGGTCGCCCACGGCGTCGGTGCTCGCCTCGCCCGCAGCGGGGGCGCCCCCTGCCTGGGCGCCCCGTCCCTCCTCGATCGACGCCTCAGCAGCAGCAGGGACGCCCGCCTGGGCGCCCCTGCCTGGTTCGCGTCCGCCATCTGCAACAGCCAAAGGGGCGTCATGGCTGGCGTCCCTACCTTGTCCGGCATCTCCTCCGTCGCACACCCCCTCTTCCTCCAGTCGATCCAGATTCATGTGGTTGACTTCGAGGAAAATGCAAGTGGTTGCCTTCTTTCTTTGTTGACAAGAAGAAGATGAAGAGAAAAAACCCCAAATGAAAAGTAAAATGGGCAAAGGCCCCCTCTATTTATAAACTCTTGCTCTAGGGTTTTCAAAGGAGAAAGGACACTAAGCCAAGAGAACAAAGGAGAAGAGTCCTGTGCCACAAGAACACTTTAGTAAAATTCAAGAAGGAATAAACTGCCAGAAGGACTCTGCTGTGAAACCCGAACGACGGATACGGACAGTTTTTGGAAAAGCTACAAAATGCTCGGCATGGAAAAAATCTGATATTCAAAATGTCTCCCTTTCAAAGTCTTCTTTGGCGCGAGACATTGAGGGGCAAATGATGGGCCAAGCCCAAATGACTCGGTCTGCAATGACGGGTTAGGCCCAAGTGGCTCGGTCCACGATAGCGGGTCAGGTCTAACTGACCCAAGTCCATGATGGGCCCAGGTCTGACTGACCCAAGCCTTGATGAGCCCAGGTCTAAATCCACCCACTAAGGGTCGGGTCCAGATCCATCGAATGACAAAGTCAGCGCGCGCGTCGTTCCATCTACCAGCTTTGCCAAGTCCTGCGGATGAGATCTTATATGCTCGTTTGTTGAGGGCGGTTCGGAAGACTCCACCAGAATGGAGCATACGTCGCTGAGGAATCGTCCCCATCCGTTAGGGGAAGAGTATAAAAAGAGAGTCCCATCAACACTGGGAGGGAGGACAACTCTTATCTACTTTTTCACTACCATTGTAATCTTTTGCTTTGTAATCTCTTCCCCAGAGCAGTAAATTCACCAATTAAAGTGGACGTAGGTCACACTGACCGAACCACTATAAACTCTCTCTCTCTCCCCATTAATTTTCACATTAATTGCTTATCACTTGACCGGTGGTGCCCGAAACACTTTTTGGCATCATCAGCAACTATATATTGTTAAAAGACAATATCTTTTCCTAATGTGTGTAATGGCTAAATGATTTTGCAAATATCACCACAAATATCATTTTCAGAAAGTTTTCAATTCAAAAAAAAAAAAATGTTTTGATATTTCGAATTTGATGCATTTCTCAAGATATTATTGAGAAAATGTTTTGAAAAACAACTTAGTTTTAATTAATTAAAATGTACACATTGAAATATAATAATATAAAAAAATCAAATTTTATATATTTTTAAGTGGCCTTTACAAGTCATTCTGTAGTATCACAGCATTCTCACTTTTTCATACCACATATTTAACCGTATTTTAGAAGAGAAATGCTCCTTCGAGGGACTCTTCTCATTGTCTTATGCCAAAGACAGCTTGATGGGGCCCAATTGGGGTCCCACTGATCATGGGAGAAGTTATCAAATCCCAGGATGGAAAGAGGCATCTTTGATAGGTCAGTTATCAAATCCGGTGTCAATCCCAGGCCTCTAACCCGTTGTTAAGTGGCACACAAGTTTAAGGACTTATATTAAAGAAAAAAAATTGAACATCGATCCAACAGTATTGTCCACTCAGATGGGTGCCCCCATATGTCAGGGTTTCCTTGTGTGTGGATGATTCGGATGGATTATAGGTGGCCCCAGCATATTATCTCTGATAGGAGTGCGTTTCTCAATATAAACATATAAATTATTGATTTTGTACAAATCTATATCTCTATTGGAATGTGTTTTGCCTTCGGTTAACCACAGTCCTCCAAACTATAAATCCTAATTTTAGAAAATACATCGAAATAGGTGTCAAAATCTCTATCCATGCCAAGTCTCCTCTCTCTAAACTAACTAAGCCGCATAACTTCCTCCAAAAAAAAAAAAAAAGACCTTCCCACTTCCTAACTGCTCTCCTATCTACTACTCCAAATACAGAGAATATTTAAAAAAAAAAAAAAATTGACTGACAGCAGAGGAGGAGAAGGAGAGAGATATAGAAGGGAAAATAAAACATAAAAAGATCCCATCATTTCCAATCAGTAATTCTGT
Source organism: Cinnamomum chago (assembly GCA_038049695.1). Classification (NCBI taxonomy): domain Eukaryota; kingdom Viridiplantae; phylum Streptophyta; class Magnoliopsida; order Laurales; family Lauraceae; genus Cinnamomum; species Cinnamomum chago. The sequence goes on from CP142455.1 coordinate 40,647,204, forward strand.
TTTGATGTCATGTTAGAATTTCTCTCTTTCAACTTCATTTTTCTTTCATTTATCCCAATTCTGTTTCATGATCTGCTGCGACGCTGTAACTTAGATGAATTTCTTCTATCATTTGATGATTTGGGTTACCTTCACACATGCATAGTAATCCACATCAAGAGCTCTCAATCTCATCCCAATTTCAAGTTTGGGTTGCTAGATGTTTATATGTTATGGGTTTTTATATGATTCTTCTTTCCTTAATGAGTTGCAGGATGAGCTTAACTTGATAAAGAAAGAGTATATTGAAGAAGCTATAAGGATTCTCACCGAGGTATTTAATACTTTGTATGTGTTCATATTGAATTATATATTAGCATCACCAAAGACAAACAACCAACCTAAATAGAGTTTAAAAAAAAAAGAAAAAGCAACAACCAAAATGAAATAATTATTGTTCATAAACTAAAATGACATAGGATTTAATGCCTTTCCAACTTAAACAACTTAAGGAATTGTGTACAGGGTCTAACTGCAAGCCTGTGATGAATTAGAGACCCAAGCCTGATATTAGGCCCAATAATTTATATTTTTAAATTCTTTATTTAATATATTTTTCCTTTGAAAGAAAAACAAATTTTATTGAGCTATCTTCAAACACAAGCTTCACTCGGAAAAAAATAAAAAAAATAATAACAGAACTATTTTAACATATGAACCGAGGCCTAGAGTAAAGAAATTTCAACTACAGTTAGGGGTTTATGTAGATAATTCGGCGTGATCTTTTTATTAATGATATAAGTGATGCTATAAAGTCTTTTAATTGTGGTATGTAACTCATTGAAACTATTATTCGAGTATAATTTATATGTTTGTCGATCTTCAAACCGAAGCTTCACTTGGGAAAAAAAATAACAGGACTATCTTGACATATGGACCGGGGCCTAAAGTAAACAAATTCCAACTACAGTTAGGGGTTTAGGTAGATAATTCAGCGTGATCTTTTTTCTTTTTTTAATGATATAAGTGATGTTATAAAGCATTTTAATTGTAGTATGTGACTCATTGACACTATTATCCTAGTATAATTTATATGTTTGTCATACCTTTCTAAGTCCTCTTATGATGACTACTGGGATAGTGTCAATGGATTATTTACCATTGACATAATACTTTATTAATTATTAAAATAAATTTTTATATGCCTACAGGTCCACCGCAAAGCACTTGAAAGATAGAGTTTCAAATACTCGGCATAAATTTTTTTTTGATATTGTCTATGTCCTAATTTGTACATATTTTGGCTTTCTAGAGGTTAATGTAACCGTTTTGAAAGTAGAATTCAGTATCTTTTAATTTGCATAATTCATACGAATGTGTATATTGCAAACCTCGTGTTATTCAAATTATATCTAATTGTTTTATTCTTTTGTTTTATTGTAAATATATTTTTTTATACGTACTCGATCTTCATCGAACTCTATTTACACCTTACCTAAAGAATAAAATATTTAAAAAATAACATAAAGATTAAATTAGCAAAAAAAGAAAGACTCACAAGTTTACTAATTAATAAATTTATTAAAAATAATTCATAATAGCCATTGCATTTGGTAGTTCCACGGTACGTGCATAACATGATGTTTGTGTACATACCATCGATGGGACAGACAGCTGATAATGAAGCATCGAAACCAAAAACCATGTTAGGGCGCGTTTGATCGCATCCGAACACGTGTCGGGAAGATAGGAAAAAGGAGAGGATAGCCTTTCGGCTTTTGCATTTCAAGATATATTCATGGCGAGAATGAAAAGTGAAGTGCGTAGCCAATAGTGTTCTCCTTTTATTAGGACAGGGAACCATACGATTGTTCACTTCTTGAAATGGATAGCGAATATGATCCACTGACCAGCCTTTTTATCCGATTGCGTTTTAGGATGGGAGTGTCACAAGAATCTTCTTTACAAGTCCCTTCTATGGTGATAGTGATCTGTAATCTGTTAGGAGGGCTACTAACCTTTTTGAATTTCAAACCACTCAGTGATCTCTCTCTCACACAATGTTTTAATGGTAAGAAGAAAAATTCACTCCTTATGCCAACGGCTAGATTGACCACCTCTCTAGTTACTTGATCACTTTAAATGGTGGATATAAATTCATTTATGGGGTCATTTTTTAAATCCAAACTAGTGAGTATTAAAATATCTAGGCTTGTCAATCTGGCCCGCAAACGAAATGGGGGCTCTTTTTTTTAAAGCCCAATGGATGGGCGTGGACATATTATTTATTTAGATCCTCATATTTGAGGGCAGGGCTTGGACAGTACAAAGCTATTGCCGACCATCAAATTGACCATGTGTCTAATTATTTGACCTTAGACCAAGATGTGTACCCAATTGGACCATAAAATGGTCCATACCCAGGCTTTCCCTGCCAGCCCCATCAGGCAACCTGGTAAATCGACCCTGTTTACAGCCCTTCAGTCACAAATAGCGTAAATGCCAGGTAATCTATATGGTTGGCCTACGAGTTGAACATTTCTAATGATACTTTGCATGCATCTTGGTCATGGCACAGGATTCACCATCACAAACACCTCAACCACTGGGCGTTCCATGATCTTGCTGAGTGGTAATGCTGACTTAATCATAAAGAATCATCATCATCATCATCAATCCTTCACCAGCACACCGTTCCCATACGAAGTGTGCTCATCTGGACCAGTCACGCATCACTTGGTGGGCCCCGGATGTTCCTGCGCACAGTGCATTTGTGCGTTGTCCACATGCGAACATCATCATCATCATTTACTGGATAATAGTACTAGTAGAAATTCTTGAACCTGTTTGTGGACAAAACCTTCGGTGGGCGCAAACCTCACCACACTTTTGCATGATAGGTTCTCAGTCATCTCCTTTGTGATTCTTGGCCATCATCTTTTCTCTAACCATATTCCCAAGTTACACATTTTGTTTATCCAATCTTCCGAAACCACATTTAGGAACAGAGCACTAGCACAGCAGGCCCTTTAAGACATGATGGCTTTGTCTTTAAAAGATCAAATTACAGGGTTGGAGCCTGATTGAAGCTATGGAGGTTAAAAAAAAATGGAACTGCACAAAAAGCTTGCGATGAAACAAAAAATATTGCACGAAAACTAACTAAAGATACATACAAGCCAAACTTTTAGATTAGAGTCACAGGGGAAAAAAAAAAAGAACATGGAACTGTCTATAAAACAACCAATTGCTCATAATTGATTTGCTACTGTATCCTCACAAGAACAGCACTGAATTGGAGATTTCTGGAGACAGCAATTCTAGATCGAGGCACAAAGGTTGGAAAAGTGAACTGCATGGCCTTCAATACAGTCTTCCACCATGATTTTCCGGCTCCAATCTCAGCATTACTTGAGTGACTCTGCCAAGATCTTGACAGGAAGAAAACTGATGGATGCAAGCTATGGACTAGAATTTTGCATATCGGTGTTTCTAGCAGATCAATTATATTTGGTTACACCAAGCTATCCATGCAGAAAGAGAATTTTCTGTAAGCGCCTTTTCAATTAGATTACCTTTTCTAAAGTACAAAATAAATTGTATCAATGTAATACACATGTATAACAAGCCAGCTTGAATCAAGCTGAGCTGAGGGGCGGGCGTAACTTGAGCATGACTCAGAACAAGCAAGCCGAGCTTGAACTCAACCCAATCAAGCCAAGCCTAGTAGCTTGGAAGCCATCTTAGAATGTTTACAGCCTACACATTCACTCAACACTCAATTTCTGGGAACTTAGAAACAATGATATTTGTGAATAGAGATTTATGCAAGATTGGGAAAAATGTATGCCCATGCAATGCCCAAAAACTAGGCGAAATGTAGGCCTAAAAGGTGATGATCACATTTTCCTGAATTGAACTACATTGCACAAATATAAATGAAAATTAAAATACAATATATATATAGTACTAGGGTTGTAAACGGGTCGGTTCCGTGGACACAGACCCAAAACCGTTAATGAGAGGATGGACCCGAACCTGGTTCAGAACCAGTTTCTTAGTTCCGAAACCAGAACCGTTAATGAGAAGATGAAACCAGTTCCGTATATGGGATGGGTCGGATCCCGGCCCGAGTCAAGTAGATAATGATTTAGAAAACGAAAGAAAAAAAAAAAAAAACCCCAGCTTTTAGGAGATTTCTTTTCGGAAAATTGACGGGTCAGAACCAAGGTGGAACCAGACCCAGACCCGTTTAGGTCACAGGTCCAAAAAATGGACACAGACCTAGACCCATTTACTTATCACAGCCTAAATAAGGACCCAAACCCAGTTATTAATGGGTCAGAACCTCCGGGTAACAAGAGAATCGGGGACCCATTTACATCCCTATATAGTACCCTTCACCTGCGCTCATCCGCTGAGTGCTCTTATGTGCACTCAACAATACCACTCTCTTATAATACGTTGAATGGTCCGGATTAAAACCCGTTCCGGAAAAAACATAATAAGTCAAAATAAGAAGTTTCCTTCCTCTTTTACGTTTTGGTTTCTGTCCCCTCAAGATACGCGGACGCCTCTCTCTCTCCATCTCCTCCGTCTTCTAAGTTCGAAACTGTTCTCTATTTCTTTCTCTCCACTCATTCACCGTCTCCATCCATCATCTCAGCCTCTCTATTCGTTACTTTGCCCTCTCCATCTATTCCTCTATTTCAGGTCACAGTGGCTAGATAAAGAAACTAAAACTTTCAAATATTTTGCAAGAATTGTGTTATTATCAGAAAATATAACCTTGCGATGGTGTATTGATGTTGCAATAATTTGGAAGACCGTGATGTATTTTACTGTGGGGGACACAAAACCGAGGTCATAACCAATCCAACATTAGTATTCACTAGAAATACATCTTACAGCAATTGAGCAATATCAAAGCAATTGTGGCGCAAATGTACAAAAGCCAAGGAAAGCCAATCCCTGGCCGATTTAGGAAGACTCAGATCAAGTAGACTAAGGGACAGATCTGATTTAATTTGATCTAAAAATGATAGGGCATTGTTTACAAGCATTTGAACTTGGTTTAACTTTGCCTGATCCAGCCGTTCTCAACAGTTGTGGGGCAAAACCCAATGCTTTCTGCCCACTTAAGCCATTTTCATGCATGGTTAACAGTTGGATAGAAGGGGAATCCTCAAGATTACATAGTGCCTAAATTTGCCTTTGCCATGTTGATTGTTAAGCATAACTGCTGAAGTACATCACTAGCATTTAGGGCTATGCAAAACCATCTGAAATGTGGGATAAATGTTGGCCGAAACTTTATAAATCATTCTTGGCCAGACCTAAACCAAGGTCTGTATATCCCTAGAATCTTGGCCGGCCAATTTATGTAGTATCTATAAGGAGCCCACTGATACATATAGCAATATGCAAATCCAGAAAGATACATGACTGAACTTTTAGGGCCAACCTCTTTCTAATCACAATTAGATGGTACTCATTTTGATCTTTCCTTAACCAATTATTGAGTAAAATTTCAACTACAGCCCCAATGGGTCGGTGGTGTATGTCAGATAATGCTTGGTAGTGGATTGCAAGTTGATACTATCGGAGAGACAAAGGACTGATAGAATCCCCTTTCTTCCATCTCAAATGGAGACGAGTATCAGCTTGATTTACATAAGAGACTCCACACCATATTCTTATTATTTAGACCATTTACTACTTGATTCTCAAATAATCTGTTTATCATCACTTGTAATAACAATAAGCATATTCACAACAGAGAAAGATGTTCTGTGAGGTCGGCAAAGTCATTTTATGCATCCACTTTGTAAGATGTTTATGGAGAACATTCATGTAGAAAAGGGTCAAAGAAATGGCATCTGCTAACTGGTGCAGAGAAGCTAGGGGTGGATTGGAGCAAAAAATAAATGACCACCTATTTATACCTAAATTTGTTCATAGTTCATACTAATTGAAACACAATTATTCCTAAGATTCTATATTTCTTTGACATTATTTTTCGATTTTTGAAAAAATCTCATCATATTTTTTAATAATTATAAAGATTTTTGGGCTAAAGGGTCAATCGCATTAGTATGACTCAGCTGACTCAACTCTAATCAAGGGGGACCAAGTTGACCCCAGTCCAAGTCCTTCACCATCTATCATCCTGTTATTCACAAGACTTTCTCTAACAGGACTCTAAATACATCAGCAATTGATTAAGAAAAATCATATTCATATTTTTTTGGAGTGTAAAATCAAATTCATATTCAACACATTAAAATTCCATGTTTTAACTGAAAGAGATTAACCATATAAAAAAAATAAAAAACCGTAAGAGATTAAATAAATAAGTGTTGAGGTGTACCTTATCGGTTGTCCTCTCATTATTTAGAAGCCCGGATATATTGCCCCATGTCACTTCAACCAAAAGCAAGATGACCTCTGGTAATACAAGATAATAACAATAGTCAAGAATGGTGATCCAAAAAAATGTGAAGAGACTGCAAGAAGTTTTGGTAGAAGAATCTACTCAGTGCCATCCTGTCTTCCACAGCTTGATGTTGCGGTCACAGTTGTAAAACATCAACAAAAGCTCCAATCTTCAGCTTTCCAGGTGCCAAAAAAAGGTAAACACGCATTCACAGAAGGTCCAGAGATCCATCTTTACATGCTCAACTAGTGAAATGAAAAACGAACCCCTGGAAGTATATTTAGATGATATAATTTCAGATGAAAATGATCATGAGAATACACGAGTCTCCTCTTGCAGAGAATAGAGAAAATCAGGACTAGAGCCGGCTACATGTATTCTGGCATCCCAAATTTGACACATTCACTATAGTCATTTTTCTCAACTTCAAGAATATAATTCTCTTTTGATAGCAGAAAAATATCCGACTGATCTTGAGTGCAAATAATTCCACCTTCAATTTATAAACAGTTTTATTTCGACTTTAACAAACAGATCATAGCCCTATTTGACATTCTCTCTGTTGTAGGTAGTCAGCTGGTCGACCAACTTGAAAAATCCATGGTTAACTGCCCCTATATAATAATAGAATAGAACAGTAAAGTTACATAACTGTGCATCATATTATAGAGGCAAAAGACATAAGTTACTACAACAAATTTTTTTTTTATAACAATAAAATTTTATTAAGCTACGAAAAGAAACAAAACAGGACTTAGCCACAAATTGCCAGCCCAAACAAAGAACTCCAAAAAAGAGTTACTACAACAATTATATACCCTGTACCTACATCATTACATGGGACTTGCAATTTCTTCGTTAATGAGATGTTTTTCTTTTCAGCCACTTTTTGAGCGGCCAACTTCCGTACCTATATGAACTCAGTAAGTTCCAAACAGGGGTATTCTCCAGCAATACTAGTTCCATGTCCAGCCCTTCATTGGAACTATGATTGTAAGGCTAAATTTCAAACTTAGATTAAATATTAAGACCATGTCAACGGGCTAAAAGGAGAATAACCTCCCTTTAATAACATGCCATGATAATTTTGTCCAACTTTTAAAAGAGATTGTGTAGTGACGTTCTCTGGAACACTAGGGATAAAAGAAACCAACTTCCTAAAATGGGTTTTTGTTGATGGAACCATCTCAAATGGTATAATTTTTAATGTTTCAACATAAAACAAAGTGCTTCACACTACATCCGAAGTCCATTAGATAAACATTTAAATATAACTAGCAGCTGCCATCAGAAAAGTGGCTTGTATTTATTGATATAACATGAAATCTCCATATGTCTTAGAAACAAAACCCGCTCTTAAGACCAACTGCTTCAAACCTAATAATAAAATATGAAATATGAAATCTCTAATTTCCCAAAAAAATATCAAGTATCTTAATTATTTGAATAAAAATAAAAGGTCCATTAAAATTATGGAAGTAATTAATTTGATGGTGTGCCATATAAAAGGTTCTATTGAAGCCATTGATCCTGCGATATGATGGATAAATATGATTTTCCAAGGAGTGGTAACCATGTAATTTCATTTCTTCTGGTGGTCTTTAATGATTGGAGACTATGGGGCTCAGTTTCTCCATCAGCGTTCGAATTTTGCATATATATGTAAAAGCATCACATTCTTGAAATATGCAAACTTTTGGTGACTCCATCAAAGTTCTCAGAGATGAGATCGAAGAATTTCATCACTGTAATGATGCTCTTGACATAAACATTAACATATTATTGACAACTTTGGTTCTGTGCACAAAAGAACTCTATGTGGTGAAAACTTTTTGCCCCAGCACACATCTGATAATGCATTGCTCCATTGGCATCCAGTTTTGAATACAACATCCAATAGAGCAAGAATGAGAAGGAAAAAAATGTGTCACTAACAACTGGTCGAACACAGTTAAGAATACAACAATTTATCATCTCAGAAACAATCTGAAAATTGGAAAAAAAAAATGCAAATCTACAAATTACAACTAATACCAGATAACCTACGACAACAAAATATTACAACATATTTAAAAATATCACAATATGCCACCCAATCAAAAAGAGAGTTTTTTGCAATCAAATGTCAAAGCTTTACAAACATGCTTTTCCAAATCTAAGCAAAAAGAGAGTTTTTCCCCCCTCAAATGTCAGAGCTTTACAAACATGTTTTTCCAAATCTAAGTTTGCTGGCAAGTCACATGATGGGAGATACCTGGTGGTTGTACTCAACCTGGCATAGGAGTTAAGCTACGAGTTAGTTTTAACTTGGACTCCAGACCAAAAAACTTCAACCCAGAAAGCACCAATCCAGCAGTCATAGTTTTCAAATGGTCAACAAGTAATTCTTCATATAATACTGAGTTAGCTTCACTCAGAAGATTGCGATTTCTCATCTCTGCAAAAACCTTCCTTGCTTCATCTGAACTCCCATGCTTACATAGCCCATGGATAATTGCACAATATATAACATCAACAGGTGGGCAACCTTGTTGCATCATCTCATTCAGAACTTCAATCACCTTCTCAGCATTTCCTGATTTACACGCATGGAGAACAGTAAGTGTGTACTTAAACTCCATAGGTCCACTTGTTACATTTCCCAAGCAGTCACGAACTAGCATAAGAGCTGTGTCAATCTCTCCTTTTCTGCAAAGCCCTTTGACAAGAGAACAATAAGCAGCAACACTAGGGACCCAGGACATCTCCATCATCTTATTATAACAAGAACACGCCCCTTTGATATCGCCAGCACCAACCATACAGGGAATTATGGTGCTATAAGTAAAACAATCTGGTTTAACAACTGAATTGTTTAATTCCTCGAACAGAGACAACGCCCTCTTCACCTCCCCGATTTTATGAAGTGCCTCAATAAGAATATTGTAAATTGAGACACTGGAATACCCTTTCGCCTTTAACACTTGAAAAACTTCCAAAGCCTTCAGTTCTCTCTCACCCTTTCCAACCATAAAGGAAAAGAAACTCGAAAGACCATCCATGACCGACATCCTCAGTTTCACCATCTGGTCCAGCAACTTACAGAAGTCATCCATTCTGTCATTTTCCGAATACGACAGCAACAATGGATTAACAGTTTCAAAGCTTGGAACAAGACCCTCTTGAATTGCAATCTGGAAGAGCTTATAACCCTTGTCAGTCCTATCGACATTACAAAGGCCTCTAATCAAAGCATTGTAGATCGACAAATCTGCACGATATCCCGACTCCGTCATCACCTTCAAGAGATCACAGGCTGAACCAACCTTCCCATCCACCACAAATGCCTCTGCCAACAACCCATAAACAGCCCTATCTATCAAACATCCCTTCTCTCTCATCTCCTGAAAAATCTCGTAACCCTTCCCAACATCACCTTGCTTGCACAATGCAGACACCAGAGTCGTATAAGCCCAGGCATCCGGCTCGACCCCGTCCTGTGTCATTTCCTCCCAGATTCTCAAACACCCATCCAAATTCCCTTCAGCAACCAACACCCGAATCATCGCCGTGTATGCAAACACATCTGGCTTGCACAATTCCCCCCTCATCTTCTCCAAAAGCACAAGAACACCATCCATCTTACCTGCCTTACACAACCCCTTTGCGAGTACCATAAAAGTCACGCTGTCCTCCTTCAAACCATCTATCTTGAAATCGTCATAAACAGACAAGGCCAGATCCAAATGATCTGTTTTCACAAGCGCATCCATGATTCTGTTGTACAGAAAGACTCGGGGGCTGACCCCAAATCTCCTCATCTTTTCATAAACATGATACACGCGAAGGCCCCGCCCCGCATCGGAGTGAAACCTGATCAGTATCTCGAATTGCTTCTCACTAGGTTCTTTACCTTGCATGTTCATGAGCTCAAGGACCTGATCAGCGGACCGGAACCGGCCCGCTCGATTCAAGCAGTAAGCAAATGCGTTATAAGTGGTGTAGTTGTGAGTGTAACCTTTTTGCTTTCCAGCCCAATGGAAGAATTTGGCAGAGATGTTGGGGTCAGTCTGGACCTTGAGGACCTCCGCAACGAGATCGGGTGGGACACGACGGAGTTTGTTGAGGTCCGCAAGAACGGATGGCCCCCAGGAGTGGTGCTTGCGGAAGGAATCACAGATGAAACGGGCGATGGGAGAGAGGCGGCGGGCGATGGAGAAGAAGGTCTGAGAGGGGTGTTTGGGAGGGTGGGGTGGGGGTGGGGAGTTGATGTTAGGTAACCAGTTTTGGAGGTTGAAAGGGGTTGGAGAGGGGATTGGAGAGATGGGTTTTGGGGTTCGAGTCTGGCGGTTGGAGAAGAGGCCGCCACGGACGACCTGACGGTTCTGGGAGGGCTTACGGTGGCCATAGAAGAAGTGGAATTTGGTGGGGTTTTGTGGGGTTTGAGGGGGCATTCTCAGACGTGCTACCCTTATTGATGGATGTGTTTTTTGTAGTTTCTTAAGTATTTTTGTGTATTGTGGATGTTAAAACTCAATGATGGTCAAATAAATTCGAGTTCTGTATTGCATTGCATATGCTCAAATTCACAAGCAGTATCATACAACCCTTCAAACTATATTGCTCACAATCAAACCGTTAAGCCCCTGAAATTAGAAATCCCATTGATCTTCTGAAGAAAGGAATCATAAATCTCAAAAAAAAATTCAGATACAAAAGGCCAAATGATTAAAAGAAAATGATATTTTGGAGTGAGGGAGAGAGAAGGATAGACAGTGAGGTTCATGATGTACCGACGACCTGCAGTGGCATGTTGTATTCAGGAGACGGAGAGAGGAATGGATCCAATATTTGGACTTCTTTGTGCAATGAAGAACATATCTTTGAGTGATCTAAAACCCTAGTAGCTCATCGTTCTCCAATGGAGAAACACAGACTCAAAACCCTAGCAGCTCATCATTCTACAACCCTAATCTACATCTCAAGCCCTAATCTACATCATCCTCCAAGGGTTTTGGGAGTTGGAGAGGCGTTTTGTGAGTAACAGAGGCGAGAGAGGGAAGCGATGGAAGTTGTCGAGGACCGGACTTCCAAACTTTTTTGACGAAAATACGGGCCCCATGAATTTTGTTCTTCGAAGAAAATTACCGAGACAAACATGAGAAAAATTACTTTTCACACAAAACTTGCACTAATGTGTACACACCTTTTTTATAAAAATAAGAAATTATTACATCAGTAAATTTCATAAAAGTAAAAATCTCAAAAAAGAATTTTTGCCGAATTTAAAAATTCACGTTTGGTGCGAATTTCTTTTCCTCGCTAAATTGATGCTAATGCTGTTTGGTGCGCTGTAGATTCCTTATAGAAATCAAAATTTCTTATTTGGTGAAATGATTTTTTAAAGAAAAATAACATAACATATATATTATTTAATTAATATTAAATAATAATATATTTAAAGAAATATAAAAAAATGAAAGAGTGTAGGGTTTTGAGTTGAAATGAAAAGGAGGGAGAAGTTTTTCAAAGAAATCAATTTCCCACATCCCTATAGGAAACTCATTTCCAGCATTAACAAGGAAAATGCCGACGAGGCAGGATAGCGTTTCCGTGGAATTGTTCGACGCCAAACACATGAAAAATAAATTTCAGTAAAAAAGAAAAATGAATTGTTCCGCACCAAACACAAACATGCCCTAAAAGTTGGGTTGAGCTTTGGGTCTAGTAATTAGGGTCCAAATTGGGCTCATGGAATTTTTTTTTGTTTTTATTTTTGTTTGTTTGGTGTTAAGATGGGCCGTGGATTTAATATCTATGTAAGAGCTCAAATACCCGATTTGTGCAAGCAAAAGCCTCTTCCGGATCCAAATGCCCTTTTAATTGTTTGGTGTGGTCCATTTCATTGCAGAAAATCTCCCCTCACAATAGAAGATGGATGTTCCTCTTCTGCATAATTACACAAACAAGACCTACATGTTCAACTGCTTTTCTTGTTTTGTTAATTTTATTTTTATTTTTTACAACCAAGGTGGCGGGGTCCTTGAGATACCTACCTGATGCAAGAGTAAGCATATATTATACATTAGGGATAAGATCACTTGCACACAAAAGGGAGATTATTACTTACAAATGCAAGAAAGAGGATTTAGGATTGAAAACTGCACAGTTGGCTAGGAACATGTCTCTTTCCTTAGTTTAAACTGTGGGAACATATGAATTGGACAAAATACTTACCAATTATTAAAATTGTAATGGGATTTTTCACGTAAAATCCACTATAAATTATCTGCGTGGACCAGTTCCTAAATGCGCGAAATCAGCAACAAGTGTAAGTTTGTACTCGTCCCGGATGCACGTGCCTCGGCGTAAGCCCTGAAGCACTTGCCGAGACCAGCACAACCAAACGCCCCCTTAGCCACACTCGTCGAAGGCGATGGGCATCTCGGCTGCAACCGAGATGGAGGCAGCTGCCCAAGATGGGCTTATATCGCCACGGGCGACATCGGGTCACGTGGCAAGATGGAGACGTGGTGATGGGATGGACATCATCCAAGCCGTTCATCCTTACCACATTTCTGACAATCATACCCAATGGCTACGGTCGTATCAGGGCAGGGCCCTAGGAAGGATCCGATGGGACCTCAGCCGCTAGTAAGTCAGGGCAAGATCATGCCCAACATGACTAGCATTTAATGCAACATGGGTTGATTGAACCCCCATTTAATGCAGTGTGGGCTATGATGGATCCTCATTAATTACTCTATGGGCTAATGGATCCCTAGCAATCAAATCAAGAGGCCCACTAGCTCGTATCCCTTGAGGCTCTCATATAAGAAGATCCACCACCTGAGAAAAGGTACGCATACTCTCATGCATGCAACCACACACAACTCTCTCTTCTCCGATCGAGCTACCCTGCACTAACTTAGGCATCGGAGAGCCCTGCGCTGCCCACAGCTAGGGTCCTCTGACTGTTTCTTCTCCCCTTTTAGGTCCCCAGATTGAGCAGCTCTGTCTTCAGTTCTTTGGATAAGTCCCTTGAGGCACCTTCCTAATCTTGTGAGTATATTTTCTGCACTTACAATTGGCGTCGTCTGTGGGAAACGATTTACACATTCTTCCCTATCACCATGACAAAGAGAGCTGCGAAAGGCGGAGAAACATCCAAGAAAAAGTGTGCAGGACCCTCTTCTGACCTCGCCAGGAGGAGGTCTGGGAAGGAGCCTGCTGCGGAAGATTACGACGAGCGCGACTTCATCCCCATCGACGTTCAGGAGCATAACCTTCGCCCGAAGTCACCTTCCAGGGGAATAACGGCATCCCTCCGGCGGGGAGACTCTCGACAGCAGCGCAGAGAAGATCTCTCGCTGAGTCGGGTTCAGCAGGGCAAGTCTCTAGTGGTTGACGGACCACCCCCCTCTGATCAAATGGAGGATGCTGATGATGAAGACTATAATCCTGATGATGACTTCGACTCCACTCTTGAGGAGATTACAGCACAGAATGATACCATCAAAGAGCAGGATGCTTTGATCCGCCAGCTCCAGCAGCAGCTGGAAAGAGCTGCGGGCTCGACCAGACAGCAGCAGCAGTCGCGGCAGCAGCTGCAGTCGCGGCAATAGGCCAAGGGGAGAGTTTCTCGTAGCAGACGCACTGCCTCCCCCGAGAGAGATTTGAGGATTCATCTGGATGAGAAGAGGCGTGACCGAGCTCGTGACGAAGGCTCCAGTACCAGTCACAGCCATTCTAGAAAGATGACAGAAACTATTCCAGAGAACAAGTTTAACAACCAGGAGTGGTTGGACGAGCGCATTAGGCGGACGGTTCAACGCAACCTCGAAGTGGCTGGTCTCACCCGAGATCAACGGGACGCCTGTGAGACTGTCGATCTCGGTGCATCCCCCTTCTCCCGTGACATCAGAAGATACCCCCTGCAAAGAAGTTCACCGTACCGAGGTTCGTCACTTATGACGGGACCTCAGATCCAGCTGCGCATCTGAGACACTTCTCCCAGAGGATGTCTGTTTGGGGGGACGAGGGCCACCTGACCTGTCGAGTCTTTTCCTCCAGTTTGGGTGACCTCCACCTGAAATGGTTTTGCGCGCTCCACGAGGGGTCCATCTCAAGTTGGCAGTAGCTCCAGCAGTCCTTTATTAAGAAGTTCCAGGCCTACAGAATCTTGCCCAAAACGGATGCAGATATTATGGCCCTGAAGATGAAGCAAGGGGAGAACGTCACCCAGTTCGCGAAGCAATTCTGAACGGTCTACAGCCAAATCGAGAACTCCAAGGATGAGGTGGCCATCTTCGCATTTCAAAATGCCTTGCTGCCAGACGGTGATCTTCGCAAAGATTTAGCCAGGAACCCAGTGTCCTCTATAGCAGCGCTGATGTCCATAGTCAATCGCTACATCGCCCAAGAGGAAGATCAGGTTCGGGCTCTGGAAAACCATGGGGCCGCACAGAAAGACCGAGGCGAAAAGCCCTCAAAGAGAGAGAAGGGACCGTCCTGAAGAGATGAGCCGGACAGACGCTGGACGCCAGCTAGCTCGGTGAGGGCTCAGACATTCACCTCGGGAAGAAGGAAGAAGCCTAGGCTGTCTGAGGACACATACCAGACAGTTAACACGATCTTCAAAGGAGCCCATCCACAAAATCATATACAAGATCAAATCGAAGCCGTACTTCAGCTGGCCAGAGCCCATAAGAGGAGATCCGTCTTCCCGGGATCAGAGCAGGTTTTAGGCGTATCACAAGCAGAGTGGCCACAAGACTGAGGAACGCAGGATATTAAGGTCACATTTGGAGAAGCTCGTCCAGGATTGACATTTGCAGGAGTTCGTCAAGGTAGACACCAGAAAACAACAACCGAGCTCCTCGCCGAGACGAGAGAGGCCACGACAACGATGGGTCGGAGAAAATCATTAACGTCATCCATTTAGCTCCCCCGCCCAAGGGGAGTAACCGAGCTCGTGCCGAGGCCAGGCGCACCTCCCACAGTGAGCAGGTCATGGCTGCCGAACTCGGCTCATCTCCGAAGAAGGCTCGGAGGGAGCGACCCGAGATCAAGTTCCCAGATGCAGACTTGGAAGGGGTTTAGCTCCCCCACAACGATCCGCTGATCGTCACTCTGAAACTGGACTGCACTAAGCAAGGTGTGAAGGACTGCACTGTACAGAGGGTTCTCGTTGACCCGGGCAGCTCATCCGAGGTCCTCTATTTCGACTGCTTCAGGAGGATGGGCCTAACAGAGAAGGATCTGCAGGAAGCCCGCATTCCCCTCATCGGCTTCAGCGCCAAGCCTGTGTACCCCAAAGGAAATGTAACGTTCAGGGTCGAGGTCCGTGGCGCATCCGTTGTGACAACCTTCTTTGTGGTCGACGCACCCTCGCCCTATAATGCCATAATGGGCAGGGCCTGGCTCCACAGTCTGTAGGCAGTCCCGTCTACTCTCCACCAGAAGCTGAAATTTCCATTGGAAGGGAAAAATGGCAGAGTAGAAATCGTCACAGTCTGAGGAGATTAGCAGACAGCCAAGCAGTGTCTGACGATCGTGGCGTCCGGAGAACGAGAGCCCAAGGAAGTCAACATGGCCGAAATAGAGAAGAAGCTAGACGAGGTCGGCCAAGACCCAGAAACGAAGAGCGTGGAGGACCTGACCGAAATCAGGATTGACTCAAACGATCCGGAACGGTTCTTCCTGCTCGGCAGCCAGCTCGGGGAGCCAGAGAAGTCCAAGCTGGTCCAATTCCTGGTGCAGAACAGAGATGCATTCGCCTGGACGCCCCAAGAGATGCCCGGCGTTGACCCCGAGGTAATGTGCCATAAACTGAACGTGGACCCTAACCATAAACCGGTGATGCAGAGAGCTCGCAGGACTGGGGTGTAGCAGACCGAGGTCGTGGTTGAGGAGATTGACAAGCTGCTCGAGGCCGGGGTGATCAGAGAAGTCCAGTACCCGACCTGGCTAGCCAACACGGTGGTTGTCAAGAAGAAGACTGGCAAGTGGAGGGTGTGCGTCGACTTTACCGACCTTAACAAAGCCTGCCCTAAGGATAGCTTCCCTCTCCCGAAGATTGACCAGATGATTGATGCCACTGCCGGACATTACAGGATAAGTTTCCTTGATGCATACCGCGGCTACCATCAGATACCACTGTATGGGCCAGACGAAGAGAAGACAGCCTTCATAACATCCAAAGGTACCTACTGTCACAAGGTGATGCCGTTTGGGTTGAAGAATGTAGGAGCCACCTACCAGCTCCTTGTCACCAGAATGTTCCAGGCTCAGCTCGGCAAGACTGTTGAGGTCTACATTGACGATATGGTCGTCAAGTACAAGCAGGCGCAAAACCATTTGGGAGACCTGGCTCAAGTCCTCGACACTTTGAAGAGGTTCAAGCTCAAACTCAATGCCTCCAAGTGCGCCTTTGGTGTCGGTTCCGGTAAATTCTTGGAAAGCTTGGTTACACGCAGAGGGATTGAGGCAGATCCAGACCAGATCTCGGCAATCCTCAGAGTATAGAGCCCTACCTCGGCAAAGGAGGTCCAAAAGTTCACTGGCATGGCAGCCGCACTGAATCGGTTCATCCGCAGATCCTCAGATAAGTGCCGGCCTTTCTTTCAGCTTCTTAGAAAGAATTTAAAATTTCAATGGACTCCGGAATGTGACCAGGCCTTGCAGGAACTCAAGGCCTATCTTTCTTCACCCCCTCTGCTCTCAACTCCTATTCACGGAGAATTTTTGTACTTGTATCTGGCAGTCTCGGATCATGCGGTGAGCTCGGTCCTCGTCCGAGAAGAGGATAAGCTTCAAAAGCCAATTTATTATACGAGCAAGACCCTCATCGATGCCGAGACCAGATATTTACCCCTAGAGAAGCTCGCGTTGGCACTCGTTAGTGCCTCGCGGAAGCTCTCATTACTTCCAAACACACACCATTGTCGTTGTTACAGAACATCCACTTAAGTCTGTTTAAAAAAAAACTGACTTTTCAGGAAAAGTCTCCAGATGGGCTGTCGAATTAGGGCAGTACGAAATTTGCTATCAGCCCACGACAGCGATCAAGGCCCAAGTACTGGCAGATTTCCTCATCGAATTCTCTTCGAGTTCGGTACCAATCCAGCCCGGCACCGAACTGGGGGGCAGGGAGCACGAGGCGCCCACGGGCGACGAGCAATCCCAGGGCCAAGCCCTCACCCCAGTTTGGAGAGTCTTCGTTGACGGGTCTTCCACCTCCAGAAGAGCCAGCGCAGGAGTTATCCTCCAATCCCGAGAGGGGCTGGTCATGGAGCAAGCTCTGACCCTGGATTTCAAGGCGTCGAACAATGAAGCTGAGTACGAAGCCCTATTAGCCGGACTGAACAGCGCCAAAATCTTCGAAGCTCAATAGCTGGTGGTCTTCAGTGATTCACAGTTGGTGGCGAACCAGCTGACTGGGGACTATCAAGCTCGCGACGACAGGATTGCCGCATATTTGACCCTGGCAAAGAAGATGCTCTCTCAGTTCCAGACGGTCGAATTCAAACAAATAGGCAGAGAATCAAACTCTCACGCAGATGCTCTTGCAAACTTGGCCTCTGCTGTCGAAGCAGGAAGAAAAAGAAGCAATGATGTAGGATCGCTAGCCGCACCGAGCATTGAACTTCATCCACCTCGAAAAGTGTTGTGTCTTGATCTCGACCCGAGTTGGATGGACCCCATCATAGCCTACCTCAAGGACGACAAGCTTCCCGAGGACAGTGGCGAGGGTCATCGGATCAGACCCAAAGCAGCCCGGTTCGGGTTGTCTCCCGAGGTCAAGCTCTACAGGAAGTCGTTCACAGGCCCATACCTCCAGTGTGTTCATCCAAGCAAAGTCGAAGACTTACTCTTTGAAATACATGAAGGGATCTGCGGGAGTCACATTGGAGGGAGATCCCTAGCTTACCGAGCTATCAGCCAAGGCTACTGGTGGCCATATATGCAGAAGGATGCACAAGTTTACGCCAAAAAGTGTGAAAAGTGTCAGAAATTCTCCCACTCTCTCCATCAACCGGCCTAGGACCTCAGTCTGCTCTCCAGCCCATGGTCATTCGCCTAGTGGGGGCTCGACATTGTGGGACCGCTGCATCGAACTCCAGGGAACAGGAGGTGGCTAATTGTAGCTACTGACTACTTCACTAAATGGATCGAGGCGGAGCCATTGTCTTCCATCACAGAGCAGGATTCTAAGAACTTTGTATGGAAGAACATCGTCACGAGGTTCAGCATCCCAAAAACTTTGATCTCGGACAACGGGACCCAGTTCGACTCCAACCTCTTCGGAGCTTTTGTCAGGGGCTCGGCATCCACAATCACTATTCCACCCCGGCCTAACCACAGAGTAATGGCCAGGCAGAAATTTCCAATAAGGTGGTGCTCGATGGACAGAAGAAGCGACTCGACAGAGCTAAGGGTAGGTGGGTGGAAGAACTTCCGAGCGTCCTGTGGGCCTACAGAACAACTCCGAGGCGTTCCACCTCGGTAACGCCCTTTTTCTTAGCTTATGGAATGGAGGCTGTCATTCCCTTAGAGATCGGCCTCCCTACTTTGAGGACCGAGCTCTTCGATCAAGGCCGAAATGAGTCACATTTAGCTTTGGAACTGGACTTGGCCAATGAGCGAAGGGAAGCAGCTGCGATCCGGTTGGCCGCCTATCAGCAACAGCTGGCCAGAGGGTATAATCAGAAGGTTAGGGAAAGAAAGTTCTCAGTGGGCGAGCTGGTTCTCAAGAAGACACTCCCAGGGGACGAGGACCTAAATCAAGGCAAACTGGCACCGAATTGGCACGGACCATTCAAAGTGACTTCCATTGCTAGGAAGTCAGCTTATAAACTCGAAGATATGGAGGGCCGGCAGTTACCGAGACCGTGGAATGCATCTCACCTCAAGAAATTCTATTTTTAGTTTGTACTTGTACTCCCAGCATTTGCAAGCTTAATGGAATTATCTTCGTTCTCGATTCGTGACGGTCTAATGATCACTGGCAGTTCGGCTACGGCTAATGATGAGATCGTCTCAGGTCGGCTACGGGCCACCCAGGCGTGAAGCCTTTATGGCCACTGATGAGATCGTCTCGGGTCGGTGTAAACCACCCAGGCGTGAAGCCTTTATGGCCACCGATGAGATCGTCTCGGGTCGGTGTAAACCACCCAGGCGTGAAGCCTTTATGGCCACCGATGAGATCGTCTCGGGTCGGTGTAAACCACCCAGGTGTGAAGCCATTATGGCCATTAACGCAGTCGCCTTTACGGTCACTGCTGAGATCGTTTCGTGCAGGTATGCGCCACTCAAGTGCAGAACCGCTTCGGCCGAATCGCCTTTTGGTTGAAGGCCCCAAAGGGTTACACGTCACTCCTGACAAGTCCTAAACTGGCCAGTCTACCTCCGCCGGACTCGCACACCTTGATTTATGTAAGAACGGGATGAAAGCAAAATACTCAACTTTTCAACCCATAGCAAGAGAAGAACACAATAAAACAAAAGTCTGATTCTATTGATTTCATTTCTTTGTGCAACATCGTCTTTACAAGAAATTCAAATAATCATCCAAAATACAAAATTATGCGGGAGGAGCCGAAGTAGAAGCGGGTGCGGTGCCCTCAACCTCGAACTGGACCGTGGGCTCAATCACGATATTTGCCCTGGGAGTGGTAGGGCCAGGGAAGGGGGGGGCTCTGCGAATGAGGGGTGGCCCTCGTTGATCCCGGCCTTCCCCAAGGCAGCACGCCACCCTTTCTCCCAGGCTTTATCCCTTACCCGCAGCACCCGGGTCTCGTAATGGGTGGTGGCCTGCTTCACCGCATCAGCGAAGGCGACGTCGGTCTCGGCTTGGGTGGCTTGGGCCTTGGCCTCAACTTCGGACACCTTCTTGGACTCGACCTGAAGGTCACCTCTCAGTTTGTCCACTACGGCCTCGAGCTCGGCGACCTTATTTTTCTCGGCTTCGGTTTCAGACCTGGCACCTCCCAGCACAGCGATGAGCTCAACTCCCTGATCTTCCAATTGATCAGCCCTCTGGGTGGCAGCGCCGAGTGCCCCTTCCAATTCTAGCCACTTTGCCTCCAGCATGGCAATCACTGGGCTCTGCTTATTATATCTATCGATGACCACCATCGATTTCTACAAGGCCTGTGATGCAAAAATGGCGAGAAGGGTTATCCGGGGTGAAACGCTAGTAGAAAGGGTTAAAAGGAACTCGGAGAAAGGCTCACTTGAAGGATGGTCTGCAGCAGCAAAGCGAGGAGTTTCGGGTCACTGAACCCCTCGTAGAGCGCCATGTCCCGAGGTAGGGCGCATCCCTTGCCAACGCTTCAAGGACGAGGGAGTTCGTCATATGGACGCAGTCCTCGACCGTCACCCGCTTGCTTGTGCTAAGGGTGAAGCTCGGCTCCCAAGGAGCCGGAGGTGGGGGGGCACTCGAACTTGTACCCTCGTCCCTTGGCCTCTTTCTTGGGGCACTCCCCCCTGGAACCACCTCGGAGGAGAGGGGCCAGTCTTCCTGGTGATCAGAATTTGTGGCAGTTCCTCCCTCCTCGGCGCGGGGCGTTGCAACGACGACGGCCTCAGGGGTCCCGACGGCACTCGGGGGCACTAGCGCAGGAGACTCTGGAGCCTCATCTCCAAAGGCGAGCGCCTCCAGGTCGAGGTAGGATATGTTTCGAGTCATCTCCTCCGGTCTCGGCGACGAGCGTCGTTGGCGTCTCACAAGAGGTGTGCCTTCCGACTCGGGCTTCGGGGAAGAAGCCTCTGTCCCGACAGCAACTTCGGGCTCGGTTCGAGAAGGCCCCGCTTCGGTTAGGGCTTCCCTTCTCTCTGGGCTCTCGGGGATGGCTTGCTGAACAGTTTCAGCCCTCTTGTAATACACCTTGTATCTCGGCTCGTAATAGAGAAGAGACCAGGCAGCTCGGTTGGAAAAGTCTGTGCACTTGGAGACTCGCTGGTGCCAAGCCTCGTTCTTTATCCAGCCAACTCATCTAGCTTTCCGCTCTCGGGCGCCTGCATAGACGGGAAAAGCATCAGCTCGGAAGGATCGAAAATGGAAAGATTGAAATTAAAAGAGGACGAACTCGTACTTGGGATAGTCCCGGGGCAATGCGGGGCCCGGTAGCCTCCGACCTGCTCAGCGCCGAACTCCCAACTGCCCGAGACCGACAAGAGATCGTCTCCGGCATACTTGTGCGAGTCCTCAAGCGCCGTGACAAAGCCCCTCCGGTGCGCCTTGACCCGGAGGTAATAAATATCCTCCTTCGTCTTACAGATGTCGTAGACATCCTCTATGTCATGGACGCCGAGGTCGATGTGGAGGTGCTTGTTTAGCGTAGCAGTTCCCATGATTATTTTTTAACCGTTGGGCGCCAACTGGCAGGTGTGATATTCCACATGCTCAGGCAAGCCCTACGCAGAGGGTCCAAGGGGAATCTAACACCTCTATCCACGACGGCTATCAACGGGATGGGCATCCAGCCATCGGAGGAAGAGCGACTAAAATAGTCCACTGGGTCCGCCCGCCGGACGAACACGTCGTCCGGTATCCCAAACGCAGACCTAAAGTCCGCTAAGGCCCTTTCGTTCTCAAGCCAGAAGCTGTAGATCCCCATCCTAATCTAATGAGGCAGGGGGCAAAAGAAATATAGGTTTAGAACTTACAGTGGAGACTGAGGATGAAGGTGAACGCGGTCGTGCGGGCTCTGCGCGATAACGGAGGGACTGCTCTGAAGTTTCTAGGACGGATGGCTCCGATTCTAACTTCTCTGGATGCTCTCTGGTTCTTCAGTAACGTTCGAAGGTGTGAAGTAGAATAAAGGAAGAAGAAGAGGGCGCCTGTACTTATAAGGGAGCGCCAAATGATGGCACCGTTTCCCAAATTCAAAAAAGAAAAATGTCTCTTCGGAAACTGCGTGCGTACTTCAAGTAGCAGAGCAGTGAATCCAGTGGTGACGCGTGGCGTAAACGATTCGACTCCTACAATTATTAGGGCGTGGTATTTATTGCGAGTAAACACCCCCAGCACGCAAAGGGTCGGATAAGTTCCACGTGTCGTCAGTGGACGTCGGAGCAAAAATCTTTGGCTGTTTCAAATCCCTTGATGGATTTTAGAAATCACAGTTTCCACCCCCAAGGAATCCAAGATCCTAAGGAGTCGGAAACTCAGGGGCAATTGTGCGGACCAGTTCCTAAATGCGCGAAATCAGCAACAAGTGTAAGTTTGTACTCGCCCCGGATGCACGCGCCTCGGCGTAAGCCCTGAAGCGCTGGCCGAGACCAGCACAACCAAACGCCCCCTAGCCACACTCGTCGAAGGCGATGGGCATCTCGGCTGCAGCCGAGATGGAGGCAGCTGCCCAAGATGGGCTTATATCGCCACGGGCGACATCGGGTCACGTGGCAAGATGGAGACGCGGTGATGGGATGGACATCATCCAGGCCGTCCATCCTTACCACATTTCTGACAATCATAACCAATGGCTGCGGCCGTATCAGGGCAGGGCCCTAGGAAGGATCCGATGGGACCTCAGCCGCCAGTAAGTCAGGGCAAGATCAGGCCCAACATGACTAGCATTTAATGCAGCATGGGTTGATTGAACCCCCATTTAATGCAGTGTGGGCTATGATGGATCCTCATTAATTACTCTATGGGCTAATGGATCCCTAACAGTCAAATCAAGAGGCCCACTAGCCCGTATCCCTTGAGGCTCTCATATAAGAAGAGCCACCACTTGAGAAAAGGTACGCATACTCTCATGCATGCAAGCACACACAACTCTCTCTTCTTTGATCGAGCTACCCTGCACTAACTTAGGCATCGGAGAGCCCTGCGCTGCCCACAGCCAGGGTCCTCTGACCGTTTCTTCTCCCCTTTCAGGTCCCCAGATTGAGCAGCTCTGTCTTCAGTTCTTTGGATAAGTCCCTTGAGGCACCTCCCTAATCTTGTGAGTATATTTTTTGCACTTACAATTGGCGCCGTCTCTGGGAAACGATTTACACATTCTTCCCTATCACCATGACAAAGAGAGCTGCGAAAGGCGGAGAAACATCCAAGAAAAAGCGTGCAGGACCGTCTTCTGACCTCGCCAGAAGGAGGTCTGGGAAGGAGCCTGCTGCGGAAGATTACGACGAGTGCGGCTTCATCCCCATCGACGTTTAGGAGCATAACCTTCGCCCGGAGTCACCTTCCAGGGGAATAACGGGATCCCTCCGGCGGGGAGACTCTCGACAGCAACGCAGAGAAGATCTCTCGCTGAGTCGGGTTCAGTAGGGCAAGTCTCCAGTGGTTGACGGACCACCCCCCTGATCAAATGGAGGATGCTGATGATGAAGACTATAATCTTGATGATGACTTCGACTATACTCTTGAGGAGATTAGAGCACAGAATGATACCATCAAAGAGCAGGATGCTTTGATCCGCCAGCTCCAGCAGCAGCTGGAAAGAGCTGCGGGCTCGACCAGACAGCAGCAGCAGTCGCGGCAATAGGCCGATGGGAGAGTTTCTCGTAGCTGACGCACTGCCTCCCCCGAGAGAGATTTGAGGATTCATCTGGATGAGAAGAGGCGTGACCGAGCTCGTGACGAAGGCTCCAGTACCAGTCACAGCCATTCTAGAAAGATGACAGAAACTATTCCAGAGAACAAGTTTAACAACCAGGAGTGGTTGGACGAGCGCATCAGGCGGACGGTCCAGCGTAATCTCGAAGTGGCTGGTCTCACCCGAGATCAACGGGACGCCTGTGAGACTGTCGATCTCGACGCATCCCCCTTCTCCCGCGACATCAGAAGATACCCCCTGCCAAAGAAGTTCACCGTACCGAGGTTCGTCACTTATGATGGGACCTCGGATCCAGCTGCGCCTCTGAGACACTTCTCCCAGAGGATGTCTGTTTGGGGGGACGAGGGCCACCTGAACTGTCGAGTCTTTTCCTCCAGTTTGGGTGACCTCCCCCTGAAATGGTTCTGCACGCTCCACGAGGGGTCCATCTCAAGTTGGCAGCAGCTCCAACAGTCCTTCATGAAGAAGTTCCAGGCCCACAGAATCTTGCCCAAAACGGATGTAGATATTATGGCCCTGAAGATGAAGCAACGGGAAAACGTCACCCAGTTCGCGAAGCGATTCTGGACGGTATACAGCCAAATCGAGAACTCCAAGGACGAGGTGGCCATCTTCGCATTTCAAAATGCCTTGCTGCCAGACGGTGATCTTTGCAAAGATCTGGCCAGGAACCCAGTGTCCTCTATAGCAGCGCTGATGTCCATAGTCAATCGCTATATCGCCCAAGAGGACGATCAGGTTCCGGGTCGGGAAAACCATGCGGCCGCACAGAAAGACCGAGGCGAAAAGCCCTCAAAGAGAGAGAAGGGACCGTCCCGAAGAGATGAGCCGGACAAACGCTGGACGCCAGCTAGCTCGGTGAGGGCTCAGACATTCGCCTCGGGAAGAAGGAAGAAGCATAGGCTGTCTGAGGACACATACCAGACAGTTAACACGATCTTCAAAGAGCCCATCCACAAGATCATGTACAAGATCAAGTCGAAGCCGTACTTCAGCTGGCTAGAGCCCATAAGAGGAGATCCGTCTTCCCGGGATCAGAGCAGGTTTTGTGCGTATCACAAGCAGAGTGGCCACAAGACTAAGGAATGCAGGATATTGCAGTCACATTTGGAAAAGCTCGTCCAGGATGGACATCTGGAGGAGTTCGTCAAGGCAGACACCAGGAACGACAACCGAGCTCCTCGTCGAGACGAGAGTGGCCACGACAGCGATGGGTCGGAGAAAATCATTAACGTCATCCATTTAGCTCCCCCGCCCAAGGGGAGTAACCGAGCTCGTGCCGAGGCCAGGCCCTCCTCCCACAGTGAGCAGGTCATGGCCGTCGAACTCGGCTCAGCTCTTAAGAAGGCTCGGAGGGAGCGACCTGAGATCAAGTTCTCAGATGCAGACTTGGAAGGGGTCCAACTCCCCCACAACGATCCGCTGATCGTCACTCTGAAACCGGACTGCACTGAGCAAGGTGTGAAGGACTGCACTGTGCAGAGGGTTCTCGTTGACCCGGGCAGCTCATCCGAGGTCCTCTATTTCGACTGCTTCAAGAGGATGGGCCTAACAGAGAAGGATCTGCAGGAAGCCCGCATTCCCCTCATCGGCTTCAGCGCCAAGCCTGTGTACCCCAAAGGAAAGGTAACGTTCAGGGTCGAGGTCGGTGGCGTATCCGTCGTGACAACCTTCTTGGTGGTTGACGCCCCCTCGCCCTATAATGTCATAATGGGCAGGGCCTGACTCCACAATCTGGAGGCAGTCCCGTCTACTCTCCACCAGAAGCTGAAATTTCCATTGGAAGGGAAAAATGGCAGAGTAGAAACCCTCACAGTCCGAGGCGATCAGCAGACAGCCAAGCAGTGTCTGACGGCCTTGGCGTCCGGAGAACGAGAGCCCAAGGAAGTCAACATGGCTGAAATGGAGAAGAAGCTAGACGAGGTCGGCCAGGACCCAGAAACGAAGAGCGTGGAGGACCTAACCGAAATCAGGATCGACTCAAACGATCCGGAACGGTTCTTCCTGTTCGGCAGCCAGCTCGGGGAGCCAGAGAAGTCCGAGCTGGTCCAATTCATGGTGCCGAACAGAGATACATTCGCCTGGACGCCCCAAGAGATGCCCGGCGTTGACCCCGAGGTAATGTGCCATAAATTGAACGTGGACCCTAACCATAAACCGGGGATGTAGAGAGCTCGCAGGACTGGGGTGCCGCAGACCGAGGCCGTGGTAGAGGAGGTTGACAAGCTGCTCGAGGCCGGGGTGATCAGAGAAGTCCAGTACCCGACCTGGCTAGCCAACACGGTGGTTGTCAAGAAGAAGACTGGCAAGTGGAGGGTGTGCGTCGACTTTACCGACCTTAACAAAGCCTGCCCTAAGGACAACTTCCGTCTCCCGAAGATTAACCAGATGATTGATGCCACTGCTAGACATGACAGGATGAGTTTCCTTGATGCATACCGCGGCTACCATCAGATACCACTGTATGGGCCAGACGAAGAGAAGACAGCCTTCATAACACCCAAAGGCACCTACTGTTACAAGGTGATGCCGTTTGGGTTGAAGAATGTAGGAGCCACCTACCAGCGCCTTGTCACCAGAATGTTCCAGGCTCAGCTCGGCAAGACTGTTGAGGTCTACATTAACGATATGGTCGTCAAGTCCAAGCAGACGCAAAACCAGTTGGCAGACCTAGCTCAAGTCTTCGACACTTTGAAGAGGTTCAAGCTCAAACTCAATGCCTCCAAGTGCGCCTTTGGTGTCGGTTCCGGTAAATTCTTGGGAAGCTTGGTTACACGCAGAGGGATTGAGGCAGATCCAGACCAGATCTCGGCAATCCTCAAAGTATAGAGCCCCACCTCGGCAAAGGAGGTCCAAAAGCTCACTGGCATGGCAGGCGCACTGAATCGGTTAATCAGCAGATCCTCAGATAAGTGCTGGCCTTTCTTTCAGCTTCTTAGAAAGAATTTAAAATTTCAATGGACTCCGGAATTTGACCAGGCCTTGCAGGAACTCAAGGCCTATCTTTCTTCACCCCCTCTGCTCTCAACTCCTATTACGGAGAATTTTTCTACTTGTATCTGGCAGTCTCGAATCATGCGGTGAGCTCGGTCCTCGTCCGAGAAGAGGACAAGCTTCAAAAGCCAATTTATTATACGAGCAAGACCCTCATCGATGCCGAGACCAGATATTTACCCCTAGAGAAGCTCGCGCTGGCACTCGTTAGTGCCTCGCGGAAGCTCTCTCATTACTTCCAAACACACACCATTGTCGTTGTTACAGAACATCTACTTAAGTCTGTTTTAAAAAAAGCTAACTTTTCAGGAAGAGTCTCCAGTTGGGCTGTCGAATTAGGGCAGTACGAAATTCGCTATTAGCCCACGACAGTGATCAAGGCCCAAGTACTGGCAGATTTTCTAGTCGAATTCTCTTCGAGTTCGGCACCAATCCAGCTCGGCACCGAACTGGGGGCAGGGAGCACGAGGCGCCCACTGGCGACGAGCAATCCCAAGGCCAAGCCCTCACTCCAGTTTGGAGAGTCTTCGTTGACGGGTCTTCCACCTCCAGAAGAGCCGGCGCAGGAGTTGTCCTCCAATCCCGAGAGGGGCTGGTCATGGAGTAAGCTCTGACCCTGGATTTCAAGGCGTCGAAAAAATGAAGCTGAGTACGAAGCCCTATTAGCCGGACTGAACAACGCCAAAATCCTCGAAGCGCAACAGCTGGTGGTCTTCAGAGATTCACAGTTGGTGGCGAACCAGCTGACTGGGGACTATCAAGCTCGCGACGACAGGATGGCCGCATATTTGACCCTGGCAAAGAAGAGCTCTCTCAGTTCCAGACGGTCGAATTCAAAAAGATAGGCAGAGAATCAAACTCTCACGCAGATGCTCTTGTAAACTTGGCCTCTGCTGTCGAAGCAGGAAGAAAAAGAAGCATTGAAGTAGGATCGCTGGCCGCACCAAGCATTGAGCTCCATCCACCTCGGAAAGTGTTGTGTCTTCATCTCGGCCCGAGTTGGATGGACCCCATCATAGCCTACCTCAAGGAAGACAAGCTTCCCGAGGACAGTGGCGAGGCTCATCGGATCAGACTCAAAGCAGCCCAGTTCTGGTTGTCTCCCGAGGTCAAACTCTACAGGAAGTCGTTCACAGGCCCATACCTCCAGTGTGTTCATCCAAGCAAAGTCGAAGGCTTACTCTTTGAAATACATGAAGGGATCTGCGGGAGTCACATTGGAGGGAGATCCCTAGCTTACCGAGTTATCAGCCAAGGCTACTGATGGCCATATATGTAGAAGGATGCACAAGTTTACGCCAGAAAATGTGAAAAGTGTCAGAAATTCTCCCACTCTCTCCATCAATCGGACCAGGACCTCAGTCCGCTCTCCAGCCCATGGCCATTCGCCTAGTGGGGGCTCGACATTGTGGGACCGCTGCATCGAACTCCAGGGAACAGGAGGTGGCTAATTGTAGCTACTGACTACTTCACTAAATGGGTCGAGGCGGAGCCATTGTCTTCCATCACAGAGCAGGATTCTAAGAACTTTGTATGGAAGAACATCGTCACGAGGTTCGGCATCCCAAGAACTTTGATCTCGGACAACGGGACCCAGTTCGACTCCAACCTCTTCAGAAGCTTTTGCCAGGAGCTCAGCATCCGCAATCACTATCCCACCCCGGCCTACCTACAGAGTAATGGCCAAGCAGAAATTTCCAACAAGGTGGTGCTCGATGGACTGAAGAAGCGACTCGACAGAGCTAAGGGTAGGTGGGTGGAAGAACTTCCGAGCATCCTGTGGGCCAACAGAACAACTCCGAGGCGTTCCACCTCGGTAACGCCCTTTTCCTTAGCTTATGGAATGGAGGTTGTCATTCCCTTATAGATCGGCCTCCCTACTTTGAGGACCGAGCTCTTCGATCAAGGCCGAAATGAGTCACATTTAGCTTTGGAACTGGACTTGGCCGATGAGCGAAGGGAAGCAGCTGCGATCCGGTTGGCCGCCTATTAGCAACAGCTGGCCAGAGGGTATAATCAGAAGGTTAGGGAAAGAAGGTTCTCAGTGGGCGAGCTGGTTCTCAAGAAGACACTCCCAGGGGACAAGGACCTAAATCAAGGCAAACTGGCACCGAATTGGCACGGACCATTCAAAGTGACTTCCATTGCTAGGAAGTCAGCTTATAGACTCGAAGATATGGAGGGCCGGCAGTTACCGAGACCGTGGAACGCATCTCACCTCAAGAAATTCTATTTTTAGTTTGTACTTGTACTCCCAGCATTTGCAAGCTTAATGGAATTACCTTCGTTCTCGGTTCGTGACGATCTAATGATCACTGGCAGTTCGGCTACGGCCAATGATGAGATCGTCTCGGGTCGGCTACGGGCCACCCAGGCGTGAAGCCTTTATGGCCACTGATGAGATCGTCTCGGGTCGGTGTAAACTACCCAGGCATGAAGCCTTTATGGCCACTGATGAGATCGTCTCGGGTCGGTGTAAACCACCCAGGCGTGAAGCCTTTATGGCCACCGATGAGATCGTCTCGGGTCGGTGTAAACCACCCAGGCGTGAAGCCTTTATGGCCACCGATGAGATCGTCTCGGGTCGGTGTCAACCACCCAGGCGTGAAGCCTTTATGGCCACCGATGAGATCGTCTCGGGTCGGTGTAAACCACCCAGGCGTGAAGCCATTACGGCCATTAACGCAGTGGCCTTTACGGTCACTGCTGAGACCGTTTCATGCAGGTATGCGCCACTCAAGTGCAGATCCGCTTCGGCCGAATCACCTTTTGGTTGAAGGCCCCAAAGGGTTACACGTCACTCCTGACAAGTCCTAAACTGGCCAGTCTACCTCCGCCGGACTCGCACACCTTGATTTATGTAAAAAAGGGATGAAAGCAAAATACTCAACTTTTCAACCCATAGCAAGAGAAGAACACAATAAAACAAAAGTCTGATTCTATTGATTTCATTTCTTTGTGCAACATCATCTTTACAAGAAATTCAAATAATCATCCAAAATACAAAATTATGCGGGAGGAGCCGAAGTAGAAGCGGGTGCGGTGCCCTCGACCTCGAACTAGACCGTGGGCTCAATCACGATATTTGCCCTCCGAGTGGTAGGGCCAGGGAAGGGGGGGGCTCTACGAAGGAGGGGTGGCCCTCGTTGATCCCGGCCTTCCCTAAGGCAGCACGCCACCCTTTCTCCCAGGCTTTATCCCTGACCAGCAGCACCCGGGTCTCGTAATGCGTGGTGGCCTGCTTCACCGCATCAGCGAAGGCGATGTCGGCCTCGGCTTGGGTGGCTTGGGCCTTGGCCTCAGCTTCGGACACCTCTTGGACTCGGCCTGAAGGTCACCTCTCAGTTTGTCCACTACGGCCTCGAGCTCGGCGACCTTATTTTTCTCGGCTTTGGTTTCGGCCCTGGCACCTCCCAGCTCAGCGATGAGCTCAACTCCCTGAGCTTCCAATTGATCAGCCCTCTGGGTGGCAGCGCCGAGTGGCCCTTCCAATTCTAGCCTCTTTGCCTCCAGTATGACAATCACTGGGCTCTGCTTATTATATCTATCGATGACCACCATCGATTTCTGCAAGGCCTGTGATGCAAAAATGGCGAGAAGGGTTATCCGGGGTGAAACGCTAGTAGAAAGGGTTAAAAGGAACTCGGAGAAAGGCTCACTTGAAGGATGGTCTGCAGCAGCGAAGCGAGGAGTTTCGGGTCACTGAACCCCTCGTAGAGCGCCATGTCCCGAGGTAGGGCGCATCCCTTGGCCAACGCTTCAAGGATGAGGGAGTTCGTCGTATGGACGCAGTCCTCGACCGTCACCCGCTTGCCTGTGCTAAGGGTGAAGCTCGACTCCCAAGGAGCCGGAGGTGGGGGGACACTCGAACTTGTACCCTCGTCCCTTGGCCTCTTTCTTGGGGCACTCCCCCCTGGAACCACCTCGGAGGAGAGGGGCCGGTCTTCCTGGTGATTAGAATTTGTGGCAGTTCCTCCCTCCTCGGCGTGGGGCGTTGCAGCGACGACGGCCTCAGGGGTCCCGACGGCACTCGGGGGCACTAGCGCAGGAGACTCTGGAGCCTCATCTCTAAAGGCGAGCGCCTCCAGGTCGAGGTAGGATATTCAAATTAAAAGTATCACTCCTAGCTGATAGGCCAACTTAGAAAAAAAATGCGCTCACTCCTCAAAACACTCGCCCATCATTAATCCAATAATTTTCTCTCATTTGATGTCTCTATGTCAAATTTTACTCTAATAGAAATTAGATCCACCATGAAACTGATCACATTCATATGATGATATGATCCCATCGATGGAAGATCCTAGCCATCTACTTATCCTATACGTTTTTCCTGTGTGCATTAACGCAAGCTGGATGCAAATGAAAAGTTCGCGTATCAGATTCAAACAACCACCTTTACATGAGGGACCCACTGGAAAGAAGGTCAACCCATCATACAAATTTCCTCAATCTACCAGGTTCAAAGCACAACCTTTCACTTCGTACCAAGCTTTGGTTGAGGCATCAGACTACCTGACTCAACATGTATTGTAATTGATTTTATATAGACACTTTCATAGTGATCATCATCAAGACTTTTTTCCAATTTTGGTGGGTCAGCTACGTTAATTTTATTCTTTGTTCTAATTTATCTTGTGCCAAATGCTAAGATAGGTTGCACTTATTTCCAATCTATCTTGGATCAAATTCTCGGATAGATTTACTTTTCTAAAAGAAAATCTTAAATAAGGCCTTAGGTTTTTACCTTATTTAAAAAAAGGACACAGGTTTTAAAACTTTTCAAATTAGTCCCTAAGTTTTATATGAAATTTTCAATTAAGGACATCTGGTCATTTAAAGGTAATTTTTTATAGCATTTTCTCTCAATTTTTTAAAAATACTCAGAGTACCTTCATTTAAAGTCATGATATGGTTCTGGTAGCCTCTATATTTAGCCGAAGTACCTAGTTTTCCTCGATCACTATAAGGCTGCTAGTGAAAAAAAAGGAAGAAAATATAGAGGAAGTGAATGGGGGTTTTATTTTATTAAAGGCTAATTTTTGTAGTTTAAGAAAATTTTAAAAAAAAGTTTCCGGAAAATACCTTAATGGACCACATGTCCTTAATTGAAAACTTCATAGAAAACTCAAGGACTAATTTGAAAAGTTTTAAAACTTATGTCCTTTTTTGAAATAAGGTAAAAGTTTAAGGACTTATTTGAAACTTTGTTCTTTTTTAAATATATTATTACTACTTCTATCCACGTCATCTTTGACCTACCCTATCTCCTTTTTGAGCCATCTTCTTATATAGAATAAAATATGTGATTTTTAAAACAAATATAAAAGTATAAAGCAAATGATCAAATTATGAATGTCTAATCATTTCTTCATTTTTGTTTAAATAATTATGTCCCTATAGCTTTTACTGTATGACAACTTCAATTGTTTTAGTTGAATCAAACACATCAAACTAACTATTTGTAAAAGAGTTTAATTGAAACATCTCTATTTCAAATAAATCTAAAATCAGCTCTCTTACAAACATATGAGTTTCTAGACAGGCTTTCAGCTGCTGGAACTATATACAGATTCTATAGCCTTACCCACTTCTAGAGCCCATAATAGTGAAGACAAATTAGGAAGTACGGTACCAAAAAAAAGGGAAGTAGAATTAGACTATTTATGTGTTTTCACTAAATTTTCAAAATTGTTGAGAATCTAAGACATGGAATTTTACCCTTGGGATTTACCAATTTTGTAAGAATGTTGAACGATTCAAATTATGAGTTAGGCCCATAAGTGTGTAAAAAAAAAAAAGAGTGGATTCAGTTATTTTTGTGTTTTTCACATGTATCTAAAAATCCATATGGTCATGTTTGGCAATCAAATTCTCAAAGATTTCTCTAGTTTTCTACAAAGTCATAATGAAAAGTCCACGTTTAACACTTGTAAATCCCTGAGGAATTAGGCTGGTGGAAGACCTCATCTTGGAGGATTTGCAAGTCCAACCCCTATCCAATAGGATTTGAAAATTTTCGTTTATGCAAATCTATGTACTAATACCAATTTTTCTCAGAAGTACCAATCGATACCAACTAATATCAATGTGAGATCCTCCATTCTACCAATCTTCAATGAGGAACTCCTAATTCATAGGCAAGAGGAACCCTCAAATCTATAGATTCCTCAACTGTTATCAAACATGCCCTAAGGATCTAAAATATGAAACTTCATGCCTTCATGTTTATCATTTATATGAGAATATTAGTGGTTAGGTTCATGAATAGGGAGACAACATGAGTGTGGAAAAATTAGAAAAATAAGATTTCTCGTCTTTCCTTTTTCATGTATTTATCAAAGCCACGAGAACGGAAGGTATAAAACTTTACATCTTTTGGTGTATTAGTTCTATGAAATGCTGAATGATTTGGATCACAAATTGGAGGGTATAAAAGTACAAACTAATAAAAAAAATGGGACAAACTATGTGAATATGACCATATTTACACATCATTTTCACACTTCCTTTAGTAGCCTTCAGTGGTCTGATTCCAAATTTAATGGCAATATGAGTTGAAACTGCTATTAGATTAGGCTTATGGCATTAACGGTCATATGCTCAATCTTATTGTGGGACCAACTCTTATTAGAGCAAAAATTGGGACTATGTACTTAATGTAGAGATGTCAAATGGGTCAGGCCGGCCTGCTAGTCAATGGCCCATGGCACCGCTCCGTCTGCTAGTCAACGGGCCACGCCCATCACAGAAAAAGTAAGTGCGGAAAAAAAAATACATGACACCGATCAAACTTTTCCATTCTAATTTGAGTAATATAAACAAAAATATCAACTTAAGGGAACTGTTTTCCCTCCTCCCATTTTTTCCTTTTTGGTTAGAAATGATAGAGGCCCTTGTAAAAAGCAATTTACGAGAACTTTTTACTCCAAATCAACATTGATAACCTAAAAGAAAAAATACAACTACATAATTTTGGCTTTGGAAAATTCAACAAGAGATATATCGAGTTAGTTTTTTTTTTTTCCTTTTATTTGCTCATTAAATCCTGAAACTAAGGGGAAAAAACAGAAAAAGAAATCATGGCCTCCACTTCTGATGGGTGGGCCCAATATAAGGATGGTAGGTCAGATGTTAATCTTTTTTTATATACTTTTGTAATGTGATGAATGCTTGTGTAATACTGAAAAGGAGAAAATAATTAATCAAAAAAATAAAACATTGAAGAGGCACGTCGAGCAGGCCCGGCACGACCTGTGCCGTGCTAGGAAGAATTCATGGCTGGCCGTGCCGGCCCATGGCCCGTGGCCATTGTGGGCTGTGATTTGGGCGGGCTAGCACGACTCGTTTGACATGCCTAACTTAATATGAGGGAATTTATTTTGAGCGGTTCAGATTTTCCATAAGTGGGCTTCACTCTGGAGTCTCCACACCTCCTAAGAAGCATAAGATGGCACTCAGAGAATCCAGTGTCTTAACTTCCCATTTCCATATCATTTGCATCTTTTCAATTCATTTTTTCGTGATATGATGACTGGATTTAAATGTTGCGTTCTCAACCATCCATGCTCACTATGGAATCACAACCATCAAACGATCATAAGTATCTAATTAACGGGTATTCATTAATTAATTGTGGACGGATTAGTTTACATATGATCAATTCAGTGCGGGTCTTATTTTATTTAGAGTGAGATGAGTGAGATACAACTTTCAATGCTTAAAAAGGAGAAAGTATTTATTTTTTAGTAGTTTGAATTCATTATAGTGAGCTAGCCCTACTATTTTCATTTGAGTGCGCTCACAAAGTTTTGAGGGATTATAAATTTTTGAGAATTTTGAGTATTTTCAAATTTAAGATTTTTCTTCATATTTATTAAAGGGGATTTTACAAAAAAAAACTTTAAGTGGTCATTGCACCAAACAGGGAACTTTAGCCAGTAGTGCACCAAACAGGGAATCCGTACAGAAAAAGTAACGTTTTCATCATTTTTTTATGGTCGCTATCGACCTTCATTTTTTGTATTGAAGGTCGACGACGACCCTCGTTTTAAAAAGTGTGGGTCGCCGTCGATCCTGAGTAGGCATAAACTCTTCATCTTCTTACTTCTTCCTCTCTTCCTTTAATCGAAAACTCGAACACCCACAAATCCAAAATGTCCCAAACAAACCATGCTCTCCATCTCATACAGAAAATGGTGAAAATCCCACCACTTCAAGCTCTTTCCTTCTTTAACTCTTCTGCAATTCAACAAACACCCTTCTCTGCATCTGTCATCATCCATCTTCTCCTCTCCTCGGGCATGTTAGGACAGGCTCAGTTCTTTCTACTACAGTTACTCTCAGGCGGGCACTCCTTATCCTTTACCTCATCCTCTTTCCTTTTTCATCTGACCACCCAAAAGGACCCCAATTACAATTCTACCTTGCGTTTATTTGACCCCATCATCAATACTCTAATACAATCTCAGATGACGGATGCTGCCCTCTCCTTTTTCGATCAGGCTATTGATCGCAAAGTTCGACCCAACTCCAACACCTTCAACAATACGATGAATTTACTGTTGAGATCTAGCGGCTTTAAAAAGGTTATTCGAGCTTTTGAGGATTCAAAGAATGCGATTCAATTGGATAATTACAGTTTTGGTATTATGATTAGAGGTTGTTGTGAGATGGTTGATTTGGGCAAGGCCTTTAAGTTGTTATCTCAAATGGGGGACGTAGGTTATACGCTAAATGTTGTTATATACACTACGTTAAATGATTGGATTGGTTCAGGGAAGATAGGAAGAAGATGAAGAGTTTATGCCTGCTCAGAGTCGACGACGACCCTCACTTGTTATAGTGGGGGTCGCCGTCGACCCTTAATACAAAAAATGAAGGTCGGTAATGACCAAAAAAAAAAAAGAGTAAAAAAAGTTACTTTTTTTTGTACAAATTCCCTGTTTTGTGCACTATTGGCTAAAGTTCCATATTTGGTGCAATGGACGCTTAAAGTTATTTTTTTGGTAAAATCTCCTTTATTAAAAAAAATTGTAATAGATAAATTTCTTAAGATAATTAGTAATAAATCAAAAAATTATATATTTTAAAGTAATAGGGAGGTTATTTCTTAAGGGTGCCACGACAACACTCTCAAGCCTCGCATTCCACATCAACACTTTGGAAATAGCCACCTAAGCTTTCTCCCTTTCTTCGATTGGATTCTTATATGTGCCCTTCCCTTTTTTTTATTTATTATCTCTTCCTAGGTATAACGATTTCTATCCCCTAAAATCTCTCTTCTAAAGTCATCATATCCACCTAATATTCACTATTGTCATGAACATAACATCAAATTTAAATTCAAAATTTAAATGCCAACTAATTATAATATATTAAGTTAGGAGGTTTTGACTTCAATTTTTTACCATTGGTTATATTTTGAACCGACGGATATGTAACTGCCCACTCATTTTTCATCAAACCACTTATATTTTAGTTGTTCCTCTATGTAACTATATCTATTTTTTAATATATAATTATTTATTTTACGGTGCAGAAAGATGCACTGCAAAGAGATACATGATGAGCATGGTTTATTGCACTAGTCTACCAAGGAATGATAGTCATGGACATCCAACTCTCTCTAATTCAAATCCCAATATTAATGCTACTACTATCCCCGGAGTCGGGATCCCCCCAGTTCCCAAGTGCCATGTGTAAAAAACGTCAACTCAGCTATTGACCCACTCAACTGCTTCCTTGGAACGAAAAGAAAATGAAGGAGAGGGTCTTTTTCACAAATAAAGAAAATAGGTGAAAAAAAAAGGCTACAGTCTCTTGTCTTCTCCAAATTGCAGGAGGCGGAGAGAGGGGTGTCGGAGCTGGACTGCCAGATGGCGTTGAGGATTTGGAGGAGGATGACGGTATGGAGAGACATGGGCATGCTTATCATGTTCGCAAGCTCCATGATTACGAGCTGAGCGTCGTTCTGTTGCTCGCTGGGTTCATTGTGGGGGTTCCTCTGCTTCCATGGCTCGCAGGAGGTTTTGGTGGCTGAATTTGGGATTCGAAGATTGGGTGTGTCAGATCACTCAGCAGATTAAATGCCTCCTTTATGGGTCCGGGTTTTAGGGGAGAGAGAGAGAAGAGGGGTTCATATGAGAAACCATGCCATCCTGGGAGTAGCATACTTCCAATATTAAGTAGTCATTGACACACGATCAAGATACAGTGGGTGATCCAGACCAGAAATTGAATATTCTGAAAATTTCATTGTTAATACAAGGAGAAATTCTATATGCACCCACCTATTCTCCTGAATACACCCACATGCTGACCTCACCACACCCATTCTAATTTTGGTTTGATTTTGCTGAGCACACCCACCATAATCCCCAAACTGCCCATCCAAGCTCACCATTCGTTCCCTGTTCCATTTCCTGAACACATTCCCTCGTTTGCATTTTTCAAATTTCTGGCCATTCGGAGTCATCGACCTTCTCCACTTCAGAGCTCTCACACCCTCGTGGACAGTTGGTGAGCTGCGCTCCTTCTTCTTCGTCTTCTTCATCAGGGACAGTCAAACAGGTGAGAGCCCTTCTTCTTCTTCTTCTTCTTCTTCTTCTTCATAAGTTTATCATTTTCACAAATTTGTTTAGGTTGTAATTTATGCATTAGAGAGTATAGTTGTGAGACCTTTACAACAAATAGGGAAGTCCGTAATGAAAACATGAATAGTTTCGAACTCCAATGTTTTTCATTTTTGAAAACATGAATAGTTGTTCGCGATCTGCTCGGTAGTCCAGAAACGTGCAGGTATTTTCTGCACGGCAAGTGTAAACCGTGCATAATATATATGCACGGCCTATATAAGCTGTGCACATATAATTTGCACGGCATGTAATGGCAGACCAAATATAGTTTGCATGGTTTCATTATACCG
This sequence comes from Cinnamomum chago, assembly GCA_038049695.1. Taxonomy (NCBI): domain Eukaryota; kingdom Viridiplantae; phylum Streptophyta; class Magnoliopsida; order Laurales; family Lauraceae; genus Cinnamomum; species Cinnamomum chago. Next base: position 40,685,089 of record CP142455.1, read on the forward strand.
TGTAAACAGAGGTTGCACAGTTACATTGAGCTGTGCAAACAGAACTTCCACGGTTCCATTTCGCCGTGCAGAATAATGTTGCACTGTCTATTTAAACCGAGCAGTACAAAAAAATATGATATCCTCTTATTGGTTTTCATTTTTAACAGATTGGAAGAAATGCCGAGAAGACCAACTCGCCGTATTGGTGCCAGCTCACAGATGACAAGGGGACGGGCCAGTTCTTCTAGCGAGCCATCGAGAGTTCGGACGAAGATCGGTGTCTCAAGATCGCGTTCCCGAGGTGTGCATGCGAGTTCTTCGACCGCCGGCCGTCAACGGCCAACGGCGTCTGAACGAAGACGAAAACTGCAACAGGATCCACTCCCGGAGCAGGTTGATGAGCATGTTGACAGTTCTTCAGAGGATGATTCCTCAGAGGAGGAGGCACAGCCGTCCAGTCCCCGTGCATCGGCACCAGGAGAAGAGCATGGTGACAGTTCTTCAGAGGATGATTCCTCTGAGGAGGAGGCACAGCTGTCCAGTCTCCCTACAGCGGCACCAGGGGAGGATGATTCCCATTTCGAGGAGGGACAGCCATCCAGTCCTCCTCCTGCGGCGGCAAGGGAGGGTCTTATCCCCGGCGGTCCGGCCAACCTATCTGTCCTTATGAGTTTTAGGACACACGTAGCCTTGTCCATATGGGACGGGGAGGTACAATTGCCTTTTTTAATGTTTTAATTAATCGTTTTTCAAATAAGATGTGTTGAAGTCTATAATAACAGATATTAATGAAGATTTATACTTGTAATGTGCAGGAACGTGAGGCACTCAAATGTATCAATCATTGGCGAGGGCTGAAGGATTGGTACATACCTTTGCCCGGGGATGGGGCCGATATCCATGTTCCTCGGTTTCATGCTATTATAGAAGAGTCTGGATTGGCAGATTTGAAGCGTTTTTCTTACCGATATATCTCCAGCCCTCTGGTATCCAGCTTTGTAGAGAGGTGGCAGCCCGAGACAAATACCTTCCACATGCCATTTGGTGAGATGACGATCACCTTAGATGATGTGGGTACTCTCCTCGGCATCCCAGTAACGGGACTGCCTGTCCACGCATCGACTAGTATGGGATTTACTGATCAAGTAGATTTACTTGAGCGTGGGCTGGGCGTGGATAGGGCATCTGCGTCAGCTGAGTTGAGAGTAGCTCGTGGTGGGGTAGTGAGGATGGCCTGGATCAAACGGGTGTGCGGCGAGGTGAGTCATGCGTCGTCTGTTGAGCGGTAGAGTGTGCAGCTAGAGGCTATCTTCTGTATTTGTTAGGCTGCACACTCTTCGCCGATAAGTCAGCCACTTGAGTCCCCATTGCCTACCTACATTTACTGATGGACTTGCTACGGGTCCGTCGTTATGCATGGGGGGCTGCCGCACTTGCATATCTTTATCGCCAACTGGGGACCGCCACGAGGGCAGACGTGCGACAGATTGCTGGATATCTGACACTGCTCACGGTAATACATATACATATACATGTTCCATCGTAATTGATCCTTTAAATTGTATAATTAATAATTAGTATCTTTTGCAGTCTTGGGTGTACGAGCACTTCCCATTTACCCGTCCTCCTGCGCAGTGGGGATATACCGCTGGTATGCCTCAAGCGAGCAACTGGAATGCTGGACAGGATTCTGGGATTGCGAGGGAGAACATAAAACTGTTGCGTGAGAGGCTGGATGACCTACATCCGAGTCAGGTGAGCACCCATATGGGGTCCTTGGTATAATGTTGCACTTTTCTTCAATGGACAAATTTTTATTATAATAATGAGTTCTTTCATTTACTTGCCACAAGTCCAGTGGGATCCGTATACTGGTGTTAGGGCTCATCATCCATTCCGTTAGATATCTTTCTTCTACGGTTGCTTGAGAGCGCTAGATGTCATTGAACCCTACCATCCACATAGGGTTCTCCGACAGTTTGGATATGTACAGACCATCCCACCGGCACCGCTCGCCCCCATTCGTGCGTCTCGGGGATCTACTGCTGGACAATACAGGGTCTCTTACAGATTTCTAGACCAGTACTGGGTTACTTGGGAGGATCATGTATGGTCCTTAGCGCACCGCGGCCATCGAGCGCAACATGCATGGGAGTGCTCACCCGACTACCTCGAGTGGTTTTTTAGGATTTCACACCCTCGAGTACAGAACCCCCAACGTCATTCCCACTATCACCCTAATGAGGGTGTAGCTGACCCGACTCCAAGAGTGGTGAGTGTTTGTACTTTATCGAAACATTATGCATCTATTTGTTATACTTATCTTAGGTATTGACACAGTTAATTGTTTCTTACAGATCACTCGGGTGAGGGACCATCTCCGCGCTACGATTGCACGAACAGAACAGCCTGCAGATTTCTATTACCGGGCACTCCAAACCACCCTCGAGATCTTGGAGGGCTTGCCGGTGACGTACCGACGACGTACAGATCCATGATGGCATGAGGGGTTTTTTTTTTTGTCTTATTCTTTTGTTAAGTCTGTATGGATGGGAAATTAAAGCATACACTTTAGAGGATGTATGAATGGGTTTATCCATTTTTGCAATGTAAGGAATTTTTTGGATATGTATGGATGGATCACCTGATTTTTGGATGTATCAATTTTTTTAATGGATGTTTTGAGGATACACTTTTTTATGTTTGAACTTGTATGTTTTATATGGATATGCATGTTATGTGTTTCTGTCCGAATAATTGATAAAATACACTGCACAGCCACCATGTTCCGAGCAAATAGCTGTGTGCACGACACTCTATTAATGTGCAAATAGTTTATGCACGGCAACTTTCTGCCGTGCATTATCCATTTGCACGGAACATATTTGTCGTGCAGAACACATTTGCCCAACCATGTTTAACCGAGCAGTTGTTAATGAAGTAATACCTTCTTTGGAATATTATTAATAAATTAATACACAACATAAACACATAAAGACCTCATCGAATTCATTGGCCATCCAATACAAAATATGTAATATGTTTGTTTACATCAAATGGAGAGTACACATAATCAATCGCTGTCAAGATTGATCGACTCCTGCGTTGCGACACTGTTTTCAATCAATTCTCTGAATTGCTCGATGCTCTTTGCATATGGGAGCTGCCATCCGTCTGCTTCAGGATGGTGGTGTCTATGCCAATTTGTAGCAATGGGAGGCATGGGTGATTCGGGTTTCATGAAGACCTGAACAAAATGGTTTCCATTGACGAAACCAACCACGAGCACTTTGTGAGAACTTGATGAATCGGGGATGATCTCAAAGGCAGGAAAGTAAGGCACTGCTGTAGTGAAAGAAGGACCAATACAACGTTATAATATGAAGATATTAAGTGACCCATGTCCGGCATTGTCATCCATCGATCAAATGAAGGATTGCTTTCAAAGTAACACAATGCATAATACAGCTCCCCAACCCTATCCTCTCCTCCATAGACCAGTGCATAATAATTTTGATACCTCTGCAATTCATTGCTCAAATCCATTCTAACCTGCATCCATTTATCCTCGCCCAGGCCTAGGAGACCAGCTATCGCTCTGAATCCACAGTTACCATCAGCTGCAACATCCTTAATAGTGTGGATATAGAGGGCCAAAGACTCAGGAAGCAAATGCATAAACGTACATGACCGAGTGCGATGGACAGTCATTTTCTCCTTATTCTTCGTTGCAACTGTATTGCTTAATCTAGCTGAAACGCTATCTTTTATCAACAATGCGTATTCAAAATTAGATGGTTCCCGACGCGTAGATCTATCCAACTTCTTTCTTTTCGATGATGACCGACCGCCGGTATTCAATTTTACTTCTGGTTCGATAAGAGAAGTAGATGAAGGACAACCGAGTTCTCTAAGTTTTCTTAAAATTTGTATTTTACCCTTCTGATCACTACTTTGAAATCTCTTAGTGATCAACTCGAACTCTGAAGTTGTGGTCAACTCAAGGGCTTCGTTTACCATTGTGGCTTCTAAATTGAGCTTCCGCCAATAGTGGTGGACACTACTCAGTGGTATATGAGAACCTTCCCTTATGTACTCGGCAATTTCATGTGCACATGGCAAACCATGAGTCCGTCGGATTACGCACCCACATGATGTAGAATCTGGACCAATATCACTAGCCCTTAATGACTCATTTAACACTATATCCAAAGCATTCCTTGATAGAAATCCTCTCAATTCACGAAACAGTGCCGGTTTGAACTTATGTTGCACGGTGTTCAAACTCTTTTCAAAAGAAGCCTTTATTTCTGCAAAAAACAACTCTAGCAAGGCATGTATAACCTACCAGGACGAATCAAAGTTACAACTCGATGTGCCTAGGTGTCTCTTTAATTTTGCATGTGCACTCTCAGCTCTGTTAGTAGTGACGTTCCCAAAGTGCATATGCTGATCCGTCCATGCAGCCACAAATTGCTCCTTATGCTTATTCAACCATGAGGTCTTCACATAATCAACAGCATGTGGATACCCGCAGTAATTCCATTCCAAAGCACTTAGCATTTGCGTGTAGTCGCTTTCAGTTGGAGAGACTACCAACGTGTTCCAACAAGAGATAAATGCAACCCATCTGTCATTGGTCTCAAAACACTTCTTACAATTTGCCAAGATGTTCCTAGAAATATGCCACCTGCATAATAAGTTTGCTGCATTCGGAAAAATAACATTTATTGCATTCATCAGCGCTAACTCTTTGTCTGTGACAATCACACGGGTCGTGATGCATCCATCCATTAATTCCTTAAGCCTCTCCAAAGCCCATCTATAATTTGCCTCCCTCTCTGATTCAAGGTACACAAAAGCAACGGAGAACGTCAATTGAGTAGATGTGACACCAACAATCTCAAGCAAGGGAAGTCGATATCTATTAGTCTTGTATGTGGAATCCATTATCAAAACTTCTGGAAATGCACGTAATAACTGAATAGATGATGGATGTGCCCAGATAGGTTCATGATAACATCTGTAGCATCGTTGCTAGTGTGATACTCAATGTAGTTGTTCTCTTCCAAATGCCTCATGAGTTGCTGTATTTGTGATCGACCGGCCATCTCTGTCACCCTAAACTTCTGGCGAGCATTGTAGATACTCTTAATTGTAGTGGTGTTGTGCACATCCCTTTCCTGCAATGTTCGAAGGATGTTCCTCGGTTTCACCAAACTCTTAGACATATCAATCAAAACGTTGATTTCTTCCACAGAAAGCCTCCCAGCAAACGAGTGCCCCTCTAGATGCTGTGCGTTTGGATGATTGTGCACCCCACAAACCACTGTTAACATCCAATCGTCGTCAGTTGCCAACTTTCGACCCTTCAAAGCAAAAGGGCAACTACACTTCTTCGTTCCCGTTGCCTTCTTAGGATTTATCTTCTCGAATACCTTCGATGGACTCCTGTAACTACCACTTCTCTCACAAGAAAAAACGACTCTCGGCTTCCGTTCATCTCCACCAGCATCCGAAGTCTTGATTACAATTACCAAGCCATGTTTCTTTCCAACATCCCTTGTCCATTGGATTAGGCCCTCTCGACTTCTGAATATCATGTCAGTGGTGAAGACATTTGTAAAATCCAAAAGGCACTCATTGGCACCGGTTGATTCAACCTCCTGCAAATATATCACAAATTTTTAGATTAGCACTGCACACTCATTTATTAATTTTGCACGGTTTATATAGGCGGTGCAAAATTATTCTGCACGGTTTATATAGGCGGTGCAAAATTATATTGCACGGTATATATATGCCGTGCAGAATAATTTTGCACTGTATATATAGGCCGTGCAGAACAATTTTGCACGGTATATATAGGCCGTGCAATATAGTTTTGCACGTCTTATAGAATGCCGTGCAGGACGCGAGAAAACAAAAAAAACGAACGAAATGAAGTCAAAATGTATATACCTCATTTTCGTAGATCGTCAACTGCTTGTCCATATTGCAAATGCCTACTTTAAATACACAATGTGGTGTAGGGATAATTGTACTTCCAAGTTCGTTCAATAAATGGAGGAGACTTGATGATATATTAAAAAGAGTTAGAAGAAATGATGATGAAGGAGATGAAAATCAATGAGGAAGAAGGAGTGCAGAGGTGCAGTGAGAAGGGAATGGATAAAGGGATAGGAGGAGGAGAAGAAGAAGAAGTAGAAGAAGAAGAGACCGGAGACTGCTGTTGGTGAACCAAAGGAGGAAGACAGATGTTGATGGTAAGGGCAATTTCGTCCTTTCACCTGAGGGCATTTTAGTAATTAAAAAATATTTAAGTTGTGGGTGTATTCATCACTTCCAGTGGGTGCGAATAGAATTTCTCTAATACAAGATTTTGATCTAGTGGATTGTGGGACCCCATGGCCCACCTAATTGAAGATCAAACCCACACATTTGAGTGTGGACCCTTGGGCGACCATAATAATCTAGCCCTTCTGTGGAATGGGACATATGGGATCCATCATCCATCTAACTTAGGGAGAAGAGGGGTAAGACCCATCCCTTGTTGACTTGGAGAAGACGAAAGGTTTTTATTTATTTATAAAAAAGACCCTCTCCTCCGTTTTCTTTTCATTTCAAGGAAGCAATTAAGAGGGTTAATAACTGAGTTGGCATTTTTTACGCGTGGCACTTGGGAACAAGGCGAAACAAACAGGAGATCTAGACTCCTATCCCTAGCACCTCTCTTCATTTTAAACCCTAACATCTCCCCCATCTCAATACATGAATTTTCATTGACTTAATCCAACGAAGTTTCTATTAGACGATCTAATCTTCCTCCCCTAACATCTCTCATTTTCCCACCGATTTGTATTTATCTTATGTGAGTCTTTCTAAATGCAATTTATCTCTTCTTATTGTCTTTGAGTCCGGATCACCTATCACATTTGTTATACATTCACCGTGAGTAGACCAATAATACTCCGTCACATCATCCAAAAATTTAGGTGATTCCCTTTCATCTAACTTAAACTTTTTAAACTTCAAAATCATCTAAATTTTTGGATGACGTGGCAGAGTATTATTGGTCCACTCACAGTAAAAGTATAACAAATGCGATAGGTGATCCGGACTCATTGTCTTTTAATTTTTACCTTAAATCTATACCACTAACACTCCAATAGTAATAGGCTACTCACTATTATATATATATATATATATATATATATATGAAGTGAAGTGAATCCAATTGCAAAATCAGCCACTCAATTACAGAGGGCTTGACTACCGTGGATCATAATCACCTTAATGGACCCTGATGACTGTAATGACCCTCCCGTAATTATTTGTAACTCTTCAGGCCCCTAATCACCTTAATGGCCCTCCCGTTAGTATTTTTTTTAATTCTCCTCTTCAAGGCCTCTGTAAATGAAGGCTTCTGTAACGAACGATTTCCATAAGGCTTTCGAATAGTCTTCCTGTAAAACGATCGATTTAGAGGCTGTCGTTTAATTGATTTAGTTAACTCCTTTCTTCATTATTTCTGCTATAACGCTTGGAAGTTTCTCACTGCGATTCCGGGGTATCATGGAGAGCCCGATTGCGGAGATGTAAACCTCCTCTCCCCTCTTTTATATCTCTCTCACTTCAAGGTCTTCTTCTTCTGCAATTATCTCTAAAGTCCGCTTGCAAAGGCCCGACTACATTTTGGTTTTTGCTGCAAAGGTAATAAATCTTTCTTCTTTGAACCACTTTTCGTTTTTGTTATTTTCCTTCATCTTTCCATTTTGTATCGATTTTCATATTTTTCTCCCTTATCATGTACCTTGGTCTGGATACACACATGGTGTTTGGAAAAATGCCTATAAAGATATTCACAGGTTAGCCTCTGTAGTCGTGTTTGTTGGCCTAGTGGGTCCAGACCAATTGGGTTCAGGGTCATGGGTATTTTGGTAATTGTACCGGGACTTTCTTGTTGACTAAGATAGGATTTCTTGGGGGATAAGAAAGAGATCATTATATATTCATGTAATGTGTAACCCATGAGATACTGTACTGCATATCATACAGAGAGTGAACCCAAAGGAGAGTCGAGTTTCTTTCCCGTGGACGTAGGCAAGATTACCGAACCACGTAAATCTCTTTGTGTGTGATTGCTTATTCTTGTGTGGTTGATTGATTGCTCGATCGCTGTTTCACGTTTCCGCATACACGCGCACAACAAGTGGTATCAGAGCCCAGGCCCAGACTTAGCCAGGAAAATCCTCGTCTTGCCAAATAAAGGTGGTGGGCCTCGGTGATGCGCCGGCAAAGCGCGGTACTCACGATTGGTGGATCCGTGGTGAGGCTCTCGAGTTGGCTCTCCTTGATGGAGCGGACGGATGGATGATCGTTTGAGGGGAGGCCCGGTAAAAATATCCAAAGAGATATGGTCCTTTGTTTGAGGGGAGGATTGTTGGGGATGTGCAACCAAAGTCCCACATCGGCTAGAAATGGGAAAGATCATGGGCATATAAGTAGGACTAAGTACTCCATTGGTATGAGGCCTTTTGGGTAGAGTCCAAGAGCAAATCCATGAGGGCTTAGGCCTAAAGTGGACAATATCATACCAATGTAGAGTTTGTGGTGGTCCATAGTACTTAACAGTGTTTACCAATTTCTAGACTAAGGGTTTTTATATGTTTTTTAAGCTATGCACATCCTGTTAGTAATTGCTTCTGAGTAAATTGAAACTGGATATGGAAATGAATGAGAATGTTGTATAACCAATTCTGTAGCTTGCCATCTGAAAATCCGCTATCACCTCACTCCCATTACCTTAATGAATGAGAAGAAAAGGAGCTAGAGAAATTTTATGTTTCTTTAGAGAAATCTTAACCTTTGATAACAGATCCATCTCCTTTTTTAATTTACATAACCCTGACAAGTTTATGCAGGTATTGGCATATTTTTCTTAGAAAACCATAATGTCTTATTTGATTAAAAAAATGCATTGAGCTTTCTAAGTAGTATTCTATTGCAAGTTGGTCATTTGGAGAGGAAGTGGAAAAGGCTCTCAACCTTCTTGACAAAATGCTTGAGAGACATTATGCTTATGGCATTCTTGGATCTGAAACATTATGCATGCTTATGGAATTCTTGGATCTAAGTATGAGTGGGTACTAATTTTATGAGGGATGATTTTCGATTTTTTTAAATCTTTTTCCTCGATATGCATCTTTTATGTATCTTTTATAATATGTAGTATCCTTTGTTCAGGATTGTCACACTGTATTTCATTTTTTGTGAATTTCATTCAACTCAGTTTGATTCAATTAGCCTCAAACTGAATGATATCCATGCATGCAGAAGCATTATTCCAGAGTCCCTTTTCAAGACAGATTATGTGATTGTACATGGGGTTGGTGCAACAACTAAGCTGACTTTAAGTCTTAACAATGGGTGTTCCTTGCATTTTGGTCCAAACGTTTGATTGTTTAAGCATAATTGTATATTAAACCCAAACTCCATTGATTTTGATGTTTTCTTTTGATACTGACAAATTAGCACGATTAATACAATGCAAACAATGGATGTGTGAAATGTCTTGCTCTGACATTGGTTCTTGATTTCACTTAAGAAACACAATGGCATATAGATCTCACATTTTTTGTCTTGAATCTTGATCATCCTACAGGAAGTTTATAGCTTTCACATGTGTATCAATTGCCCTCAGAAAGATTCTTTATGCCATATTTTATTAAGTGCATAACATACCAAAAAATTATGATAACTACACCCACTTAATCATTTTCATTAGATCTTAAAACATACACCTGCACTGTAAGACCCTGACCCGAGTGACGCCGATTAGTACTAATTAAGTCGTGTGTTAGTTTTAAGCGTGATTAGTGAATGCTGGTTAAGTTGGGTTTAGAATAAATATTTTATAGCTTTGGAGAATTTTGAGTGCCTTTATACTTAGTGGGACCCTTTGGAGGTTCCTTTTGTGACTTTGCACTTGCTTGGGGGATCTTCTAAGATTCCTCTGATTTGTATTTTAATCCTGTTTTACTTATCTTGTTAATCTCTTCAACTTTTATGTTGATCCCGTTCCCGTCCGGAACCCCAAAACCCGACTTTCCTAGCATTGAGGGTAAAACAATATTTTTACACTAACCTGTACCCAAAATTAGATATTCTCGAAACCCTTGAAATATATACTTTTTGGAAACTAGAAATTTCGACGATCGTTTTTCCCTTCTTCGTCGAACTCATCCGAGGTCCTAAAAGCCGTGATTTCAGCCCCATAAGAATTTCTAGTGGTGGAGCCCATCTCATTTGCTATAAACCAAACCCCAAGCTAAGGTTTCTCTTTCCCTCTTCTTTTCCTTACTCTTCCATCTCCATATCCCCACTAAACTTGCACCAATATCATAGTAGAGATCATTATCTTCTTCCTCACTACTAAAGCTCTCCATTGATACTATTTGTGGAGGAAACCTTCCATCCCAAGACCTTCCTTGAGCTAATCTTGTGTCTTCGAAGAACTCTCATTTAAGTAATCATTCCCATCTTTTGATATTGTGTTTTCCTAGCCTATAGGAGTCCCCATTTTCTTTATTGAAGCCTCTTTTTCCCCATTCTTTGTTTTAACCCTTTTAGGGTTTGTTTTGGGGGCTTTTCTTGTAGCTTTGGATCTTGGACTTGGAAGAGTGATTAGAGGCTTGTTTTGGCTAAGCTTGGACCTAAGGTAAGTGGATGAATGGATAGTTTGAGCATTAAATGGTTTTACGAGAAATGTGGTTGGTTTTGTTGTTTCCATTCATGTTTATTTATTTGCATCGATTTGAAATAAATGCTCATGAAAGATTTTTATTAGTGCATTTAATGTCTTGGTAATATGTTGGTTTATAGCCTTCATTTATCTCTTGTTTATAGCTCAAATGTATTCTTGTGTATGGTGGTTTCCCTTCTTTCCCCCTCTATGATTGAATGTGAAATGAATGGGGGTGGTTGGGATGGATGATGTAGAAGAATTGATGATGGTTTGAAGAAGATTTTGAGCACCTTATTTGGTGTAGAAATGGGGCTCAAAGGGGGTTGTAAAAGGATGAGAAAGGGGTGAGCAAAACTATCCTCGAAACCAATTCTGGACAGTTCCCTCGAGCGAACCCTTCCAGTGGACAGTTCACTCTAGCGAACCTTGGCTCGCTCAAACGAACTCTCCCAGAACTCATTCCAGAGAATGGTTAGCTCGAGCGAGAGCTAACCTGAACTGGATGAGTTCGCTCGAGCAAACCCACCCAGAAAATCATTCCAGAGAGCTCACCGCTCGAGCAAACTTTAGGTCCGCTCCAGCGATGGGTACCGTTCACCTGGGGCTATCTTGGGAGTAAAAATGAAATGTTTAGATGATTGGGAGAGGTTTGTTGAGAGCCCCGGTGAAATGGAGGTATGCAGAAACGATGCATGAAGCCCGTTTGAGAAAGAAACCACTTCACATAGATCCAATGTAATTTTGAAATTCACCAAGGTGTATAAGGAGCCCAGAATGTCCCCAAACTTAAGGAGTACCAAGTTCATACCAACTCAACATACGGGACCCCTATTCACCTTGAATTAGTTTTGAACCCCGATACTTGTCTTGAGATTTCGAAAGTTCATTAGTATTTCATTGTTCCCGAATTTTATATACGCTCTCGAAAATATTGAAATTGCAAGTGTAGCATTTTACTAGCCCTGATGTGCATGCCCGAATTGAAGTGATAATTGTGCCTTTAAGCACTCCCGTCCCGCCCGTTTATATACTTGCACTTGATGTATTTTATACATGTCTTGATTCTGTTATTTGACCTATGAGTCGGCACCACTAAGCTTGAATGACCTTGTCGGTCTAATCCACTGACTTGGAGATCCCCCTCTTGTCCCGCCAGCTGCAGTTTGGATCACGCTACCCGATTTATTACCGTGGTCTTGTCCCGATACCCCGGCTTTCTACCGTGGTTCCTGATGCCCGGCTAGCTACTGTAGTCATGTCCCGTATTATTATATGTATATGTATATTTCGTTGAATCTCCTCACCTTGTGTAACTGAGATCAACGCCCCGATATGCTTTTATCACTTCAGTGATAGAGGACTTAACTTTGTGTGGTTGTCATCTTGCTTGTTTCCCGATTCCTTTGTTACATTTACTTATTTTACACTGCATATATGTTTTTGAATAAATGAATTATTTCTTCCATGGAATTTATTGTTTAAATAGGTTTAGATTTTTTCCAAGATAAATTCAATTAATGTTATATTATTATATACTTTCACCCACCTGCCAGGCTGTCGTGTCTGATCCATTTTTTGGGTACTCAGGTCCAGACATTGTCTATCCCGAGACGGAGCTTGAGGAGGCGGTCGGTGAGCCGCAACGTTTAGTCTAGTGGCATACCGACGATGTTGTTTAGACATTCGGTTGCCCCGAGTTACGTCACATTTTGGGGATTGTGATTGGCATTTCTTTTGGGTTATTGTTTTGAGATGTATTGGCCTTTGTTGGCCTTTATTCTTTTGGGGAGTGAAAAATTAATTGATCTTTTGTATAAACTTTAACATTACTTTTGGGGATAGTACTAATGATCATTGCTCACTCTGATATTCTGTTATATAAATGTGTTATCAATCTTGCTATTTTGGATACGAATGTGTGAATTAGATTTGCTACACGCTTTCGCACTTAACAAAAATATATTATGTTGATGTGATATCCTCACCACGGACACCTGTGGGAAATCACGTGCACGAGTAGTATCTTATTCTTCAATGACTGTGTATGAAGAGGCCAAAATAGATACACTTATTTTATATGTACAATGGCAATCCATCATTCATCATCTCATTCTTCTTAATTAGTCCCGATCCCGAATTAAGCCCGCGGGCCCGGTCCGGGGCCGCGACATGCACCCTACTATGGGCATGAAAAAACTCATTTTTACTAATATCTAGATGCACCCTTCATCATGTTCCTGCTTCCTCCCCGAAATCATCATTGGAGGCGATCACAAACAATAATAAGTTTAGGGTGAAAAGGGCATTAAAGAGTATAATACACTTAATGTCATCTTCAATTTTTGTGACACACCAAAGGCCAAAACATATACATACTGCTAGCGCTAATCTCAATCCTTTCACTGTATCGAACTTGCTTTCATTTGGACCACATATTTGTGAAATTTTAAGTATCTAAGTCGCATCTTATTGGAATTGTAACTTTTTTATTTATTTTTTTAGTTTGGGTGCTCTTTGTTGCTATCTCTTAGTGGAGGAGTTATTTTATTTCTAGGCCAAAAATGGATGGTTGGTTGCATGTGCTTAATACGGGCATCATTTGCTATGGCAATTACAATTTGGAAACCCGATTTTACCAGTAAAATCATCCACCTCTTGAGACTTCATTGTTACCTACGTCTTTTTCAAGCCATAATTACTTCAAACAACATCAAGAGGCATAAAACATAAGCCTAAGAACATGAAATAGCACGATCATATCTTATCTACAAAGCTTGACTCGCCAAAACTGAGACTCCATAGTTTTAAAAACTCAGAGAAGCTCAAACAAATGAGAATCCATTCAACAATGAAAATGCCAATTCTCAAAATTGATTATCCAAAAACCAAATTCAAATAAAGGTTCAAAACTCAAGTCACTTCTAAATCCCAATTAACAGAGTAACGAAAAAATGATGAAACTGAATCTTTTGGGCATTTAAAATTAAGCTTGAGCATCCTTCTTCCTCAGAGCAGCTTGAGTAACCACTCATGCACAGCAACTTGAGTACCTAAATTCAACACATAATATAACCAATTTGGTTAAGTGCCTCAAATAAATGTTTTTGTCAAACGGATTTTGAGATGCATTTCAATGTTTCTCTTGGATTTCTTTCTATTTTTGGAATTTAGTTTTCTTTAAAAATTTCTTTTGTTGTACTTAATGTAGACTTGTGGTTTGATTTTTTTCTATTTCTATTTTGTTAAAATCTTAGAATTGCACGATAGTTTGGTCACCCATTAAATTTCGATAAGGATATATATAGAATATCTGTTTCTTATCCTTTGATACTCCGGTATATGGAAATGAATGTGAATGTTGTATAAACAATTCTGTAGCTTGCCATATGAAAATCTGCTATCACCTCATGCCCATTACCTTATGAAAATGAACGAGAAGAAAATGAGCCAGAGAAATTTTATGTTTTTCAAAGAATTCTTAACCTTTGATAACAGATCCATCTCCTTTTTTAATTTATATAACCCTGACAAATTTATTCAAGTATTGGCATATTTTTCTTAGAAAACCATAATATCTTATTTAATTAAAAAAATGCATTGAGCTTTCTAAGTAGTATTCTATTGCAAGTTGGTCATTTGGTTATGATATGTATCTTTTATAATATGTAGTATCCTTAGCTCAAGATTGTCAAACTGTATTTCATTTTGTTGTGAATTTAATTCAACTCAGTTTGATTCAATTGAATCTCAAACTGAATGACGTCCATGTATATGCAGAAGCATTATTCCAGAGTCTCTTTTCAAGATAGATTTTGTGATTGTGGGGGTTGGTGCAACAACTGAGCTGACTTTAAGTCTTAACAATGGGCATTCCTTGCATTTTGGTCGAAACTTTTGATTGTTCAAGCATAATTGAATATTAAACCCAAACTCCATTGATTTTGATGTTTTCTTATCCTTTGATACTCCGGTATATTCAAATTGTCTACTTTTTCCCCTTTTAAGATTATAACTATTTTCTAAGGATGTTACTATTATAGTTATATGTTCAAAAGACTGGTGTATTTTACTCCTAAATTGGATGTTGTCTTATATGGTAGGGATCTTTACTCTGACATGCTTCCTTTTTTTAGTTGGGTTGCATAGCTGGTTTCATTTGGGGTTTTCTTTTTCACTTTCTTGGTTAAGGTTCTATGTTTTCCTCTTTGGTTTTTTATTACATCTATTTGCGAAATGTATGAATCTATTAGCAGGCTTGATTTAGAGACGTTTGTTTTCGTCAAGTCTTTCATCTAAGACAAATTATTGGCAAAGATTAACCTAATATGTTCTGTTCTTCTAAATAAGATTTTGAAAATTAAACATTACATGCTGTCAATTTTTTGAGATTGAGTGAAGTACGTATGAGTTATAATGAGCTGCATGGTTATGACTTACTTAAACAAACTTTTAATAAGCCACATAGTTATCACTTGAGGGTAGATATTATGATTGATTGAGCAGTCATATTAGCAGGCTTGAGTTAGAGACATTTTTAAGAACACAGAGAAGCTCAAAATCCTTTCAACAATGAAAATGCCATTTTTCAAAATTGATTATCCAAAAACCAAATTCAAATAAAGGTCCAAAACTAGAACGAAACATTTTCTCTTTTTATTTCCTGCTTTCATGGTGTCTGGTGCTTCGGTTATAAACTTATAATTACTTTCTATCATATAAGATCGAAGGCAAAGACCTTCAATGGAGTATCTTGATTAAAACATGTTGGGCTTTGTGTGGCTTTTGACTTCCTTCAGCTCAATCCTTTCCCAATGGTGTAAAGCCACAGAGGCCCTGAACTCATACAATTAGAACGGAATGAATAATTATTCAGTTTTTATTTATTTTATAGCACAATGAATATTCATTGCTTCAATTCTGTGTTTTTTTACTGGTCAGGTCTTCTGTAAAGTCTCTGTTTTGGCCCTCCAAAACTTCGTCTATTTCCCTAAAACTTAGAATTATCTTAATTGGTTAGAGCATACAGAGAGAAATGATGATAAATTTAAATCATGGTTGGCATGAATGAGTTTTTCAATTTTCTTCTTCAAATTTTCCACAAATTTAAAAATGTATTTTACTTTTGCACAGGTTTCTTTTCTGCATGTTGGTGTCCTGTGTTTTATATCTCTCCCCTCTTTCACAAATCTTCACTTCTTCCATCTACATATTTTATTTGAAGATCTTTGTATTCATTTCGATCACAACAGCTAGTCTATACCTATCATCTCTACAGGCCGGTATTGACGGTGTGTTTGCATTTCTTTTCTGCTGCGACGCTGCCCAAATCACTGGGCAGTCCCAAGGCATCTTCCACATATACCATTCTTAAAAAAAGAGGTATTTCTTCGTAGCTTACACCAATGTTATGTTGCACAACTTGGAATCTTTCAATATCTTGACTCAGACTATGTGTTGAATTCTTCATAATAAGTGATTGGATCAAAATGCAGAACTAAATTGAATTTCATGTATTATTAACTTGACGGATCTATATATATATATATATATATATATATATATATATATATATATTGGAGACCGAGCTAAATCAATCCTCACTTTGTTTCAACCTTTGTTGGGTTTTAACTTGAGTCCATCCACATAATATCAACCTATCTAAGCTATGTAATTACCCTTACCTTTGTTTTAACCGTAACACGGTATTCAGTTGAGGTAGATGAAATTTAGGAAATCTTGACTTTGGAAACTGGTTGTTTTATTTATTTATTTATTTAAATAAGATGTCCTAGATGATTAGGATTTCTTCATATCTAATTTATCTTAAATCTTATAGATGTATTTTTAATGAGGAGTCCCATATATAGAACTAGAAAAGAAGAACTAGAAATGATCAACATATATCCATTCAAGTGACTATTGTAGTGACCATTGTGCATTAGGTTTTCAAACAAATTAATATAGCGTACGTGATAGTCATTTTCGACCCCTCAAATCTTTGTGCACTTACGATAGCAATGGACTTCTCTTCCCAAGTTTACGAGCGGTCTAACTGAAGTATCTGGATATCCATATCACCTTAAACTTAAATTAAGATTCATATTCACCAATTATGAAACTAGACAGTTCTGCTTGCATATCATAATCTGTAGCCACCTTAAACTTAAATTAGGATTCATATTCACCAACTGTGAAAGTAGATTGTGCAGCTTGCGTATCACAATCTGTAGTTTTCTTTGTTGTTTTTGTTAGATTGTATGGACTCAATCCATCAGTTGATGTAATAAATAAATTAATTTCTTTATTTATTAATGAAATCATGCTTTCCTTTCATGAGATGAATGGTATTTTATTACTTAATGCACATAACCAATACATATGACATAATGATTCATGAGATGAACCGAGTCCCATTAGTATATTAGATTGACATATGTATATAGATGAGATCCACATACGGGAGATATGTGTCACAAATCTTATACTTAAAAATATCTTCACAACCATTGATGAGACTAGGCATCTCATCTGATAAGGTTGCAACACTTTGATCACTATGAGATAATGTGATTTGTCTCGATCATCAGAATGTAAGATTCTAGATCAGAGTGCTGGTACATTGGATGTATTGAAGGACCATGAGAAGCACCTTATAAATATTGTCTCAATTTTAAGGTCTGCTCTCATAATTCCCTAGCAATAGGCTCTCAATCTTGAGACATTGATGAACTCAAGTTTCTGTCTATTCATTTGCTTTGAGTCGCCAATGAGTGAGGCAAATTGTAGGTCAATACCTCGATGTCTTGGGTACGTGGTAATAGGAATGTGGGAACATCCAATGATCAAGATGGAATCTATCTATATTATCCCCTTGTGCCAATTAATGAATTTATCATTAGTAAGTGTGCACCTATCTCGATTAAGAGTTAATTGGATGGTACTGATGATCACTGTGATTAATTGGGGCTCAAGGATAATAAGATGTGGATCTAAGATTGGATGAGACAGATTTATTCCAATTGATCCATGGATAATGATAGAGGGGCCTACTTGTGGTAATTGGGAAGTTTAGAGTCTTCATTGTAATTTATTCCTAAGATTGGAGTGCAATTGCATTTATATAGTGATGTTATTTGCAACTAACTGTGGTCCCGGATTGCACATGAGATGTGGGGTCGCGAGTCCCACTTGGAGCCAGCTTTCTAAGGAATCCTTGGTGGTCCCCACGCTAGCCCAAGATATTAGAAAGTTACTAATCTTACTTGAACTCTAAAAGGAAGGAATTAGAAAATTACTATTTCTATTTGAAATGGGACTTCTAATAGTGGTAATAGTAAGCTACTAATTTGTGTGGAAGTGTGACTTCTAATGCAATTAGTAAGAGAGTCTTAAGAGGAGATTTGAGAGCTATTAATAAGGGAGACAACCCCTTGGACATCCTACACTATCATCCACTTCCAAGGAGTGCAAGAGTTGCACATGTCTCCTCTTCCTTTCTCTCTCTTCTAGTTCCTTAGAGTTTCTAGTAGGAGTTTCTAGTAGGATTTTCTTTTGGAGATTCCACCCATCTTATTGAGAAAAGAGATCTGATAAAGAGTTATAGTGTGGAAGACAACAAGGTCTTGGAGATCTTTAATTACTTCAAGAAGAGTTCTTGATCAAGTTAATTATCTTCTCCTCCATTAGAGCATTGCCGGGCTCCAAAGGTATAATCTACTTCTCTACTTGTTGTAGATTATTTTGTTGCAAGTAGTTGTTGATTTCTATCTTCTAGATAGGTTATATTACTGTACATGATTGATGAGAATGAGGGATTGCATCCTAAATTAGGTTTTGTAGCCTTATGGATAGTTGATCCCTGAGTCAAGTGGGTCAAAAGTTTTGAAAATCTATCCACGAGGCCCACCTACTTCCAACAGTTTTGTGTGTTCTTATTTGGTGACTGTATTTTTGTTGTTGTGATCTACAGATTATAGAGATAAGGAAACATTCAAGCTTGGATTAGTCTTCAAAGTGAAAAGGCTAAGGGTCAATCAATCTTCAAAGTGCAAAAACAAAAGCTCAACCAAGAAAGCTTGATGTATTTCCACTGATAGCAGCATATGTCCTTTTCGTTAGTTGGCTTACTTCTTTTAATTTTATTTTATTTAATTCACACGATATGTTCATGTAAGTGCCTAAAAATCACGGACTTAGTTAAAAGGGGATTAAGCCCTCGGCTTGGTGATCTTGAGATGATTATGGGAAAGGATCGACCTCCGGTAACCTGAAAAGAGAAACAAAGGTCAGAGCCCCTGGTTGTAGGCAGCCGAAGGTACTCTGATGCCTGAGTTAGCTTGGTAACTGAGGGAAAACCGAGGAAGAAAGAGTATGACGCAGGTTTGTTGCGTACCTCCTGTAGTTTTCCTCCATGCATTATATAGACGTGGAAGTCATCATTGAAGTGGACCCCTCAGAGAAAGATGAAAGTCCCATCAGCATGTACCCTCTCTCTTGGGTGGGGGTAGGTAAAAAGGGAAAGTCCCATCGGGCCATCCCCTATACCTGTGGATGTGACCCTGAGATAAGGCGTGCCACTTATCTAGGTCCGACGCCCACTCTACTTGTCGGTTTGCCGTCCACCGTCATGGCAGCGCATTTATGGTTGCATTTTTGGCTGAATGACAGGCGTCCGAGATCAGGCTAAGACCGAGACCGAAGTGAGCACCCGCAGATGTGGCCACCAAGATGGGCTCCGTGGTTCCCCGAGCTGGGCAATAACCGAGACTAGGGACAATCTTGAAGTTGGGGAATGGCCCCACACAATTGCCCCTAGCTCTCGACCTCTTAGAGTTCTCTCTGAGGTCGGGAGCTAAGATTGAAAGGATGTGCTGGCCCCTGTCTTGTTGTATCTTGCTGACGCGCGACCCTCATCATGATGCCTTCTCGTCTGCCCTAGGCAATAAATGTGGTACCATAATCATTTCACCAAGGTGGGCACGCGGACGTCGTTTCGTATGCCCGAGGTGATAAATAATGTACCAGAGTTATGGTGGGAGATGAACCGGTGGTGCCACGCGTAACCCTTCGTCTGGTTGTTTACTGGGATCGAAGCGACGTGTGGAGAGTTCGAAGCGTTGCCTCGTACGCGTGATTTTCAAGAGGGGCGTCCCTCTATAAAATGGGGACGCCCTCTTTCCTTTCTCCTCTTATCTTTGCTTTCGCCTGGAAGGAGACCCTGCTGAAGAAGACACTCTGCCGAAAACAGAACATCAACAAACCCGGAGACTTTTCGCCTTTCGCTCTTTGCGAACCTTCCCTCTGTGAGTTTTCTTCTCCGTTACTCTCCTTCAACCTTTTCTTTCCTTCGTTTAGAGGGTTTTCGTCCCTTAGGTTTTTCTAGGTCTTGCCCCTTCTTCTCTGCTCTCTGCCTCCCTCTTAGTCTTTGGGAGATGGGAATCTACAGCCACTGGTTAGAGAGCCCCCAAGCCCTGGAGGGACTCAGGGTGGCGTATGATATACCAAACAACGTTCTGGTGAGGCCCGACGACCTCCAGGGCCTCTATGATGGCCTTACCAGATTCAAGGATTGGATGCCTTTCCCCCTGGTGTCGGTAATCGAAGGTGGGGTTAGGTTTCCTGTCCACCCGCTTCTCCGATCCTGCCTCAGCTCGTGGCAGATCTGCCCTTACCAACTGATGCCTAACGGGTTCAAAATAATTATGGGCGTGGCGAAGTTGAACCGGATCCTTGACATTGACCTCGGCGTGCATGACATAGAGGATGTCTATGACATCTGTAAGCCCGCGGGGTGCGAAGACTCATGCTATCTTCGGGTGAAGGCGAGACGCCGGCCCTTGATTAACATCCTGGAGGACTCAAGCAAGTACGTCGGGGATGACCGCCTGCTAGTCTCGGGGAACTGGGAGTTTGGGGCGACCGAGACCGAGGTGGATCCGAGAATCCAGGTTCCGCGAAAACCTGGGATCCCTCCGAGTAAATACTCGCTTCCCCGGGCTATTTGTGTTGTTTTATCGTTGATTCGCCATGCTGATGTCCTCTGTTTTCTACGCAGGTGTTCAGCGAAGGAGGAGAGACGCCGGACTCGATCGTTGGAAGAAGAACGACGCCTGGTTCGAGAAGATCTACAAATATCACGACCACAACGATCGGGCCGCCTTTTCGCCTCTCCGGTACAAGCCGCGGTACCAGTCTTATACCAGAAAGACTGTCGAGATCCCCCTTGAGCCGATAGGGGAGATCGTGCTTGCGCTTGCGGAAACCAGCAGTCAAGCCTCAGAGCTCCTCGGTCCGATCCTAGTCGAAGACGGCCCCTCCTCCCGAGACCAAGCAGAAGAGGAAATGGACTGGCAACGTCCTCCTCTGAAGAACCTGGGAGCCTTGGTCCTTAAAGGCCGAGTTCCTCCTGCCCTGAAGCGTGCTCACAGCGGGCCTGGTGCCGCTCAGGGCTCTTCAGCCAGCGCCTCTTCCGGTCCGTCAAGCACAGCAGGGAACTCCTCCTTCGCAAAAGACAAAGAGGCGCGTGAGGCCCCTCGTAGGAGAAGAGGGGGAGGTCGAGAGAGCCGCCCAAGGAAACCCGACCACCCAAGGACACCCGACCACGGGTCGCGGAGGCCGAGAAGGAGGGTGAGAGGCCCCCTCCC
Organism: Cinnamomum chago; assembly: GCA_038049695.1. Taxonomy (NCBI): domain Eukaryota; kingdom Viridiplantae; phylum Streptophyta; class Magnoliopsida; order Laurales; family Lauraceae; genus Cinnamomum; species Cinnamomum chago. Next base: position 40,706,461 of record CP142455.1, read on the forward strand.
GAAAAGAGGCCTCGCGTGGGGGGTGATGAGGAGCAGGCTTCTGGGGCGGCCTCGCAGAAGGAGCAGGCTTCTGGGGCGGCTCCGCAGCTCCGTCCTTTCAGGCCGCCCCCCTTCAGGCCCAACCTCAACATCAACCCCGGCGAACCCCTGAGCGTGGAGGACCGGATGGGGACCTCTACCAGGACGATCACGGCAGTTGCCCGGGCATGCGCTCTCCCCTTAGACATGGAGAAGCATAATAAAGCCGGGCAAATGAGCCTGATCTACTCGACGATGAGGGCGTCGCTCGAGGTGATTCCAAGTTCTCTTGCCTTTTTAAGCTTTATGCCTTAGTCGCCTGCTCTGACGCCCTACCTCCTTTTCTCTTTGCAAAATGTACAGAGGCTCCAAGTAATTCTGAAGAGGACGGAGCAGACAGCTGCGCGGGTCGTTGAGATGGACGCCGAGAAGAAGAAGATGGGAGATGCCCTGGAGGCCAGTACGGGAGAGATAAAGAAGGCGGAGGAGAAGATCGTCGAGCTCGCAACGGAGCAACAAGCGGCGAAGGCCGAGATCATCAAATTGTGGGCCGAAAATAATCACTTAAAAGGTGCGGCCGAGGACAAGGCGAAGAGGGCTCATCAACTAGAGACCGAGCTTGCCAAGAAGGAAACTGAACTGGCTGGGAAAGAGGCCGAGCTCGAGTCCTCTAGGAAGGAGCGGGCCGATGCCGAGTCCACTTTACGAGCCCAGGCCACAACAGCTTATCAGGAAGGAGTGGATTGGGCATCGGCGGAGTATGTGGCTCAAATCAAGGACCTGAGCCCAGTCTTGTACGAGATGGGATGCAGGGAGGCACTTCGTGAGTACGGGGTTTTTGAGGATGACCCCATATTTGCGAACCTTCCCCAATTCTAGTCCGTCATACCTAGTCCAGAGTCAGAGCCCGACTCCAACCCTCCGGAAGCCCCTGCTGAGACCTCAGGCCCTCCTCCCCCGCCCCCGACTCCCGCCGAGGGCGACCAGGCCCAGGCTTCCTCCGCGGCTCCTCCGCTCGAGGCCCCGGGCGCTTCTGATCCTGCTTTTTCTGCCCCTCCAGAGAATAAAGTCGTGGCGCCCAAAAAATAAAGTAGAACAATAATGTCTATATTTCTTCTTTTCTTTGATGTATTTTTCTCTTTTTCCTGAGTGTACAGAACTTTGTAATTTTCTTCTCTTATCAATGAAAAAACAATTTTCTTTCAATTCTCCAGCTATCTTTTCATTTCTTTCTTCTGGCCATAGTGTGTGGATGTTCTTCTTATTCTGAACAAAGTTGAAGCCCTGTGTTCTGACTAATTCTCCAAACCCTTAAGTGGCTGAGGTCGGTGGACTCATAGAAACTAGACCCACCCTTCTGAGAAAGACATTGGTCAAAATTGATGCCCTGTCACCGACTGATTCCCCAAACCTTCGAGTGGTTGAGATCGGTGAACATCTGGCCCTAAGGCCGGGGCTTTTAACAACATGCTTCACCGCCTTTAAAAGACCTCGTAGTTAGCTTGGACTTACATCCTGGGGTACCAGTGCGACCTTGTTGCTGAAGGTAAGTTTCCATAATCGAGCTGGGGTCGTACCGCCAACTTTGATAACTCAGGGGGTATGGCCGAGCTAAAAGGTAGACCGAATTCCGCAACTTGATCGAAGCAAAGCAGTCGATTCGGTTTTTTACCCAAGGGGCCGAGGGGTTGGTCCAACGACCGAACTCAAGGAGGCTGGTCCTATGATAAGAGCCCTGGGAGTTGGTCCACCAACCGAACTCGAGGAGGCTGGTGCGAAGACCAGATGTAACGCCCCAATTCCGGATATCGATAAGATCGTTCGAATACCCGAAGTTGGCGCGCTACTTCCCGGAAAACCCGAGAACTTCCAAGATCGTAGGCCCGCAGTGAGGTCCAATTTAAAACTTTTTGAACCATATAGTAATAACAGTTAAATTGTGGAAGCATAAGAAGTAAGTGGAAGCAATAGGTATCACATATATTAAGTGTGAGCAGAACTACAGTCTAGTTAAAGTATCAGTGTTAATATCAAAGTTAATACACTTTTGTTAGCTACCCAGCTCACTTACAAAGATTTCTCTCAAAACCCAAAATAAGATGAGACTCTCAAAACCCAGGTAAATCATCTTCGCCCTCCGGCTCGACATCCGGGTCGGCCGGGCCCCATCCGTAATCTCCGACGATCGGCGCCTCTACTAGCGCAAGCGCATCCTCTGGGATCTCTGGGTCAAGGCCTAAGCACCAAAGATGGGTCAGATCTAAAAGATCTGGCAAGTCGCAGCATACTACTAACATAGGACATATATATCAAATGAATAGAGATAGGTAAATAAATTAAAGAATAACAAGGTAATGAACTAGGTAGTTGAGCAGTATAATCAAAAGGAATCAGGATAATAGAAAACATCGAATCTAAAACAAGGTGGCACATTCACACGAGCTGGAATACCGCGACCCTCCCATACTGAACACAGTTGCGGTGGGGAAATCTCATCAGTGCTGGGAATTACTAATCCCGCAAATCACTCATCACACTCATCACTCAAGACCGGACACGGTATCACACCGTCCGTCTTAACACCATAGCTCATCATGATAGCTCCTCAACACTCATAATAGCTCCTACCGGGGATGATCAGTCCACAGGCTGAGCTTAAATCAACCAAGTGAATGCTAATGCCGACTCGAGAATACTCTAAGGGTCTGTGTCTGTCTAGGCTTTGCCTTGCGTGAACAAGGTCCTAACCAAGTCTCTAAAAGGTTTATATATCAATTAATCAATGGATTGTAATTCAAGCCCAAGCCCACTCGTTGGATCCATACCAAGGCCCATCAGTACATGGCCTGGTCTAAAACAGTCCAAACGAGGCAACACATCCATTTATACTGATAAACAGTTCCTTCTAATCCAACAAGACTTAAAATCCCAATATAAACTACATCTTCCAACTAAATGTACACATCTCCACACTTAGGCCCAATAAGGGCCCGCCTAGACACAGACACGGGTCAATGTTCTCCAAATCATACTAACGGGTCACCTCTAAGATATCCTAGGTTCAGGTCCTCCATTTATATTTAATTAACAGTTAACAGCTATACTAAGAATATAAGAGTGACAGTAAATAATAGAAGTGAAGCATGAACTTCAATAAGAGAATCAATGGGAATAACAACAGTCCAATCCTAGGTAATGGACCACGTTCAGGTTCAGGTCCATCTCCGGTAATTTGATCTCTAAGTGAAGTCACTGATGCCATATGATACTGTGTTTGGTGCTCATGAGGTTACGAGCATCATTGACAACTCTTAGGGGTCAAATCATCTTAGATTAAACGACCAAAACCCTAATCGGTGGTCCCCACAAGTTAAGGTCGAGCCACGCCATTGACTCGTGCTTGACACATTGATGGAAGTTCATTTGGATGGTCAATGGGCCCCACAATCGATCAATCATAAAACAAATGCTAAACTCACATCTTAGTGTTCACAGTGTGGCAGGTCAACCTGGCAAGGGTCGGGTCGATCTGCTCCACTGGAATCAAAGTTGGGACTTGGTTTGGATTCTGGAATTTCCAGTGTACCTGATTGACCAGGTGGTCAGCCAGTCGATCTGGTACACAAGTGTACCTGAGTCAACAGATTCCAGGCCAAATCTCAACTTTTGCACTAAAGTCTGGGTCTGATGGAAAATCCAAGTCATACACAAACTATTCGAAATGGGTTCATAAAATACTCAGGGCTTAATCAAATTATAAAATCTAATGAAATTTCTAAAGATATAAATCTAAAGGGTCCAAACTAATTTAAATTAATTAAAGACTAAGGGGGTCTTTTATTTCTAATTTCTAAAATTAATAGGATCAAGAAAATATTATTTTAAAGGTAACATGTCGATCCCCTCCAAAATAATTCAATGATCTAATTGAATTAATAATATAACTAAGGTATTAACTCTAGTTTTCTAGAAACTAAAAGAAAGGGGGGGGGGGGGGGGGCGGGGCTAGGTGCACACTATTAATAAACTCCAAATTCTGTGGCATAAGTATTAACCACCTAAGTTACCACCAACTCCTCATTAGAAACAAACATAAAGAGCCCAGGTAATTCACCCCCAGGCAGCCACGTGTACAGCCATCACTTTCAAGATTTGAAATATGGTGAGGGCATTCTTTCACATGCACACACAAGACATGGGCCACCCAACCCACCTTTCTCATTCCACTCTTAATCCACACGTCACCATCCCCAGCCTCACTCTTCTCTCATTTCTCTCTTATCCCTACACATGTCATCTCCCCTTACTTTTCTCTTATCTTTCCCACTCAACAGGTTATGAGAAATCGCCCATTACAGAACCCATTTCTGTAATGGTTCAACGACAACTGCATCTGAGACACTTCGGTTAGTGGCCCATTGATTAAAGGTCCACGATCAGACCCTACCCTCAAGGTCGCCCAGGCCTATACGGCCAGATGACCGGCCCAGATCCACGGTCCAATCACCCCGCAGGTCCCACAACCGGATTGAATAGGAGAAAACCACTCCAAGTGACTCACGCCTCACTGTGTAGTACCCTTAGATGGTGGGGCCTAATAGGATCCACTCCAATGGGTCCACCACCCCTGAGATCGCCCATGGGTCCCCTGACAGATGTGGGGACCCGATCTTCAATCTTATCACCTTGTGGGTTCCATAATCAACGGTTGCCAAAACTGGTTTCTTCTAAACCAGGCCCCTCTCGGTCCGATCAAGTTCTGGAACATGGCCCACCTCGCGCGGGTCCACCATCTACAAGGTCGCCTGTGGGTCCCCTATCGGATCCACGGGTCAGATGGGCCATCCAGTGGCCCACTTCGGTCCCAACCTCTCACTGAGTCCCATTACAGTCACTGTGTTCCATTTACAGTCACTGCAACAGTCGCCCCCGCCCCCCCCTCTTCAAGTAATCAAATAAAATTATAAAACATTACAATGCCCATTAATCAAACACCATTTTAGACCCATTGATCTTCTAAATGGGGGGTGAAACCCCCATCCATCAATGTCCAATCCATCCAACAAAACAACTAAGCTCTAGGTAAATTTCTAGGACTTGATTAATAACATACATGAATAAAAAACCACAGAATCAAAGGAAATAGATATGCATTCTAAGTTAGGAGTATGTGCACTTGCCTTTTGCTTGGGAGAGAAGGTTTTGTAGAAAGAGAAATGAAGAGAGGAATCCCAGGCTAATGAAAAAGAATAAGAAGAAGAAGTAGTAGCAGCAGCTCCTAAGAGGAAATCCCCCAGCACAGCAACAGTAACAGTAGCTTGGGAAGAGAGAAATGAAAGAGGAAGAAGAGAGGAAATGAGGTGAATAGTTGCTAGGGTTTTCATTGGGATTAGTGCTGATTTTATAGCTTTGGGGGAGGGATTAATGACTGTAATAGCCTTTAGGTTTACATAGGATTAGGGTTAGGGTTAGGGGCTTTTTGGTCTTTGGGCTGGAAGGTTCTAGAGGATGACTTTTCTCAAAAACCCCCCTATAGTTTACTAAAAGCCATACTAAGGGCCTCCCTACACTAAATAAACCCTAAGATTAACAAAAGACTACACAAAACCCTATTACTAAAACAACTAACTAGTCTAACACAAACTTAGAAGATTAACATAAAACTACCCTGATTAACCCCTAATTAGCATAATTAGCTAGTAATTAGCAATAATTAGTATTAATTAGCAAATAATCAGTAATGATTAGTAATAATTAGTATTTAAAATACCAATTAGAGGGCCCATAGAGGGTGGGGCCTCACACCGGAGCCTTAGGAGCTGGTCCAACGACTGAACTCGAGGAGGCTGGTGCGAGTACTGGAGCCTTGATCTTGAAAGATATAAGGCACGCGTCTTCCATAAGATCCTTCTTTTATTGACTTATCATTTGAGTACATTTAGAAGTAGTATTTCTTGAGGTGTGCGGCATTCCATGATCGTGGCAATTCTTTGCCATCCATGCTCTCAAGTCTATAAGCCGACCTCCTGGATGCCAAGACCACCTTAAAAGGCCCGAACCAGTTTGGCGCGAGCTTGCCTTTATTGGGATCTTTATCTGCTGGAAGTGCTCTCTTTAAGACCAGTTCCCCGATTGAGAACTTCCTTTCTTTGACCCTCTGATTGTATCCCCTGGATAGCTGTTGCTGGTAGGAGGCCAGGCGCACGGATGCTGCCTCCCTTCGCTCCTCGGCCAAGTCGAGCTCTTTGGCTAGATTCACTTCGTTCCGCCCCTGGTCGAAGAGATCCGACCTCAAGGTCAGAAGGCCGACCTCAAGAGGGATTACAACTTCCATTCCGTAGGCTAGGGAGAAAGGGGTTACTGAAGTGGATCGTCTCGGGGTGGTCCGGTATGCCCAAAGGACACTTAGTAATTCTTCTACCCACCTGCCCTTAGCTCTGTCGAGTCTCTTCTTGAGTCCGTCCAGCACCACCTTATTTGAGATCTCTGCCTGTCCGTTGCTCTGTGGGTAGGTCGGGGTTGCGTAGAGGTTTCTGATACCGAGCACCTGGCAAAAGTTTTTTAAAGAAGTTCGAGTCGAATTGGGTCCCGTTGTCCGAGACCAGAGCTCGGGGGATCCCAAACCTTGTGACAATGTTCTTCCATACAAAACTCTTTGTATCCTGCTCGGTGATGGAGGATAAAGCTTCTACCTCTATCCATTTGGTGAAGTAATCAGTGGCCACTATTAGCCACCTCTTGTTTCCTGGAGTTCGGTGAAAAAGTCCCACGATGTCTAGCCCCCATTGAGCGAAGGGCCATGGGCTGGAGAGAGGACTCAAGTCCTGCGCCGGTTGGTGCAGAGAGTGGGAGAACTTCTGGCATTTTTCACATTTCTTAGCGTAGAGCTGGGCATCCTTCTGCATGTAGGGCCACCAGTAGCCCTGGTTGATGGCTCTGTATGCCAGTGATCTTCCTCCGATGTGGCTTCCGCAGATTCCCTCGTGAATTTCAAAAAGGAAGTCTTCCACCTTGCTCGGGTGAACGCATTGGAGATACGGTCTCGTGAAGGATTTTCTATAGAGCTTCTCCTCTGGGGATAACAAAAAATGAACTGCTTTCACTCTGACCTTGTGGGCTTCATTCTTGTCTTCAGGGAGTTTATCTTCTTTTAAGAATGCTATGATCGAGTCCATCCAGCTCGGACCGAGACCAACACACAGGACTTGCCGAGGTGGGAGGAGCTCTATGCTTGGCTTTTTCAACGTCTCTACGTCAACCGTCCTTCCTTTTCCTGCTTCCATGGCAGAGGCTAAGTTGGCGAGGGCATCTGCATGGCAGTTGGACTCTCTGCCGATTTGCTTGACTTCTGTTTTCTCAAACTGGGAGAGGAGTTGTTTCGTATGGGCTAAGTAAGCTGCCATCCTTTCGTCACGAGCTTGATAATCTCCGCTGAGCTGGTTCGTCACCAGCTAGGAGTCGCTAAAGACTACTAGCCGACGTGCCCCCAAGATTTTTGCGCTACCGAGACCCGCAATCAGTGCCTCGTACTCCGCTTCATTGTTAGAGGCTTTGAAATCAAGGGTGAGGGCTTGCTCGATGACCAGGCCCTCTGGAGATTTGAGGACTATGTCAGTGTCAGCCCTTCTGGATGTTGATGATCCGTCGACGAAGACCTTCCAGGCCGACCCTAGGAATTGCCCCCAAGATCGGTCTTCCTCGGTCTCCGCTGTATCATTGTCCCTGCTGCCCCCCAGTTTGGTATCGAGCGAGGTCGGTGCTGAACTAGGAGAAGTGAACTCGATGATGAAGTCTGCCAAAACCTGTGCTTTGATTGTCATCCTAGGTTGATATTGGATATCAAATTGCCCTAGTTCGACGGCCCACTTGGAGACTCTTCCAGAGAAGTCCGCTTTTCGAAAAAGGGACTTGAGCGGGTACTCTGTGACAACGACCACTGTATATGTCTGGAAGTAGTGGGAGAGTTTGTAAGAGGCACTGACGAGTGCCAGCGCAAGTTTTTCAAGTGGAAGATACCTGGTCTCGGCGTCGAGCAGGATTTTTCTCGTGTGGTAAATGGGCTGCTGTTGCTTGTCGTTTTCTCTGACTAACACCGAGCTCACTGCGTGATCCGAGACCGCTAAATAGAGATAAAGGAGGTCACCTTGTGATGGAGTGGACAACAGTGGTGGCGAAGAAAGGTATTCCTTGAGTTTTTCCAGTGCTTGATCACATTCAGGTGTCCACTAGAATTTGGAGCTCGTTTTCAGAAGTTGAAAGAAGGGGCGACATTTGTCCGAAGCTCGGCTGATGAAGCAATTGAGCGCAGCGGCCATCCCCGTGAGCCTCTGAATTTGCTTTGCCGAGGTTGGGCTCTGAATCGCCTGGATTGCTGAAATCTGCTTCGGATTAGCTTTGATCCCTCTCCGGGTCACCGGGCTTCCTAAGAACTTCCCAGATCCGACGCCGAACACGCACTTGGAGGCATTCAGTTTAAGCTGGAACTCCCTGAGGATGGCGAATGTCTGGCGCAAGTCTGCCAAATGATCTTGCGACTTCTTGGACTTGACCACCATTTCATCGATGTAGACCTCCACTGTCTTCCCGAGGTGGGCGTGAAACATCTTCGTGACCAGTCTCTGGTATGTCGCCCCGGCATTCTTTAACCCAAATGGCATCACTTTGTAACAGCAGATGCCTCGAGGTGTTATGAATGCGGTTTTCTCCTTATCAGACCCGTGCATGGGGATCTGGTGGTAATTTCGGTAGGCGTCGAGGAAGCTCATTCTATCTTGTCCCGAGGTAGCGTCGATCATCTGGTCGATTTTTGGGAGGGGGAAGCTGTCCTTGGGGCAAGCTTTATTGAGATCGGTGAAGTCCATGCAAACCCTCCACTTGCCGCTTTTCTTCTTGACCACCACAGTGTTGGCCAGCCACTTCGGATAATGCACCTCGCGGATCGCCCTAGCCTCGAGGAGCTTGTCTACTTCTTCGACGACAGCTTCTGTCTGCGGGACCCCTGTTCTGCGGGCTTTTTGCACTATGGGCTTGTGTCCGGGGTCCACGTTTAGCTTGTGGCACATGACTTCGGGGTCTACCTCGGGCATCTCGTACAGGGTCCAGGCAAAGATGTCCTTATTCTGCAGTAGGAAGTTGAGCAACTCGGACCTCTCATTGTCGGGGAGCTGGCTTCCTAGAAGGAAATACCGCTCGGGGTCGTCGGAATTGATCCTAACCTCGATGAGTTACTCTATGCTCTTCTGTTCTGCTGATCGCCCGACATCCTCGAGTTCATCCTCAAGCACTTGCTGCGGCTTCATCTCACCTGGCACTACGACCGTGAGGCATTGTCTGGCCATCTGCTGATCGCCCTGTACGGTCACTATCTCTATCACCCCTCCGGCCTTCTCTAGTGGAAACTTAAGCTTTTGGTGAAAGGAGGAAGGCACTGCCTCCATGGCATGCAGCCAAGCACACCCTATTAGTACATTGTAGGGAGACGGTGCGTCCACCACCATAAAGTCGGCCATCTTTGCGGTGCCTCCTATCCGGACTTCGAGCAAGATCCTTCCCTTGGGATACACCGGCTTTGCACTGAAGCCTACCAAGGGGACGCGGGCTTCCTGTAGATCGGACTATGTCAGGCCGAGCTGCTTGAAACAGCTGAAGTAGAGGATCTCGGACGAGCTCCCCGGGTCCACAAGGACGCGCTTCACAGTGTAATTGTTCAGCCGTAGAGTGAGGATGAGTGCGTCGTTATGGGGGAGCTGGACCCCTCCTAGGTCTTCGTCCGAGAACCAGATCTTGGGCTTTTCCTTCCTAGCTTTCTTCGGTGCCGACTCTAGTTCGGCCGACATCACCTGTTTGCCCATGGGCGGCCCTCCTGGCTTCTGACCGAGCTTGGGCACTTCCCCCATTGGGAGTGGGAGCCAGGTGAATGACGTTGATGATACCCGCTGGCTCGTCGCTGTCCTGATCATCACTGGGTGGGGCGTGCTGTTGAGCTTGGTTGACCCTCTCTCCCTCCTTGATGTACTCTCGAAGGTGCCCGTCCCTGACGAGCTTATCGAGGTGGGATTTCAGGGCCATGCAATCCTCAGTCATGTGCCCGTGTTGCTTATGGTAAGAACAGTTCTTGCTCCGGTCTCGGGTAGATGGGTCGCCCCTCATCGGCTGCGGCCACTGGAAGTAAGGCTCTGCCTTGATTTTGCCGAGGAGTTTGTATATGAGCTCCTTGAAGACAACATTGACAGCCCTGTAAGGGTCTCCGGCCGGCCTGGTAGGCTTGAATTTCGGTCTCTTGTTGCTGCCCGAGATGGAGGTTGAGAAGGTAGCCGAACTGGTGGTGGCCCTCTTCTTATCTGGCCTCTGTTTGGGGAACATCCCTTCTCCTTTGGAGGTTTGGCCCTTTTGGGGGAGGCCGAACCGCTCATTGCCTCGAGCTTCGTCTTCTTCCTGCTCAATGTACTGATTCACCTTAGCCATCAGCGCCTTCATCGTGGTCACAGGAGTTCGGACCAGGTCTTTGCGGAGCTCATTGCCTGGGAGCAAGGCCTGCCGAAAACACATGATGGCGACATCATCTTTGGCGTCCGTGATCTGGCTATAGATCGTCCAGAATCTTCTGGCAAATGCAGTGATGCTTTCATTGTCCTTCATTCGGATCGCCATGAGGTTGCCACCCGTCTTCGGGATGACACGGTGCGCTTGGAACTTCTCAACGAAGGAGCTTCGGAGCTGTCGCCAGTTTGAGACTAGCCCAGAAGGGAGCACGCAAAACCATCGGAGTGGGAGGTCGCCTAGACTAGAGGAGAAGACCCTACAGTTCAGGTGGCCGACGTCCCCCCAAACCGACATCCGCTGAGTGAAATGTCGTAGGTACGCTTCTGGGTCCGAGGTCCCGTCATAGAGGACGAACCTCGGAACGCTGAATCTCTCGGGAAGAGATAAGTCCTTTATTTCCTGGGAGAAGGGGGACATGCCCTGGTCTTCCGCATCGCAGGCCTTCGTCTGGTCTCGGGCGAAACCGATCTCGACCAACCGGGCCTGTACCTCTTGCTTGACGTAGTGGTTGAGCAGTTCCCTCAGGTCCGTCAGGTTCTCTGGCCTCGGGGACTCTGGCTCGCGACGCGACCCCCCGAGGTTGCTGCACAGATGGCTGCTGCTCGAGCCTTCTTCTTCGCAGCGATTTCTTCTTCTGTTGTTGAGGACTTGCCTCAAGTCTCGGCTGTCCGGACGGTGTTGCTGTCGCCTAAGAGGTGGAGCGAGAGTTCTTCTTTCATTTGCCTTAAGCTGCTCTCGAAGATGACGAATCAACTCCTCTTTCTCCTTGATGACCCGATTCTGGGCCTCGAGCTCTTCAAGTAGGGGGTCATCTCCCTCTTCATGGTCTCGATGAAAGGACTGATCGTCATTGTGAGTGCGATGATGGGAGTGATGGGATTTTGCCCCGACAGGGGTTTTGCCTCGCCGTCGAGGATCTGACGGGGAGACATTCTGTTGTGGGTCCCTAGGTGGCTGATTATCTAAGGGGTGAGGAGCCTTGTGGCGGTCGTCACGCCGGGGGAGTACTGTCACAGGTCGGGACGAGGAGTCCGACTGGACGATACCCTCTGTGTACACGGGGCCGAATTTTCCTCCGGACTTTCTCTGGCGGGGAATCCCCGATAGCTCCTGCGGGACGGGGGGAACCTCTGTTGGACCCGGAGGGGGAAGACGAGCAGCATGAGCGCCGGTGGGTGCTGTTGGAGGTAATGACTGGAGCGGCTGATGTCGCGGCTCTGTTCGCGAAAACGATGGCAGTGGTGGTTGCACCGGCGGAGGAAAGGATGACGCTCTTCGAGACTTTGACGATCCCTCGCCGCCGTATTTGGTTTTTGGAGGCATGACTTTTGCAGGTTAGGTTTTGGTAAAGATCACATTCCCACAGACGACGCCAACTATAAGTGCCTAAAAATTACGTACTTAGTTAAAAGGGGATTAAGCCCTCGGCTTGGTGATCTTGAGATGATTATGGGAAATGATCGACCTCCGGTAACATGAAAAGAGAAACAAAGGTCAGAGCCCCTGGCTGTAGGCAGCCGAAGGCACTACGATGCCTGAGTTAGCTTGGTAACTGAGGGAAAACGAGGAAGAAAGAGTATGAGGCAGGTTTGTTGCGTACCTCCTGTAGTTTTCCTTCATGCATTATATAGACGTGGAAGTCATCATTGGAGTGGACCCCTCAGAGAGAGATGGAAGTCCAATCAGCATGTACCTTCTCTCCTGGGTGGGGGTAGGTAAAAAGGGAAAGTCCCATCGGGCCATCCCCTATGCCTGTGGATGTGACCCTGAGATAAGGCGTGCCACTTATCTAGGTCCGGCGCCCACTCTACTTGTCAATTTTCCGTCCACTGTCATGACAGCGCATTTATGGCTGAATGACAGGCGTCCGAGATCAGGCAAAGACCGAGACCGAAGTGAGCACCTGCAGATGTGGCCACCGAGATGGGCTCCGTGGTTCCCCAACCGAGACTAGGGACAATCTTGAAGTTGGGGAATGGCCCCACACAGTTCACATAACAAATGAAGGTAATATACATTGTTAGGTTGATCCCTCTTATTAGAACCCGCTAACTTTAAGTGTGACTCTTTCTTACCGTGACCTAAAACTTTCATATTATATCTTCATTATAGGTTGGTTGCATGACTGGTGCCATCGGCAAGTCATTTTGTCCCTCTAGGGCACGTTTGGTAAATCTACTAATAAAGTCAAGTTAAGTTAAATATCCCATCAAAAACACTTTTTACAAAAATTCCCTCCATCTTTTCAAAAAAAAGTCAAAAAGCAACTACATTTACTCACTAAAAGACAAAAAATCTACATTTCCTCATACAAAAAGTCAAAAATATTCCATTCCAAACAACTAAAAATAAAATATCATCATAACTTACTTATATTTTATTCATTCTTTTCATTTCACTTCACTCCATTTTATTTTAAAAGTAAATTACCAAACGGGCCCGGGACAAGTTCATTGCCTTAACATGTATTTCATAATTCATGTTGCCAAAGTAAAAGGAAACAGAAAGAAAGAATATATATTATTATATAGATGGTCTCATGTACCTAATTGCCGATTTTGCCTTTGTTAAATGTTGGCCAATATGGCCATTTTGCTCCTTTAAGATTATTGAAACTTCCTCCACCTATACATAATTGATTTAAATAACCAGGATTCCAGTATACTCTGGAGTCTCTGGTGGGCTGGTAGTTTCCTTATTTTTCTATGAATAAAATATTTAAACCTTTATAGCTGAGTTAGGAGTTCTTCACATCGAGTAATTTAGTTGAATCTCTCTCTCTCTCTCTCTCTCTCTCTCTCTCTCTCTCTCTCTCTCTCTCTTATGGGTTCGAGATTCAACACTATCTTAGCTGCATTTACTTTGAATCATTTGACATTAACAACCAGTAAGCAATAGTTCATCATGTATCATGACATTGACGCTTACCTTTTGTTTTATCCAACCTTCATAGTTTTGATCATGTATTCTTTTTTCTTTTCTTTCCCTTTTTTTTTAACAGTTGAGGTAGTATCTTGGATTAAGATTGTCTTAGTTCAAATATGTTCATATTTTATGACATTTTATCTATTTGGTGCAAAATTTATGGGTCTGTTCTCTAGATGTTTAATTGTTATTTATTTATTTATTTGTTTGTTTGTTTATTTTTATAGTTTGTTCAATATTCAAGAAGTGTTAAATTCTCTATTTAAAATACTGTGATATCATGTTCTTTTGGAGCATGCTATTACCATAGAAAATCATGATGATTTTAGAAGTTTCTTTCACTAACATAGATTTCATATAATTCACGGTGGCCTTGTCTAAAAGGAATTTGGAATTCCAAATAGTGTCAATTCGCGACAGAATTCTACTTATTAAGCGGACACTAATTACTTGTAAGAGTGAAATAAAGGTCATTGTTGAAGAGGAGATCATTATATTTTTAGATCCCATTTTGATCATTTCCCGGAACCCAAATAGAGTAGGAATTTGTCAAAAAACAAAAGACCAAAGCAAAAAAATTTCCTGATAGGAGAACAAGTTATTTGAAGGCATTCATGTTATTTGCCTTTTTATTGATACTATGTTGAATTCTTATAAAAGGGCTTTTATTCAATGTTGAGGATTAGAATTTCTTTTGGGGTCATGATTACCACAATGAATTTATGACATATATATTCGTGGCAGAATCCAATCTACCAGTTAACTTCTTCATCTTAAAGAAATCTCTATTCTTGATATACTCACAATAAATTAGGAAGGTTGGAATGACTTCTCATGCTACCCATTTGTCCTCTGAACTCCACAGCTCTACAAGTAGCTCAAGCATCTCTCTTCTACAAAGCGTCTGTGCTTAAAAAATCTATGGAGAGCTACTAACATTCTACAAAATATATTATACCCGTGATCTTTTGTTCAAAATTTATCTTATCATATTGCTTTATGATTTTCTGGCAACGCATGAACTCTTTATATTTTTTTTAAGATTGAGCAATCAATTTCATTTTACAAAATCCTTATATTCATACATATTTGTAATTATTTAATATTTATCACAATTATTTACTTGCATACTTGAATCCCAACTATAATTTTACCATGAAATTTTCATGGTATCCATCGTATCTTATGATATTATTCTATTTATTTCCATAATTACATATATATTGCATAACATGTGAATGAATCAGTTTTACATGTACCACCGTGTTTACAGGGATTGGTTGCATTTTTGTATATGTATATAATAAAAAAATAATATATCTTCATCGTCACTATATTAATAGCTTTTTGTTGCAAATGTTGGTAGGTTCTAAGTACGGGCATTGTTTGCTAGTTTATATACATGAAAGAGGCTGATTTCAATATATATATATATATATATTTATGGGGAGGCCTCTCCTCCGCTCAAGTGTGTGGATGGCATGTGTGGCGGTAACAAATAAGTGGCGCCCATTTAGTTTCCCACTTCTTCGTCTTCCCTCTCGTAACAAATTGAAAAGGGAGAAAAGCCCAGGTCGCTGGACGTTTGGGATCCACCCTCTCGATCTCGCCCAGAATCCTCCCTATCGTCGCTCGATCAATCTCCTCATATCACCTCCCGTGCTGCGACGCCCAGCGAATTCCGCCTAAATCACCTCTCTCTCCCTTTCTGCGACGTCCAGACATGGGCTTCATCCCCTCTGAAACCCTCTCTCTCTTCTCTCCTATGTGGAACCCCATCTCCCAAACCCTCCTATCTGAAACCCTCTGCCGTCTCTCTCCTCTCTGAAACCCCCTCTGCAAAACCCCTCTATCGAACCCTATTCGTTCCTGGAGAGAAAGGGGTTTCGGACGTTGCCAAGGAGAGTCACCGGCAGGTTACCTTGTTGAATCTGGTGCAGACAGAATCGATAGATAGAAGAAAGAGCCAGTTTTGTTTTTGTTCCAGGTCAGTAGAGTTAACCCATTTTCTATAACAATGTTTTTGCACTGCATCAATTAAACTAACCCAATTTCTCTAACGACCACGATTCTCACAGGCGAAGACGGCGCCGGCGAGCGGGGTGACCCAACGGCGGCAGATGGAGGAGGAGGAGGAGGAGGAGGAGGTGGTGGTGGAACGAGCCCTCCTCCTCTGTGGAGGATGTCGTCTTGGAGAGCGGACTCGGCCTCGACGAACCCATTTCGTCTTAGAAAGTCGAGGACCGTTTGCATGTCTGTGACGACCATGGCTCAAAACACGTGAGAGAAGGAGACGAAGGGACGAAGAAGAAGTTCCATGGTCATTTAATGGGCCATGGTCCTTAGTCCTTGGTCCTTGGTCCTAACCCAATTTCAATAACAGAGTTTTATGGTCCTTTCATCATTAGAGTTCCATGGTCATTTCATCCTAGTCCCTCAAACCAAGTTTAAAAGAGGTTACATCCTTATCCACTCGTAACATCCACCTGTGGCATATTGGAGTTTCTGTCTCCCTACCTAACCATTAGAACATTACCTTTGGGGAATGGGTGGTTTAGATTTCTCTGCTTAGATTACTTCATGTAAAATGAAATTGATTTTACTGTGGGTTTGATAGCAGATAAGGATGACTGTTATTACTATTATTATTATTTTATTTTTTTTGCAGAGGAATCTGGTCAGGGAAGGATCTAATTGTGGGGTCCAATAAGGTCAATCGTACAGGTTTGGACTAATTGTATCAATTAATAATTTTCTTATTAGGTTTGGACTATGAGGTGCGCTTAAATATTAAGCATTACTTTTTTGGGAGGAGGTTCATGCTGCCGGCTCTATCTATGAGAATGTAAGATCCACTTTTTAGAATGAAATCAGGTCAAAATGCAAGTGGCAGCCTTAGGTTGATGCATTTGGTCTAACGGTTCAGCCGAAAGCGATTCACATAGCCTGATACCAGTAAAATTTTATAAAAAAACTTCCTGCCATTGGTCTTAGAAGTGAGTCGTAATTGAAGAGGTTTTTTAAATTATTTTTGAATTTTTTATTTGATTAGAAAACAACAAAGCAAATGAAAGTTTATTTATTCATCACTCTATTTTAAAAGCATGGGTTGAAGACTTGGAACTAGCAAAACGAACTCAATAACTTATATTGAATTATGCACAGGCTTTTCAAAAGAAAATATCAGGCCCATCTGATGATAAGTATTTTAACTCTCTGTCCTCAGTATGTCTCTTTAATGTAGTTTAATCTGCAGTTACTTTTACAATAAAATGCTATTATATTGCGTATAAGTGGAAACAGCCATGAATTTTAGTGCCTATGAAATTTACAATTTATGTTTTCAGTGAACAGCACCCCCTTAAAATACAGTTTGTTTTAGGTGCAATATTGTGAAAGAGGGAGGAGAGGGAAAATGTGCAGTTTGGTTTAGGTGCAATATTGGAATAAGAGGGAGGAGTGGGTGAAGAAACAGTTTTCCCAGAAAGTCATTAGTCTGACCCCTCCCTCAATTCTTTAAAATCCTCAAAATTGGAGGCTTTTGATGAAAAATTCTCACAAGTTTTAGCTTCAGACTTTTTTTCACATTTTAGTTGTCTGGGAAATAGTTGAGAAACAAATTGACAATCTATGCCATTAAAAATTGCCCCACCTTTATAAGAGCTTGTTATAATTCTACTGTAATTTGGGATGGACCCATTGACAAATTAATTAACAGCAATAAATTAATAAGAAATCGAATGAATCTAACAATGGCCCCATTTGCTATTAGTGTGAAGTTTTACAAGGGCTCATGTAACAATGGGCCATTCATTTAAACGGCTTTGATTATTGACACGATTTCCTCACCAGAGCCTTTCGAAGGGGAAAAGGGCATACGGAAGAAAAAAATGCAGAGGATGGAGAGAAGAATCCTTAAGGCCTTACCCGATACATAGGGCTTGTGGGTGGTTCTATGTATCCGTGAGTTTACCAATGATCTCCCAAAGGGGGGTTGGCGGGTTCCCATGTTATCAAAAAAAAAAAAAAAGGAAAAGAAGATAAAGACGTTGATTCAGTAGCAAGCGAGTGAAGGAGAAACAATCTTCAGGTCCTGGTATGATCCTTTTTTGGTTGTTGCTCTCCCTGAAGAAGACTCGGATGCTCAGCTGCAATCCAAAAGCAGACGTGGGAAGCCTATAATCCTCATTGTTGCAAATCATTGAACCTAAGTAGCTCAAGTAGAAACCAAAAGCAGACGTGGGAAGCTTAGAATCCTCACTGTTGCAAATCATTGAACCTGAGTAGCTCAAGTTGTTACTGAACTTTTTACAAGAACCCCTAGGAATGCTGAGCAAAAACATTGTTACAAAAATCGGGTTAGCTCTAATGATGCAGAGCAAGAACACTATTATAGAAAATGGTTTAACTCTACTGACTTAGAACAGAAACAAAACTGGCTCTTTCTTCTACCTATCGATTCTGTCTGCACCAGATTCACCCAAGGCAACTTGCTGGTGACGTTCTTCTGTAACGTCTGAAACCCCTTTTTCTCCGGGAACGAATGGGGTTCGATAGAGGGGTTTGGCAGAGGGGGTTCCAGAGAGGAGAGAGAAGGCAAAGGGTTTCAGAGAGGAGGGTTTGGGAGATGGGGTTCCACAGAGGAGAGAAGAGAGAGAGAGGGATGAAACCGGGTATGGACGTCGCAGAAAGGGAGAGAGAAGTGATTTAGGAGGAACTCGCTGGGGCGTCACAGCATGGGAAGTGATCTGAGGAGATGGATCGAGCGACGAGAGGGAGGAATCTGCCGATAGAGGGGCGCGACCGAGAGGGAGGATTCCAAACGTCCAACGACCTGGGCTTTTTCCCCTTTTTCAATTTGTTACGAGAGGGAAGACGAAAAAGTGGGAAACTAAATGGGCGCCACTTATTTGTTACCGCCGCACGTGCCATCCACACACTTGAGCGTTTTTTACCCTACACTTGAGCTGAGGAGAGGCCTTTCCTATATATATATATATATATATATATAGTCCCTTTCCTATATATATATAGGAAAGGGACTGTTTCAAATTGGCAATTACAAATTTGATTTTGACCATCCTAAAAATTTTGACCTCTTAATATCATCCATTGAAATTCTGGCCACTTAATATCAACCATTTTTTATTATCCCCAAATTCCCTCATTACACACCTCTGCCTGTTATGGCGTCAACGTTTCTCCAGTTTTAAGAGCGAGTCATCACTCCTCTACCATATCTCCCCATCTCCTTTAACTCCTCTTGATTTTTTTTTCTTGAAACGCATCCTCCATTCCATTATATGCTTGCCCCTCTTCCTCTTCATCTTCGTCTCTCTCGCTCCCTTCAAAGGATAGGCCCATGAATGGCTTCCCTTCTTTCTCACTCTCTCATCTCTTCTGCCCCATCTCTTATGCCTCTGTCCACCAAAGCCTCTATGGTAAATACAATTCATTTACGTAGATGATAACTTTGGACCTGCTCAAAAGTTTAATCTTACAGACCTATCAACGATATATTTCTCTAATTCTTGTTCTAGGCAAAAGTTTGGAAAGCAAAACAGATCTGCCAACATTCAACCTTATGTGCTGAGCGCCTGTGCATAGCCTGTAGAAATTTGATCATATCTTCAACACCGCTGCCACAACTATAGTAATAGAAAGCTCTCGCATGACCCTCTGTGCTATTTAATTAGTTTCCATTTTCACCATATGAAATCCAACAAGAGCGATCAAAAGCAATGCTATTATAAAGTAAGGCTGCAATGTATCAGTTGGGTTTGTGCCAATTTGGCATAGAATTTAGCACCATATGTGTGTATGTGAATTAGGTTTTTTTTTTCCCATTTTCACAAATTATAAGCTGAGCATCAAAAATTTTTACTATTGGAGCCTTATATGTATGTATATCAATATGTGATGCCAATATGTTTTTTTTTTTTTCCCTTTCTTTACAAATCCAAAGCTGAATGTATATCAATATATGATGCTGTTATGCTTTTTTTCCCTCCTTAACAAATCCGAAGTTGAACTTCCAGTGTTTGATTAAAAGTCCAATAGAAATCGATTATGCTTTCCTACAAGATTTTTATTCTGATTCTGGTTATTTTGGGATATCTATATGGGTTCTTTTTGTTTTTGGGATGACCCATAGGCTGAATTACCCTTTCTTTACTATTTACGATGGATTTTTGATGAATTTGTGAACTTTTCATATGAAGAAATTGGGGCGATTTAAGCATCTCTTATGTGGTCATCATTGTTAAAATTCTACATTTGGGCTTTTATTAACTGCTTTCATATGACAAGGTTAGATGATTTGCTGAAAATACATGATGCAGAACAAAATGATCAAATGTACCACCCATTATCCACATTCATGAACCCATGTTAATAGCAAACATTTGACACTTCATCGCCAAATTCCAATTCCAAATGTGTAGTCTCTCCGTCTTGGAGAAGCATCATGTACATCATGATGTACTGTAGGAACATGGTTCTAACGTAACTCATTAATTTATAAATCTAGAAGCCGCATAGTAGGATTCATCATGATGAGAGATTAAGTGATTTCCTTTATTAGATATCACTACGTCAAAACACCTGAAAAACCGGAGTCATAGACTGTAGCTTTATATATAAAAAAATAATAATAAGAATTGTAGCTACCGTCTTTTGTGTCAGACTTTGGAGTGTAGCTTTTGGAAAATGACATTCCTAATATGTGGTTTTTATTTTGAAAAAACAATAGCCCAGGGATGTGGACAATCTAGCTTCTAATACGACATTCATAGTTTGTCCTTTTTTTAAAACAAAGTTGTTTGCATTTGAAATAAAAAACGATAGTCAATGGCAGTGTTTTTTTTTTTTTTTCCTAAATTTTTTTTTAATATTTCAAATATTAAACTTAATTAATATCAATAACAATCCATTTAAATAGGGCGGGTATAATTTTAGGGCTTTTTTTATTAAAATGATAACAACCACAAAGAGTAGTTGTGGTTTATGAAAATACATGTGTCTCTGTCATGAGCTTGAACAAATGATGGCGCGATTTTGGTGGGGTCAAAAACATGAGGAGAAAAAGATTCATTGGATGAGTTGGTCAAAAATGTGCACTACCAAGCGGGATGGAGGAATGAGGTACAAGGATTTAAGAGTGTTTAATGATGCCTTATTAGCAAAGCAAGGGTGGAGAATAATGACCAAACCCGAGTCCTTGCTCCACAAAATATTCAAAGCAAAGTATTTTCCGAAAGGAAATTTCCTTGATGCATCTTTGGGGAGCTCTCCTTCATATGTGTGGCACGGCATTTGGGGTACAATATCACAGCTTAAAGAGGGAGTTAGATGGAGAATTGGCTCAGGTCAGGCAATAAAAATTTGGTCAGAACCTTGGGTACCTGGAATTAGGCGTTTGGATAAGTTACCAAATATCAATGCCATAAGAGAGGAGGAAGACATAGTGAATACGTTATTCCAAGGAGAGAGGCGTGTCTGGGATGACAATAAAGTTATGTTATTATTCCCCCCCCCCCCCCCCCCCCCGAGGTAGCTTTACAGATTATAAAAATTGTTCTTAATCAAGAAGCCTCAGACAGTTTATGCTGGGAGTCTGAGTTGAATGGGATTTATACTATAAAGAGTGGATACAAACTCTTCAAAGCCGCTGCCAGATGTACTATGAGTGAAAGCTCGAATGCATATATGGTGAAGAAATTATGGAAATTTCTTTGGGCTATGAAACTCCCTACAAAGGTGAAAGTATTTGCCTGGAAAGCAATAACAGATATCCTACCAACGAGGTCAAACCTAAAAAAGAAGAAGGTGGAAGATGATGAAGAATGCCCATTCTGTCATGCTAGCAAAGAAATTGCACGCATTAGTGTTCTGCCCATCCAACCGTGAAGTCTGGGATTTAATTTTTCCTATACAATTACAGACAAACGGATATGATTGCTTTCTAAATATTGTCCTGGAAATCTTTCAATGACCCGAATGCGAATTAATGGCACGCTTCTTCCTGATATGTTGGAGCTATTGGTACAAGAGAAACCTTAAGATCTTCGAGAACAAGGAGCTTAATGCCACTAAGGTTTTTGACAGTGCAACAGCTATGCATAAATCTTTTCAGGAATTAAGAGGTAAACCTTTAATGGAGGTAAGACACCATTGTAGATGGGAGTTTCCACCGCCGGGAGTTTTTAAATTAAACGTCGATGGTGCTTTCTCACAAGATGGATCCAGGGCAGCCATTGGAGCAGTGATAAGAGACTCAAGTGGAGTTGTTACCATGTCAGTCACAAAACGAGAATTAGCTACAATGAATATCCTAGAAATTGAAGGACTTGCTATTCTCTGAGGTCTCCAATTTAGTATGCATCTTGGAATTCATCACTTGATCATTGAGTCCGACTCCTTACTGGTGATTGACGAGTTCCAGAAAACAGAGGATTCAAATGTTGTTTTTGGAAACGTTATTAAGGAGGAAAAGCGCCTGATTGAGCAATACCATTCCTATGTTTGTCAACATATTAATCGAAGCTCAAATTCCACAGCTCATACCCTAGCAAAATTTGGCTTGAGTGTACCGGAAATTAGTTTATGGTGGGGTTCTCATTCTGATGTAATTACTAATTTCCTTCGGATTGATGCAAGATTGTAATTCTTTTCTTTTTTGAATAAATGCAATCTTCTATTTCAAAAAAAAAATACCACAGCCCAAACCAGAGATCTTGCCTCCCTTGTTTGTGTCGTTTTGACGTAGTGAGATAACATGTTTGTTTCTTTTACATGCTTTAACAATATTTTAAAGAATATTTCAGATTATAATACATTTTTATATCATTTAACTCTTCATCAAAAAAGTTAATCTTGCTTTATCTATGAAAAAGATATTATTATATATATTTGTTTTCTTTTATATATCTATTTTAATGCAACTACTATGACTATGAATTTTAATTATTTCATGTGTATCTATTCCTAAGCTACACCTCTCTTTTTTCTTTTCTTTTCTTTTTTTTCCTGAAATCCTAAGCTACACCTTAGTCCACCACCCATTGATGCAAATAACCCTTAAGTATTCTCAGAGTTAGTCCGACTCAAAAAAAGATTCATACGTTCATACATACGTCATATGCAAGTATGTACATATACAAAAATTTCTACTTGCTAACGTCACTATATCTTCTTAATAAAAAAGTAGGATTAAATACTTGCGCATTTGTGATTGAATGTACGTGCTAGCAAGAAAAGGTGGAATATATATTGTTGCTTTGTATATTCTTATTAAAGAACATCTCTTTGAGTGTAAAAGAGCATCAATTTTACTTATCAATTGCATTATAGCCGCATAAGTATGCACTAAAACATATATGCATCTCCAATTCTTCACCATCACTTTTAAATTGCATACTAAATATGTCATTGGTTGGTTGCATGGGCCTCGCCTGCTAGTTTATATATGAAAGAGGCTGATTTCAATTGAAACCAATCTCTAATTGATTTTGACTTGAATCCGCCGTTTCGGCTACCACAATAGTGTATTCCATTGCCCCTCATTCCTGGAAAGTGGTCACTAACTGGGCCACGGAGCATGCTTTTTGACCAATAGCTACATAAACACATATTACAGTTTGCCCCTTTTGGTTGAGAATAGCATCTGTGGCTACTGCTATTTTTTTAGTTTGTCTGTCCCTAATAATTAATTCTCGCTGACCGCATCCTATAGGGATCATCGAATCAATAGCAATAAGTCCCGTTTGAAAAGGCTCATATACAGAGAAATAAAACCTAGAGTAGGAGATTCGATTAGCCGAGATTCAGAAGCGACACAATAGATTGTGACCCTCTACTAATTACTACATTTATTGACATTAAAATTATATGCCCAGCTAATCATGAGGCAATTATTAATATACAACTTTCTACATCCCCTCGCACTTAATGCATTTTCTTTTGGTCTTTATTTAAATTTTAATTAACCTATAATTAAATTTAAGTCAAATAAACATATTAGAGAGTCACTAATGGTAGGTTGAGTCAGCAAGTCGGATTATGTGACCTATTTTAAAAATGGGTTGGATTTGGTTTATATAATCTAAGTTTAGTCATTTTAATGAATTTTATAGATAATTCTCTAAAATTCATAAATATATTACTCATTTCATTTTATTTTACTAATTCTGATTTCTTTATTTTTAAATACATTTGTCATTTGTAGTTGATGTAAGTTAGCTATACTGTTTTTCCCTTTTTAGTAAATTTTGATATACATAATTTCAAAAATGCTTAAAAGTCAAGCTACCATCAATTCGGCTTAAATTTAGTCCCATATTTGGGCTTGATCTTAAGAACAATCTCAACGGTTTGAATCGTGATTTACTATCTCATAAATAAATAAATAAAAACATAACTGCTCTGACTAATCCAAAGCCGTATTCAGGGTCACAATCTTTGCGAATATCTCGAGATCCACAGGGTATCAAGCCATGAAATTAACCCCAAAGCCATGTTCAGCCTTCTAAAGATATCTAACGGTTTGGATCGTGTGTTTGGAGCCCACAGAATCCAAAAAATCATATCAAATGACTCTTATTTTTACATATATTTCAAGATTGGTGATGATCCAAAGACTGAAATATGGTCTATAGCCATGTTTGATCTTGTGAACATTCCCAAAGATTTGGATCTTGATTTACACTCTCAAATTTAAAAATAAAAAATAAAAAACAGATTGGGGCGTTGTAGGGTTGAAATCACTATTTACCCGTCTTTTTTTTTATTTTTTTTGCCTCTACTTTTCAAGTGCATCATTTTGGGGATTGTGGATTCAAGAGGTATTGTATCTACTTCTATACACCAGACAAAGGTTGAAACACACTTTCAAATGCCTCTATTTTCAAAAAATTTACTTGCTCTAAAGATTTAGAGAATTAGAGGAAAAAATAGAGAGATGCCAAACAGGGGTTAACTCTCCAATTGTAATGGCCCGCCTTAAATCCATAGAACTAACAATCCATTTTATCATGAGGGCCCTACCGAGAATAAACAATGTGGCCTACAACAATGTAAACTTCCCAATAAAAAAAAAAAGAAAATGTTACACTTTAGATCTTGTTCAATACTAGATCTACGGGGCCACACTTTCCCTTCATCAATCCTAAAATCTCTTTTTTCTAATCTTATTCCTAAGAGATCTCTTTCTCCAATCAAAATTTATACGTACCATCTAAATCACTTTAAAAATAGGCAATGACTTCTTCCATTCTAGGTTTCTCATGACAATGACCGTCTCTCATCCCAAAACACTGAAAACCCCATATGTCCAAGATATGACAGAAGTTCTTGTGGAAATAATTCAAATTAGAAGCCCGTGAGAATAGTATGTGGTGGATGGGGCAACAGGCTTTGGTTCTATCATTCAGCATGCCAAGTATACAATGCTGGCCATTTCTTGATTGCTCAAATCAGACCCTCTTTAGCAGCCAGGAGGAAGGGAGGGGCGGGCATTGCACCAGCTATGATGTGACTAGGCCGTGGTGGCTATAAGGCGTCACAACCTTACTCATCCTCTCAGCCATAGGATTTCTTTAAAATGCTTTATTCTTTTTGTTATCCATGTAATTCTTTATAGGGCTTTTCATTATGGCAAGCTTTTTCATGGGCTTGAGCTGCTTCTGGTCTTAAAAGATAGAAATAAACTTTAGATACATAGAAAAATGGAGGTTATCTAAAATGGGTGTCCCTTAAAAGGATGGAGATATATCTCATCAAACAAATTAGTTTGGACTTTACATTCTAATTTGGGTACTCTTGGGGTTTTTTTTTCTTTTTTTTTTTTGTTTTGTGTGTAGGAAATGGGATTAAAATTTTTTTTATTTATAGATTTTTATAATTGTTGCCAAGCCTTCACTAAATTACTAAGAGTGCCAAGTCAAATTTAGGTGAGCTCATTTAAAACAAGAAACTAATCCTAATCTTTATTGACTTTCCTCTCCTAAAAGTTTTTCTTAATCAAGTAGTTATGAAGGTTTTAAAATCAGATTTACCAATTATCGAAAATCAATCCTTCTTCTAAATACTTATATATAGGGTGGTAGTGAGTTTTATCGGAAGATATAAAGTCAAATTTACCAAGTACCAAAACTAAATCCCTCTTCTTAATACTTTGTTTTTAGAGTGGCATGACAATTTTGTTTCTTATTAATTACACCAATTATCTCCATGCTTTTGAGAAATATAACTACTTCATTTTCAAGTGTTTTGGTCGTAAGATAAACCGTCTGACGGAATCTGCTGTGGTCTATCTTATGATAATTGGTTAGGTTCCTATCTTTATTTCTTATCTTTATTAGGTTCAAGTTCAATCTAGGGGATTTTACCAAAAAAAACACATTAAATGACTAATGGGCCAAAAGAAACACTTTAACCGACCGTACACCAGAACAATCCGTTTGCCTGAAACGGTGTTTTCTTTTTAAGGAGTTTCAACTAGCGTCCCTAGGGACTTTATTTTTGTTAATCTAAGGGTCCCTAGGGACCCTGCAGCGGACACGAATTAGAATAAAAGAGGCGTTTTGCTCTTGTTTCGATGTCAGGGCTTCACATACAGGTTCCTCTGCGGCCATTTCTTCCTCAAAAAACTGTGGTCCCCTCAAACATCTGTTCCGGCTGCTGCTCCTGCTCATCGCCCTCCTACCAACTGTGGTCCCCTCCCACACGTCTTTGTCGAAGGTTTCCGGCCTTTTTTTGTGTCGTCTGGGCTGGATTGTCTTCTAGGTTTGGCTGTTTGTTTGGTGGGGAACATTAAAGTGCATTAAAGCCAGCTCTTGAAGGTCATTCCCACCTCTTGAAGACCATTAAAGCCACATGCCTTTGTTTGGTGGGGAACATTAAGTGCATATGATACTATGTTTGGAGTAGAGCAATGGAAAAGTGAAGTTTGTATTTTTCCCTAAAACATGATTTTCTACTGTTGATAAACCCTTTTCATAATAGCTAGTTGCACGTAACTATTTCTACATGCATCTCATTGTCTTCTTCCCCACAGCATCCCATCATAAAAAAAAATAGATTTGAAATCAAAGTGTTTGTGCTTTTCTTCTTCTTTTTTAATATAAATACTTTTGTCATGATAATAATAAGAAATGTTGTATTTTTATCACGACCATTGATCAAAAACCCTTTGGGCCCTCTCAAGGGAAATAACAAACCAGATTGCTGACAATTGTGTGATTGATCTAAGATTTTGAAGGTGACTGATATTTGTAGATCTCAAACCCAGTAGCTGATGACTTGAACCAAATGTTTCAAGCCAAGATAGAGATTGGCATGCAAACATCTTTGATATGATTTTTTATGTTTTTATTTTTTACTAACATTGATGTGAGAATAATATGGACCAAAAGAAATGTCAACATACAATTGAATTTTGGGCTTTAGAGAAACTGGTAGATAACATAAAAAAAATGATTTGAAATAAGTTATGTGATTAGAAAGAACGTAGAGAATCATATATAAAAATAAAATTTCCATTTGATTACCACTTGAGGTTGTAAAAAAAGCAAGATTAATCGAATCAATGTTATCAGGAATAATTGTACCACTGCTGATGAATAGCCTTACTTACCAGTCAACTTCCAAATGGACTTGTGGTATTGAACAAATGTTCCTTTTGCAAATTATATATGTTCAGTGAAGCATGTTTGTTATTACTGATTTAACCAACTAATATGAAATGTTTTAATGTTGCAGTATTCCTTCGGATGTTGATGTCCTAATAATATTACATTATGATGGTAATTTTCAATCTGATCTCAAAGGTCCTCAATATATCGGAGGAAGACAAAAGATGAGGATCTCCCTAAAACCATAACATATAGTGAGCTGGTGAAAGTAGCACTCGAAGCATCAAACTGGGAAGCAAGTGTGGAAGCGTTATGTATAAAGCACCTTCTTCACAATGGAAGTTTTTTTTCATTGATAGACATTGATGATGACAATGATGTAAAGGGAATTTCCCACAATCGACTTGAATGAGGATTGCGATTTCAATTTTCCATCAACGCCGAATGGTATGATAGGAGAGGAGGAACCAATCATTCGTGCTTTGGACAATGATGCAAGTATGGATTGTTCAAAGGATGTTCATTACTCTACGAGTATACCCTCCATTTCAAGACACACGAAAGAACATAGTTCAAAAAAGGAGCAACAATTTCATGTTCCGGACGAGTGGATTACTAGAGGGTTGAACGATGCAACCACCAAGCAGAACTTCACAATAGTGGACACGATGGTGCCCGAGGCAATCATATCTGAGGAGGGAGTTGATTCAGCAAGGGAGATGTGGTTGGGTCGTGAGTTTAACGATCGTGAAGCTTTCAGAAGATGCATTGCAAAGTTTGCAATTTACAATAAGAGCACGACCCAACCATGTTCTTCCCCCATTAGCAAGTAAGCAGCCGGGTCGGCCAAAGAAGAATAGGGTCCGGGTGGAAGACCGCAACCGCGTCAGAAGGGTTATAACCTGCTCCAACTGTAAAGAGAGGGGACACAATCGGGGGACCTGCCGTAATCCTCCAGCTGTTCAGTAAAGGAACCAGTTTTTGGTTTTTTGATGTCTAATATCACATGTAATTTTTTGGGTTTTGTTTATGCATATTAACAACAAAATTATACCGATTTAATGATATTTTGTTTCAAATGGTTATTTATGGCTCCTTTATTTATGCATACGAACAACAATGTAATCAGAAGAAATTTAATGACATGTCAATGACATTTTGTGTTTTTCTAGATGTAATGTTCCATCTGGCTTCCTCATGGTTGTTAATGTATAATTTCCCTTATTTCGTTTTATTCTTATCCCTCGAATAATTCCAAATTCAAGTTGGATTTCCCTCTGCAGTTATGTTGGAATGGACATTATAAAGACTACTTCTGCTATGCACTTTGTCTCAATATGTGTAAGATGTCATCTGTTGATGCATGGGTCCCTACCGACCCTTATTTATAACTAATATCGGTCGTAAGGGATGTAGGGAAGGAAACAGATACTGTTAAATTGGTCCCTAGGGACCCTTATCTATAACTAATAAAGGTCGTAAGGGATTCAGGGAAGGAAACGGATACTGTTAAATTGGACCCTAGGGACCCTTATCTATGACTAATATCGGTCGTAAGGGATTCAGGGAAGGAAATGGATTACTGTTAAATTGGTCCCTAGGGACCCTTATCTATAACTAATATCGGTCGTAAGGGATTCAGGGAAGGAAACGGATACTGTTAAATTGGTCCCTAAGGACCCTTATCTATGACTATATCGGTCGTAAGGGATGCAGGGAAGGAAACAGATGCTGTTAAATTGGTCCCTAGGGACCTTTATCTATAACTAATAAAGGTCGCTAGGGACGCTGGGATGGAAACAGATGCTGTTAAATTGGTCCCTAGGGACCTTTATCTATAACTAATAAAGGTCGCTAGGGACGCTGGGAAGGAAATTTGGCCTGCTTATAAGCCCTCACGGTGGATTAACAACAACTCTACAGTTGTTGCCTCATTACATCAAAAATCAACTTCAACTTCAACAAATAAATCTCAACCCAAGCAACAATTTCATTACATCATTTTTCACAGAAAGTAACAACTTCATTACACATCATACATCAACTTTAAATTCAACAAAAAAATTACATCCAAATAAATTCCATCCAAAGTACGCGTTCTTTACATCATTTTCATCCAAAAGAATACCAGTTCATTACATCAATTGACCAAAAGAATTTCATACGTCCTTGGCATATAATAAAACAGAAGTCTATAAAGCTGGGAAGTTCGGGAGTTGAAGCCTGTCAGCATTCATAAGCCAGCTTCTCTTGAATATCTCAACCAAAATCTTCCGACGATAGTAGGGAATGTCAGCCTGGGTGAACCTTATCGGGCGACGGTGTATGCAGTGCTCTGCGTATCCAATAGCAAAGAAACCACAATCCGTCCTATTCTACTGATAAGAGATATCAGTCTTTGTGATGTTCGTCCACACCCATGGCTCACCCCATCCGTAATCTCCAAATCGCTGAGTGTGTAGGATGTAAACGATGGTCTTACACTCTTTTGCATCCCAAACTCTGGATTCATCTGGGCCAAACGCTGCATCATCTCCTATTTTCTGCTTTCCTTGCCACCAACTCTGTAAAGGAAAATGATAGATGTATTATACACTATAACAATTAATCGGAAAATTTCAAAATAAACAAGCCACCCAAATATCACAGTCCACAATCCATATTTCCACAGTCCACACTCCACAGTCCACAATCCAAATTTACAAGTAACTATGCACAAGTATGATTCCTTTGAAAGAATTTACAAGTAACTTAAAAAAAAAACCCTAAAGTTCCCATTTTTATCTATGTATAAGTGCAAGTAACTCAGTTTACACGAGTCATGAGTCCAAGAATTTGGATATTCCCACTTATACATAAACCCGGTAACTCAAATATCCTTCCCAAAAGCTAGGAACGCATCTGGGGAAAAGCCAGGAACACTCTGAGTCCTGAGTAACCAGATTGGGGATCCAAATCACAACACCGAGGGTACATGATGAGTTCAACTAATCAGATTTACTGGGCAAGCAGAGTTTTAGGGCTACAAACAAGCCCATAGGAAAGAATTTCTTCAAACTATGTGATGTAACCACCACAAGCAATTATGGCTAGTGTCTTTCACATCTCCTTTGATACTCCAAAGTGAATAATTCATTGTGCATTTATTTAGCTCTGATCCGCATATGAGATAGATTTGTCGAGTCAAAATTCCAAAGAACTATTCTGTTGAAAGCCCTGCTTCTCAATGAAGCATTTGACTCTTAAAAGTCTCTTGATAATTATCAATGCTATGAGTCAATTTAGTCTCTTAACCCATTGTGAAGGTATGACTGAAACTTGACTTTTAAGTTAACGACAGGAGGAATGACTATGAAACACATAAATTTAACAACCACGGCCTATGGTACAAACAAGAAATGCAGATGTAAATAACAATTGCTCCTTGGAAGGCAAGGATCATCATTTGATAACTATCAAAATTATAAATTTTAGCAAATTCTAAATTGATATTGTAACATTGAACACTTCTGGTCTCACTTTTTTCCTTTCTATTTTTCCATTTTCCTTCTACAAATAAACTCGCAACACCAACACACGTGATAATTATGTCAATTACTCGTCTATTCAAAAAATAAATTACTTCATCCAATCCTGTATACCTCCAGTTAAGCATGTTATATAAAGAACATCTATCTAACCATGACATATGACCAATTGTTCAATATTGCGTTCATTATTCAGTCCACGAAAATTCTCTCAAAGCTTATTTTTCAACAAATGAATTGGTTCAGTCCAAATTTTGAAAAGACGATAATTAACATACCCATATAAAAGAGACATTCTGAATATTCCAAAACAGGCTAAACTGACTAAATAATTTGCATATCGAAATCCAAACTAATCCACAAAATGGTTTGGGTTTTTATGTAAAAATCTTATTGGAGGTGACCATTTCTGTAATACATAAAAACCCATTATTATTAGATTAAAAGGAACTCCTACGGATTCAGCAAACAAAGAAATAAGAATTAACAGAAGTAGAGGCAACAGCATAGAGTTGTCCCATTCATGAGGATACATTGACAGTTACACCCCTTAACCGTTGAAAAATCATAAAATAGTCTTTTAAGGCTTGCTAACAACACCAAGCACAAGTTGCAAAAATATCTTCCATTCTCTGAACCCCCCAATCTCCTTTCTCGTTTGGCTTGACCACATTTTCACACTTCTTCAAATGGGGCCTTTTATCCTCTACATCTTTCCCATAAAAACTTTCCACGGATGCTCTCAACTCTTATCAGCAACCCCAACTGGCATCTTGAAGAGAATCATATATACAAGGGCAAATTGGCCAGCATTGCTTAATCAACATATTGCGACCAATAAAAGATAGATAATGCATGTCCCAAGCTAATAGCTTTTTCTCAAACTTCATGATAACAACATCCCAAATAACCTTGGACCTCAGCTTAGCTCCCCACAGCAGCCCAATATGCTTGATGGGAGAAGATCCAAAGATTAACTTCAAAGCCAAACACTGCTTCGGAACATCTCAATAAAACTTTAACACTATCCACCTCACCTTCCTCAGTCTGCAAACACAATCATGTCATCTGTAAA
This sequence comes from Cinnamomum chago, assembly GCA_038049695.1. Lineage (NCBI taxonomy): Eukaryota > Viridiplantae > Streptophyta > Magnoliopsida > Laurales > Lauraceae > Cinnamomum > Cinnamomum chago. The sequence continues at coordinate 40,738,179 of CP142455.1, forward strand.
TTGAAGATGTGCAATTTCACAGTCACCTCTTATAACTTACAAACCCATGGATGAAGTCCAATTCCCTAGCTCTAGTAAACAAAGCACTCAAGCCTTCTACCACCTTAGTGAAGAGAGACAGTGAAATGGGGTATCCGGTTTGGAATGAGGTGAGTAGCCACATCTGCACTCAAGCCTTCTACCACCTTAGTGAAGAGAGACAGTGAAATGGGGTCTCCCAGACTCACTACCTAAGGCCTCTGTGCACTTAAGAGACGTGAAGGATCCATTAATTACAATTAAAAATGACAAGAACGTGTTACAAGCAGCAATACATCCCCTCCATCTATGCCAAGTAACATATAACCACAAATCTCATTCGATATGATCATAGACCTTCTCCAAATCAATCTTGCAAACAACACCTGGCTTCCTAACTTTCTTTAAAGACTGACCTCATTAGCTACCAAAACTCCATCTAGAATACGTCTACCTTGAACAAAAGCAGATTGAAATGCACTGACAATAAGAGGAAGGACCTCCTTTAGTATCTTGGCAAGGACCTCCCACAATAAGTTCTAAACATAACCCACCAAAGTTGATAGGTCTGTAATCTTTAAGGTCCCGCATATTATAGATTTTTGGTAATAAATCCCACATTTAATTCCGTATTGAGAATACCTCAAGAATAGAAACCCACAAGAATAGAACCCCACAAGAAATCATCATCAATTCCAATTCCACAGCATCTATATCTCCTTTCTTAAACCAGGACCCATCTTCCCATCTCCCTTAAAACGTGTGCCAGTACTCTCCTTATCCTGTATAAACCTGGATATGGGCACTTAGGGCCCATTTGCATCTGCGTAAACTGAGTACCAATAACTTACCCATAAATAATAACCCATGCACTTAGATAATCTAAGTTGCATGCACTTAATCACATTTTTTTTATTTACCAAAAAAAATTAAAGGTAAACGGAGTTGCAAGGTATTAGAATTACTGGGAATCCAAGTCACAAGGAACCAAATGGACCCTTATTACAGAAGAAAAAACTCAAGTCACAGACTCATCCGATCAAATCCAATCCACTGAATCATCTCTCAATCAATCACAAGAGACATACAAATAAATAATGCCTCATTGCAATCATGTAAATGCTCACTAAACAAGATTGCCATTAAACCCAGTCAACTTCTACATGGAAATCATTAATCATAACCCAATTTACTTGTAATCACTCTTCTTGTTCTTTTGGAAAGACCCCAACTTTTCATGGAAACTCATCCCATCACAAGGTCTAATCATATTTTCACTTGATAAACATAGTAAAAACAACACTTAGGGTTTACCTTGAATTGGTAAAGCACATCCATTTATTCATCTCTTTCTAACAATAGCATTAAAAAGGAAGGTGCTATTGAATGCATTTGATGGAGGAACAGTGAATAGTATTCAAACAATGATGCTGACATTGCAATGATTTGTGCTTGGGTGGGTGTGTGAGAGATTAAAACACAAGTACTTAGCTGTATAACCGACGAACTGATGATGGAGACGAGACGGTTTGTAAAGAGGAGAGAAGAAGTTACCCGAATTCGATCGTCAGATGCATCTCGATCGCTTAGAATCGACGGAAGTTTTTAGGCTACAAGTGGACTTGAAAAAGAGAGAGTGAGGGAAGAAGGGGTTCTTCCAAAAAATTATCAAACGCTACTCGGAACCTACATCAAATAAAAGAATGTTGGAATTCCAACGTTCCTATGGAAGAGGTGCATAATTAGGGCACGTGTGGAAAAACCTTCGACAGAAAAGGCCAAAGGGGAGCATCATACCTTCGACAAACCTTCAACAAAGACGTGTGGGAGGGGACCATAGTTGGTGGCGAGGAGCAGGAGCAGCAGCCGGAACAGATGTTGGAGGGGACCACAGTTTTTCGAGGAAGAAATGGGCACAGAGGAACCTGTATGTGAAGCCCTGACAGCGAAACACGAGCAAAACGCCTCTTTTATTCTAATTTGTGTCCGCCGCAGGATCCCTACGGACCCTTAGCTTAATAAAAATAAGGTCCCTAGGGACGCTAGTTGAAACTCCTAAAAAAAAACACCGTTTCAAGCAAACTGATTGTTCTGGTGCACGGTTGGTTAAAGTGTTTGTTTTGGCCCACTGGTTATCTAAAGTGTTTTTTTTGGTAAATTCCTCTTCAATCTATTATAAATATTCTTCTTCCATTAGATTAACATATTATGAGCTATAGGCCTGCTTCTATTTTATTCTTATTATGTATTTTAATAATATCCCTAAGTTTGATATATCTTTATTATAGGGCCCGGGTTTAAAATGCGCCTTTGTTTCTAGTATAAAGATAACCAGTTAACTATCACTTCTACCGCATTGAATTAAAATTGTGAGAATTATTTATTTATTGTAAGGTCCCAACTATTAATACCATAATTATTTCCAGTAAATTTTATTTGAGATAATCAAGAGCGATTAGAGTTTAAGCGAGTCGGGTTTACTATTAGTGTCATGTGTACGAAGTTTCTGACAGTTTCAAGTTCGTTTGGGTATGAGCAGTTTGTAAATTTAGAAAGTTATTTAGTTTTTTTTTTTTATAATTTTAGATTTTTATTATTTTGAGTACATTAGGTAGGTCTAATAATTCAGTTAACATTTCCCTTTAGTCACGTTCAACCCGGCACGTTGAAGAACCACAAATCTTGAGCCACATAATACCAAGGACTAAACCGTAATTTCAAAAAGCCGATTCCCAAAAGAACCCATTGAACCTTTCAGCTCATTTGTTTCTGTGTCTTTTCTCTCGTTCTCTATTTTCTCTCACTTTTCTCTTTCTCCCTCACTTGCTCCCATTAAAGAGTAAGAGCTTCCCCAAGCCACGCTTCCTTCTCCCCCAAGCTCTCCCTTATAAGTTTCTTTAGCTAACCATTTATACCAAAATCTCAAGGGGTCCATAGAGCCCTTATAAGTTTCTTTAGCTAACCATTTATACCAAAATCTCAAGGGGTTTATAGAGACAGTGGAAATACTTTTCAAAACTCCCCCTTCTAATCTAATTGTTCAATAAAAAAAATCTTACCCACCCTTCTGATTTCAAGGCTGTTAGGTTTATATAAGTCTTCTTTTCCATCTTGATAGAGAGAAACACTCCTTAATCTTTTCTGTTCTATCTAAATTTAAAGGATTCTGTTGTGCACAATTTTTCACTCGATCAAGTTCTGTGATGTTGTCATTAGATTTCATATATATCTTTCAAAAATAATAAAAAGAAATTCCTTTCTTTGGTGCGATTCTTGAACTCTTTAACTTTTTTTTCATGATATTAATTATATCTATGTTTTCCAATATCCATTCAGTTCCAAACAATAGAATAATATTAGTCATTCTCTAAAAATAGATACATCCATGCTCACTTAAGCTTATTACTATAATGAATTGAGAGAAATTCCACCTTGCATCATTGGGTGGTTTCCTATTGTATTTATATTGAGTGTATTACAAAATCTTGCCAGATTGCAGTACATGAATATACACATGATTATAGCACACATGTTTCTATAATAGACATGATATGGATTCTATTAATGAGGAATAGGATATGGGCTGGATATGGGCTATGTGCTGTGATGATCTTCTTTGATTAGTGCTAGCTTGGAGATCATATCTTGTGGATTGGTTTCCATATTCCCCCTCAAGTTAAGCGGTCCATTGCAAACGTTTAACTTGTCACGAAGAAATTCAAATCGCATTGAGCTGAGTCCTTTAGTAAAGATGTCGACGAGCTGATCTTTGGAGGAAATAAATCGAACATCAAGAATCTTTTTGGCCACCTTTTCCCGTACAAAATGAAAGTCAATTTCTATATGTTTCATTCTGGCATGAAAAATAGGATTAGCCGTAAGATAGATGGCTCCAAGATTGTCGCACCAGAGAATAGGTGGTGAGGAGGAAGAAAGACCCAGTTCTTTTAATAAAGACTGCATCCACAGGACTTCAGCAGTGGCATTGACCAACCCTCGATATTCAGATTCTGTACTGGATCTAGAGACTGTATGTTGCTTCCGTGAGCTCCAGGAGACCAGATTTGGCCCAAGATAAATACAATATCCACTCGTTGATCTGCGATCATCGGGGCAGCTAGCCCAATCTAAGTCAGAGTAAGCACTTAAGATCTGAGAAGACGATTTCCAGAGATGGAGGCCATGAGAAATTGTGGACTTGAGGTACCGTAGGATTCGCTTGACCGCCGTCCAGTGATCATCATTGGGATTGTGCATGAACTGACACACTTTATTTACCGCAAAAGCAATATCTGGACGTGTGATCGTCAAATACTGCAAGGCGCCAACTATGCTGCGATACAACGTTGGATCATGAAATGGAGAGCCATTGTATTTTGAGAGCTTGTTTAGATGGCAGATAGGGGTCTTTTGCGGTTTAGCATCTTCCATTTTCGTTTTCTCGAGAAGGTCAAGAATATTTTTTTTCTTTTGAGAGAGAAAAAGACCACGAGAATGGCCAATGGCCTCTACCCCAAGAAAGTAATGCAATGGGCCCAGATCCTTAATAGCAAACATAGATTGTAGCCGGGCAATAACTTCTTGAATCAAGTCCATGTGTGAGCCAGTGATGATGATATCATCAACATAGATAAGCATATATATGGTGTACTGAGGATTCTTTTTAATGAACAAGGAGGAGTCAGAGATGGAACCCACAAAGCCAATTTGAAGAAGAAAATTGCTCAGACGATGATACCAGGCTCGAGGTGCTTGCTTAAGCCCATATAATGACTTGTGAAGGCGACAAACATGAGTGGGATATTGAGGATCTATGAAGCCCGGTGGTTGCTTCATGTATACTTCTTCATGAAGAATCCCATGTAGAAAAGCATTTTGTACATCGAGCTGACGAATAGGCCAATTCATGTTTAGAGCAATGCTAAGCACTGTACGAATAGTGCATGGTTTAACAACTGGACTAAATGTTTCGCCATAGTTGATGCCTTCTTGTTGATTGTACCCTTTTGCCATAAGGCATGCCTTGTAGCGATCAATAGATCCATCGGCTTTTCTCTTGAGTTTAAAAACCCATTTGCAACCTACGATATTCATTTGAGGTCTTTGTGGAACAAGAGTCCATGTCCCATTATGAAGAAGCACATTGAGTTCTTGACTCATTGCATTGCGCCAATTTAAGTCTTTATTGGCTTCAAAGAAACACGTGGGTTCAATGATGTCCCCATGCTGAAGGGGGTGCTTAGTGGCTAACAGAACCTTGGGCTTATAAATGCCTGACTTGGATCTTGTTACCATGTGGTAAGAATCACGGGGTGGCTGAATATGCCGTTGAGGAGCGCCACTTGGAGTGCCACCATCTGTAGAACCAGCGGGGTGTGATACTAGGCCTGGTGTATAATCATTGGCAGATTGTGAGTGCTCCTGGTTTGATGAGTCCATGATCAGCCGGTCATCATGTGGTATCTGTAAGATAGCAGCAAGTGGGGCAGTAGAAACATGATCATTGCCTAGGGTGGGAGCAGCCAACACATCAACAAGTGGCTGCGCTTGTTGCTGTTCATGGGTGGACAACTCTAATGGCGGGCCTTGATTCCCATGAGCATGACACTACTAATGACGTGAACCACTATGCAAGGAATCATGGGTGATGATGCTTAGTGGACCATTTTGATCAAGTGGAGCCACTGGGCCTGACCGTTGGGCTAGGTAAGGACTGGTCTCAGTGGATGATGGTTGGAGAGGAACGTGGGCCTGGTGAGGTAGGTGTAAAGGAGGAGGGAAGGAAAGCCAATGAGAGAAATGATGTACAGGCATAGTTGAACCAGTAGATTGTTGGGCAAATGGAAATGAGCTTTCATTGAAGAGTACATTCCTTGAGATGTAAATGCGATTGGTTAGGATATGGAGGCACTTATAACCTTTATGTGATGGGCTATATCCAAGAAAAGCACATGGCAGTGAGTGTGGGGCAAGTTTATGTGCACTATATGGGCGTAAATACGGATAGCACTCACACCCAAACACACGTAGCTGGGTGTAATCAGGAGAGGTTTTAAAAAGAATTTCAATAGGGGACTGGGTGGGACTGACTGATGATGGGAGTCGATTAATCAAGTAACAGGCCGTTTGGAATGCATCATCCAGTAGCTTAAAGGAACTGAGGCCATGGTTAGGAGTGCTAACCCAGTTTCAACAATCTGCCTATGACGTCGCTCAGCTAAGCCATTTTGCTCAGGGGTGTGAGGGCATGAAAAACGATGAAAAATGTGTTGGGAATTAAGATTTTTTTTAAACTTCAGATATTCACCTCCGTTGTCAGATTGAAAAGTCTTTATTTTGCAACCTAGGAAATGTTCAATTTTTTGTTGAAAAGAAATAAAGACAGGGAGAGCATCAGATCGCTTTGCAAGCAGAAAAATCCACAGATATTGACTAAAAACATCCATAAAAACAATATAATATCTAAAGCCATTATTTGAAACTAAAGGTGCAGGGCCCCAAATGTCTGATACAATAAGTTCCAAAGGATGCTTATAAATGGTATTGCTAGAAGGGCAAGGTAATTTATGACTTTTTGTCATATGACAAGATTGACAAAAGCCAAAATTTTTATTTGAAACTGGAAGAAACTTAGATGTAACAATGGAGTGGACCGTTCTGTGCATTGGGTGACCCAGCCGCCGATGCCAAATGTCCATTGTTGTGCGCTCACCAAGAAATGCAGAGGGCCCAGAACAACTAGGGTGTTGGCTTTGATCAAGGCAATAGAGGCCTTGTTTATTCGGCCCTTGAAGAACTATTCTCCCCGTGCGACGGTCCTTGACAACAAAAAAGTTTGGATGAAACTCAAAGAAGACATCGTTATCAAGAGTAAATTTGGACACAGAAAGAGAAATTCCACCTTGCATCATTGGGTGGTTTCCTATTGTATTTATATTGAGTGTATTACAAAATCTTGCTAGATTGCAGTACATGAATATACACATGATTATAGCACACGTGTATCTATAATAGACATGATATGGATTCTATTAATGAGGAATAGGATATGGGCTGGATATGGACTATGTGTTGTGATGATCTTCTTTGATTAGTGCTAGCTTGGAGATCATATCTTGTGGATTGGTTTCCATAATTACATCATATTTCACCACCTTATATATATCTCAAATACCTTAATTTTCATGTATAATATATGATTTTTTTTATAGTTCTTAAAAATTCTAATTTTAATAGTTAAACCAACTCCAAGCTCTCCAAAAAAACTCAAGCTCTCTAGTATTGTACTACTCTATATGCACAGCTTTGTTTTTGCTAAACACAAGTTTCACCAGGATTATTGTGTTAGTTTTATGGTCTCAATACCAAGGGTATATGATGTAATAAATTGATTAATTTCTTTATTTATCAATACAATCATGTTTTCCTTTCATGAGATTAATAGTGTTTAATTATATACTTGCACATAACCAATACAAATGACATAATGGTTCATGAGATGAACCGGAGTCCACAAGTATACTAGATGTAATACATGTGTATGGACGAGATCCACATACAGGAGACATGTATTGCAAATCTTATACTTAAATATCTTCACAACCAGTAATGAGATTGGGCATCTCATTTGACAAGGTTGCAGCACTTTGATCACTATGAGATAGTGTGATTTGTCTCAATCATCAGAATGTAAGATTCTGGATCATGGTGCTGGTACATTGGATGTATTGAATGACCATGAGAAACACCTTATATACATTGTCTTTACTTTTAAGGTCTGCTCTCATAATTCCCTAGCAATAGGCTCACAATCCTGAGACATTAATGAACTCAAGTTTCTATCTATTCATTTGCTTTGAGTCACCAATGAGTGAGGCCAATTGTAGGTTAACACCTCGGTGATTTGGGCATGTGGTAGTAGAGCTGTGGGAACATTCAATGATCAAGATGGAATCTATCTTTAATATCCTCTTGTGCCAATTAATGGATTTATCATTGGTAAGTGCGCACTCATTCCAATTAAGAGTTAATTGGATCGGTACCAAATGATCATTATAATTAATTAGGGTTCAATGATAATAAAATATGGATCTAATTTGGTGGACAGGTCCAATTGATCCACGGATATAGATGGAGGGGCCTACTTGTGGTAATTGGGAAGTTTAGGGTCTTCATTGTAATATATTCCTAAAACTGGAGTGCAATTGCATTTATATAGTGGAGTTATTTGCAATTAACTTTGGGCCCGGATTACACATGAGATGTGGGGTCGCATGTCTCAGTTGGAGCCAGCTTTCTAAGGAATCCCTAGTGGTCCCCACGCTAGCCCAAGATATTAAAAAGATACTAATTATAGCAGAACTCTAAAAGGAAATGGAAAGTTACTATTTCTGTTTGAAGTGAGACTTCTAATAGTAGTAATAGTAAGTTACTAATTATTAATGGAAGTGAGACTTCTATTTTAATTAGTAAAAGATGAAGTTACTAATCATATTTGAAGTAAGACTTCTAATTGTGATTTAGTAAGAAACTAATTGTTATGGAAGTAAGACTTCTATTTCAATTAGAAAGAGGAAGTTGCTTAAGTGCTATAAAAAGGGGAGATGAGGCCTTGGACGTCCAACACTATTCCATGCATTGGGATTCACGCCCAAGGCCCTAAGATTGTGCAAGAGTTGCACACCACTCTCTCTCCCTCTTCTAGTTCTCTTCTAGTTTTCTTTAGGGTTTTGTCACGCCCCCAAACCGGAACCTTGGGGGCGCAAATGGGATTAAGCATAAATATATTTTTCTCCCAAGATCAGCGTGTGTGAAGACAACACATTCCAACACATTCTGAATATTTTTGCGGAAGCTTTCGTGGTGTTGCGACCCGGAGTCCGTAGTCATCGGGTTCCGCGACGCACTCAACCCCTAGCATATAGCTATTATATCAAGAACCATATCAGACTGGAGTAAACCATCACAACAAAGTACAGAGCTGACAGTAACAGGATATTACATTCCCATATATGTTCAAGTTACAATTATCAATGTACATTAATTAAGAATCCCAAGAAAAGGCTAATAGAAGCCATACAACAATAAGCTATTATCCACTACCCCATATATGACGTAGCTCCGATGTCAAGCCCAATGTCTACATGACATAGCCAACAAAACAACCTGCAACTCATCGCTCCACAGCCAACAAAACAACCTGCAACTCATGGCTCCACAGCCAACAAAAACACTCAGCTCGAGACAACGAAATCTGGACCTGAGTACCAAAATAGTGGGTCAGACACGACGGTCTGGCAGGTGGGTGAAAAGATAATAAATATACTGAAGAATAAAACATGTGATAAATCATGATATTTGATCAAATGTTGCATATAAATAAGACGGGTGGAAAGATCATGTATATCTGACAAATCATGTATTCATGTAAAACGGGTGTAAAACATGGATATCTGACAAATCACATATTCATGTAAAACGTCTATAAAACATGGATATCTGACAAATCATATATTCATGTAAAACGTCTGTAAAAGCATTTAACATGTTCAATCAATAACTTTCATAAAAGAAAAAAATCATTTACTGAAAACATAATGCCGTATAAAACATGTACGGGTATCCAAGGAAATCGGGAAACAAACAAGATGGCAACCACACAAAGCTAAGTCCTCTATCACCAAAGTGATAAGAGTATAACGGGACGTTGGTCTCAGTCACATAAGGTGAGGAGATTCAACGAAAAACATATATACAATATAAATATACAGGACGGGACCACGGTAGCGAACCGGGTATCGGGACAGGACCACGGTAATAAACCGGGTATCGGGATCCAAACTGCAGCTGGCGGGACGGGAGAGGGATCTCCAAGTCGGTGGATCAAACCGACAAGGTTATCCAAGCTTAGTGATGCCGACACATAGGTCAAATAACAAATCGAGACATGAACGAGTAAATCAAATGCAAGTGAAATAAACATGCGGGGCAAGTATGTTCAAGGACAAATTTCCATTTCATGGGATGTAGTGCATTTCGGGACAAGTAACTGTTACTAATGTAATTTCAATGCTTTCGAGAAAACAAGTCATGTAATGTAAATCTTGGAAATGAGGAAATACAATGAACTAATACAATTTCGGGAAAAATAATGATTTCAAGATTTGTTTAAGGTGAATAGGGGCCCCGTATGTCGATTGTAATGATAACTTGGTACTCCTTGAGTTTGAAGACATTTCGGGCTCCTTATACACTTTACGATTTTCAAATGCACAATATCAAGCTAAAAACTCTTAATCACATACTGGTTTTCATTGGTTCAAATGTCCATTTCATTTTTCAATCTTTGATCACTAAGATAAGTATACCATTGGATTCCTTGCTTCAAGAGCTTTCCAATGGTATATAGAACTTCCAAATCCGATATGGGAATCAAAAGTTATAGGCGTTTCAAAGTGGCCCTTCTTTTTTTCCTGCAGGTTTCTGGCGTCCGGACGCTCGGAAGCAGAATGGGCGCCCGGGTCTCTGTCTCCTGGCGTCCGGACGCCAGGAGGCAGAAACCTCCCAAGCATCCGAATTTTCCTGTTTTTTTATATCTTTTCCCTCCTTTCTCTTCCACTTGCACTCTTATACAAACTGAGCTTTTCCTTGCTTCAACAAACATCCAAACTAAAATAAAAACTCCCATCAAAACTTCAATGAACATTAAATCCAAACACCTTCTTCTTCACATTCAAACATCAAAGAAAAGAAAACCACTATCCATAAGATTCATCTACACTTTAACAACATAATGGATACATTTATCAAGATGTATAATAGAGAGATCAACTCATCAATATGCATTTCAAAAGTAATAGAAATCAAGGCAAGGAAAACTATGAAAACACATGTAAAAATCATTAAGAACCAATAGTGTAAAACAAGAGATTTCCATGAAACATGTAAATGTTCAAAAAACTTATCCGTTCATCCACTTGCCTTGGGTCTTCTAATCAAGGAAATCAAGCTCTAATACTCTTTCAAGCCAAAGATTCAAGCTATGAACAAAATCCCCAAAACAAGCCCTAAAATGGTCAAACAATGAAATAGAAAGGGAAACCTTACAATAATGAAAATGGGACCTCTTCAAGATCAAAGAAGCACAAATCTAAGAGATGGGGAAGGTTGCTTACTTGTAAGGTTCTCTAATGGCAAGATGAGCTCCAAAGGGAGTCTCAAAGTTGATAGGTTTCTTAACAAATGGTATCAAAAGGAAGCTTGCAAGGTGGGGAAGAGAATGATAACCTCCATTTCTTGATTGGTGTAAGTTTGGTGTGGATTGAAGATGGAGAGAGCAAGAAGAAGAAGAGAAGGTTGCAAGAGAAAACCCTAGGCTGCCTTTTGTGCTGGAAAAATGGAGATAGAAAAGAAGGAAGATGGGTTCCTCTTATAAGCAAGTGAGAATGGGTCCCACCACTAGAAAATCTCTTTGGGCTGAAATCATGGTTTTCAGGATCTCGGATGAATTCGATGAAGAATGAAGAAATGATCGCCGAAATATCTAGTTTCCAAAAAGTATATGTTTCGCGGGTTTCGGGGATATCAAGTTTTGGGTACAGATTTAGTGTAAAATGACTGTTTTGCCCTCAAGGCTAGGAAAGTCAAGTTTCGGGGTCTCGAACGGGAACGGGATCAACATGGAAGTTGTCGGGATTAACGAGACAGATGAAACGGGATAAAAATAATAAATGCAAGAATCTCCAATAAACCCTCAAGCGCATGCAAAGTCATAAAGAAGGAACCCCCAAAGGGCCCCACTAATCACAAAGCAATAAAAATTCCCCAAAACTATGTCAAAAGCTATTCCAAACCCAACTTAGTCAAGAACTACTAATCACGCTTAAGTCTAACACAAGACTCAATTAACACTAATCGAGTTCACTCGGGTCGGGGTCTCATAGGTTTTCTCTTGGAGATTCCACCATCTTCTTGAGAAAAGAGAATCTGATAACGGGTCATAGCGTGGAAGATCAAAAGGTGTTGGAGATTCTGATTTGATTAGTGAATGTGTTCATCATCAAAGAAAGAATTCAAATTCTCCATTAGAGCACTACTAAGCTCCATAGGTATAATCTACATCCTTGTATGTTGTGGATTTCGTGGTTGCATGTTTAGGTGTTGTTTTCTATCTTTTAGATAGGTTATATTGCTGTACATGATTTATGAGTTTGAGGGATTGCATCCTGGATTGGGTTTTTGTTTCCTTCTAGATAGTTGATCCCTGCATCAAGTGGGTCAAAAGTTTTGAAACCTATCTGAAAGGTCCACCTACTTCCAACATATTGTTAATTGCTTTTACAAGGAATCCTTCAATATCCACATCAACATGTAAGCACACGATATCTAAAAGCTTTAAACTTTTACAAGATCAATATCCATTTAAGATACTATTCATAACAGCTATATTTCAACTTCCATGAAACCAAACACCTTCATGGCAAAATAAAACCTAAAACAATAACAAACAAAAATAGTTAGGGATTTCTACATTTCTAAAACCTAGAGCACAAAATTATATATATAAAGATAACAGTCTTTTTGCAAAAGTGCGACATGTGGCGTATCGTCAATTTTTTTTATTTTTCAAGGGCGCCATGTGGGCATTCCAAAAAAAATGACACGTGGCATTACAAATAAAAGTCCTATAACTTCTCCAACTCCCCTAAAATTCCTCCCATTCAATTTTAAACTTTCTAACATCACCTCTAATTCTACTACTTCCTAACGTCACCTCTCTCTAATCTATTGTTTTTTATTAATTTGTGGTGTCCACTGTTAAAACCAATTTATTTTATTTTATTTTATTTTTTTCAAAGTTTAAATAATATATCGGTCCCATTGTGAAAGCTAGATTTTCTTCCTTTCCAAACTAATAATTAACAGGGTCACTTTCATAAGTTGTAATTACTACATTTTTCTCCTTATTTTCATTTCAATATCAGTATGATTAATATATGGGGCCCATTATGGAAGCCAATAGATTTCAAAATCCACATTTAATATTGACACTCAATTCATGCTTAAGCACAAATATAATCAAATCAAGCTTCTAAAATATTTACTATTTATTTGATATTCCCTTAAAATCTCACAAGCTTCCATCTTTATAAAAGAAAAAATGTTATCATAATTATATTTACTAAATTAACTAAATAAATCTAAGGGCCCTATTGCGAAAGCCGATTTCTCTCTTTCCGAACTCACAATTAAAGGGCGTCACTTTCATAGTCTATATTTACTACTTTTTTCTCCTTATTCTCCTTTCAATATTCGGTATGAATAATTTATGGGGCCCATCATGGAAGCCGATTGGTTTCAAAATTCACATTTAGTTTTGAAAGTGACAATCAATTTATGCATAAGCATAAATAAAATAAAATCAATATCCTAGAATATCTACTATTTACTTATTATTTTTCTAAATCTTTCAGCTTTTTAAATTTTCAAAATATTTCAGGTCATTTTAAATATTTATAAACATTTTTAATTAATTAAAATTTTAATTATTTTTTTATCAGCGCAGGCCTGCTGTGCACTAGTATAATATAAAAACTAAAGGAGGAAGAACCAGTCGAGGTTCATGACTCTTTCCCTTTCAAAATCATATATCAAATCTTCCATACTCACGAATCTCTAGCGATTTGATAAGGACAACGAGACATCTATACGTACAGGTGAAATAAGTGAAAGCAACTACAGTTAATTTAGTGGGGCGTCACACCCAAGTTAGTTCAAGTCCCAAAAACAACTAATCAAAAGATCGCACTCATAAATAATTTGAGGTTGAGACATAAATTTGCATGATCATCTATATATGTAAGGTCAGATCTGGAAGCCATCAAATGGAGGATCCAGATAGTAATAAATAGTAGCAATAAAGAGAGAAACAAGAGCTCCGATCTCATTGCAATACGCAAAATTAAGGCCGCAAAACTTTAGAGGCTTTTTATCTTTATCATGCCACTGATCTATAATCTAACTAATTCAAAGGTAGGAGTGTCTCTAACTATCTGGACTTTCGTCATCTCTTCACATTTTTTTTAATTACTAATGATATGTGTCATTATAGAAGGGTTTTGACAACTTTCCCTTAAATTTATATTATTTTCTTAAGATAAATTTTATGTTGTTTTATTACATTTTTTTTTCAAATTTTAGATATTGACCCATCAAAGCTCAATTACTATAATTAATTACTGACCTCCTATCAATACTACCATGGCTAATCTTTATTTATTTATTTATACATATTAAGTTAGTACAAAAATTAAGGCAACTAATAAACGACTAACCCCATTACTCAAGTTGATTTCCATCAAGTAGAACAGAAAAATAGATACGCATAAATAATATCCAGCAAAACAAAATAAATATTATTGGTCTAGTTTTTGGGTATTCAAATTTATACATGTGTCAAAATCTCTAACCGTTAAATAGTTGGGCTTCCCTAAATAAAACCAAAATAAAAAAATGCATAAAGAAATCAAGAACAAAACATCAAGAAATGGCGGACCTCATGAGTCTCAAAGACAACATGTGATATCAAACCATTCATTGCAATTTAAAATCAATTTCAACCCCAATGGGCAAAAATATAATTTGGACCCAAATTTAAAAGGCAAAATTAGCGAAAGGTCCCTAAAGCGGAATGTATCCAGCCTCTAGTCCACACTAATTTTGTTTAAAGGCTTTGGTCTACTCAGCTAGACAATTTGCAACCAGATGTCCCTACGTCCACACGATCACATATTTCATGACTAATTTGCCCCTGTAACTGTCGCAACACATAATGCAGTGGAATCTCAACATGTCACGCTCATTTAGCCCCGAATTAAGCTCGTAACTGATTATTTATTATTGATATGCCCCTGTAATTCAACGCAAATCTCGGTTTTTTTTTTAATTTCAAACTACAATCGTTATTGATATTGAATCTGAATGTAGAAAATTCTGGAGAGAAATCATTTCCATTCACTGTAATTGTGAAGATAGATCTTCTTGCTAGCTTATAGTTTCGTAGATCCATCGTCTGCGAAGCAAATTACGGATCCAATTATTTCCATTCGCCCTAATTATGAAGAAAGTTTTTCTTTCTAGCTTATAGATTCGTAGATCCATCATCTGTGAAGCAGATTGTAGATCCAACGTTTAGGAAGCAGTTTCGACTTTGGTGAGGTAAGCGAGGTCTTCCGTTCATAGCAGGGAGTATGCAATTTTTCGTATTTGAATGTGTAGATCTCTATATTTCTGATACTCATGGTCATTTTGATCTGTATGAATTCATATTGTATATAATTCTGATCTGTATGTGCAGATTTGTTGGTTTTTTTTTCACTTTTTATAGATAGATTTCCATAGTTTTGTTATTCATGAACATTTGATTGTATGGATTCAAATGATCTAGATTTGCTTTTTATATTTAGTTGTAGGTCTTCATGTATTTAGATTAGTTAGAGCCTGATCTATCTGCTAGTCGTATTACTTAGTTTCTTTATTATCAATTCCTTTAACAGTTAGAGATTATGTTGAGAGCTGCATCGTAGAAGAAGTCATGTAATCAAAGAAATGAGACTTTCGCATCAAATTTATCTGACTTTCTAACAGACATATCGTTATGCAATATTATCTGAGTTTTGTACAAATTATCTGATTTCTGTATCAAATTTATCTGAGTTCACGTGAACAAATCCAGATAAATTTGGCACAAACTTAGATAGATTTGTACAAATCATGTGAATATTTGACCTTCTGCTCACTTTTTTTTCCATGCTAATGACCATTGATTTTCCTTGAATTTTGTAGATTTGTAGATGGCATAGCCGCTAATGCTTCTCTGTAAATATGGGATGTTTAGTGCCGTCATTCAGTTGACTGGGAGCATGAGATATGATGATTTGATGTGTCAAGTTTGTAACAAATGGAAGATCCTGGCAGTAAACATAGTCTCTTTGACTTACGCATTGCCTGGCCACCCAAAGTGCTTGCTGGATAGCGATTCGGATTTGTTGAGCTTGCCCATGCTGGCGTCATCAATGGGATTGGGAATAGTGGATGTATTTGTATTAGAATTGCAGGAATCAAAGGACGATGATCAAGAGAAAAATGATGATAATTTCGCTAAAGATGCCCTGGAATTAGTGGGGTATGAAGGTACAGATATGGATTCAAATCTCTTTCCACAGTTTTGTACACACAAAGAGAAGATTTTGCTGTCTTCAGGCTGGGCAAGTGGAATTAGAGATATGGGGCAGAAGTTTGAGGGCTATGTTGTGGAGTTTAGAAGTGTCATGTATAGATATTCGATTGAAGTTGTGTTTGAATTCGTATATGTGAAAAATGATAAGGTGAAGGTGACAGCTGAATGCTCTCACAGTCATTCGATGGGTTTTAGATGGCGTGTTCATGCATCGATTGAGAAGTCGACTGGCCATTTTTGTATCAGGACATTAGATAATGAGCATACATGTGGTGTAGTAGTTCGAACGTCAAAGAACAACAGTATGAACTCTGAGACAGTTGTTGATTTAATGATCGATCATATTTGTGAGAAGCCGCTGACCAGACTGATTGATGTCGTGCACCACTTTAAGGTGAATTATGGGCTAACCATTACATACCATCATGCATGGTGGGGGCGTGGAAAGGACTAGAAATAAGTTGAATGGTGATTCGTCGCTTTCTTTTGACCATCTTCGTTGGTATATTAAGGTGGCGGAGGATATAAATCCAGGAAGCCATTTTGTACTAGATTATGACCAATCAACTATGTGCTTCAAGCGTCTCTTTGTGTCGTTCCATGCTTCAATTGCTGGTTTTAATCATGTTCGTCCTTTGTTATTTTTAGACGTGACTTTTTTGAAAGGCAGATACAAGGGGAATCCGTTGGCAGAAACAAGGAAGAATAAAAATCAAGGTACGGCGACATTCTGTCGATTCTGATATTATTGACACATTTGTTATTAATGATCACCATTTTTTTATATTTTGCTTACTAGTTGGAATATAAAACTTTGTTTTTTTTGCCACAGGTTTGTTTCCTCTTGCTTTCATGGTGTCAGACTCAGAGACAGAGGACAATTAAACATGGTTTCTGCATAATTTAAGGAAACTACTGGTTTCAAATCGCACTATCACTTTTATTTTCGATAGAAATCCAGGTCTCATAGAGGGTATTTCAAGTGTATTTCATTTTGCTCATCATGCGTTTTGCCTCCAACACCTGAAGGCAAATCTGAGGGTTGTTAGGTGGATACACTAATGAATTTAAAGAGAGAATAATTATGATGCTTAGGGAATGTGCATATGCCTCGACCATAGCTGCATTCCATGCCAAAACTGGAGGCGTTGAGGCATGAAGGTGGCTCCAATGTAGACAAATTTCTTTGTGGATTACCTCATGAAAGATGGAGCAATGCCTACTTTAAGGGTCAGCGATACGATGAGATGTGTTTGAATGCAGCTGAATCTTTCAACTCCTAGATTAGAGAAACTCGTCGTCTTCCAATTACAAAGTTGGTGGACACAATCAAGGTTCAAATAATGGAGCAGATGGCTAATAGGAGGGAAGTTTCTAACAGATAGAAGTTAGTCATTTGCCCGGATATGGATAAGAGGCTGAATGCTTCGATCCAGCTTGGAAAGATGTGTACTGTCAGGCGTTCGAGTGAAACTGTTTACGATATTCACTTTTACCCGTCAGTGACTGTGGACATTTTTAATCCCATCTATTCCTATTATCAATTGCAGATCAATGGTTTCCCGTGCGCTCATGCTTGCAATGCAAATCAAAATAGTGGAAAGGACCTGAACTTTTTGTGGATCACTATTTTCACACTCATACATATAGGGCTTCATACGATGAGCAGATATTTTAAATTCCAACAGTGGGGATGTCGGAGCAAAAAGTTGTTGAAGCTGTTATTCACCCACCAGTGGTTAAACGCCCAGCTGGCAGGCCGAAAAAAAAGAGGATCCTGTCAAGAGGGGAGATCACACGACAGATAAAATGTGGGAGATGTGGTCGAATCGGCAGTCACAATAAGAAATCGTGCAATGAGCCTATTCTTTGACAAATCATTGAATTAGACATTGACCGTAATTTCTGTCTAATATTGTCCATTCTTAGCATGTATATAGAATACAATATGAATTCTGATTAGTGAATATAAGTCAAATTAAGAGTCTTTTAATACAGTTTAGTGTGTTGTTACTTTTATAAGTAACTACTTACAAATGTGTTTAAATCATATAAGATTTGTTCAAAATTGATATTAAAATTTGCATTAGAACTGAGATTAATTTGAATCAACAGCTAGATACAGTAGTCACAAGACTCAGTTAAATATGTAGCAAAAGTCAGATAAATTCCTTCAGAACTCAGAAAAAGTTATATAAAATCAAATAATATCCTATAGAACTCAGATAAATTTGTGAATAAAGTCAACTAAAATTATTTCAGGACTCAAATAAGATTAATCTAGAGCGCTCATGTACAGTTACATTTAGAAAAAGTTTTCATATATATTCATTCACAATTACATTCATTCATTCATTTACAAATGTGACAATTACATTGACAAAAATGTTTCCTCAACATTCATATAAAAAAAAAAATACATTCAAAAGTTTGTTGCACTGGCACTTTTCATATACAAAGATTTGCGTGAATTTGTTTCATCATCACTGTGACATCACACTTTTCAAAACAACTTGTTTGTGTCATGGTCTTCGTTTGGCCATCACTGTTCGAAATAATCTTCAGCACTTTGTTGCCTGGCATGGAAGTTTTCAATGTTCCAACTGCGATGCTTGTCATTTAGGAACTTGCTCACTATCTCTGCCCTCAAACCATCAACGATGTTCTGTGGCAGCTTTGAAGCAATTACTTTTTTATGAGTAATTTGCCTCATAAGATAGCAAACGATGACCCTGCAATCAACACTGCAAAGAACATACTGTTGTTAGTCGATTGTAAATAAGGTACTCTAAAATCAATTGAGTAAGTGTATTGGCACAATGATACTTACGAGCCCATTTTCTGTTGTGGGGTGTCTTCCATGCTTACTAATGGAGCTCCATATGGCTGTGTATCTTCAACATTTATATAATTGTAGTTCTCCACATATTGTTTCTGCAGAATCATACAAAATTCGTATTTTTAGAGGGTGTGTGTTTACTCTTACGGTGACCATCATGTAAATAATGACTCGGTCAATGAGACATACTAGAATCCGTGCATCCTCAAAGTAATGATTGATTGTTTTAGCTGATCTTGGTCGTAAGGAGTTATAATGTAGCCAATCTCCTTTTTTATCTAGCACCAACAGTGTCCAGTGGAAGGGCTCAGCATCCTTCCTTTTTTCATTTGAATTCATTGGAAAATGCACGGATCTATGGTTTGTAGTTCTGCTCGGGTAGATCTGAGGGTGCATAATCTTTTCTCTCATTTCGACATCGGGGCAGTAACAAATTTCTACATTAAGATGAGTTTAGTAACTGTTTATGATATATTAAAACAAAGTAAATGGTCACACAATTAACACATCTATTGTCCGTTACCCAGCATAAACTCATTATGAAGTATGATTTTTCTTGAGGTAGCAGGCCTTTCCGATGGATTGTGGTGAGTTGCTTTTGGATTTCTCCCTGTTATCCATTTTCAGCGTAGCAATCAATAACCTGTTCAATTCCAAACAGATAATGTTAGGCATCTTATGTGAGCATGGCCATTTTGTATATATGTCTAAAATGAAGCAATAGTCTATCAATGTTTCTGTGTCGAGATGCTTACGGTGCTGGACAATTCTGCTCTATTGAGAACTGCAATTATGTCATCGTCAGATACAACTTGTATCCCCTCACCTCCCCAAACCAACGCCCTGCAAATGCAATTGTACAAAGTGCTCAATTAGTCGACATTTTGAGTAATGTTTTTTACAACAGCAGTTGTGTTTCTTAGTTGCATAGGACTGTAACTTACAAATTGCCTTCAGCTTCGTAAATCTACTTGAGGTTTTCAATGTTGGACACATTCATTTGCTTAGTGACTATATTTTTGGGGAGGTTGAAGAGGTCAGCTATTGACAACATTTTCCTCGTCGCCGTTCTTTTTTTAATTCGTTTTACCAAGGAGGATTGTTTTACCTCCTTAATCGGCTTCGATGGTGCCTCAGAGGACAGGATCTGATCAATAATTCAAATAAACAAATATGGATTAAATAAATTGGAATGTATACAAGGTCAGATAAATTAAATCCAACATCAGATAATTTTGATGGAAAGTCAGTTAAAATCACATAGATGTCAGATAAATTTGATAAGAACTCTCATAACTTCACCTAGAAGTTAGATAGATTTAATAGAGACTCAGAAAAATGCAAGAGAAACTCATGTTTTCCATATAAAAGCTAAGGTAAAATATCATTTCAATTCAAAGTAAAATTATCTAAACAAACATGGACAAGTAACTCAATTACCTCATCAACATTTCCTTCAACTTTTTGTTTAGCTGCTTTCTATGCCATTATCCACTCTTTTTGTTATGAATTAGTTTTTTTGGAAGGCTGGAAGATATCATCAAATGTCTTTCCAGCCCATTCCAATCCCTTCTCTGTATAATTAATTGTCATTTCCTTCAAGAGCTGCTGCAATTTCAAGTTGTTTGATTCTAGATTTATCAGTTTTTTCTTTAGGCCCTTCACCTCATTTTCTGCCTTTGCAACTCTTGAGGACTGTACATTTGACACACTCACAGTATTTTTCAGCTGCTCTTTGAGGGAGCTGACCAGTCGAGAAGACTCCTCTACAATATGATGGGTTTCCACATTACGTGTTTCAAGGGAAGTCTTCTCCTTTGTCAACTGCTCGACCAACAATAGAGCATCGTCCCTTTCTAGGAGTAAGCGGGCGATCCTTTTTCAGTTTCTAGCCTTTCCTTTTTTAGGCTATTGTTTTCTACCGATATCCTTTCAAGTTCAATAGCCATCCTTTGAATCTGTGCTTGTAATTCTCTCTTATCCTTGGTGAGTTGGTTGGCTAATGAAGTTGCCCTGTCACGCCCTTCAATAAGATTCTTGAGCTCGCTGTATTCGATGGGTTGTGACGGTTGTCTAGGACAAGGCATGTTATCACCAGCTGCTGGTTTTGATCCAGATTGTGTTTCAGATGGCACCTCGCATACTGCGTTGCTGGTGCTGCCGATTATGTCAGCTAAAATGTATGCAACCACCAGATCTGTCTATAAGGCCACCTGTTCATAATCAGTCATCTCCACACCAAAGGAGATAGACTGGGTCGCCACTCCAGTGAAATTTGTTTCTTCACTGTTATTATCTTCTCTCTGCTCTTCCAACTCGGATACGACCAATGTCTCTATCATTGTGTCTGTATCCAACTGGTTGGCTTCAAGCATTCCTCTTCTCCTTCTTCCACTTCTTGTTCTTGTTCTTCATCTCCTTCATCCTCATTGTCTCCTTCTTTCTCTTCTGCTACGTCTCCATCATCTCCTTTCTGTTCATTTGTTTCTTCTTCTTCCTGTTCATCTTCTTCCACTGTCTCTTCTCCTTTACTGTTTTCATTTTCTTTTAGTTCTTGTTCTCCTTCTATCTCCATTAAGCCCCCCTCATCACGACTGCCACTGTCCAACAAAGACCGCAATCGTTGCACTTCAAGTAGCGTGCTATCTAAATTGTCACTGAGAACCTACATTTGGTAACAGTGTTAGGTTGAACATGTTAGATTAAAAACTTAGATAAAATTAGCTAGTGAAAAGTAAGATAACAAATTACTATTATTATATAAATTAACTCATTAGCTAGTAGTGTATGAAGGGGCCTTTTCCTAAGTGCCATACTCACTGTCCTTGGGAAATGCACCGACTCATTCGGGCTGACAATTGTCGTGTGCTCACACAGCCAATATTGTTACAAAATTAGAAAAGTCATATATAAATCATTCATTATTTGTAACTTCAAATTCACATGTGTAAGTAGGTAGTTGTTGATCGTACCGGCAATGCAATAAGGCAGCCAATGACTCTATTAGATCCACGGCTCCTACTGTGTACCGACTCCATCAAAAATTTCGATATCTCTTCTGCCCAGGCATAGTGCTTCATATCCATGTAGTTTTCAACGTAGCCCACATATGCCCATCCTATTGTATTGTCGTGGGTTGCAAAAAAAGATTACCACAAGGATATCCAGGCACAGTAGCCTAGCAACATCAGCAACGTCAGTTTCTGTTGCTCCATTCAATGCTAGATGGAGCTATTGCTTTATCTGTGGAGATGACACCCTTGGACTGCCCTGGAATCTCCTAGATATGAATTCAGAAGTTTTCCTCTTTGCATACTTCAGATCAAGTGCTCTTGTGCCGTTCGATATGCCGAATATGAGCGATATGTCATTTGTAGTGAACGACACATAGGATTTTCCTAGTTTGAACTGCCTCCTCTGACTACTGTATGTAACAAGGATCAACATAATGTCCTTGTCATACTTATACTTCCCGCACATCTGTTCTGAGATTGTGCCCTCCAACATGCACTCTATAAGGTTCCAAAAAGGTGTCTTCCTTAATTCAACTTTATGTACTTCAGTTACCAACTGCTTTATGCTTTGAACTAGTGTCACAGTTGACACCAAGTTCGATCTAAACTGATAATGAGTGGGAGGCTTCTCAGCCTTCTTCTTTTTATTCACCGGTTTTTTCTTTGATGATTTATCTTGTACCCTCTTTTGCTTGTTTTGTTTTCTTGCTGCATACGGTAAAACAACTCAGATTCACATTATTTTAAATTTAGATAAGTGTATACAAAGACAAATAAATTGCACACAAATGCAGATAAATTGAATATAAATTCAGATAAATAAAATACAAACTCAAATAATTTGCATATACACACAGATACATTTGATAGAAACTCAGATAAATTAAGTAAAAAGACATATAAGCTTTGTGTACAACTCAGAAAAACATATTAGGATCTGGTTAGAAACTGGAATAAAGTCATTTATTTGTCTTATTAACTCACAAACTCAATTAAGATCAAATAAAGTTAAGTCAAAGTCAAACAAACTCAGTTAAATAATGACATAAATTCATTCAAATTCATTAAGAACAGATAAATTCAGCCTAGGCACACATACATACATTATAATTTCAGGGAATTTTCATTCCAAACTCAGATGCATTTGCTTTGATCTCAGATAAAGTCAACAGAAATTGATTTAAGTTCATTCAGAACTCGGATAGATTTAGTTATAAGTAGACAGAAAGACAAATAAGTTTTGTGACAGAAAACATAAAAAGCCTAACCAAAGCCCCCTTTCGCTTGTTTTGTTTTCTTGGTGCATACAGTAAAACAACTCAAATTCATATTATTTAAAATTTAGATAAGTGTATACAAAGACAGATAAATTGCACACAAACGCAGATAAATTGAATAAAAATTCAGATAAATTGGATACAAACTCAGATAATTTGCATACATACAGATACAATTGATAGAAACTCAGATAAATTAAATAAAAAGACATATAAGCTTTATTTACAACACAGATAAAGATATTAGAAATAAATTGCAATAAACTCATATATTTGTTTTATTAAATCACGAACTCAATTGAAATTTAATAAACTTAAGTCAAAGCCAAAACAAACTCAATTAAATACTAAGAGAAATTCAATCAAATTCATCAAGAACAGATAAATTCATCCCAGGCACATATAAATACAGTATAATTTCAAAGAATTTTCATTCCAAATTCAGATGCATTTTCATTCCAACATGCAATCTCAGATAAAGTCAACGAAAATTGATTTAAGTTCATCCAGAACTTAGATAGATTCAGTTTTATATGGAGACAAATCATATACAATACAGAGTTGAAAGATTTCTCAAACAACTTAGATAAACCTACTTCAAATTGACAAAGTAGCAATGACTGTCCAACATTTGCTTAAACATTTCAAACATCTACAAAAGTAATCTACAAAAATTACAGATAGTAAAAGGAAAAGAGAGAATTATTTAGATACCTTTTACTTCCTGTTTTTGTTCCTTCTGGCCATTTCCTGAAAGAAGGGAAGACTTCGTTCTCACCATTTCCTAAATAGGTTTTCATAATTAGAAAAGGAATCAGAGAATACGAGGGAAAAACATTCCAAATGGCGAACAACAGAAACATAGGGTTCCAAAACGATGATGATTTGAAAAGGACGAAATATTCAACTTACAGGGGAAATTAGTAGTTTGAAGTATCTTTCATGCGTTTGCAAACACTTTTGTAGTCAAATAACTAGCGCCTGCAACTAGGGTTTGGATCTCTTCTTCGTTGTATTTCTTCTTTTAGAAATCGAAGCTATCGTCACTGTAGACACTAACTTGCAATGAAACAGTAAATCTATGGAAAGTTTTCGAAATTCTGATGCAACCAACCCTTCTTCGTTGCATGCAATCTCAGAGCGAAACGTTGTCTTTTTCTTCGGAGCTTCTTTCTTTAAGAAGATTCCAAACTTTTTAGATTTTATCTGTATCGCATTCGCTGGCCCTATTTGAATAAGGCGACAATGAATGAAAGGCCAAATCAGACATTTCAAGTATGAGAATGTGTGCGAGGGACCTTTGACCGCATGAGTTTAGTTTGTGGACTGTTTGCATTAAAGTCATACTTTGAGGGACTCGCGAACAAAGCCCCCAATTTAGAAACTCAGTCCATAAACCCAGAATGAAGCCCAAGATCATTTAATGGAAACGCCAATATAAACCAAAGAAGCAAAACGAATCAAGAACCCCATATATAAAGGTTAAGGAAGAGAAAATAGCAAGTTAAGATCAAATCAAAATAAGATACTTTCTTATTTTGGGTGTACGAAATTGGCCCTAACTCTTTAAGTATTATTAAATCTTTTAAAATATCTTTTTTACCTTTTGCATTTCCATCCTCATAAAATCAGTTTCTTTATTTGAGTTAGAAATCAAGTAGTCATAATAGTTTAATTATCATTGATAAATGAAAAAAAATCTAAAAAGAAAAAAAATGCACATATACACTTATTATTGATAAAAAAAATGAATTTAAAAAGCTCCAAGTATAAATCAAACAAATAAGATTATTAAAAAAAACCCAATAAATCTACCAATAGAAAAATGAATACAATAGATTTTCAAATATATCATCCTGTTTCACGGTTTTTAATATTGCCATGTGAATTTGGATTTTTGTTACTTAAAAATATAAAAATATCTTAAAATCCTATTAACATCCTAGATGAGATACAAACGGCATCCATAAATCATCATATACACATAGAATCGCAAATATATATATATAAAAGGTATAAAATCTTAAAAGTAATTACCCTAATAACTCATATATATTTATATATAAATATATTTGATCTCAACTGATGCTCTAAAATATACATTTACCTTATTTTTTTGCTTTCTTCCAATATCTCAATAAGGTTCCAATAATTTTTTAAATTTATTTGTTATCTCATTGCTTCAAAAGTTTTTGAACTTGAATTTTAAATGTAAGAGAGAAGAAAAGATATATTATAAATAGTATTTGCAATCATTCATGAATCATGCGTAAATGTGATTTTGTCTAATCATGATAAATTTATGACACTTCTAATATAATATAAACATAATTATAAAATACTCATCTTATGGACATTTTATAATTAGCTGGTGTTATACAATAATTTGTGCAATATCATGATAAGATTGTTATAACTTATTAAACCAAATCATCTACCTATGTTTAGGGTTTAAAATTTTTATTGGATCAGTTTTAGGTTATTTTACTAAATAGGTTCAAAGTTCTTTTATTAGATGGGTTACATTCGCAACCTGCAACCTATAGTGGGCCACGTTGACCCAGGTTGCGAATACGTATAAAGCTTTTTTACTTTTTTAAAGTGTTATACAACGTGATCCCTCCTCTTTTATAATTGCTTATTATAGGTCAATAAAAAAAATGATACTCAATACATGCATATACTATGAAAAACTAACCAAAGCCCAAATGCATTTCCATTAGGATTTTCTACTGGTGGTTTACATGGGGTTAAGAGTTCAATCTCTATTTGATTCATTTAACTATAGTCAAAAGTTTTTAACCTATGACCTACTGATCGTCCCAAAATAGGGTTTGCAAATATAAATTATCCCTCACTAGTATCTCTACTCGCGAAAGCAAAGATGTTAACCGAGTATCGTATCCACCAAGACAAAAAGGCTTAGTTGTGTTGGTTTCTAAATTCCTAAACCAATCCTAATAGAAGACAAAGTGTTGATTCCTAAAGTAATCCTATTAGAAAACTAAGTACTGGTTTGATTCCTAAATTAACAAATTAAAAGACAAGGTTTTGATTCAATCAGAGAAAAGATCTCGGGGTACGAATCCACTCTAACATCGCATAATGGCAAGTATAGACCTAGGATTCCACTATCAACGCTAAAAAGACTCGTTCTGATTACAAACCTTCAGAGTCAACAAATAAGGTATGTGGATGTAGATCGGGGCATAACCTATCTCTCTAGCATATATTATCCTAGATCTAACAACACATTCATTCAAAAATTGTTATATGACTAGTATTCAAATCCACAAGATTAAAATACCAAAGAAAGATATATTACATTAATAAGATCCAATCAATGGATACAATCATGTCATATAACCAGATAGCGTTCAAAGTAAAACCCTAGAACCTATACATCACCAAAATACAAGACTAGGGCTTCATCGCAACCCAAAGATTGAGATTTAGTTATGCATGGCGAGAGGTTGACGAAGAATCTCTAACGAAATCCCCATTAGCGCTCTTCTACAGCTCCCAAACCAACCTCCAAATCTTCTCCCGAGATGTGTATGAGCTTAAAATTGAGTTTGGATGCTTTATATAGACTTTGGACCTTGAAAAATCCCTTAAAAATGCGCTGGAGGCGGGCTCCACCCGGTCATCTCGCGAATAGCCAACTTCCCAAGATCATATCTCCCTCAATATAGCTCCAATTTATACAATCATAGGCTTCACAGATATCTACTCGAAAAGAGCTCTCTAACGGTACATAGATTGCATTAATCTGACACTCGGGTTGAAAGTTATGACCATTTCAATTTGTTGCCCCTGAAAATTTCAAGAATAATGGTGCAATTAAAGGAACTTCCATGTTGGCATGCTATGGGGTGAGTGAGACCCATGTTAGACGTCCAAGGCATGTTTGGACTCTTGCTATACTTTCTTATTTGATTCTCTTCCCATATTTGGCACGCTTCCTCACTTGCAACTCCAGTTTGTAATGCTTTGTGAGGTTTCTTCCATTTTAGCTCTGAATTTCACTCCTTATATCTGTAGTACCTACAAACAATAAAATAACATAATTAAGCTAATTAATCTCATCCGACGATATAACCAAGTCCTCATTGAGGGGCCTAAAATGTATCTTTTAGGCTCTCATCACACCCCCCCCCCCCAACTTACACTTTGTTAGACCTCGAACAAAGCTAAAAAAAAGGAAAAAACTAACTAAGGCCACTTTCGCAGGAAGCATGGTTGCCCTTAGCATGTGCTGATGATGGTACACAAGCCTTTAAACCTCTAAGTTCCTTCTAGAGGACGGGTTATAGTCTCATGATGGTTTGCAGTGAATCTGCTCACAAAATTCCAAAAACACAAAAGTAGGGGGTGTTTTCCAAAATGACGTCTACGAATACCGGATATTCTTGATTATGGAGCTTTCAATACACATCTCAAAGTTGGTTAACAAATCCTATCTGTTGGTCAGAAATCCTCAAAATCTTGTTGGAAAAATTGATCGTGCACGGTGAAAATTGTGTACAAATAGAAGCATGAAAGCATAAAACGATCCACTAAGAATTTCCGTGAAAACACATTTTTTCTTCTTCTTTCAAAATTCTGGGCCACCTAACCTCAATAAAAGATAACATGATTCCTCTCAAGGCATTTGTGGTGGCGTTCACACTATGGTTTTTCTGAAGGCCGTGACAACACTATTTTAGTGATTTTTTTTAAAACACATATGTGACTGTGCAATGCATATGTCCCTTAAGCTTTCTAATTAACCCATGTATAACGAGCATTAGGCCAATGACTTCCAAACCAGATGGCTTTAGGGCACTAGGTATGTAAATACCCCTATGGGCTTACTGATTCGGGTTAAAAAGGCTACGAACTCAAACTAGTCACAACTTTTTATTCCTTTCAAGACTTCTAACTAAACATTTTTTCGTGTGTTTTTTTTTTTTCAATATGGTCCCCAACAATAGGCAGCTCTTTCCATATGCCAGAATTAATTCACCAATTTGTAGATAAATCCACTCAGTTGAACTAGGACACTGTATGACCGAGGGTTGGCTTTCCATCATAATTGTTCTGAAGTTCTCACAAGTATGGGAATCATAGCTTCACATTTCGAATTTTCTATCTAATACGTATTAAGTGAGAGATCAACAACTCAACAATTTCTCAAAAACGCTTTCCTAAAAACAAGATAGTGAACCCTTTTCCTCTTTTTCTTTACAAAATAAAATGTTCCAAAAATCAAGGTATCTTCGTTTCATAAAAATCCTCTTAGAAATCCCCCGAAAATCTAACAAAAGGAGCAAAAATTTAACTTTTTTTAAAACTAAAAATAAAGGAAAAGAATAGAGGAAAAGAACAAAAACTACTAAGACTGACCCAAAGGTTAATATCCCACCCCTCAACTTAACCTAACATTGTCCACAATGTGAAGCACAAAAATAATGAGATATAAAGGACAAGGAAAGTAAAGGAAAAGGAAGGATATCACCTAGGTACCACTTAACATAAGGTGGAATTGAGGAAAACGGGGAGGACACCCCCTAACTTAGACTAAAGTACCTGTAAAATGTTAGCGGAAAGAAAAAAAATTAAAAATGAAGAAAACCTACAAAGTACACTCCAAACCTGCATAAATACATGACTTGGCACTTCCTTCATGTCCACCTCCTTTATATGATCTTCCTGATCGTCAGACAGATCAGGAGCAATGATAACTGACAAAGTATCCTCAGGTTGAAGAGCTTTTTCTACGAGCTCATCAACAGCATTGACTGCAAAGCAGTCTTCCTTGTCTGGAGGTTGATGAGAGGCCCTAAAAGCATTCAGTCTCACTTTCATATTACCGAAGGAAACATCCATAACTCTGGTGCGGCAATTAATGTTCGCATTGG
The DNA here is from genome assembly GCA_038049695.1 of Cinnamomum chago. NCBI lineage: Eukaryota > Viridiplantae > Streptophyta > Magnoliopsida > Laurales > Lauraceae > Cinnamomum > Cinnamomum chago. Next base: position 40,767,467 of record CP142455.1, read on the forward strand.
CCATGGCCAAAAAGGGGCGGCCAAGAATTACAAGAGTGTGTTTCCTCGAGTTTTGCACGGGTTCAGTGTCAAGGACAATGAAATCAACAGGGAAAAAGAACTTGTCGACCTTGACCAGAACATCCTCAATTATGCCTCGGGGTACCCTGACAAATCTATCAACAAGTTACAAGGTAACCTGAGTGAGCTTCAATTCTCCCAACCCAATCTGCTCATACACTGAGTAAGGCAAGAGATTAACACTTGCACCAAGATCCAATAATGTATGATCAATGATGTGACTCCCAATTGTACAAGTAATGGTGGGAGTGTCAGGATCTTTTAGCTTAGGAGTGTCATTATGGATAATCGAGCTCACTTGCTCGGTGAGCAAAACCTGCTTTGGCACATGAGATTTAGATTTGCGCTTTTGAGTGCACAAGTCTTTTAGAAATTTCGCATAAGAAGGCACCTGCTTGATAGCATCCAGCAAAGGTAGATTGATCTTTACTTGCATGAACACATCTAGCATCTCATCCATGGTTGCTCTCTTTCTACTAAAGGGAGAGGGTGTGTCAAGACAAGTGGGGGAATGGGATTTAGGCACATATGGGGGTGCCACAGTCGGGACAAATGAAGAACTGGGAAGGGTGACCTCCTTTCCCTTAGAAACCCGTTCAGCCCCAAAACCTTTAAGGTTTGCGGCAGACTCTCTAACAGCCCTCTTCGGCTCCTCAAGCCTAGTTTCAACCTCACGCCCATTCTGCATATGACAACCATTTTTGCTTGCTCATGATAGGTATCACAAGGTTGCGATCCATTACCCACCTCGAATGTATTCTTGGGGTTAACCGTGGTTTGGCTAGGCAAACGTCCCTCCTTTCTTCTGTTAAGAGCTATTTGACCTATCTGGACACAGTATGTCGGGGTCATCTCGCGAACAACCAACTTCTCGAGGTCATATCACCCTTAATATAGCTCCGATTTATACAATCATAGACTCCACGGATATCTACTCGAAAAGAGCTTTCCAATGGTACATAGATTGCACTAATCCGACACTCGAATTGAAAGTTATAACCATTTCAATTTGCTGCCCCTGAAAAATCCGAGAATAATGGTGCAATTAAAGGAACTTCCATGTTGGCATGCTATGGGGTGAGTGGGATCCATGTTGGACATCCAAGGCATGTTTGGACTCTTGCTCTGCTTTCTTATTTGATTCTCTTCCCATATTTGGCACACTTCCTCACTTGCAACTCCGGTTTGTCATGCTTTGTGAGGTTTCTTCCATTTTAGCTCTAAATTTCGCTCCTTATATCTGTAGTGCATACAAACAATAAAATAATATAATTAAGCTAATTAATCTTATCCGACGGTATAACCAAGTCCTCATTGAGGGGCCTAAAATGTATCTTTTAGGCTCTCATCACCTACCTAATAATAATGCAACTAAGTTAGTAGGACTCACTAATTCAGATCATATTTGATCACCCTTTTAAGTGACCATGCGTGTAAGGATTATATTATGGGTGGTTTATATGGGAGCTTAAAGGGCCAATTCATATCTGACTCATTTAACTGTAGTTAAAGATTTCTTAACCCATGACCTGCCTAATATTACTGTGGCATGAGTTCAAGTGGACGACCAGCTCAAATCAAGTGTGGAAGATGGTTTTCAATTTTGTTTTACTCTTTTTCTTACTCTCTAAATATCTATTATTATTGGTAATTCATGGTGCCTTCTAGATGAGAATTTTATAGTGATTGTATTGATTCTTATATCACCTTATTTTAAGTCTCGATATAAATTTGCTTATGCGAATGTAATGGATGAAAATACCCATGCTTAGAACGAGTTATCGTGCTAGTTATACTTGACTGGTACAATCATATAATTCATATCCAATGAGTATCCCTTGTTTTATAATCAATCTAGGGATGCATTGCGCACGGCAAAAGTTGCGAGAATGTAATGGGCTTCTAATTTTGTTTTGGGCCTGATTAAGTCTTGATTTCCTTATTGTTCATGAATGGGCTATATCTAATCTATGCCTTTTGGTAGACCTTAAAACCCAATATATGCAATTGATCATGAATTGGATTAGGGCCTTGAATTGGCCAATGTGTTTGGCAGGTGATTTGCCTTATTGCCAAATGCAAATGGTGGGATAAAATTGGCCACACTAGGAGTTGTTTCATAGTCATTATCATGATCTTCACATGATTGATTTTCTCAATTATTGTTAGGGCCTACAATGGATCATCCAACGTTGGCACTATTTGGGCTTTTGAACTTTAACGGTCTATCATGTTTGGATGTGAGGTGAATTGAAGTGAGGTGAGGTATGGCCTCCATTATCCAGATAAGAAAAGACAAGGGGTCATATTAAAAGTACATAAATTCAAAATTCCCTCTTTTTTAAAAAAAGTAAAAAAAAACCTTATTTCTCCACTCAATGACAAAAAAAATCATATTTTTGCACAAAAAGTCAGAAAGATCCTCTATCAAGCAACTAAAAACAAAAGGCCATCGTAACCCCCTACATTTTATTCTTTGTTGATTTGATGCTTCACCTCACTTTACTTCAATTCACCATATATTCAAACACCCTTCTAAAGTGCTATCCATGGATTTAAAATAAAAAAGTTTTAGGAGTTGTGCCTCCAACAACCAGTACACCACACGAAAGGACCAAAATGCCTTTTTTTGTGATATCATAAAATTTTACAATATCACATACTTTGTAAATTTTGCAATATTGCATATTAACTTTTGAAAAGGATGTGTGTGAGATCCTGATTTTTAGTGTGCGTTTATATTTAATTAATTATATTTAATTGTTAATTAAGCATGATTAGTTATTAATTATTTTGATTAATGTGCTGCTAGATTAATTATATGATAAGATAATATGGATTTTTTGATAATATAGATTTCTGGAATTGTGTTGGACATTTCTTGTTTTGGGTCCATATTGGTTCGAAATGCCATTTTATGAAAAATAGGGTATTTTCTATAAAAAAGGTCTTATTTGTAATTTTGATTTTATGAAAATTTACCAATGATGTGATTATTTTTATGGTTTCAGTTTCATTAGAAAACGGGTCAAATGGTGATTGATTTTCTCTTCTAGCTCGGGTTCATTTGAATTCGTTTGAGATAGTTTCCAGTGAGATTTGATACCTTTTAAAATGGGCTTATTTTAGATTTTATAAAAAGTCGTTGTGCATGAAAACCGAGAGAATTCTCGAAATTTCTTTGATTTTCTTCCAATCACCAGCTGCTCTTGATCTTTCCAGAGCATCTCTCTCTCACTTATCCTCTTCGTGTAGCAAGAGAGCCATCAAGCAGCCAGCTCTCAGTTTATCCTCATATTTGCTCTTTCTCTGCAGCTAACGATATGCTACATCTCCTTTTCTCCCTTCTGTTCCTTCTTTCTCTAATTCGACTGTTTTTTTTGTATATTTTGTGTTTCCTAATTTTTTTAGAATGGCTAATGAAGATGATGAGGCTAGATTTGAACTTCATGTAAAAAAAGAAAGAGAGATTCCGATTAAGCTATCTTCTTCTTCCCTATTGAACTATGACTGTCATTCTCCCCATCTTCTTCCTACTGGTTATGCTTCTTCTCCTTCTTCTCATTATATACAACTGTCTCCTCTCTATTGCTTATCCTTTGGAAGTTCTCAAAGCCAAAACTTTTTCTATTTGGTAAAGCTTAGTTTAAAGGCAAGTAAATATTTTGTTTATTTCTGATCTCATATATTAATCATTTTAATTAGTTTCTGAAAATTTTGTTAATCTTGAAGATGATGAATAGAAAGATATATTTCCAAGTTTTATAATATTTTTGAACTATATATAAGTGGTGTGCTTTGTTTGAAAATGAAAGGAACAGAAGAAAGTTATTTCAAGTTAAAACAAAACGAACCAGAAACTGGGTTCCATTTCTGTGTGTACCTGCTCGACTGGGTCTTGTCATCGGGTCGACCAGCCACATGGGGAAGAACCCAGCCAACTTCAGAAACATTTCTGATAATTGAGACTTTGTATATTTCGAATTCCTTTAAATCGGGTAGACCGAGGGGGTCCACCTAGTCGACCAGCCACTCTGAAAATTTTTATAAAATTTCTTTAGAGATTAAAATTTTATTTTTATTCATTTTAATTGATCAGTTAATGATTCTTAACCATAAAATAGGCATGTTTACAGTTATTGATTATAGTTAACTTACATTTTGAATTTCTATCAATATGATGGTTTATTTGAGATAAATCATTGGATACTTGATATTAATGACTTTATTAGTCATATTTGTATTTGTAAATTAACTCAAAATTTATTTGATATTCTCTGAATTTCTATATACATGATATATTTCATGAGATGTCATTAATGATCAGCTAAGTTACATTTCAATGTATTTTGTGCACTTTGATAAATAAGCTGTAATTATGTTTCTTGCGATTATCTATACGCATTAGTATCTTGTTTTGGCACCACATAGCTCAATCCTTTTGAATCAACACGTGGTGAAGGAGGGACTATTCCGTTCTGTCACTAGCTGCAGTTAGTCATGTTTGTTGGAGTTTATTACTCCTGGTACCTCTGTACTTTGTTTATATTGTAGCCACCGTCTAATATACATGGTACCCATTGTTCTGTATTCTGATCATCAGCAAATGTGGTATTGCCTTTGTCTATTTTCAGTTATTTAGTATTTTGTTATATCAGTTATGGTATCTCAGATATTACATGTACTTTCAGATTTGATCATTTTTATTCTGTTTATTTAATTTAGTATACTTGCTCAGTTTTACTGATGTAACGTTTAACGTAACAGGAAATTCAACTAGTTCACCAAGAATTGAGACGTTCCAAGAGGATAATACATCAGTAGGTGAGTGGACTTCTGATGAGATCGCAAAATTTGGACTTGTATGGCTACCATCATGATTAGAAGAGTGTTATGAGGACAGTGATTTTTTGGAAAGTTTTGTAGGTGGTGTGATGAGTAGTCAAAAGAATGTTTCAAACTTTTATAATTATAAATCATATATGTAAATATTCAAGACTAACCAGTTGTAAATGTTTTGAGATACTTATGTTCTGTTATTACCTATTAATAAATAAATGATATCACTGTTTAAATGCTTCCGCGAGAAAGTATTAAATTATTCTGATTTTCTCACAGTGATATCCTGTGGGATAGTGTGGGATTATTATTTATTTTGTTCAAATCCTACACTAGTTACGTCATGAAATTTGAACCTTAAAGGATACCCAATTCGGGACGTGACAATGTGAAACACTACTTGCTTTTTATTTTGCTTGAAGTGCAACACTACTTGTTTGCCACCTAGGCTTTTGGATATCTTTTTAAAAAACCACAATTTAAAAAATAAATTCTAAGAGACATTTGAAAGTGTCTTTTCGAATTGAGTGTCTTTTCAAAATTAAGTGCTTTGTTCCTTTATAAGAAAAAAAAATGAGATGTGTCTCTTGGGCCAATTTGAGTGGATGTAACGCAATTCTAAGGGATGCCTTCCAACTCTATAAATTAAGGTGATTTTCAAGTTTTTTATATCGTAATCAAAATGAGTAGAATGCAGTATTCACAAAAGCACATTGTCTAAGAGAATTTTCTTATCTTTTCTTTTTTACTTTGATTTTAAGGGCAATTTCATATTTCTAATTCTATTGTGCAAACTTCGAATCAGAGTTGGGCATTATATCCTGGGGATAGAATTTCTCCAACATAAGCATCTTGTTATTTTGGGAAAAAAAATGAAAAAACACCTGGCTATCCTATGCCTTTTAGGTTCTTTCTTTTACATGGTTTACAAATGCATGATCTAAGATGTATACCTCTAAGATATAGATGGAGCGACAAGAAGGGGTTACTCAGTTGGTTGACAACCCCGCATGTAACTCGGCTGAATTGATCCTTGGGTATTGCAACTCTTCCTACTTTTTGGGCTTCCTCTTCCCATTTGTGTGGGGTCTCTTGGGTCCTAGTGAAGGTAAGGGAACGTACCCACCCATCGGATTGATCCCTAGGCAATACTAGTGAGAGCGGGTGTGTTATCAACAACATCTACCCTATGATTCGCATCTAAATAACTTAATTACCCTACTCTTCATGATTTTAATCATAGATGATTTCAATTGAACTAATTTATAAGAGTAAATCAAAGTACATTTCATGATCGAGTTAATTAAAGTACATTTCAAATGCTCTCCTTCGCTCCTATAATCAATAAAAAGTGGATAGGTGACTTTCATTGCACATTTGACCGTGAAATTCAAGAGGGGTCCTACCTTATGGATGATTAGCATGGGAGCTCCCACTAAGCACTACGTACGGGAGAATAGTTTTCCATTGTGTCGCGACCCCTGACCGGGCCCCACGTGACTGATCCGGGATCGAGACATTAGTGGTGGTGGTGATGATAATAAATAATAGAACCAACCATAACATCTGTTAAATGATGACATACATTTATTTAATTTCCCACAGGTGTCCGCGGTGAGGATATCACAACCATAAATGAATATTTCTGTTTAAGTGCGGAAGCGTGTAGCAAATCAAATAGTCAACTATCCTTAGTCATAAGGACAATAACACCAAGTATAAAATATTGTATCAGAATGAGCAATGAACTATAGCATGTTCCCCAAAAGTAGTTAACGTTTAAACAACAGATCATTTAGTTACATTTCCCCAAAATCAGAGGCCAACAAAGGCCAATATAACAGAACAATAACCCAAAGAATGGTTAAATAGTTCTCCTCAAAATGATATGCCTCTCTTAGCGACCCGATGTCTACATGACATCGTCAGCACGCCACTTGACTAGAGGTTGCAGCTCACCTACCGCCTCATCCGGCTCCTCCTCAAGGTAGCCGGCAACGGGACCTGAGTACCAAAGCAAATGGGTCAGACACGACGGTCTGGCAAGAGTGTGAAAAGATATAACAACATGTAATAATAAAGGAAATATCATGAAAAGCATAGAAATCTGTTTAAACAAGAACTCTCATACAGTGGATAAATCATTTGCTAGAAAACAAGTAAACAAGATGAAATATGTAAGGTATCCAAGGAATCGGGAACTAGCAAGATGACAATCACATAAAGCTAAGTCCTCTGTCACTAAAGTGACAACAGTATCACGGGACGTTGATCTCAGTCACACAAGGTGAGGAGATTCAACGCAAATCATATATACAATATAAATATACGGGATGGGACCACGGTAGCGAACCGGGTATCGGGACGGGACCACGGTAATAAACCGGGTGTCGGGATCCAAACTGCAGCTGGCGGGACGGGAGAGGGATCTCCAAGTCGGTGGATCAAACCGACAAGGTTATCCAAGCTTTGTGATGCCGACTCATAGGTTAAATATCAAATCGAAACATATGCAAAATACATCAAGTTCAAGTAAATAAATGTACGGGGCAAAAATACTCAAATGCATAACTTTCATTTCATGTCGGGCAATACACTTCGGGACAAGTCAATGTTACTAGTGTAACTATCATGCTTCGGGAAAACAAATCATGTAATGTGAATCTTGGAATGAAGTGAAACAATGAACTATAACAACTTCAAGTAAAATATTGGTTTCAAGATTTATTTGAGTGAATAGGGGTCCCGTATGTCGATTATAATAAAGACTTGGTACTCCTTGAGTTTGAAGACATTCCGAGCTCCTTATGCACTTTTACGATTTTTAAAACTTTAATCGAGCTTATGGATAGTACTAGATGTTACAATAGAAAATTAAGACTATAAACGGTCCATCCTAGGCATGACGTTAATCCGGAAACATCGAGCAACCTACTCAGTCATCGAAAGGAATAGGATTCGCGATAACCAAGGAAATAGACTTTGCGTTTAGATATAAAGAAGATATCGCGTCGCTCCTTCCCGTTCAAGATTGAAAAGGATTGAACTTCGATGCCACCGAACCAACCGTGAGGAGTGCCGGCTCAAGACATCCTCACACATAGTCCAAATAGTCCAAAAAGGGTCACCAAGGTCCCACCTAAAACCATTCTAAACAGGTGGAGAATTTCACTCCAGCAGAGTTTTTCCCAGTTGGGCCGGTCGACCTGGCCCAGGCCCGGTCGACCGGGAGTTGTAACTTAAAATGCTCCCAGAAGTTTTCGTCAATGTGTCCCAGGTCGACCGGGCACACTGCACAGGTGCTATTCTGTAGTGGCCTGATCCTCTTCTTTTACCCCTCCTTCCAACACATATACAACCATATAAAACTATAAACAAGAAGACTTTAAACTCATGTTTTCAAGGCATTAAATGAAGCTATCAAGATGCATTAAGAGCATTTATTTCAACCATAAACAAATCAATGAAAGCATGAAAATCCATTAATGTTTCCACCAAACCATTCAAAACTTAAAACACCTAATCATTCATTTGCCTCGAGTCTAAGCTAGTTGTACCAAGCTTCTAATCACCTCTATAGCTCAAATCCAAGCTACAATAAAAAAAAACCCCAAAACAAACCCTAAAATGGGTTACACAAAGAATGAAAATGATAGAACTTTCAATATTGCAAATGAAGCTTCCCTAAGGCTAGAAGACTACAAATCTAGAAGATGGGAAGGATTACACACTTGGATGACCTTCAAATGAAGAAAGCTAGCTCAAAGAGAGTCTCAAAGTTGATGGATTTCTCCACAAATGGTATCAAGATGAAGCTTGCAAGATGAGGAAGAGGGTGGTGATCTCCATTTCGATGTTGGTGTGAATCTTGGTGTGGGTTGGAGATGGAGAAGCAAGAAGAAGAAGAGAAGAACAAGAAAACCCTAGGTTCAGTTGTTGTGCTGGAACAAGAAGAATGAAATGAATGGGGAAGTGGGTTTCTCTTTGTTAACGAATGGAGTTGGATCCCACAACTAAATGAACTAGTTTGGCTGAAATCATCTCTTTCGGGACCTCGGATGGATTCAACGAAGAAGGAAGAAATGATCGTCGAAATTTCTAGTTTCCATAAAGTATATGTTTCGCGGGTTTCGGGGATATCAAGTTTTGGGTACAGGTTTAGTGTAAAAGGACTGTTTTGCCCCTCAAGGCTTGTAAATCGGGTTTCGGGGCCTTGAATGAACACGGGATCAACATGAAAGTTGTAGGGATCATTAAGATAAATTAAAGGGTTAAGAATGCAAATCAAAACAATCCCGGAAAATCCCCAAAGTAATTGCAAAGTCGAAAAGGGAACCCCCAAAGGGCCCCGACTAGCTATCAAAGCACTCAAAGTTGCCCAAAACTAAAACAAAAGCTATTCCAAACCCAACTTGGTCAAAATCACTAATCAAGCTTAGCACTAACACGCAACTTAATTAGCACTAAACGGTTCACTCGGGTCGGGGGTCTTACACATTGTACCTCTATTTCATGAAGTAAAGTAACGGCTTCAAGAAAACATTCACAAAAATTAATATTTTTCGATGGCATAGGTATCATTGAGGTCTTTGACCTAACAAGACTAATACACTGGGTGGCACCGGCTAAACTCACACAAATACACACCAGGTAAATGGGTTTTGAATAAAAGGCGTGGGAGCAAACCCACTATTTATGCCACTCCATCAACTCCGATGATGCAAAGTTGAATACTTTCTGTGCTGACTTATTAGTCATCAGAAGCCAGCCTATTTAGCCGTCGGCATAATATTCAGGCTTTATCCAGCCCATAGGTAAGAAAGTTAGGCCTAAATCCCCTGAAAAACACCATAATAATATATTAAAGCCAACATTTTTTGCTCTAATTTTGAATGTTAGTTACAATTTTGACATGGAAGTTATCATTTTATTCTTCAAATCCTTCACATTCTCTCCCCACTACTTATCTTATACAACTATATATTCTTTATCTCATGAAACCACTCACGTTCACTCTCCATAGGGGCGACTCGACCATTGGGCAAGAAAAGCCCTGGCTTTAGGCCCCCCAAAAAATAAGGCCCCATAAAAATCATTTTTTCAAATTCTCAAAAAGCATTCAAGCAATTGTCATAATTTTTTTTTTCTCCCAAGGCCCCATAATAGTAATTAGTATTCTATCTCATTAAAGCGATCTTTTCATATTTAAACAAAGCAATAAAGCAAGTGTCATCATTCTTTTCCTCTATGCAGTGTATTTTTAAATCCCAACAAATCTCAACCCAACCTCTTTGCCACCTCACCAGTGAGGTTTTTCAAATGAACGTTTCTCCACCAACTCTTTTCCATCTCATGTACTCTTGACTCTCTTACCCTCTGTCTCTCTCATAGATTGTCTTTCTCTATAATTACTTTTTTTTTATTTCTAAAGCAATCTTCTTTACATATTTATTGATCTGGTTTTGTCTTCTTTTTAATAATATGTGGATATATTCTGATAATATATGTGAGTCTTTTTTATAATATATGTTAATCATAACCCACTAACTCAAATATAATCCATGAAAAAGCTGGATCAAATTTGAAATTCATCTACATCTACAATCTTTATGGCCAATAATGATAAATCACTAAATCAGGTTCTATTGTTTTATGATTTTAAGATTTTTTTTAATTCCATGCTCGTATTGTATGTTTATTATAATTAGTGTTCGTTTTATTTATAAATATTATTAGTTATAATTTATAAATGATACATGTATCTATTAGAAAATACGAATTTAGATGCTCAAAACTTAAAAAAAAAGGAAAAAAAAAAGAGGAAAAAGAATAGATAATTTGAGGCCTCATTTAGGATTGTTGCTTTAGGCCTCAAATTGTCTGGAGCCGGCCCTGACTTTCCACTTTTCAAGATTTCACCTTTTCTTCTTAAAAAAGGCTCTTTCTGCCCCCACCTCTTTTAATATCTTTCTACCCTATTCTTCTATTCTCATTCTTTAACACTTAGCTCTCGTAGTATGCAAATATTTGCTTTTGACCTTTTCTTTTCTATTATTTTTTTCTAGAATTTAGGAATATGATTAGCATATGATGATTATTTGGATGTTTTCGTTAGAAGGTAATGAATTTATAAGTTGATTTTTTTTATTTTTATGTCCCTTTTTATGATAATTTGATTTTTTGCAATTATTTAGTCTTTTTATACATGAATGTTTAGTTTGCTATGTTTGGACCAACTTGTGCTCAACACGAGTTATTGTACTAGTGTAATAATTAAACATGCATCATTTTGGCAACAACACAACAAAATTTTGCAATGTAAAAATGCAATATGGCAAAGCATGATGTTTTCTATAGCATAGGAGATTTTTTTTACTTATAAATATGCGTGCATGTATCAAACTTTAAGACAGACTATACGGAAAACATATCATAAATTGAAAAGACATATGATTGATGACTAGGTTTGGAATTTCAAATGAGCTTTAAAAAAAGGGTTTTTTTCTGTACGGTAACTCAAACTCATCGATTACTCCCCCTTGTTACCAAACTGGGCAATTTTACCCAGACGTTCTCAATACCGTCCGTACCCCTGCGCTTGCCAAAAGGCGATTTTTTGTTTGCGATATCCCAACAAATAAATTGTGATATCGCAGCTTATTAACTTGCGATATCGCAATTTGTGTTGTGATATCGCAATTTATATTGCGATAGCACAACTCGAAAATCCCTTTTCATCTTTTTAACCCTTCCCGTTTCGACTATTCCTCATTTTCACCTATTGTAACTCTCTCCCCAAGCTGATTTCACCATCCTCCTCCCTCGCCAACCTATTTGCAAATAAGCAAGGCCCGCAACGTCCGTTCGACGTCGACGAAGCATCATCGTCTCCATTGTCTCCATCGACTAGGGATTTTGGCCACCATTATTTCGCAATCTGGGCGTTTCCAAGCTTGGTGTTGTTGCAATCGCCCCTGCTGAACCTACTAATCCTTCTTCCCTCTCTTTTAGTGAGATCCGGTCTTCTCTTTCCTTTACCTTCTTCTCTCTCTATTTATCTCTCTTTGTGGGTTTAGAAAACTCCAAATGCTTTGGTTTCTAATTGAGACAATCAAATATTGATTGTTTTGATCGAGCATCTGTTATTGGAGTCTGGTGTGGCCCATTTTCAGAACAATAAACCTTATATTTGAATAGACTGTGTTCCCAGTTACAGACATAGGTTTCAGGTTTGGCAATACACTTGAAGTGCCAGACATGAGGAGAGCACACAATTTGAAGAGCCCGCATACAATGGAACACGTTTCACCTATGTTTAGGGATGGCAATTTTCCCCGAAACCGATGGATACCCGACCCGAACCGACCTTTTGGGGACGGTTTTTATCCCTTTTTTTCACCCGTGGGGCGGGTTTGGTATTAATTTTAAAATCCCCGGCCGGATTCGGTTCGGATTTGGTATATATTACTCCCCGCCCCGAACCCCGACCCGAACCCATACCCGAACCCGAACCCGAAATATATATATAAAACTATTTATATTTATACATATATACACGTTGTGCGGGTGCGGGTTCGGGTAAAACATATGTTTATACATATTTTTACATATATATTTATACATATTTATACATATATATTTATACATATAAAACTTATTCACACACACACAAAAAAAAAAAAAAAAAATTTGCAAAAACTAAATTGAGGTTGGGCGGGTCGGTGCGGGTTCGGGTAAAACTCGAATTATTGTGCGGGTGCGGTTCGGATCGGGGAAAAACCGAAACCCATAGGGTTCGGTTTTGGTACGATCAAAATAACCCCCGACGGGTTTCGGGGCGGGTTCGGGGAAATAAAGAATTTCGGGGATCGGGTATGGTATGCTTAAAATCCGGGCCGATTCACCCGCTTGCCATCCCTACCTATGTTCATATTGCACATGTAGTGCCATAAGTAATAAAGTAATTATAGAAGTTGTCATTGCAATGCAAGATATCAAGTTTCCCAAATTACAGAAATGAAAAGGAGCAAATGTTTAATGCTGCAGAATAAAGAATTTCACTAGCACCACAAGTATCGATGTAAAGAAGCACATATCATGTCTAAATAATCACATTTTGGATAACAAAAAAATATGAACCCAAAGTTACAAACTATAGAGAGACAAATTAGGTTATCACCTTTTCCAATTACTAAAACGAGGAGTTCTACATCCCATTCAAAAAACTCTCAAGACTAGTTTGACATTCACATACCTCCTAATTCACATAGCCTCTTGTATCCCTGATATCTTCCTTGAAACAATTACAATACCCTTTGATTTATGTCTAATCCTTGAAATGCAAAAGAAGAAATTAAACTATAATAAACATGATAAAACATACTCTTGAACATTAGAGTTCTGCATCTCTATTTTTCGTGAATTAGAGTCACTCTGTAGCTTTTCTCTTTCATCACCATGAACAAGTTGTTATAGCCTTTCAAAGCAGGTGCCATTATGAAACTTCCTTGCAAATTTCTTGAATCTCCAAGTCTTGGGGATCCTATTGTTGGTCTTTACCATCCATATGAACCATTCTCAACATGCACGTCTGCGTGTCATGTTCATGTTTGGAATAGCATGTCCCCAAGACTCTTTCTCTCTCTCTCTCTCCACAATAATGACTGTGAAACTCTATCTAATAAATTACACTAACAATGCATAATAACATCTACAAGAAATCCTTTCTTCACAATTTCTTCGAAGGATATCTTTAATTATAGGTTCTCTAAACACATCATTATCTTAGCTATAAAGATATAACAATCTAATTCAGCCCCATGCATTCTAAGTAACTGAAAATAACTTGAAATTGGATATTTCGGGATAAGAAGATTCCAGAATGCATGCAAAATAGGTTTTAAAATTTCAAGTATTATCAGAATTTAATTGCAGGATACAAAATATTCCATGGCGTGCAAATTGTTATGTTTGACTACTTTCATGAAATTTAACAAATTACAAGCGACAGTGTTTGGAAATCTACAAAGATTAAAAATCTTACAACTGATACAATCCAAGTCAATAGGATTGACCGATTAGCGCTTACCATACCCCAAAACCCAAGGGAAAAAAATTGCAAGGAAACTGAGTCATATGTGAAATTGGGTTGATGTCCACATCCTAGAGTCAATCTAGAAGAGTCACATATGCACCAAATTGAGTAGAGATAATGTGATAGAAGTATATATAAATATATATAGATATATATATGAAAATGGACTGAGGTTCACTTACAGAGAATGTGGCAAGAGATTCACTAGCTATATATATATGTGTGTGTGTGTGTGTGTGTGTCTGTGTGTGTGCGCGCGCGCACGTGCACACCAATGGACTGAGCTTCAGTTGTAGAGAATGGAAGTAGAGAACCCAAGCCAGAGACAAAAGCAACGGAATGGAAAGAAATTATAAACAGAAATGCATTCGTTGACTTTTAACGTAACTCTTTATTTGATATCACAATATAAATTGTGATATCGCAACATTTTGTTGGGATATCACAAAAAAAATTAAAAAATCGCCTTTTGGCCAGCGTAGGGGTACAGATAGTACGGAGAACGTCTGGGTAAAATTGCCCAGTTTGGTAACATGGGGGGGTAATCGATGAGTTTGGATTACTGTACAGAAAAAATCCCTTAAAAGAAGTATTATAAATAATACGAAGTGTAGCTTGCACACCCTAGGGCCACTATGTGGCTCAAGGTCATAAAAGAGAAGGGAAGTTTATTTTATAGTCCCTAACAACTTCTAATCCCTCAAACATTAGTCTTTTATCTCAAGTGGTGTGGAGCCTAAAGTTTGGGTGTAATTTTTCAAATTTGTAAACTAAATCTTGGGTGAAATCTTTGTTTTTTTTAATCCTTTTTATCATTTCATAGATTTGTCATATTATATGATGTAACTAGCAGGATAGTTCAAGTCTTCACGGTTAGCCAGTTAAAGTATTCTTCAATACCTTCCAACTGTCTTTGTAACCAAAGTTTCCTGAAAACTTGAATTCCCTGTTATTAATATCAAATCAAGCTGAACTTTTGTGGAAGGTTCACATGAGGATCAAGGAATTGATTCCATTAACATCAATTGATAAAAGGAGCAGTGTTTTTTAATCTCAGGATGACCATAACTTTTCTACAATAAAACTAAAGTAGAACTCTTCTAGTTCAGCCCCACATAGAATCATGGTTTTAAAACTCTGCCTAAACAATATATTCAACTAATAGTGGTCTTTTGTGTTTGGTCTGATACCTAAAATATATTGGAACTTCATTATTTTCATCGTTATATTCTATTTTGCTATTTTACTAGTGACCATTTGTAGGACTCTAATATAATCAACAAATGGTTAAATCCATCTGTAGGACTCTAATAGAATCAACAGATGGTTAAGCCAAGACATTTGGGGACAAGTACATAAGTGGGCTATTTCTCAACTTCCCCAATTGCTTATCTCATGGAACCACTGAGATAGACAAGGGAAGAAAAATCTTGTCATGACTTCAAATCTAACAGAAAGCATATAATTGGAATTACAATGTGCTGAGTTTCTTGGAAAATCATAACATATGCACCAACAACTAAAGCACTGAATGACTTATATCTTGCCACTGCTTGGTTTTTTAGGCAGTTGGCACTCTTCTGCCCATGAAACAACTGAGTCTGAATCAATTTTAAATGAAACTGTGTCTGTGTTAGATAGAGTGTGTAAAGTCTCTATTAATTTATTTAAAAAATTATATGGAAAAAATGCATCGTATAGAAATGTCCATTCCAAGGTTGATTATTTCAATTCATTGGGAATTTCTTGTTTTAGAGAAGCGTAAATTCAACTTTTCAATTTCAGGCTCACTAAATCTTACTATTTTTTTTTTCTCCATTATAAACTATTCCTTGTGTTAATAAGCATATTGTATATTTCAGTGTATATTGGAGAGTATATTTCTAGATATATCGGAGTTGAGCAGGACATTAATATATTGCATAATCTTCTCCACTATTCTCAAGTTCAGAAACAACTCTCATTCCAAATTATTAATATGTACAACAAAATAATGATTGACCTTTTTCAATTGACCATTGTTAGCCCCCCTAAAAAAAACCCTGGGTTCGCCACAGGTAGGCTTTTCAAAATCAGGCCCTAACTACCCTTGATTTTAGGGCAAAACAGAAAGACTATGGACACATTTGGTAATGAGAGAGGAATATAGACTCCTTCCTTCCCTGGAACCATGTTATCCTTAATGAAGATTTTTAAGCGGAGGAATCATCGCATTCCACTTTTGGCAAAAATTGTCGAATCCTACCAGGTACACTATATGTCATCCAACGGTTCTATGTTCTGACAATCCATGATGAATTAAAATCTAAAGTTTCGCCCCTTAGTCATTTTTGGTCTTTAAGAAATGATGAATGGTTTGGGTCATGCAAATGGGGTCCCCAGGAATAAAGAGTCTTAATTTTTAAGGTCTGGATTTTTTCATAAATATCTCAAAATCCATGATGAATCTACGATTGAATTCCTCTTTACACTTTAAAACTCCTTGAGGATGATGATCATTTTCGGTCATTAGAAAAAGATGAACAGTTTGGGTCGTACGTACAAATGGGGTCAACAGGAATAAAGAACTTCAATTTTTAGGATTTGCACTTTTTCATAAATACCTCAAAATCCATGATGAATCTACGATCAAGTTCTTTCCTTGAACACTTTGTCTTTTGGGGATGATGAATGTTTAGATCATGATTTAGGAGCCACAATAATAAAAATATTGAAAAACGAGTGCTAAAACATCCTTTTTTGAATTGTGGCAGATCAATGGTCTATAATTTTTTTCATAATTTTATCCAGATATGCAATGAATCAAGTTGCCATATCGGACCCCTTACCTAGCTTTTGTCTTTTGAAGAGGATGAATGGTTTGGATTGTTCGGCGCACAGAAGTCCACAAATGGTCTTTTATGAAGATCCTTAAAGTATCAATGACTAAATATTTGAACTCCTAATGGTTTTGGGCCTTTTAAATAGGATGAACGGTTCAAATCATAATTTAGGTCCTTTAAAAGGAACTGTTTTAAGCACTAGCAGTAGCAGCGCTTTTCTACACATGCAAAGGAAGAGCAAGTTCCCATTTTTTTATTTATATATTTTTGTTTGGGAGGTGCTGATTTCAGGTGTTTTGATTTTCCTTCTTCATCGCTTCGTGAAAATAAGGGAAACCCAATCATTTCCTCATCGAGAATGCTATCCCAATGCGCACTTCATTTTTGCAGGTGTTTGGGCGGAGCCGTGGGGAGAAATGCCCAATTGATGCGGGGCCTAAATTAAGATTCTATAATCCCACAAATAAATAAATAAATTAATTAAGATTCTATTTTAAATGCCCCACGACTGTGACCCCCTTAAAGAAGGGCGATTAGAAGGGTCCGCATATAGACTGAGTTTGCAATGTGAGTCCCACACTCGAAATGAGCTGTCAAGATCCATGCGCTTATAAGTCAAACTCTGTCTCAATTCAAGATGAGACCTTTTAAAATCGTGCGGCCCAAGGGCGGAACCGTTACTTGAAAGAGAGCCCTTCCAATTTTGTCCTACCAAAAAATTAAAGTGGGTCCGACAACTTGATTAGCCGAATATTCCTCAAATAAACAATGCATTTGATTAACGATCGTTGGATTGTCCACATGGATCTCATCAACTTGGGAGCTATTAAACTTTGCAGCCTTTAATCACATGATTATGACCCTACATAAATTCGTGTGTACTAGGTTCTCATCTGCTACTACAAGAAAAAAGAAAGGGTAAATTAGCCAACAGTCCCTGAGCACGGTCTTCTAAGGCATCCAGTCCAACAACTTTTTCTCTATTGTCTATAGTCCAGACAGCTGGAGATATTTTGGTGAGAGGTCCCTAATATGCCACGTCATATATTTTTATGACTAATCTGCGCCTTTCAACCCTCATTCCTAGGCCAAGTTGTCTCTTATTCTCTGTTGTCCTAGAGAACTCCTTCTTTCTTCTTCTCTCTCATTTTCCATTTTCCGCTCCTTTCCATGGTTGTGGAGTATCGTTGCAGAGCACCTTTCGTCGCCACCGTGACTTCCAATTATCACTCTTTCAATTCTTCAAAGATAGAAATTGTTTTACTTTCTCTTACTATTTCATTTGAAGTCTCTTCCAAATCTCTCTCTCTACAACTGATTTGAAAGAGAGCAGTTTGCTCTTTTACTTGTTTCCCCCCCCCCCTCTCTTTTCTAGATTGGATCATGGTTATCAAGTGTTCTTGTTTTGGATTTCGATTTTTATTAGAATCTGATTTTCCGTATTCTGACTTTTGGTGTCGCCGAGCTCGGATAAATTTCCTACAATCTCTGATAAACTAGACAAAAACTCAGATAAATTTGCCAAAACTCAGATAAATTTATCTGAGTTTGGAACAACTTTTCTGAGTTTCGAACAAATAGCTGTAAGTCCACGAGGATCCGAACCCTAGAGGGGGGGTGAATAGGGTGAGCTTCTTTTATGACCAATTTTAACTTCTTTAAAACAAACTAGTCACAAGTGATGATTATCAAACAATATGCGGAAGCTAATAAGCAATCACCACAAAGCAAGCACCATCACACAAGGATTTATAGTGGTTCGGCCTCAATGCCTACATCCACTACCGGCTTGTGATCCAACACCCCACCGGATTTCCACTATATATGCTTTTCAATAGGCTAAGCAATAACCTTTACAATATGCTTTCCAAGGCTAAGCAATAACCTTACATTGATGTTTTTCAAGGCTTAACATCAACCTATACACTATGCTTTTATAGGCTAAGCAATAACCTCTTCAACCACAAGGTTGGTTATCTCACTAAGATAGTGTCTAACATACACTTGATGGAGATTCTATTAAGCTCATTATAATGCCTCTTAAATAGGCGGATATGGAAGTGAAAAACTAATACACACTCACACTATGGATGCAAAGATGAAAGTACATGAAGTGTGTGTGTGTGGTCCTCAATCATTTAGAAAATGAAAGCTCATAAATGTATGCCTAAGGCTTTTGAAAGTTTTAGCTCAAAAACATTTATGATTGAGGAAGTAATGCAATCACATGTTAAAAGTAACAACTTGTTAATGATATCAAAGTTACACAAGTTGTATGAAATGGATTAGCTCTAAACATGTGATGCATAGGGATGTCAATCAAATCAACATGAAGCTCAAAAACATAAAAATAGATTTGATTGAAATTAGGGGACAAATCATATGTAATTATAAGGACAACTTGAAAATGATTTACCAATCAAAGTAAGGCAAGTTGTGAAACTTTTAAAACAATAATACACATATGATTTGTAATGATGTTGGATCCAAAACATAAGATACATTTGAGAGAGATTTTCTTATGATGGAAAAACAACAACCAATGATTCAACAAAGTATATGAATCATGTTACATATTTCATTAACATGATCTACTTAGATTTACCAAAGATAAAGTACTACTTTGATGAATCAATGGTGATGTATCCAAAACAATAGATCTATTCAAAATATAACACATGCTAAGGATACAACACATCATAGGTTAACATGTTACTAAGATTTACCAATGATAAAACAAAACATGAAAACATATGATTTGTAAAGAAGTTGAATCCAAAACATAAGTTAGTTTTGAAAGAGATGTTCTTATGATGGAAAACAACAACCAAAGATTCAACCAAGTATATGGATCATGTTACATATGATTTCAAAGGTTCTTTCATTAACATGATCTACTTAGATTTACCAAAGTTAAGTACTACTTGGATTGAATCATATGGTGTTGTATCCAAAACAATAAATCAACTCAAAACATAAAACATGTTAAGGACACAACACAAACATAGTTTAACATGCTAGAAATGATTTACCAAAAATAAAACAAAAGCATGAAAACATATGATTAAGGAAGGAAGAGCCTACTTGGTGGTTTAACTTCATTAATCCAAGCTTTAGCTTTCCTAATCATCCCCTTCATCCCTTGGTTCTTTTCCCTTTTGATATGCCTCAATACCTCTCAAGGAGGGGCTTAAAATTCCCAACTTTTGGCAAGGGAAAGAACTCATATTTATAGCAAAAAGTTGCAACGGCTAGTCCTCGGTCGACTGGCACACAGGCCTCGGTCGACCGGGAACACACAACGGTCGGATTTCTGACCGTTGGTGCGCCAGGCAATTTTTTGCTGCAGTGTTCCCGGTCGACCGGGACCTCTGCGCCGGTCGACCGACGACACTGCCGGGCCATTCCCCTTTTTGCAAAAAATCCAACTTTTCACATTTTAAAGGTATTTCTTTGGGGGACCTTTTGGCCACTAAATCAAGCTTGGAAAACATGTTTTAAAGATTCTAATGGTTTTTAAAACATGACATAAAAAGCCTAAAAAGATTCAAAACTTTTAAAACAAAGGCTTGCTTGATTTCTTGAAAACTCTTTTCTAAATCAAATGCATCCAAGATAAAAAGAAAAATCATGCATAAATCAATACTTTTACAAATCTTAAAAGCAATGCATGAATAAAACAAGATTTCAAGTTTATTTAAAACCAATGCAAGTGTGTAAATCAAATGATGCTAGAATGATTATGCATCCATCAAATTGCAATCTACAAAATTCCTAACAATAGCTATGTGAAGTGGTGCCATCCGACGACCCACATTCACCAAATTCAAGCAACTCATGCCGGCATCCACTTCTTTAACTATGTCCTCTTGAGTGTCATTCTCCTTTACCTGTGAAACAGTACCCATATCATCTAAGCAAATGGTTTATGCACGCATGGAACAGTCTCTGAAGGAGATACTCTTATTTTCTACAGTATGGTCCTCATTATTTTTCATTTTGTCACCAAGCTTCTCGGTTGGGCCATTTAGCTTTGGAGACAGCTCCAACTCAGTTCTCCTTGGTAAATTATCCACCACATGATTTCCTTGCAGATTTGTATGCAAATTTGCTAGAAATGGAGTCACTGGATCATCCTTCTTCAAGAACAAGTGTAACCCCTCAGAGTGTTCCACTAACTCTTGGAAACAGAGCTGGGAAGCTTCTGCAAAAGCTTGTCTGGCGAGGCTTTCATTGGTCTCAAACATAGACAAAACCTGAAAGGAGAGAAGTTCATTTGAATTATTGCTGAGTTTTGGCCAATTTATTTAAGCAAAACTGAGATAAATTTGTCTGAGTTCTGCTTTTGTTGACGTGTATAAGGGCGTTTTTGTCTTTTTCAGTGTGTTATTTTTATAAGAGGACTGTTGTCAGTATAATAAAATATTATAGACCATTTGCAATAAAAACCACAGTTGAGGACCTCCGCCAAATGAAAAAAAAAAAAAACCACCCTTCCAATTCCACTCTACCCCATTTTATTGTGATCAAATGAAGTGGGCCCCACAACAAGAAGGCTAGCTCCAATGCTCCTCCTTTGACAATGTGCTTGAAAAAAGATCCACTCTCTTTTGACTGTTCCTGTTTGGCTGTTGCCTTTATCCGCTTTCCTACAAGAAACAGGTCGCAATGTCTGGTGGTCTCTATTTGGCCAATCGAAGTCTTCTTGCTTTTCTCGTGAGGCTGCTTTCGTCGGGAAATCCTCGATATCGAAATGGGTTTCTTCGATAAGATCCTTTTCATCGATTGGAGTGAGGAATCCGACCCTCTCGTCGAAGATTTCGTTGTTGTTCCCTTGCTTGCACTGTTCTTCCCAACAGTTCGATTCTTTATGGACAGATTCGTTTTTGAGGTATTTCGTTCAGATTCCTTTTGTTTCCTCCATTTCCTTGTTGGGTTTGTGTTGGTTTGTTGTTTGGTGGACTGTTTGATGAAATGGGTCTTTGCGTTTTCTTTGGATTGGGATCTGATTTGGATGAATGTTGTTGGGTTTACGTATCTTTTTCTTTGTGGGTTTTTGTCTGAATGTAATGGGTAGGTAGATTGAATTAAATTGGGTGAGTTTGATCGACTTGGATGTACATTAGAGATGTTTATGCGAGGATTATGGGGTGATTAGGATACATTATGATGCTTAATTAAGGTATTATAGTGGAACCAGAACTTCGGATTCAGATTAGGATTATGACCTCTGATTATTCCATTCCTTTGCACCCCTCCTTAAGCTGTACATAAGTCTCACCCATGTACAGCTTGTTCTCCAACAATCCGTGTCTCTCCTTAGTCAAGGATTTTGCAAAGATATCGGCCTGTTGTTCCTCTGTAGAGATGTACAGGCTTTAAATCTGTTTGTCTTCTATGTTTTCTCTGCTAGATTGTTGGTCGAGCTGGAAGTGTCACAACAGGATCCATTGAAATAGCCAATGCACCTTGGTTGCCACACTAAAGAATGCTTGTCAAAATCCAATGATGTATCTGCGCTTTTAATCCATGTGGCTTCAGCTGACATAAGAACGATTGCTCTATAATCTACTTCAGCAATTGAACAAGAAGCTGTTTGTTGTTACTTAATCCTTACTACTGCGCGAAACAAGATTACTCCCAGTATAAAAAGGAAAACACACACACACACACAATAACCAATGATGTAGTATCCAGCCCGATCAGAGCTTGAATTTGCTATTATAGTTAATTGATGAATCAAATTCAGCTCATTTCTTTTATAAATTAATCTATGAGAGTCCATTTGATGTAACAATGAGTTCTTTTAACAACCTCCACACTCTAATATTGGGTTATGGATGTGTTGCGTCACTTGGTTCACAAGTGCTTTAGCAAAAGAGAAATATTTCAAGTCTCTCAATATGCTCTGATATTCTATACTGTCATTGTTAATAACTGGTAACACCAAAAGCCCGGGCTGTTAGTGAATGACATAACAATTTACACCAACACCCCCCTTGGTTCCATTCGAGTTCAAAACCCAACAGTTGGTCAAAATAGACAGACAAATGGAGGTAACATGCCCATCACGGGTTTCAAACTCGTGACCTCTAGCTCTTAGAAATTGTTATGCCGTTCACTGACAGCTCAAGCTTTTGGTGTTAACTGGTTACTAGCATGGTATTAGAGCCAAAGGTCATGAGTTAGAAATCCCTAGGAGGTATGTCATCTCCATCTGTTTGTTCCGGCTGTCTGTTGGGTTTCGAATTTGAACAGCTTCCCATTCAAGGGAGGAGGGGTGATATAAATTATTATGTCGTTCACTAACAACTCGAGCTTTTGGTATAACCGGTTATTAACAAGGTATTAGAGCTAGAGGTCATGAGCTCGAAACCCCTGGGAGGCATGTTACCTCCGTCTGTCCATCTGGTCTGTTTGTTCCGTTTGTCTATTGGGTTTTGAATTCGAATGGCGGAGGGTGGGGAGGGGCGCTTGGATATAAATTATTATGCAGTTCCCTAACAACTTGAGCTTTTGGTGTTTTTGGTTATTAAGAGCCATTGGTTTGGCTTCAGCCATATTACATTTCAAAAGATCCATGGTGTTTTTGTTTTGTCTAAGAAATATGAATATCTCATCATTGATAGCTTTGCACAACTTGAGAATGATGGTATCGGGATTTCCATTGTTAAATCCTGGAGGTGCTCCATACGCTTCTTCCTTGAGTTCAGCATGTAGAAAAGAATTCACGTCATTAATTCAGATAGTTCTCAACAATAATCAAGAACCAGTGATAAGACTATACATGCAGTTCTTTTTTAAGTAAGGGACTAATGGTTTCGTCATAATTGAAACCATGCTCTTGATTGAAGCCCTTGTTAACTAGCCACGGTTTAAAATCATTCTACACTACTGTCGTTGTTGAATGATCATAGAGCCATTTGCAGCCCCTACATTCTTATCTTTAGGATGAGGGAATTGTCCATGTCTAACAAAAGTTCATGGTAGGCATTTCATAGGCCATCGCTTCCGCCTATTTTTCGTTCCTGTTCGCTTCTGCATAACTGGATTGTTCTTTTCCTTTCTGGATCCTCGTCTTGAGATGCTCAATAGATTAGTTATGGTAAGTAACCTTGGTCTTAGGATACGAATGAAAGAGTAATGAGTCCTCTCTGATCTTTTGTTAGCAATCGCATCATGATGGGACACCAACTTAGTTTCCCCTTTAAGAGACCATTTGCTGAGCATTTTTCTCACCATTTTGCGGAGTGATGGAATGAAAACTTTGCATACTTTACCTCCACTGGCTGAGGATGAACAGCTTGGACTGTTTACCCTTCTGTAATCATCATCATCTCTAATGGAAGCTTATGAAACACTAGGAGGTAAGGTTATTGTAAATTCATTATACTTATGGAAATGACTCCTTATACAATTGCTAATTTTTTGAGCTCTTTACCTTGAATTTCTATTGATATGGTAGGCTTATATTTGTAGAGACACTACATTGAGGGTCTTACTCCATGGAATTCCGTAATCAAAGAAAATATCATCTCAATCAATGGAGTCCTGATTGTATTATACCATGTGCTGTAATTTGATAGGATTGACTAGTGATGTAGGCCATACCATGGGTCGGCCAACCCATTAAGCCCAGTCCATCGGCCCAATGGGACATCCATTTAATTAGAAATATTTTTTATAGAGTTTGATTTATTTAAAAGTCTTTAGATTAGGAGTTTTATTTAAGTTCGATTGTTATGCAAGTTTTGTGATTTAGTTTCCTCTTTAATTAGGATTCTTTAATTATTAGGAAAGTCTTGGTGGATAAGAAAGATGTCCAATCCTATATACAGAGGACATGCCTCTGTTGTAATGCAATGCTTATTTTCAAATAATTAAAAGTTTTCTTTGAGATTTATCTCTTATGGTATTTTCTCCTCTTGTGAGGGTGTGATCGGACCCCCAAGCATAGATGTAAATATCGGCTGATATATCGGCCGTAGCGGGCGATACCGCCATGCTACGGCCAACTTATCGGCCGCCACGGGATATCGCACCCGTGGCGGCCCGTATCGGCCGATAAGCTTGAGCGTGGTGGCCGACATGACATGGGGGGTTATAAAACCCCCACTTTTGGACTTTTTAGGGAAAATACCAACCTGTTTCTTTTTCCTTAGTAGCATGCAAAACTGAAATGTTAAAAAAAAAAAAAAAAAAAAGGAAAACTCTGTTTGACCTGAAGATGATGAAATGAAAAAAAAGAAAAAAAAAGAAAAGACAGTAGATGGAGAAACATACCTGGAACTGGAAGCAAAGCAGCAGCAGGAGCGGCGGCGGCACAACAGGAGCAGCGGCAGCACGGGAGCAGCAGCACAGCAGCAGCACGGTAGAGCAGCACCGCTTTTCTCCTCCTCCTCCTCCTCTTCTTCTTCTTCTTCTTTTCTTTTCTTTCCCCTCTTCTTCTTTTCTTTCTTCCTGTTTTCTGGATCCTTCTGTTTCGGGAGAAGGAAGTAGGGCAACAAACCTCTTTCGGTCCCTTCTTTATTTAGCTAGTAGGGTAAATAAAAATGGGCCCACACTGGGCTCAACTTCTGAAAGGTGTAACTAAAGATTAAATGGGCCCACAGTGCCTCACCTTATCTAAGTTATAAATAAAACTCAATTGGCCCCTCAGAAAAAACTAAAGCTGATGCACCCAATGTTATTACCATTGGTGGGCTCCACAATGGGTCCTAAATATTAAAAAAAAAAAAAAACATGGCTTAGCCAAATAAATAAAAATTAGGGGCTTAGCAAAACTCTACTCTAATTAGACACAGAGACCAATCAAATTCCCCTCTAACCGGAAATAGGGCCATGGCCAATTTCACACTAATTGAAGATAGGCTCTAGCAAAATTTTCTCTAATAGGAAATAGGGCTCAACCAAATTTCATTTTAATAGGAAATAGGACTCTAATCAAATTACGCTCTAATAGGACACAGTGGCCCAAATTAATTTTATTCTGATAGGAAATAGGGCCCTGATCAAATTTTTCTTTAACATAAAATTTAAAAATATATATATATATACATTTCAAAATACAACTCAAAAATGTGATATTCTAAGCAATGATGGTCTATGATGCATGGATACTTCAAAATGAGCAAAATATCGTGTCGTATCGTATCCGATACTTCACTTTTTACGTGTAAAATCCGTGTCCTTGCCGTGTCCATGGCATGCCCCTACCGTGTCTATGCCGTATCTAGGCATCATACGTGAACCTTGAATGTTGAAGTATTGATATTTGATTGTTCAATGTTCAATTGTTCACTAATGAGTAATTACCTAACTCTTAACTCTTAAGTCTTCTTAATTCTTATGCCTTTATTTCATGTTCAAGTTTTTTTTTTTTTCTTTTTTTATGAGCTTTCCATTACTTTTTAAGTTAGCATGACTAAGAAACATGAATACATGTGAAAAAACCAATCATTACTATTATTTTCTATTTTTACAGCGATACAGGACCTCATATATTGAGGGCACCGCTACGCTCCCTTTTCTTACTTACTTTTGCAAAAGTACCACATTTTCTTTCATTTTACAATTTTCTGGATTTTCTGGAAATTTTTCAGATTTTTTTGGCGATTTTTTAAAATCGCACCGCTACGCCGCTACGCTACGTATCGCCCGCCCGCTACCGCTATTTTCATCCTTGCCCCCAAGTGCAAGGGTGCGATTGTAGAAATAATTGGTGAGACCATGTCAATCCACAAGAGCAATGATTTTTAAGAAACTTTCCAACTTTGACTTGTCTTAAATAAAAACTAAATCTTGCCTAAATGGAAACGAACCAAATTACATAAACTTCGCTAAAATAACTGAAATTGAATAATTTAAATACAGTCTTTCCAAAAATAAAACCCTAATGTAATAAAAGAAACCTAGGCTAGAAAACCCGAAACTAACTAGAACCTGTAAAAATAACACACGCATCAAAACAACCAATTTAATATGAGAAAAATCAAGACAAAAGTTCCTAAATTAGATCCTACTTACCAAAACAAATTACTATGCAAATATGGATGATTTATGAGGCCCTAAATGCAAACAATGCAAATCTAGGCAAGTTTCTAAAAATATGACGCATGCTGAAAAATTCTGAGTATGGAAAAACTTGTGCACATGCCTATTTTCAATGGGCTGGACGACCTGCTTAAGATGCTCTAAACCTAAATCTAACGGTTGGAATCAACACTGTGATGATGCATGAACACACACAAAAAAAAAAAAAGAAGTGAAAAATAACTTAAAACAAAAAAATTATGAATGCTGTTGAAATCTGATACGACCTTGCTGGGTACCCCTGTTTATGCCTCTGGTTGACACAGTTCCCGAGGTTAATTTTCTCTGAAATTTTGGGGTTTCAAAGCCCTATTACCATACTTTAATTCTTCCAAATTTAAAGGCAAAATAATTTCGTTTTCCTAGTTTTCAAATTGCGCACTTTTGGAACACAGTCAAACCAAAATTACTGAAACAATGCAGTTTTTCAGTGTGTAGATTTGCAGTAAACATACCGGGTCCGAAATTTACCTTCTTAATCAGTCATTAAACATTGTGATTGCAGTAACAAAAACCTGTTCTATTGCAATTTCTAATTATGATGCACAAAACCACTTTCCAACCATAGACTATGCAAGTAACAAAAATAGAAAGTTGCCAAACTTAACATAAAGAATGCAATTAGAAATTTTCAAAATCAGCAAAATTGTTGTAAAAAGAAATTAACTGAGAATAAGAAGGAAAAGGATGGGAAAATAAAAAGTGGGAAATTATGTATCCAAGCCCTTAGAGCACAATTTATTCCCAAGCGTTGAAAATATGGGTAGTTTGGCTTCTTCCTCCTCTAAACAGAGATAGGAAAAATTCGAAACTCAATTCAAATGTGAGATATCATTCTCCTTAATTCGCCAAAATCACAAATTTCATTGTCTAATCCTTAAGCATATGATGTATCTTTCACAAAAACAACATATCAAAGAGTTTAGAGCAAAGAAAAAAAATTAAGTACCAATTAGAAGAAGTTGACTATACGTAGAATCAATCAAAGTACTCCTTGTATTCCTTGAACTTGGCTTACATGAAATTAAAAACACCACTTTTTCATCATCTCCGTAGATAAAGCAGAACAACTAGTACCCTAGAAGACTAGAAAAAGTAGTGAAGAAGGGGCTAGAGAGAGAGAAGGGTGGAGGGATGGATGGGATGTCCTCTCTTCTGTACAATGAGGCTTTCAGTTTTATGAAGGGGGCTGGTCTTATTTATAGTTTTTTTCCCACCTCCTCTTGCTACAATTTGTTTCCTTTTTTAATTGGATTCTTTGTTTAATTCCCAAGCAATGCTTCTTACGTGGAAAGATTTTGAATTGTAGAGAATTTCTTGCCAAATTGAGTGTCTTGGAGAACAAGACTTTCCTTGGAGCTTCCTAGAATTTCTTTCAAAGATTGCTTGATGAAGTGGAGAGGAAACTTGTCAAAAATTGGGATTTCTCGCAATTCCCGCCTAAAACTGTAGCAGACAACTTCCCGAGGTCATATCTCTCTCGATATAGTGCAATCTTGGGCTCCATGGATATCTACTCGAAAAGAGCTTTCCAACAGTGGGTAGATTGCGTTGATCCTGAATAATCTGGGAATAATTGTGTACATATGGAAGTTTCTATGTTGGGTGTGCAGTGGGTTGTGTTGGACCCATTTTGGACGACCAAGGCATGCTTGGACTCTTTTCTTGCTTTCTTATTTGATTCTCTTTCCATTTTTTCTTGCATTCCTTGCTTGCTACTTTGACTTTCAAACTTCTTCATGCTAACTTTCCTTTCTTGACCTTTGACTTTGGAAACAAGCAGCACTTTCTAATTTCAGAATCGGTAAGCACGCCAAATCTTTCCAAATCTGAATGACACTCCCCTTGCTTGAATTCCCAAACTTTCCAAACTCCTCCAATATGCCATGATATGTGGGTCCACCATGAGGGGTGTCCCACCTTTGATCTCTCTAATTTCACCAATGCGGGTTCCATGTTCTTGATTTTTCCTGCACAAAATAAATTAAACAATCTCAATAATAATCAAGTTTGAAGAATTTCAATGGACTATGCACGGGATCCTTCATGCCTACTTGATGTTAAAAAAATGACAAACTTTCCAAAAATAGCACATGGCGCCAAATATAGCAGGTATGCATTGATGAAACCAAAAAGCCAATTTGGAGTGATTATTTTTTAATGATGCAAAACCCTAATTTCACAAAAGTCATGCAATGTGATGAGTTTTGACTAATTTTGACTAGATTTCCAAATTTAAGCCCAAACGCATGAAATCATGAAATTGAGTGTAATTCTATGCAATTAACCTAATTAAGTCCACAAATGCACATGAAATGATGACAATATAACCTAATTTTGTGGACTTATCAGGGTGCCCTAGTGGCTGAACCCATCTCGGGGTTCAATCAATCTTTTAGGAGATTGATCTATTTTACGATCGCGGATCCGGGGCTGTGCCAATTGGTATCGGAGCTGAAGAGTGATCGTTGGGAGAACAACTGTCCCTTCTAGATTCTATTCCCTACACATATCCCATCATCATCGTCTTTTCATCCATCTACCACCATCAAATCCCTGCATCGACCATCACTGATCCGAACCACTGTCACTGATTCGAACCACCACCCTCACTCATCCAAGATGTCAACCTAACTCCACCTTCTGCAAGAACCCACCACCCAGAAGCCTAATTCCCAGTCACCATGCTACCTAAAAAAAAATCAAATCCAAAAGCCCCGAACCATTCAAACCCAATCGACCATAACCCTAGATCCTGAGACTCCATAAACCCCGGGAACCCTAGTCGAACCCCAAACCCTATCTGTGCACTAACCCCATTCAATCAAGCCTTCACCAAACTACAACCCTAAGCCTTAAAAATAAAAAATAAAACCTGACTACCGAAAACCCCAAATCCCCAACACACCACCTTTGACCTAAACCCTTTTCTCTGGGCTGACAGAACCACTCCAAAACCCTAAACTCATCCACGTTACCCTTTGTTCATCAGTCCCCTAAGCCTAGAAAAAAGAAAAACCCTCCCAAATAAATCCTCCCCAAAACCGCCAATCCCCACCATACCGAACCCAACTTAGAGCGCACAAGCCCAAAGCCCACCTACATCTTTCTCCCCACCCCACAGCCTACAGTGCCAGCCAAACCGAGCTCAATCCTTTCACTTCGCCCTCCGTTCGATATCCCCAAACCCAATAGAGGGGGAAAAAACAAGAGAAAGAAAGAAGAAAGAGAAGGAGTTTGAGTTTAAGAGCATACTTGGCACCGAAGTCGTTCGCCCCATCATTCACCTCAATCGCCCGCACCGTGCCTCCACCATGAGCATCGGACTCGTTGCAGCAGCCTGCAACAATGTTGCCAACCACCAGCTCCTTCCTCGTTGAGTTAGCTAGAGCCACCTCCTCTACCATAACCAACATCAGAGCTCTTCCTTCCTTTTTCCTCAAGTCGAAGGTGAGTCGAAGTTCAAGACAGAGCCCCTTCTTTTATTCTTTCTTTGCACAAAGTTCAAGATAGAGCCAAACAAAATGACTCACTACACGTGCCCATCATCTGAGACTAAGTGTTTGGGTCAGAGTATGGATTCGACCCGATTATGATCAAAGCAACGGTATAAAAAAATAATAATAATACAAGTGGACCCGGCCAACAGGAGCCAGCCCAGCCAAAGCTCAAAATTTCTAATTGATCAATCCCAGTCATTTATTCTCAAAAGGGTCATATATTGTCCATCTGAACTCCGATCAACAATCTGTCTTCACCAGCATACTACCCACACACAACAGTACAATTCCTTCTTTTATGGAAGTTAAATTTTGATATCCTTGTCTTCAAGTCATCATGCAAATTTTTCGACACTCAATTGAAATTCAAAGAATTTAGTATGAGAGAAAATATGGCAATAGGTATTTTGAGAATGAGTTCAATTTTGAAAATTTTCTTAATATGAAGCAAGAAACTCTGACTGTTGATAAATATACCAGCCAATTTTGAGAATTGCAAGATATATATGAACTAGAAGAGGATGAGATAGATGATTTGGTTCATTATATCAAAGGCTTGTGACGAGACATCTTAGATATTATAATTTTTTTGCGAAACCAGTCAAGAGGCATACTTAGAAGCATTCTGTGTAGAGTGTATGCTTAGACATGGGTCTCGCAGGCAACAATGTTAGCCTGAAGAAAGAAAGTCTCAACAAAGCCCAAGAGCCCATGTTGTGGAGAAACTTTTTGCCAGAGAAGTTGATCTCACTCGTCATCCGCTGACTCCTTAATACAAATGAGAAGGAAGAAGAAGAATGGAGACAGGCTAAGAAATTTCACACGCTGGTAAGAGTCGAAGACAATTCCGTTAATTTGATTATTGACAATGGTAGTCCAATAAATCCCGTCGCATAAGAGGTTATTGACAAGCTTAATTTGCCAACTGAGAAGCTTCCTAAGCCCTACCAAGTCACATGGTCTCATGGTTATGTCATCCTCGTGACTCATAGATGTTTGGTATCATTCAAGATTGGCCATTATGAGGACAAAATTTGGTGTGATGTGATCCATATGAATATTGCTCATATTCTTTTTGGACGTCCATGGCTTTTTGATCGGAAAGTGCACAATGATAAAGAAGTGAATACGTACCCTTTTATGGAATGGAAAAAGGATTTGACTCATTCCAATGAATTCAATCACCCTGTCTTAGTCTACATCATCACCTTCAACAGAAGAACCACAGAAAGAGCAAAAAGTTGAAAGAGAAGTCATGATTACACCAAAAGGGAAAACAAAAGACATCAATGATGACATCGAAGGGCAATTTCATGGCAAAGCTGATTTTGTGGGTACAAACAAATTGATTAGGGTAATGTCAATCCCTTTTTTTTTTGAATGGTAGGGTAATGTCAATCAACAACCATAAAGGGTTGAGGAAGAACAAGGACAAGCAAACATTGAAGACTTTGATCAGGTTAGCGAAAAGATTGAACATTCGGTGGATTTGATTGTAAAGCCACTTCCGTAAATTCCAATTGGGTCATCGGAAATCAAATCAATTTTTTCCGAGGTTTCACAAGAAGATCAAGTTGTTGAAGTCCCTCACATTGACTTCATCTTTAGGGATCAACAATGGAAGTTTGAAGATTGCACTAAGATATGGAAGATTCTATGGTTGCGGTCTCTCATGGGAAAACATTAGAAGAAACGACACTTCCGATCTACTTTTAGATGGAGGACAAGATTGAGTCAAACTTTGGAGCCATGTCATGCAAATGTAGATCAAAAGAAAAGACACAAGTTTGTGCGATTGATTTTCGACCCAGGGGTGCATTTCCCGAACTTGTGGTTGAATTCTCTCCGGTATTATCAAGCTGTCAACTCGCTGGAGTCGAGTTTTTTCCAAGCCGGGGAGAATTGATGCAGGCCAGACCATGGGTTGGCCAATCCATTGAGCCTAGTCCATAGGCCCAATGGGACATCCATTTAATAAAAAATATTATTTACAGAGTTTGATTTAATTAGAAGTCTTTGAATTAGGAGTTTTATTTAAGTTGAATTGTTATGCAAGTTTAGTGATTTAGTTTCCTCTTTAATTAGGATTCTGTAATTATTAGGAAAGTCATGGTGGATAAGAAAGATGTCCAATCCTATATATAGAGGACAAGCATCAGTTGTAATGCAATATTTATTTTCAAATAATTAAAAGTTTTCTTTGAGATTTATCTCTTATGGTATATTTCTCTTCTTGTGAGGGTGCCCTAGTGGCTGAACCCATCTAGGGGTTCGATCAATCTTTCGGGAGATTGATCTATTTTTTTTTATTGCGGATCCGGGGCTGTGCCAACTAGATAGGATTAGAAACCCTAATTATATTTGATTGTAATTGTAATCATGGAGAGCCTTAATGGGCTGTAATTTGTATCATAATCATATCATGTAATTGGGATATAATCTCTATAAACACAGGTGGTTGACTACACAAGGTTGTATCACAAATTCTCCTAAATCTCTCTGTTTTATCTCGTGTGTCATGGTGCCAGAGCCCAAGGCTCTTTGATCTTCTCCTCCTTAAGAGAAGAAATTTTTTATAGAAATTTCTGAAGCTTGTCTGAAAGATTGCTCGAGCCTGAAATACACTGTTGAATTTCAGTGTTGTGATCTGAAGTTGCCAAGTTGGGCCGCACAATCAGTGATCTGAATCATCAAGGGAGCAACATCATTATGGTCATCCCACTTTTCTGAGATTCTCATGATTTTTATGGGATTTTTTTAGCAAATAAAGGTTGGTTTTTCCCCTCCTTTTCGTTTGACAGTTTTTTGGAAATAGTTTTCGTCATCACCATTGTTTTTTCTGATAATGGTTAGATCTACCTCAAACTTCAGGATAGGCGCGAGTGCGAAATAGGTCCCCTTTATAACCCCGGTAGGTTATCTGAGGAATCCATATAAGATTGCGGAATAATTCACATTACCAATAGTCAATTTGACTGGTCGACCATCTATGACAGAAAATATAAAGCAGAGAGATTTTGGAGAATTTGTGATACAACCTTGTTTAGTTGACCATCTGCATTTGTAGGAATTATATCCCAATTCCATGCTACAATTATGATAAAAATTACAACCCATTAAGGCTCTCTATCATTAAAATGAACTTAGTCAAGGACTCCAATCCTATCCAATATTACAGTGACCGATCCTTTCTAATTACAGCACATGGTATAATACAATTAGGACTACATTGATTGAGATAATATCTTCTTTGATTATGGTAGTCCATGGGATTACCCCACCTTAGTTTTCTCTAGTGTCTTTACGTATAGCACCTTGTCTCATCAAAAGTCCTTTACTTGATATAAAAGTCCTTTTCAATGGGTTGAAGCACCTATAACCTTTGTGCCTATCACTGTAGCCAATACAAATAAATCCTTTGCTTGGGAGTAATTTTATGCCATTGAGATGTAGGAGCATGCACAAAACATCAACAAAGTAAGAAATCCAGAATCAAAATTGCTACTTTGAGAAATATTGTATGGTGATATAGAATTTATATTCAATGATGGCAGCCTCCTAATTATGTGGAAAGAGGTACAAAAAGCTTCTGTTAACATACATTTGGGGATTCTAGAGCATACATCATAGTTTTGACTATGTTTTCACTCAGAAACACCATTTTGTTCAGGTGTGTTATCAGTTATGGTAGATAAATTCCTGTTTTATTCCATAATCTGAAGATGAATATTCACCTCCACCATCACTCCTGAACATAGCAAGCCATCTACCTAAATATTCTTTCACAAAGTATTAAATTTGTCAAATAATGAAAAAGAACGTTGGACTTATGTTTCATAAAGAAAATCCATGTGAAACGTATGAAATCATCAATGAATATAAAGTGGTATTTCAAACTAGACATGAAAGAAACTGGCGAAAGCCATCAAACATTAGAATGAATTTAACTGTAAAGGATGATGAGTCTTCTCATTACCAGAACCAGATAGAAGTTCAGTACGTTTGCTAACTTGACAATCATAACTAAACATCCTATCATATTATTATATATGAAGCGAAGTGATTTCAATTTGAAATCACTTCCAATTGATTTTGACCAATTTAATTTAGTTTGACCCTGGCAAATGGGTCTGATCGGGGTAATTTAGGTCGGGTCAGAGATGAAGCACACTTTTTAGACCCAACCTGACCCGTGTATTTTTAATGACATGGTAAAAATTAATCTGGTTTGTGCCGAGACTCGAACTCAAGACAGTATGGATTTCAAAGGAACAACCCTACCATTACACCACAAAGCATCTTTTTGCTAATAGTTATCAACAAAAACTTAAAAAGGGACCCGGCGCCCCCACTTTGGAATATTGACTGTGAGTTGGAATTTATCTACGAGGTATTTATAAAAATAACTATATTTTTAGAATATTGACCCCTATAAATACTGTTGTTATTATTTTCATACTTATGCATTGTACTTTAAGCATAGATGATCAAACTTTTGAAATAACTATTTTATATGATTTCCTATATAGTCATTAATTTTCTAGGACAACCATTTTACAATAAAACTAAACTCAAATGAATATACAATATATGAATTAATTAACAAAAATAATAAGTTTCATATTTAATAAGAAAACGACAATATTATTGAAAAAAGAAAAACTCGCGACAACAGCTTAGAGCTAAAGAGGAGGCAGGGAACTTTCCATGTAACTGATGTGCTACAATGCACGCTTGCCGAGGGAGACATGGTGAGTCTGGTTTTTTTTCTTTTTTGTGTGTGTGGCTTTAAATTTCATAAATCGTGATGTAAATGGAGTGGAACACTATGATAGATCCCATTTATTAAAAATCACAATAATTAAGGCAAACATCCTTGCTATTTATGGGATACCTCAAATTCTCACCTCATTCTGGGTTATTTCCATGGTCAAATTCATTCTTTGATAGAAAAAATACAAAATACTGGAGTTTTCCGATTGTGAAATGCCGATTTCTGGGTTGTCTGGTTTATTTAATCCTTAGTCTTTTGTTAGAATGTGAAATGCCGATTTCTGGGTTGTCTGGTTTATTTAATCCTTAGTCTTTTTTTTAGAATGTGAAATGCCGATTTCTGGGTTGTCTGGTTTATTTAATCCTTAGTCTTTTTTATTTAATCCACTCTCGGTTCTGGGTTGTCTGCTTTCCTTTTTATCTATTGATTTTGATTGTACACTTTTTTTTAAGAATATAGAACTAATGGTAAAAGGAATCTCTAGTAATATCGGTCCATCTAAGTAAAGAATTAAGCTCATTCTTATTGTCATCATTTTCTACTCTCCAATATAATTTTATTTCTCTATGTCAACAAGAGAACTTTCATTTTTTCCATTCATTTACTTTTGAGTTCATTGTATTTGTTTAGAGCAACTTTAATAATTTTTTTGTTTTCTTTGCGTCTCTTTTTTTAGTACCGTCTCATGTCTCATTTGCATGCTTATTTTAGATCAGTGTTTAACTCATTTTAAAATGTGAACACCTTAAGACAATTAGTGCAATTATTAAACATTTCAATTTGAGAGGTAAATCTTTTTTAATTCATTTACTTTTGAGTTCATCATATTTTATTTGAGCAATTTTAGTTATGTCATTTTAATATGATTTATACAAAAGAATCATCATTTTAAAATTTCTATAGATTTGCAACATTTTTATGATTTGTATTTGTATGGTTTTCACAGATTGTGAGTTTCTTTTTTTCCCCTTTTTTATTTCAACTTTTGGGTATTGGGTTCTTCTTGATTTTTTTATTCTTTTGAATAACTTTTTATCATGAGATTTTCTGTGAATTCTCATTTTTCTGTTCTATTTTTTAAATCTTTTTAATGCTTATCATTATGAGTTAATTATTTATTTTACTTCCATTGGGTTCTTTAAGTTCTCTTTGTGAAATCTTTTTATGGATTTTTCTTATTTCTTTTGTGGCTTCAGATTTCCATTTTTGAGTATTAGATTATCATAAGTTGGTTTGGTTCTTCCAAATTTCTTTTATCATTGTATTGTCTATGAAAGTTTGTTTATATATATTTTTAAAGCCTTTTTAATAAAATTTATTTCGTTTTATTTTGTATTTCTTATATTATAATTTCACACTTGTGATGGGTTTTTAGTTTTTTTTTTTTTTATTATTATTATTATTATTATTATTATTATTATGATGGTTTTTCATGAATTTGTGGGTGAAGATCTTTGCCCTTTTGTGCTCCATTTTTTTATTTTTTTTTCTCATGAGTGTTTGATTCTTTTAAATTGCTTATATTATTGAGTTGATTATGGATTTTCATTTCTAGGTTTTATTTCTATGTGTCTTTCAAATTTCATTGGATTTGATTTATATTTTATATTGTTTGTTTTTTTATTTTTTAGTTTTCTTTATCATTAATCTTCAATTTTCATGGGCTTGTGTTTTTTTTATAAATTATATGGTATTAGGTATTGAATTCTTATGGACTTTTTTTTTTTTCTTTTCCCTCTCTCAGACCAAAACCTTTTGCATTTAATTTTAAAGAAACTGATCATAAATTTTTTTTATAAATTTTAATATTATAATTATATTGGCACGGGCGTGTTTTTCTAGTGTTTATTTGAAGCAAGAAACGTCATTTCATTTGTTTTGTGTAATTTTCTTGAATGACAGAAGGTAAAATAAAATATTTGTAAATTATTACAATCCTGCTTGCTATGTGGATCAAGTATAAGAGATTATACATGTTATCTCTTCTTATATTTTCCTACTTTATTTTCTTTCATAATTGATTGTATTCATTATTTTAAGAAGGTTGTTTATTTTATATTTTTATCAGTTGTAATCCTCTCGATTATGTATTTCCTCAAAAAGAAAAGAAAAAAAGCTAAAAGAATTTAGGAAAATTTGGTAATATAAAAACTATCAGGTTTAATAATGTGGATAAGGTATTTTCCTCATGTGTCATCATTGTATATTTGTGATGTATATTCAAGTTCGGAAATAAAAAGATAAATTTCAAAAAGAAACTATGGGCCCCTGTAGGCCCATGTCCATTACATGTCCATTACTTAGTTTTTATTTGTTTAAATCTATAAAGTAAACTTGCAAATGGTTTACTACGAGACATTCATATTGCCCGTGCTAAGCACGGGTGCATATTGCTAGTATATGATGATATGAAATAAAAAACTATCTCTACGGGGAGTAGTAAGAGGTTGATGACCATAATATGCTAATTGTTGTGCCATATATCATATTATCAAGTTTATTTTATGAAACTGAACTCAAAAACTTGGGGAGAGGGGGGACTAGGTCATCTTTGTGTCAAGTCGACTCCGCCGGGTCACACGGGTCTCGGCCGAGTTGCACCTAGTCACACCTTAAAGCCCCAAGCATCTAAGAAATTATGAAAATGAATAAAATACTTTAGAAATAGAGAGCGATTTCCTATGAATTTAAGCCACTTGTTCTAATTAGTTAGAATGAATTTTAGTGATAATACTTGCACATTTGATTTTCATTCAGTCAGATGAAGTATGAACACTACCTTTCAGTCTTTGGGTGCTTTAATCTCCCAAATTAATATGGTCTTGATCAATATAAAATATAAATGGACCCCCACTGATGGATCATTGGTAAGGCATCTTCATATCCATGAGAATGTCCAAGGCTTGATCCTGGTTGTTGCTTTGTTGGTCAGGGACTTGTGTAGCGTGTGTGGGTGTGTGAGGTGAGTAGTTACACTAGCAAAGAAAAAAGAGGAAGAAGAAAGAGAAAAGGTGAAAATGTGTTTTAACCTTTTCCCATACTACTTAGTTGAAGGAACTCAGATCCAGACTTTTGATAAGCAAGAAATGACAAAACAACAATGACCATGGTAATCTAGCAACCTAAACCTCTTGCTTATTATATTAAAATAACGGTAGGGTGGTGTAGGAAATTGCAATCATTTCTATTTTTCCCCATTTCTTCTCTCTTTTCCCATTCTCCTTCTCCCTATTTCTTGATTGAGCCACAAGTTACCATACAATTTGATTCACCACTCATTTATCTAGTATGGTAGAGCATGGTATCATTTTCATGATTGATGGATCAACAATGGAGAGTTTGTAGAGTGCTCATCTATTGTTCGAAATGACCAAATCATCCATGCATATGCCGGGACGAGTGGAGGAATCAAAATTTACCAATTCATTTATAATCAAATTTGGTCAATTGTGGCCACTGCACTTTTCCTTCCTTCCTTCCTTCCTTCTTTCTTTTTTTTTTAATACATTATAAATCCTCTCCAGTTGAATGGGTGGGTTAGTAATGTGTGAGAATTTTCTTGCTGTAACCGAGTTATTCCTTGTTTTCCCTAACTTTTCAACTTTAAATAGTTATATATTTTTTTTCTTCTAATAATATTATGCTACACTGAATGAAATACTTGTAGGAAATAAGAAAGTTCTCATCAAAAGCCTTCCAAAAGAAGAAAGAAGCACCCATTGAAATGAGATTGGCAACTATACTTTTCTACCAACTTGTTTTTATGCTTAATGAACTAGTGATGGTTTTTGATATTTTATTGTCCTCTCGAGATATCTGACTAAGATGTGTGAAATTATTGCAGAAGTTGGCAAAACGATGTATTCTTGGAAGGGGACATTACAAGTTAGATGCTGACATAGAAGAAAGAAGGAAGCTCAACAAATTCAAGGAGTCGGCATGGAAATTCATTTATTTTCTTTCAGCAGAGATTTTGGCTCTTTCTGTTACATATGATGAGCCTTGGTTCCGAAACACAAAATGCTTTTGGGTAGGACCTGGAGAGCAGGTCTGGCCTGATCAAAAGACCAAGTAAATTTACCATTCCTTTTTCTTTTTTTTTGTAGATTTTTAAATTTCAGCATGTGCTGGTACTGGATAACTACTTGATTTTGAGATTTGTTTTATTCATGTGCACGGCAGGCATCCAATCATGTCTTCAACAGTGGTTCAATCCAATATAATGTCCCTAGAGAGATATATTGCACCTTACAAACCAAGGTTGGGGTGGTTTAAGTTGGACTTGAACCTTGATGGTTCATAGAGATGGGTATAGTAGGAAACAATATGAAAGAAGAAGAGGAAGGAAAGCATATTAGAATTGGATGCTTAACATGATCCTCATATTTTTTTTCTAACAATAATTACAAGAATTTACAAAATTGAATACAATTTTGTTAACAAATACTGTTAATGCACCATTGGAGGGTAGATTAGATTGACGGATGTGATTAGAGTTGTTACTTTTCTTATATTTTGTGATTAGATTTCATGTTGTATCCTTGACTTAAGGGCTTCATTTGTATATCTCTTAAGTTATGCTTAATAAGGCGTGAACCCAGTCGACTAGGGTTAAGTATCTAATTCCACTGCAAACACTCTTCTCTCTCCTTTGTGCACAATTTATCATGGTATGGGAGTGTGTGAATCTGTTGGGCTGGTGTTCCTTCTGTCTCCCTTCTCTCCTCTTGTCTTCCTCCTTTCTCTTCTTCTTCTTTGCTCCTCTCATCTTTCTCTTTGTTTTTTCCTCCCTAGCTTGATTTCGTTCAATTGTGAACTCTTTTCTTTGCAATAGTTTCTTTTCCTTTTTCTTTTTGATGGGTAATAAAAAGTATTATATTGAGAGAAAAAGATTATGAAGACAAACCACCCAAGAAGAAAGATTGTAGAAACATGGTAGATATGCATTATACCAATAACAACTAGCAAAGATTATAAGATGAAACAGAATTAGCCATGCTATTGGCCACTTACTCAACATGCTTGATCTCTTCTTGAATTGGAGATGACAACGACCTGATCTCGTTGAAGGAGAATTGAAATAGCCAATTGCTAACGGCAGATGAAGAAATCTGTGAAATAGCATTCATCAAATCACTTTTCACAGTAAATTTACCTTGATAGGAAGAACAAAGTTACAAAGCGCCTCTAAGATATCCAATATTTTTGCCTCAGTAGACTCCAAATGGCACATGTTTGGAGAACATTACCAGCACTTTCCCTATCCAATATTTTCGCCTCAGCAGACTCCAAATGACACATGCTTGGAGAACATTACTAGCATTATCCCTCCACTAATAAGAAGCAGTCCACCTATACCGGCCAGCCCTGGTTTACCACTAGCAGCTTCACGGCCTCTTAAGGCTCTAGTTTGACGGTTGGCAAGCTACTGTGTCCCCTCGTCAGATCTGGTGTGCTGATTCCACACTGATTTCTGGTGTAATCGACATTCTTGGTTTGTCATCAGTGTTGAGTATTGAGAAATATTAGGTTTATTTGTAATTTGGGTCATTGGGTTTATCTATAATTTTGAGAGTAAGTTTCCTAGAGTAAGATTGAATTATTTTGGGATGGAGTTGTGAAGGGATAAGGATTAGGTTTACTGGTTTAGTATTAGAGCATGTTTGATCCAGCTGCCCCATCTATCTTCTTCTTTTCTGAAACCCCAACCATAGCTTTGATTCTCATCAATCCCAAGCAATAATCTCCATCCCAATTTTAAAAAAAAAAAAAAATGAAAAGAAAAGATCCCAACCACCAGCCCAACCCCTGCTGAACCCAATCTTCTTCATCCCCATTGCTCCTGTTGCTGCAACAAACCTCTAGCCCCATCATTTCCCTTTCTCTAAAAAAAAAAAAAAAAAAAAAAAAAAAAAACCCCTCAAAAGCCCCAACCCTACCATCCTCTATCCTCTACCAACAAAATTCCTTGTATAGGAGCTCGTCAAGTAGTTGCAAAGATGAGGTGGTTGATCTCTGTGTGGTCCATTTGAAAGGCTCAACCCATCTTTACATTGCAAAATGCGAAGGAGGAAAGGAAAAAGTACTCATTGTTGTCAGGTACTTCCATTGGCTCTCTTTTGTTACAAAAGGATAAGGACAGAGGTTTAGAAGTTTTTACATTATTGCCATTTAAAAGGCTAGTCTAGGCCAAAAAGCTGGCTTGAATTACACTGTCATCAAGGGCGGACCTACACTATCCACACAAGGGGCGGTTGCCCAAGGTGACATCCAAAAATGCCTAAAGTTTGAATGGCCTAGATGGTCCATGCTCCATTCTAGTAAAGGGGTTGCCCCACCTTAGGTCTGAAAAACCAATAGTTTTCTAGTCTCGTTCTCAAAGATCTCCCAAATGAAAAACCTCAACAACCCTCCGCTCAATTGTTCTCCTTCTTCCACTTCAGGCTCAGGTAGTCCGGCTTCTATACAATAGCACGACACAGTCTGCACTCTCTCTTCTCTAAATCCATTTTTTGTTCTATGATTCTCTCTTTTCTTTCTTCTTCTTCACCTGGATTCACTAAGAAAACCTCTCTCTCTCTCTATATACACACACACACACACACACACACACACAAATAAGGGATAATTATGAGATTTCTACCTTTGAATCAAATAAATATGGGCATAAAATGCCTTCTTCCAAATTGATTTGATGAATTGAATCTCTGATTTGTGTTTTCTTCTTGAAAATGTATGCCACGATTTCTACACGCAAACAGAGCTGTTGTCTCTTACAAATGCACACCACATACTTTGAAATCATTTATACGCAAGTCGTTTTGGTGGTTTGGTTGCATTTTGATCTTATAGTTCATTCTTTCTATTGGGATATTTAGCTCGTATAATGTTATTACTCTTTTTTCTTCATTTAGTTTTTGCTAATATGATGCTTGTGTTAATGGCGTTTGATTTCTTATTGATGCATTTTTTGTGTTTTTGAATTTTGACTTCTTTGTTTTTTTTTCATTTATATTTTATTATTTTTTATTTTTTTCTCAATGAGAATAATCCAATACTCCAACTTTCCCCCAAAACATCCTGCCTTGGATTTTGTTTGATTTATGTGCCGAGTCTTGACTTTTAGCTTATTTCCTTTTGCTTTCTTGATTGACTTTTTTGAATTTAGTTTTTTTTTTTCCTCCTTTAAACACGATACGAATTTTATGATTATGCTGCTCTCATTTGGATTAGTATGATAGATGAACTCTTAGGAACTCAAGGAAACAATCAAAGAGGCATTATTTTCGTATGTTAAGGATTTTACTTCTTTAGAGTTCTCTATAGTCCTTTTTTTTATTGATGTTGTGTGGTTGCTAATTTAATTCTCTTTCCACTAATATGAATAAAAGACTTCCTTGAGAAGGTTAAAAAGATTACATAGGAATTGAGCGTTAGTAATAGGATATGAGTTCTTTATACTTAATTTTCCAAAAAATAAAAAAATTATGTATTTAAACCATGTAATAAGTGGAGATTATTGCTGGTTGGTGTTGATTTTGATCTTTTCAATTAACCATTGTCCGCCCCACCTAAATAAAATTCTTGGGTCCGCCAGTGACTGTCATCACCATTTTTATGTACAAAATAGAATGGGCCAAAAGAATGAAGAAAATTACAAGTCATGCCATTGGATTAAAGCATCCGTTCTTTTGATTTGTAAGAAAGAAGGCATGGAGAATGGGTAGAAAGTTTAACTTATTTACATTACTGCCATCGAAAGGAAAAAAAAAGAAAGAAAGAAAGAAAAAAATGATTTGGTACAACCAAGCGCCACTCACTTTAGTGCTCTTTTGTGAGATCACAAATTTTGGTGATCCCTCAAGTTGGTCAATACAGATCTAAGCCTAACGGTTGACCAATCAAGCCAATCCTTATTTGCAAGGATAAGACTGTAGGTTGATTTGTGGAATGTTGGCTGCACAAAGTAAAGCATTATTCAACCCACAATCAACAATAATGGCTGATGGATTAGCAGATATGATGGCAACAATGCAAACATAAATCTTGAAATTGAGGAATGAGGTTGCAATTATTAAAGAGCAACTATCCACACCCTTGGTCCCACTAGAGAATGGAAAGAATGCAATCACAATATCGGGCATTCCAATGCCATGTGAAGATTATTTAATGAAATTGATGTAACTCAGCCAAATAGGTACACTTTGAGACTATCAAATTGAGTTTGAGCACATTTCTAGGAAAATCATCGATATTTTGCAAGATAAGTTGGTAAGTACATTCATGTGAGGCCTCAAGGATGAATTGCACATTGATGTTCAATTTCAGCAACCAAGATTTCTCTCTAATGCCATATCTTTAGCTCGACTCTTTGATGATAGATAATTTTTAAGGTCATTTACAAAAGTTATCGTCTGAAGAAAATAATAGCCTGAGTGAAGTTGTGTTTTCTCATATGTGGTGCAGCACCAGATTCGCGATCAAATAGATCAACGCCTTAGAGGGGGTTGATCGAATCCAACGAGGGGATTCCAGTTTCCACACAAGAAAGCACTCAGAACCAGGACAACCACCATTAGAAAACTCAAAGATAATTGAATTAATTGATAATAGCATAACCAACTACAATGGGAACTCAACTATACATAGAGTAGGATCGTTTCTTAGCAATCAAGACATTCTAAAAATAAGGAACTATCTAATCCTAATCAAAATAGAAATTAGGAAGCAAATTTACTAAGTTAGAGTATCTAATTAAGGGATAAGGGATCTTGGGAGGATCATCAATCATGTGGGACCCATCAAGGCCTGCGGGCCTGTGATCTGGACCAGATCTTGGGTCAGCATGCATCAATATGCCTGATGCTCCTCCATCCATTGAACTTAACCCACAACCTGAATTGGAGCTTTTGACTTTAGAGCACACAAATGAGTGCCCTAAATGTCAATTCTTTTCTAGTGAAAGCAACCAAATAAAGAAGGAAAAGGTAGCTGAATCCAAAGAACTGAAAATTTTGAAGGCAAAAGAAACTATTGATGCAGTAAATTCTGATCTGGCAATCTCGTTCAATGTCCTAACAAAAACTACTTCAATGCTGCTAGTGGTCAAATTGGTGGATTAAAACAGAATTATATATTGAAAGTCTAACTTTCTACATTCTTAGATTGTTCAATACAAATTGAGTGTGAGCTTCAGCATATGATACCACCAAGTTTGATAGAACTTGATCAACCTAAGATGGATGATGTGGCATTTCTGCAATTACTAATGCAGTTTATCCATGCCCATTTGGCATTTGACCTAGGAGGCACCACTCCGTTGTCGCTTGTTGCTCTGCAGATCTAATAGCATTCTACAATTTTTCAACCTTGAGTACAAGGTTTCTTTCAAGCAGGTTGGATAGTAATGATCTTTCGATATTTGCATATTCTATATTTCATTATATTAGGACTACTTTATTTTTTTCCTAAAATATTTTCACCAACTCTCGTAGGAGTAGGACTTCTTTTTCTATATTTGGAAATTGTAACCTTATAAAAGGGGTATTAGGGATTGTATTGGG
The DNA here is from genome assembly GCA_038049695.1 of Cinnamomum chago. Lineage (NCBI taxonomy): Eukaryota > Viridiplantae > Streptophyta > Magnoliopsida > Laurales > Lauraceae > Cinnamomum > Cinnamomum chago. The sequence goes on from CP142455.1 coordinate 40,812,211, forward strand.
TATTGAGAAAATTATCAATAGAAGTTCTATTGAGTGGTTTCGGTCCCCCGAAGATCTGAAGGAGATGTCGGGTTACCTTGAATGATCCAAGTTTCTTGCTTGATTGTTTCACCTACATGCTTGTGAAGTACGATCAATGCATTGGAGGGACAATCAATCAGCACAATCCAATGGTTCAAAAAAAAAAAAAAGTTTGTTTTATAATCATCCATAGATTCATCAGGGACTCTCATTCTTGTCTTGTTTGTCAAGCCATATGATCCATATGTGTATGGGAGGGTAATTACAAATTTGATCGAAGGGGCCACCAGCTCTGACATACTAAAATAGCGTGGGAAGTGACAAAGATGGACTTATGGACAGATGGTGACCACCAGCAAAGCATAATGGAAGTATTGACAAGACATCAACTGAGAAATGAGTTATGTCAGAGTGATCAGCGGAAGATTATTCAAGACTTTGAATCTGCAACATAAGGTGTTTCCAATCATCATAAAAGCTAAGTTTATGAGAATATTCAAGTCAGGGAGAGAAAAACTTTATGAAGACTCCACAGTTACTTGGTAGCGTGAATTCAAGTAATCATTATGGGTGAGTTCAACCCTAGTTCGCATGAGAATGCCGTTTAGGATTCAGGTTCATCGGCTATGCTGTGTTGCAACCATGGGTCAAGTTAATCAGTAGCATTGTAGCATTGCTGAGTGTGTAGTTTGTGGACCACATAAAGTTTTCATCTCCTTCATTAGTCAAGTTACAAGATAGCCAGAAGATCGATCCACAAGTGTTGAAAGTCAAGTTGGCACAGTTCATCACCAAACCAGCTACAAAGGTGGAATATGGTGTTTAGTCCAACTTGTTATATGTATCTATGTATCAGGTGTTAAGAACAATTTGGTTTTATTTGTAATTTGGGTCATTGGATTTAAATGTAATTTTGGGTGTAAGCTTCCTAGAGTAAGATTGAGTTATTTTGGGATAGAATTGCGATGGGGTAAGGATTAGGTTTACTAGTTTGGTATGATTAAGTTTCCCAGTTGGTTGGTTGTACTCTTAGAAATAACCTCGGACTATTCTTAATGAAAAAGCCTAAGAGATTTGAGTTCAAATTATTCTGTCAATATGTAGCCCCTAATCTCAATAACCAATTGCAGTCAATCATTGGTGCATCAAATGCAGTCATCTTTGAGAGGTGGTTTGAATTTGGATTAGATGATATCTGAAGCTTCTGGTTGAATTCAACAACGAGCTGCTGAAGAAGAGCAAGGGATTGCATGTTTAATACATAATTTCAGTTCATGTCTTTAATCATCAACCTGTGTTAAATCATCAACCTGTGTTAAAAAGGGTTGTAGTTAGGTTCTTTAGTTGAATAGTTTTAGGGTCCTGTTATTTGGGAGACTGTGTCATGTTTTTCTCTATAGAATGCTCTTCCTTCGAAGTTTCTTTTGAGGACAAACGTAGTAATGGACTGCATAACAATCCCACCCAAATTAAAAGAGAAAAACAAAAGAAAAGATAACTCGGATTGTTCGAGGGAACTTGACACCTCCTTTGGATTATTTGAGTGAACCGAAACTTGCATATAGAACTTCTATTGATAATTTTTTGAATGCGTAACACAATCCCTAATGCCCCTTTTGTAGGATCACAATTGCCCAAGATAGAAAGGGGAGTCCTAATCCTACTAAAATAAGTGCCGAGAATTTAGGGAAAATAGATAAGTGTACTAAAAATAAGTGCAGAGAATTTAGGGAAAATAGATAAGTGTACTAAAATAAGTGCAGAGAATTTAGGGAAAATAGATAAGTGTACTAAAATAAGTGCAGAGAATTTAGGGAAAATAGATAAGTGTAACTTATCTGAGGATTTGACTCAAGATAAATCAGAATAGAGAAACAGAATTCATGTAGCCGAGCCCAACATAGTTGGGACAATGCTTTGATGATGATGATGATGATGAGATAAGTCCTAATCTAATTACAATAACGAAAATCTAGAAAGTGTAGATATTAGAGGATCGTTACAAAGTGCCTAATGCAGATAATCTAGATATTCAAAATTGTCTAGGTTAAGACGATCTCCTAGAGAATGGTTCAATAATTTCAGTGGTGCCCTAGTGGAGATTGGATTCAAAAGTTGTGATCTTGATCAGTGTTTCTTAAGAGGGGTTGACAAGGTACAGCCATAGGTGGTGACTATGCAAATGATGTTGTGGAACTGGTGATGACAATGTTGTAGAGCCTTTTTCTTACTCAGTTGGCAAATAGATAAGTTGTCTTCTCCAAATTCCAGTTCATTTCATGGCCAAGTTATACAGCCCTTTCACAGTAGTATATGGCCAGCCCCTCCATCGGTGATTTCATGTGGCAGGGACCGCTTGAGTAGCCTAGATTGATAATGAGCTAAACGACCAAGTTTTTATTTTGCGAGAACTCAAAAGTTATCTAGTGAAAGCTCAAAATCGAATAATGATTCACACCGCACCGAATGGAGTTTCAATGTTGGGGATATGGTTCTCCTCAAGTTAGAGCCCTATCAACAGATTTCAGTGGGACAATGGGCCAGTGGGAAACTAGCACATCGATATTTTGGGACCTTAGGCAATTCAACAAATAGGACCAGTGGCATATAATTTGGATTTACGTGCCTCCTTACCCAATTCTTTTTCCAAATCGTTGTTCTCCATGCACTTTTTCACACCCGCTACTATCCTTTCCTACATGGCCATTTTTAAGTTCCCTCCTAGAAAAACCTTTTTTCTAGTTGGAATTTATCGTATTAAATCACCCATCACAGTATCAATATCAAGAGATTTTCTTTCAATCTAATCTAATGAGACTAATTGCAATATAAGTGAAATTATCCTATCATTAATAACCTATCATATGTACCACAACTTTCCTAATCTATATTCTCTATCGAATAATCAGTCATATATATATATATATATATATATATATATATATATATATATGGGAAATGTTCAAGTGCATCCATCCCTCACCATAGGGTGAGGGATGCTTCCCTTTTTTGCACATGAATCCCCCTTTTGTACTTCACCTTATGTACTTCAAATCCCCCTTTGGTACTTGAAAAGTTCCATTTGTGGAAGCATCCCTCACCCTATGGTGAGGGATGGATGCACTTGAACATTTCCCTATATATATATATATATCACATCTTTCCCAAAAATGTGATTTTTGATCTTCCAGTATCAATCCAATTGCTCCTAAGAGCCTCCTGAAGCTTTTCCGACAGAAAATTGGGAAATAAAATAAGTTAGGGCCAAAAAGTCGTGGGTCTGCGGTGACTCGTCTCAGCCCCCATTTGAGTTGAAGTTGGCTTGGCACCACTGAGTTCCAGTCAATTCAATCAATTCCCAAAATCAAGATAGCGATAAAGAAAAAGTTTAATGTAGGAAGCATTATTTAATTACCAAGTTCACCATTCTAGTTGTCACGACTGAGCGCCTCAACCTATTGTGTTTAGTGGTTTATAATTACAGTGATATATGCTATGTTATGGATGATTTAACAACTCTTTAGAACTTGGATATCTGATATGAATTAAGTTGACTGACTGGCTTCCTGATGACTAGGTTGAAACTAAAAGGTTTATACATGTATGCTGCTGGGTTTTACACATACTCCATATTTGCTTTGATTTTTTGGGAGACAAGGAGATCGGATTTTGGAGTGTCAATGGGTCATCATGTAGCAACTCTCATTCTCATTGTGCTGTCTTACATATTCAGGTTTTGTTCTGAAATGAGCTTTTGTTTTCTTTACTATGAGACTTGAAGAATAAATTGTATGATTTGAATACTACTTTTTGTCCTTGAGCCTTTGAGCTTTCCTTGTAGGGCTTATGTTTGGTGATCAAGACAATTGATCTGATTAGATTTTTGGATAAGCGGGCCCTGGATTGGTTCTGCCGTGATTTTTGACCTGGTCATGCGAGGCCAGTTTAAACCCATTGTCCTTTGCAGCCCTAATCTGATGCATCTTGGATAGTTTATGACAAAAAAATAATGGTGAAATCTCTCATGTCTAATGTTTTGAACGTTGAATGTGCACAATTGTTATATTTTCTAATTGAATTTCTTTACTTCTTTCCTTCATTTTGTGTGACATCAGTAGGACTGTCAGGCACTGGGGAGATTTTTGGGACATTGTCGATCCATAATGGCTTGTCAAATAAAATGGTTCTTCTAGCATGAACTTAAGACTCTGCTTTTCCTTGAGTTGGCAAATATATCATACCTCACTCTTCCATTTCAGAAAGGGGAAAAAAACCTCATTATTCAACTGTATTCACCTGTTTTGGCTGTTCAGGCGTCAATCCTGTCAAAGCCCTGGCTAATTTGTGCTATATATGCTCATCTATGCTGGGCCATCTAGAGAACCGTAACTTCCTGTTCTTTACTTTTTTCATGCATCTTTCACCCTTTACATGGTATCAGAGTATCCCATGATCTAGAATAACTCCAAGAGTAGTAGAAGGAGGCTTTGAATCTAATGTTTGGTTTTTCAAAGAGTAGAATAATAGTTTTATCTCAAAATTATTCATAAAGCATGTTTGGAATATAGATTTACTCACACACTTATTATTTGGGACATTTTCAAAGTTTTTTTAGGAGTTTTTCTCATAAACATGTCACGCCCCAAATCCGAAATCCCGAAAACCACCTGAAACACCGAATTTGGGGATGCGGACATTCAGGATCTTAGTTTGCTGTGAGGTCCGATTGAAAACTTTTTACAACATTTAAACTAAGAACATTTAAGTGGAAGCAATTGTAGAAATATGCAGAAGCGATAGTAACATCAGCAGAAGCAATGTGAATATCGATCCAATGGTATCAGTCCTCGTACACATGTAGCAAATGTAATGGGTCTAGTCTCACCTCAATATTCAAGTTTCAATGTAAAAGAACATGTTTTATTTACAACACAAAACCACAAAGCTAGCAATGTGAATCAATCTCTCCAAGGATCTTTGGACGTGCTTCGGAACCACGGCGACTCAAGCTATCTCACCGGAACCCCACTCATAGTCAGCTGCCTCTAGCGTCTCAAGGAACACGTCATCCTACGGGGCATCGGAAGGGGACTCACCTACAACACAAAGGTTAAAGGAAAGGTCAGATCCAAGGGGTTCGGTAAGACAGTATATATAAAACATAGAATGGATGCATCAAAATAGAATCAAGACGATATGTATGATCAAAAGAGTAACAATGATAGAAGAACTAGGCAAGTAGTGCAACAATAGAAATATCATCATGAATCAATACAATAAATCCTCTGCAATTGTTCCATCCATCTAGCAAAAAGGCACATCCACGGCTAGCTGAGAGGTCATCAAGGTACAAAATTGCATTTCTCATAGTACTGGAAAAGCTTGCCGAAGTACATTTATGGTTAATTTTCTGGAACCATACTGCTGGCCGTGGAGGAACTACGGCTCATTGTAAGGTCTCAAAACTTAACCCCTTAAAGTCCGAATTGATGCGAAACCCCTCCAAATCACCTCCAATTTCAACCAAACTTCACCAAAACATCATAAACACGAATTCCAACCATTTCCCATCCATAATTCCCATAATTGAAGGGATTTCCATCAATTTGGTTTCCAATCCATACATAGGGTTCCCAAAATCATAAAGAGCTTAAAGAAGAAGGGAATTCTATCAAAATTCATCAAGATCAATCCAATTCAATGTAAGAATCAAAGAAAGGAACATGCTTGCCATGTAATCTTTATATTGTACTTACCTTAGATCCAAGCTATGGGGAATCTCACAATCCAAGCCCTCCAAAGCCAAGAAAAACCAGAAACTCCTCATAGCCCCAAAACTAGAATACTGCATGCTACATAGTACATAATAATTGATGATGTTATCATATTAATACATACTATATAGTGATCAGGTTTTGCTTCAACTGTTGGGTGATTAAAATTTTAGGTCTTAATTTAACTGATTTTAGCTCTTAATTTAACTGTGTAACATGAATATAGGCTAACACATGTATCAATATTTTTCTTTTACATCATGCAATGATACAGGACCTGTATGAAAAAGAAGGGTTTTGTTTCCAAAGTAGATAAACATCAAAATCCAATATTTTTTAGTATTTCGGTTTTTTTTTTTGGATATTTATTCGGATTTTTTAACAACAAATTAAATTCATTCCAATACATGATATGTATTGCTGCAACTGATAGATATTGCCTGATATGTATTGTTTTGGAGGGAAGCTGATGTGCCCTTTTGTAAATTGTCCACCCCAGATTATTGTTAATCAGGCCCCTTAATCAGGCCCACGACCCATCAAAGGGATCCAGCCCAGTTCTTATATTCACATGGATTGCTTTGGGTCAATGACACACTAGATAGTTGTGTATCTTCTATTTTAGTCTTTGTTTCTATAAACTTAGAATTGTAATTGATACTCTTTCCTAGATTAGAGCCTTGATTAAGGCATGTAAATGGTTATATATTGAGGAGGGATCTCCAAAGGAATGGACACTCAAATTAATACAATCTCAGTTAATATTCTTCGAGTTCTATCGTGAGTTTGTCATGGCATCAGAGCAAGGCTCAAGAAAATCTAGTTTCTTTTCTTCCAAAGCATGAAGGCAATAGGATAGAGAGGAATAAATCTCTCTCTCTCTCGTGCAGAAAACAGATCCAGGCCTCTGTTCAAGAAATTCCAGCGGCATCTACCATCTGCGACAGTTCCATCTTGAAGGTGGCCCACCCCTGATCATCAGATCAATTTCCAAAAAACCACACGGACATGGTCGCCTGATATTTCTAGGATTATTGGCGATTTTTTCAGGATTTTTCAGCACCTCCAGGTAGTCTTTCTGTTCATTCTCGAGTTATTTCAAATTATTACACAAGTTTCAATCAAGACCGTCCAGAATCTTGGATATTCAGCGGAGTAGGTTCAAACTTGTTCCAGTAGGTGCGAATATACTGTGCCGCCTAACATCAAACATCTGATCAGTGTTCGGATCCATCTGTGGGGCCCACGTAGAGGATTTGAAGCTTCAGTCAAAGGTCGTCAGAGGGGTTTTGTTCACTGTTATTGGTTTGACTTTATTTTCTTCTTATCTGGCTGGTTGGATCTTGCCTTCTGCCCTCACAAACAATTTTTCATAAAATTGTTGCTTGTTTTGATTATTGTTTTCACTATTTCAATCCATTTTTTTTCCAATCTAAACATCGGGATGGAAAAATCTGACGTTACTTTGATCAAATTCACTGGAAAAAATTACCCTGCCTGGTCTTTCCAATTCCAAATCTACCTAGAAGCTAAGGAATTGTGGGGTTTTGTTTTTGATGCTGACCCTAAACCCACTGAGGATGAAAAGAAGATATCCTCTTGGCATACTAAAGATACCAAAATCGAATCTTGGATTCTGGGATCCGTCGAGCCACATTTGATAATGAATCTCAAGCCTTACTCAACCTCTAATGCCATGTGGGGGGTATTTGAAGATAGTATACCATTAAGACAACTTTGCGCGTCAATTTCATCTTGAACGTGCGTTTGCTTAATATGCACAAGGGACCTTGTCGGTACAAGACTACTATTCAGGATTCCGTACACTGTAGTCGGAATACGATAGTATTAAGTATGCGGATGTGGCTGACAATGTTTTGATAGTGATCCAAGATCTTCAGGCCTTTAGTCAAAGAGATCAGTTTTTGATGAAACTGCGGAATGAATATGAAAGTGTCCGATTTTCCCTAATGAATCGGATACCCTTACCTTCTTTGGATGTTTGCTTGAATGAACTCTTACGCGAAGAACAGCGCATTGCAACCTCGGCTCATATTGCTCAACAAAAGACTAAGACCTATTCGGTCGCGTTCTCTCGGTAAATTAGACTTGTCAGCCTCCGCCTCGAGACTTGAGCAAAACACATTGCTACAGTTGTAAAAAATTGGGCATCTTACATCTCAATGCAAACAGAAAGTCTGCAGTTACTGTAAAAAGTCGGGACATGTCATCTCTGAATGTCGCCGCCGCCCACAACGTCCATCACCGCAGTATCAGACTCCACAGTATTAGGCTCCGCAGTATCAGACTCCACAATCTCAGACTTCGCATGCTTATGTTGCTTCTTCAGTTATGCATGCTCCTACATCTGCACCCTCACAGCCTGGGCCCTCATCATCTCTAACTCCTGAATTGGTTCAACAAATGATTGCCAATGCCCTCTCTGCCTTTAGTCTCTCAGGTAACTTGCCTTCATCTTCTACTTGGTTCCTTGATTCCGGGACGTCTAATCATATGACGTATTCCCATACCTCTCTCTCCAATGTGACAAGATACAATGGCAGTGTTCAAATACAAACTGCTGACGGAGGCAATGTTCCCATTACTGCTCTCAGAGATATCCCTGGTCCCATCCCATTGAAAAATATTTACCTTTGTCCAAATTTAACTTCAAACCTATTGTCAGTCGGGCAACTTGTTGAAAATAATTATAACATCTCTTTTTCTTCTTCTGGTTGTGTTGTGCAGGACCAGATGTCCGGGAAGGAGATCGCGAGGGAGCCTAAGTGGACGTTTGTTTCCGTTGGATTTTTCTAAATTTTCTAGGAATATATTTGACAATAATGTGTTTTGTTTTTCTATTAGAGATAACTGCCAATTGTGGCATAATAGACTTGGACATCCTAATTCTAAAGTTTTGTCCCTTATGTTAAACTCTAGTTTATTAAATAAATCTATTGGCCTTTCTTCTTGTGTGCCTTTTGATTGTGCTACTTGTAAAATGGGAAAGAGTAAAACTCTTCCATTTTCTAATTTCACTTCACACGGCACTCAGTGTTTTGATTTAGTTCATAGTGATGTTTGGGGAATTACTCCAGCTCTTTCTCACGCTCACTATAAATACTTTGTGACTTTTATTGATGATTTCAATCGGTTCACAAGGGTCTACCTTTTGCATTCCACATCTAATGTTTTTAATGTTTTTTAAAAAAATTTAGCTTATGTTGAGAATCAATTTTCCACCTGCATTAAAATCTTGCGATCTGATTTGGGCGGGGAGTATCTGTCCTCTGGTTTTCAACAGTTTTTGCAAAACAAAGGCATTATTTCTCAAAGAACTTGTCCTTATACTCCACAGCAGAATGGAGTAGCCGAAATAAAAAATAGGCATCTCCTTGATGTCACTCGTTCCCTTCTTTTTGAATCATCGGTTTCTACACGTTTTTGGGTTTAAGCACTGGCTACTGCAGCTCATCTTATCAATCGTATGCCATCAACCTCTATTGAAAATCAGAGCCCATATTACCGGTTGTACAAGACATCTCCATCCTATGATGATCTTCATGTTTTTGTCTCGGTTTTCTTTGTGCATTTGCCTCCTTCTGAATCAACCAAACTAACCGCTCAATCAGTTCAGTGTGTTTTTTAGGTTATGCACCCTTCTAGAAAGGGTTGCTTTGTTATGATCCTCACATTTGTCGCATCCGTACCTCTAGGAATGTTGTTTTTTTTTTTTTAATAACAATATTTTTTTCACAAACACCTTGATCCTCCTGACTCCTACTCCTTGGTCTGACAACGCGTTAGTTGTTCAATTTAATCCTAATTTTGTGTATCACAGATGGAATAAGGAAGCGCCTACCATGACTCCCCCTCCTGATCTTCCTCCTGCATCTGGTCCACCTCCGGCACTTGGTCCATCTAACCACCCTTCATTGCGTCGCTCCACTCGCATCTCGATACCAGCAGACCACTATGGGTTCTCACATACTTCCTTGATGGCCACTTTATCTTCCTCTTCCATCCCACAATCCTACTCTCAAGCTGTGCAACACCAATGTTGGAACCAATCTATGCAAGATGAACCGGAGACTTTAGAGAAAAATCATACGTGGGATATTGTCCAGTCTTCTGTGGGTGTCAAACCTATTGGCTGTAAGTCGATTTTTTCTCTCAAATTAAAATCCGATGGCACATTGGATCGATATAAGGCACGCCTTGTCACTCTCGGAAATCGGCAAGAATATGGCATCGATTATGATGAAACTTTTGCTCTCGTCGCCAAAATGACCACCGTAAGCATCATTCTTCTTGTTGTTGCACCTCATTATTGGCCTCTATATCAAATGGATGTCAAAAATGCATTTCTTCATGGCGATCTCAAAGAAGATGTTTATATGCGTCTACCTCAGGAGTACTCATCCGGGGAGGGTATGGTTGCCAAACTCTGTCTCTCTCTCTATGGTCTAAAGTAAGCTCCTCGTTCATGGTTCGAGAAATTTCAAGATGCTCTTATCCGCTTGGATTTTCATCCGAGCTAGTATGATCCTTCTATGTTTTTACATCATGCTCCGTCCGGAATTGCTGTGCTACTTGTCTATGTTGATGACATCGTCATTACTAGTCCAAATGCACAAATGATTCAGAAACTCCAAGCTTCTCTTCATCAAACATTTTACATGAAGGATCTTTAAATTATTTCCTCAGTCTTGAAGTTCATCAATCGACTAAAGGTATAGTTCTTAATCAGCACAAATACACGATTGATCTCATTGACTTGGCTAGCCTTACTGCTTCAGCTCCAGTAGATACACCGGTCGAACTGAATGTCAAACTCAGTAAAGAGGAGGGTGACCTTCTTCCAGATCCTACCATATATCGCTAATTAGTTGGTAGCTTGATCTACCTCACGATCACTCGTCCTGATATCTCCTATGCAGTCAACCTAATGACTGCTCCTCGTCACCTTCATATGGCTGTTGTTCGCCGCATCATTCGGTACCTTATTCGCACACCGACTCTTGAGTTGTTCTTTCCATTTGACAATCTTCTATCTTTCAAAGCTTATTCAAATGCTAATTGGGCTAGTTGTCCAGATACTCGCAGATCGACAACAGCGTGATTTATGTTTTTGGGTGATAGTATGATTTCCTGGAAATGCAAGAAACACAAAAAAAAAAGTTTCCAAATCTTCTACCGAGGCTGAGTAGCGAGCCATGTCTGTTGCATGCTCCGGAATTCTTTGGCTCCGAGGTCTGCTCTCTGACATTGGATTTTCAGCAAAAGGAGCTACCCCCCTCTATGCAGATAATACAAGTGCAATTCAAATTACTGAAAATCCGATTTTTCATGAACGCACTAAACACATCGAGGTTGATTGTCACTTCATACGTGATGAGTTCAAACGTGATGTCATTAGCCTTCCGCATGTCTCTGCTGAGCTTCAAATTGCTGATATTCTCACTAAAGGTCTTCCACGACCACGCCATTAGTTCTTGGTTGGCAAATTGATGCTCGTTGATTCTCCTGCATCACCACGACCCATCAAAGGGATCCAGCCCAATTCTTATATTCACGTGGATTGCTTTGGGTCAATGACGCACTGTACATAGTTGTGTATCTTCTATTTTAGTCTTTGTTTCTATAAACTTAGAATTGTAATTGATACTCTTTCCTAGATTAGAGCCTTTATTAAGGCATGTAAATGGTTATATATTGAGGATGGATCTCCAAAGAAATGGACACTTCAATTAATACAATCTCAGTTAATATTCTTCAAGTTCTATCGTGAGTTTTGTCAATTATTTCTCCTACAAGCAAAACATCTCTACATGCTAAACATTTTATGTTTCTTCCTTTTGTGAAACAAAACTTTACATAAATTCATTCACTCTGCATGCACGATTTGCATAACTGCGAACCAATCCATTCTGTCCACATGTCCCTCTGCATTCGGCTTATAGCTGACAGTTGTGCCAATCGGTTGATCCAAAATTTATCCATTGGACTAGAATAACTACCCTTCACTTTCCCTAACCTATCCATTTGCTTGTGACATCTTGGTTGGTTTGTATTTTCAGATGACGTAAGTTTGATCATATTCCATCTAAAACTGTAATCATCTTTTCCTAACTACATTAATAGCGTGTTGTAGAGAGCATCTCCTCTGTAGAGGAGATCTGGGCTCGACCTTCCATCAGACTCTCCATATGGATGACTGCCAGTTTGTCTGGCCACTTAAAAAGATGCATATCACGGTTTGGATTTGAAATTTGTTGTTTTTGCTCAAAACTTTTCTGTACGTCCTTGTTTAATGCTTTACTCTTTTGACTTTCATGCTGTTCCAATTTAGTCATTTCTTATGGTGTGTATTTAGAATGTGGCAATAAATGCCCAATTTAAGCTATCCACCTTTCTTTTGCTCAGTTTTTCTGGTTGGTGCTATTTACTTGGATAAGGTGGGGTATTTTTTCTGCCTATTCCTTCTTTGCAATCACCATTTGACCTTATACATTGCATGCTGTCAACGGAACTCCAAATGTTCACTTAATGCTGTTTCCCAAAGACTTCTCGCAGCTATATTTTTCTTATTTAATTTTTGCTCTCCAATATGCCCTTTCACTTGTTTATGCTATAGCATTATTAATATGATCATGACATGGACCTGGCTTGTCCTCTCTGGGAGGATCTGAAAGACCACTGGCCTTGAGTCTGATCCAACTAGTTATCATTTTGGAATTCACAGAAATGACCTGACACATCAATCTCGATTACTAGGTTTGATCCATCCTCATGACATTGAAATACTTAAAAAATTTGACTGTTTATTCTACTTGTTGACACTGATTTGACCTTTTGTTCTTGATGCTTTTGGAGCAAGCCTACACATATTTTTTTGAGTTTTTTAAGATTTTTTAAGATACTTTTTTGAACTGATGGTTGAATTTGTAATCTTGTCTTCTACTTTTTTTTTTACATTTTGTTTGCCTCTTCTTGCAGGTTTGCTCGTGCTGGTTCTATTGTTTTAGCACTTCACGATGCAAGCGATGTGTTTCTAGAGACAGGGAAAATGTCAAAGTACAGTGGTTATGAATGGTTTGCTAGTTTTTCATTCATTATTTTTGTAGCATCTTGGATGATACTTCGCCTCACATATTACCCATTTTGGATCCTTCGAAGTACAAGGTGAGCATGACATACTTCATTTAATTATTTATTGGTTGTTACTAACATCAAGAGATTATGTTTTTCTTTATCAACATCTCTATTTGGTGAACGAATAAACTATAAAGACTTAGATGGACTTTTGTAAATTATGACAGTGAAAAATCCAAGAAACTGTAGTGACATTTTGGTCAGAATCAATATAAAATGGGGGCACTTATTTTGAACAGATTAGGTTTTAATGAATTGGGACCTACTGAGGAGCCTAGGGAATTTCTTTGATATCCACAGCCTTAAGAGTATTCAGAGTAATATCGGGGGGAGTTGAATAGATAAGTACAAAAATTGCATTATATTTTGGTGAGTAGACAAACCCCAAATTTTAAATGGGTCCAAAATTTGAACCTGTGCCCTATTCGTTAAGATCAAGTAGTTCGGTATTTAGGTATTTGTTGACCGATCATTATTGAAGCCCATTTGATATATCATCTAAGATTGAGAAGCAACCAGAGTGAGAATAATATGGCTATAAGAGCTCGTTATAAAAAAAATATATCCATAAGAGCAAAGGTTTCTTCGTACTCATGGCCATATCCTTGCAATTTCCTAAAGCTACCATGTTGGCCTTATAATGATTGAAGGAGTCATTGGTTAGTTGGGAAGCTAAAAAGAAATTTCCTAATGCTACATGCCCTGCGTTGGTGGTGAAGCACATTGAAAAGCTTGAATGGGACTTCCTCTGGAATGATGGAGAAGATAAAAGGAAATTTCATTTGGTTAATTGGGCCACGGTTTGTAAGCCCAAAAAAGAGGGTGGTTTGGGAATTAGACCCCTAAAGCAGTTGAATCATGCCCTTTTGGGCAAGTGGTTGTGGAGACTAGGGGAAGAGCAAGAAAGCCTATAGTGCCAAGTGGTCGTGTCTAAATATGGCCTCTCTAGGTGTGGATGGGATATTCAAGGCCTGCCATATCGACATTCGAGTTTTGTGGAAAGGTATTCTCTCCGTAAAGGAAGCTTTTACTACTAATATCAAATTTAGAGTTAGATCAGGTGAGAAGATCCACTTTCGGCTTTATCCATGGCTCAGGGACAGACCGTATGAGGAGGGGCAGGACTGTAGGGTGTGGGCTCTATCCAATGATGGCACCTTCTCCGTAGCATCTTTCTTCCAGTTATCATTAGAAGGTTCTAATGAAACTAGCCCGTTTCACACTCTTTGGAAATTCAAGGTACCTCCAAGAGTCGCCGCTTTTGGTTGGTTAGCGCTTCGTGGAAGAATTCTCAGTTTGGATAATCTTTGTAGCAGGAAACAATGCTTGCTCCATGTGCCTTGCTTCAGAAGAAATTGTAGATCGACCACCTCCTTTTAAATTCTAAAGTTGCCCAAGCAGTTTGGAATTCAGTCCTTGGCTGGTTTGAGTGTAGTGGTGCTTCCAAGCTCTTTGCTAGATCTTTTTGAGGCTTGGAAGATGACTGTGGGATATTCTAGAGGAAAGGTCATGTGGAGATCCTCATTTCTGACGGTCTTATGGAAAGAAAGAAATGTAAGGTGTTTTGAAGGTGTTTTTTTTGTCGGTTGATGCCATAAAAGATAAAACCAAATTTCTTGTGGTTCTGTGGGCTTCCATCCCTCCAATCTTCCATGGTGTTCCCATTGATTTGATTCTTCATAATTGGAGGGAAGTTGCTTATTCTTGCAGCGATCGTTATCTTCCTTTTTCCTGGAGGATGTCTGTCATTTCCTGTACCCCTTGTGCTTCCTCTTTTGTTTGTTTTTTTGTCAAGGGTGTAGCTTCTCTTTTATGGGTTCTCTGCCTTTGGGCTCCTCTATTTTTCGGGTTTGCTTTTTAGTATATCTCTCTTGTACTGTTTTGCCTCTTTTATTGAAGGTTGCCATTCAATTTTTTTTTTCCAAGTTTAGGGGAGAATATTCAAGTCAGCCATACCTCAAATTTAGGGGTTCCCTCTCTCTATTATAACAAAAGGAAAACAAAAAAAAAAAGGAAAAAGAGGAGGGGAGGAAGAAGAGCCCTAACCTGCTTCGATTGGGGCTGCAGCTTCAACGTGTTGGACTAGACCGCTAGTGCCGCCGCCGCCAACTCCAGGTACTCCTCCTCTCCTTCTTTTTCTTCGTTCTTTTTTTTTTTTTTTCATCTGCTCTTGCCCTGGAGAGTGGAGACACCCAGCGAAAAGGGGAAAGTATCCCTACCTTTTATAAAGGAGTACAGTACGGGCCACAAAGCTTTTTTTTTCTTTCTTTTATTAAAGTTGGCCTATTGGGCCAGTCAGTTAGCCCACTTTTCTTTTCTTTTCATTTCTTTTTAATATATGTTGAGCTATTGTCCAGAGAGGCCCACCTCATCAAAAATTTGATTCGCACAGTGGGCCTTGCAATGTTTGAGCAAATTTTTACCTAAAATAAATTCCTAATCAAATATTATATGTTTATATTTTTAGAAATGCTGTACCCGTATCTATATACTAAATTTTTTAAGTTGGTGTACCGAATCCGCGTTCCCCATGTCCGTGTTCGTACCTGTGTCCGTATCTGGGCATCATAGGTGTAGATAGTGAAAAAGGAAAAGATTCTATCAACAAATGATCCTCATGAGCTCAACCATGATCTAAACATAAAATATTCATTCTAAAACATCAAAAGGTCTATATCCTCAAATAATCAATCTATATCCACAACTTGGCCCATGATCATATCCACATCAACATCATAATCTCCAATCTCATCATAACCAAATGAAAATGATCCATCATCAAGGCATTGAACTTCCTCCTCTTCGGTGTTTGATGAAGACGCCAATGTTTTTTCTTCCTCCTTGAGCTTGGATATTTTCCTTTATCTTTTCTTCGAAATGTAAGTTCTCTTGGTCTAATAAAACAAGATTACAAAATTTAGTCTGCAAAAAATAATAAATAGATATTAATGTTTAGACCCTGACGTTTGGTAAATTGATAATACCTGGTCGTCCATCTCTTGTACTGCTTGTCCCTACATTGGTCAGATCGTCAAGGCATTCTCCAAGGTCCATCCATGACACGTTATTGTCCAAAACATGATATTTTCAATGATTTACTCATCATCAGAATCCATATCTGATAAGCAAATAGGATCAAAAGCTTGGCATCTCTCTCTCTCTCTCTCTCTCTCTCTCTCTCTCTCTCTCTCTCTTGTTTTGATGGACTTGGAGATTTAGATTGTATTCAACGAAGACTATAAGCATTAACAGGCTTTTGCTCTAGCCTATTTCTCATCTTTGCATGTATCTATATAAAAGTTTGATTAAATGTCAGAATTTATACAAATCATAGAACTAATTAAGGAAAATAAATTTAACAAACCTCATGTTTGAGTGTACTCCAGTTTTGCTCACATCCTGATTCAGCCACTAGGGCACACTCACAATAATGGTAAACACCATAACTGAAGAGAAAACTTAGAGATAAATTAATTGATAGTAAGCATTAGCAATTACAATGTGGAATCATCTATATATAGAGTGGGATTATTCCCCCTCTTGCTTTGATACTAAGACTTTCCTAATCAATTAAAGAAACATAAATAAAAGAGGAAACTCAAATACTAGCAATCTTATTCAAGCAACAGAAAAAAAAAAAAAAAAAATAGTATAAAACTAGAACTCCATAGTCTATGATGCCTAGATACGGGCACTTGGAACTAGGATTCGACAAGCCAGCTTCAAGATTTTAGGACACGGATATGGGTACAGTATCACTAAAGATGCGATACCGACATGGGGGTACGAAACGAATATGGATACGGACATCATATGATAGTAATTATTTACAATTAATATATTGAAACATAAATTCAAATGTGGGCCTTGCTTATAATATTTACAACTTAAAGTTAAACAAGGCCCAAGATCATGCAGGCCCACATTTGGTTATATTTGGTTGCATTTGAGTTTCATTTAACTTTTTCATTGCATTAAATGCTCTTATTTTTAAATAGTAAGAGTCAAAAGCAATCTGGTGTGCTATTAAAGTACTTCTAAGTACATTGATGAATTGCCTGCCACTCTCTCTTCAACAAAATATATATATGGGAGGTGCTCTTGTGAGAGACACTCTCACCTTACTATGAGAGATAAAGGTGGGGGCCCTCACATTTAAGTTGTTGACATTGGATATTGATGTAAATGTGAGGGCCCCCACCTTATCTCTCATAGTAAGGTGAGAGTGTCTCTCACCTTACTATGGGAGATGCTCCTTTGAGAGATGCTCCTTTGAGAGATATCGCTCACCTTATATGAGAGATAGGGGTGGGGCCCTCACATCCATATCCAAAGATATCTCTCATAGGAGCAACTTCATATATATATATATGGAAACGGTCCTTAGTCTTTTATGGACTCATACAAACCGTTGGATTTTAAACCTCATCCAACGCTCATCCTACGTCGTATATATTGACCGGAGAGAAACGAAAATGAAACCCAAAAAAATCTCGCCCAAATCGGCACCTATGCCCTCCTCTCTCCCTTCTCCCTCCCATCTCATCTCGTCATCGACGAACCCGCTGCACGTTCCTCTCCCATTGCTCGTCTTTGGCGCCGGCAACAACCTCCTCTCTCTCTCTCTTCCTTATCTCCCAAAATCGTTCCCCCTCTCTTCGTCGCACGCACAGCAGATCTCAATCGTCATCTCCGGCCTAGGTTCTTCGTATCTCCAGCACTTTCTTTGTTCTCCAGGACTACACAGTTTCTGGTTTTGACAGGGAGCTCTCCTACATGACAAAACCTTCGTCGCTCCTCTCCTTCCCAGCCAGGACCAGGTGCTCCGTTAAAATCTCGTCTCTGTTGCTCCTCTCCTTTCCAGGCCGGACCAGGTGCTCTGTTAGAATCTCGAATGCTGATTCTAGATGTTTATGAGAGCAGGGGAGCCTATCCAAGATAGTGCATGTTGGTGACGATGTTGAGTTGAAAGTTTTTCTTTTTCATTTTTTCTCTGTCGCTCATCATATACTTGATGTTGGATATTCAAGTTGTGTGTGATCTTGACAAAGATGTTGACTGTTCAATTTGATGGTGAATTTGATATTGAGATGATGACATGTATGTTGAGTGTTCATTTTGATGGTGAATTTGATGCACAGTTTTAGAATGTATCCACCATATACTTAAGAATGCAGAGTTCATATGCAGGCTACCCAATCCTTTAATTACTACAGATAAAAAATCTGATGGTGGTAAAATCACCTGCAGTCCTAGATGGTTACAATGCGCAGATAAGGCTTCATTAAAACAGCCTACTTAAACAGTCTACTTAAAGAATCTGTTGCCCAATGTCTACAGCCTGATATTGACTCCTCTAGGGCAGTTATTTTACCTAAAACCATGTTTTTCATGTTTTTCAGATTTGATCTTGGGCAACTAAATGATCAAAGACGCTTCTCTTGCCCATATTTAGCTGATTGCAGCCACAATACTCTTACCATTAGCTTACTATTAATTATTAAAAATTGAAAATGAGAAAATAAGCCAACAGTCTTTGAATGTTCGTGAGGATACAAAACTGGAAGATTATAGCCATCCGTTCTTTGCTTCTTCAATGTTCGTTTATAGGTATGAAAGAGCTGGATACCATGAATCAACAAAAATGACTGTACATTTGCCCGTTGAGGCTGACGACTCCACAATTTCTCACTTTAGAAAATCTAGTGGAGGGCGGTCTCTGAAAGAGCTGGATGCCATGAATCAGCACCCCACCTCCACAGGAACAATCAGCAGTGGTCAGTCTCCAGCTGTATATGTAGACTTGAGGGTGAGGGACTTGTGAATGGTGGGTGTGTGGTATAATTGGCATGGAAAAATCCTTCCCCTTAGTTAGGATTTCGCAAGATAGCATGCAATCCAAACACAGTTTATTAGCAAGATGCAAATTATACAAAGAATCATAGGAACATCCCAAAAAAACTTCAATCCTGCATCATGATTACATGTTCCAAAAGGGCATTTTACATGGAAAATTTTTAACATAGGAACATCCATCCTGATTACATGTGCCAAAAAGACATCCCAAACCATGTATTTCATGCCTAACTGAACACGACAACTAAAGGCGGAATCAAGATGGGAAAAAATATCTTGTTGCCGGCAAATTGAGGTCAAAGATGAGTATATCCCAGGCGAGCGATGGAAGACCGGATGGAGAACAAGGGAAAATGAAATGGGGGCCTTGGCGATGACGATTTGAACTCCGTGTCAGTGAGGACGAAATCCATATCGTGTCGGAGAGCTCCATGTCGAGGACGAAACCTGTGTTGTGTCGGAGATGAAAATAGAGCTCCCCGTCGAAACCAGAAACCCCAAGCCAGAGATGACGATCGCGATCTGCTATGCGTGTGACAGAGGGGGATTGATTTGGGAATTTGAGAAGGTTGCTGCTGGCGCCGGAGACGAGCGATGGGAGAGAAACGTGCCATGGGTTCGTCGGCGAAGAGATGGGAGGGAGAGGAGAGAATTAGTGCCGTTTTGGCGATATTTTTTTGGGTTTCATTTTCATTTCCCTCCTGTCCATATATACAGCATATGACATGCGTTGGATGAGGCTTAAAATCCAAGGGTTTGGATGAGTCCATAAAAGACTGAGGACCGTCTCCCTATATATATATATAAATGCTGTCACTTTTTCAAGTCTCATAAAAAATAAAGTAACTGTTGCATGGGAATGAAATACATTGAGTCATGGCTACATATTATCAAATGGAGATAGCTTGATGAGAGCCTACATATGATAAACTAATAATACAAACCTTTTAAATTAGGTGGTCCCTTGCATGGGTCCTTAAAATTTTTCACTTAAATATAAGTTAAGCCCCACCGGAAGATTCATCTGTATAGAAAATACTTGAATTTTTTATAATATTTTATTAAATATAATTAATCAAAGGTAAATTGGTTTCCTACTCTATTGAAACATTTAATATATCCATACAAGGGTCATTTACATTGGACGGTTTGGGTTTTCCTTATGACCCACTAATTGGTATGTTCCCATTGCTTGAGTGGAGGTTTGATGAGACACCATCACACCGTGTGATGAATAGTATTACATTTACATTAATCACGGGTTGAACTTCTCTCTCATCTTCTCAACGAGAACCCTAAACCACTTCGAGGCTCCAGAGAGAGAGAGAGAGAGAGCAGCCCTATCAAGCTAAAACCACAAATCAGAAAGAGATGGTCATGATCGAGCCTCAAATCTTAGGCCTCTAACTTCCCATCTTCTCAAACTACTCTCTAGAAAATGAAGTTTCATTTCTCCACGCCTTCAAGTCATTTGTCTTGGAAGAAATGCTCCAGGCTCCAGCCTCCTCCAAGCCTCTTCATTTCTACACTCCTTCCTCTCCTTCGGCCCACGTTTGTAAATGGCGGATTTTGCACATAGAAAAAGAAGAGAAGGATAGAAATAGTCA
Source organism: Cinnamomum chago (assembly GCA_038049695.1). Taxonomy (NCBI): domain Eukaryota; kingdom Viridiplantae; phylum Streptophyta; class Magnoliopsida; order Laurales; family Lauraceae; genus Cinnamomum; species Cinnamomum chago. Next base: position 40,832,624 of record CP142455.1, read on the forward strand.
TTCCAAGGGGGGTTAGAAGCATGAAATAAAATCAATAAATGAGAAAGGTATGTATTTAATTTCTTTTTTAATAGTGTAACATTTTCCAGATCAGTGAAAGCAATTTTAAAATTTTTTCAGATCCTGGTTTTCTAGATTTTTCAGTTTTTTTTTAGGTTTTTCCGGGAAAATTCCTCGTATGTGGACGTTGCACGAAAAGGTGCCCCGTAGTTCCGGCAGCACAAACGGGGTCCGTCAGTCCCTATTGCTTTTTTTTTTTTTTGAAAAATTGGATGAGCAATGCTAGCATCATTCGTCGTTGATGGGTTCAACGCTAGCATCGCTCCTCGTATCTTCCTCTTTATATCAAGCTCTTAAAGTGAAGAACCTAATCCTCTATGTAGAGGATGGAGGACCTCGACGAGGAAATACCCATTTGTTCGCCTGCGAGAAGGACCCCCAAATCCCATTTAGAAAAGAAGGCTCAAACGTTCTTCAATCAGATGAGAACACCAAAGAAGCAGAAGAACTTGATGGGGAAGGAGTGTGAAAGCCAGCAAGGGAAGAAGAGACAAGAGCCTTTGTGAATTCGATGATACTTTAGAGGGTCTCGATCTTTCATTATATAGATTAAAGTTGCTATATGTGTTACAAGAATTGAGGCAATTAGCTAAATTACAGTCATTGTATGCTAGTCATATCTCCTAATAAGGCAGAAAATAAATTACATAGCTGTACATACGAGGCTTGTTTTGACCCACAAGTTGGGCTTTTTTCTGCCATGGGTTGTGACTCATTGACCCATTGGACCGTGACCCACTGACCCATTTGACACCCCCCCCCCTCAAATTGATGCGGGTAAATCAACGAGCATCAATTTGCCAACTAAGAACTGGTGCCGTGACCGAGGAAGTCCCTTGGTAAAAACATGGAAGAAAATATCGGCCGATACGAAGCGTATCGGCCGATATATCGGCCGTATCGGCCAAGGCCGATACGGTACAAAGAATTTATCGGCGCTACGGGTGTATCGCACCCGTATCGGCCGATACGGGTGCTTATCGGCCGATACTTTAATGTATCGGCCGATACGTGCCGATACGTACCGTATCGGCCCATACACGTGGGGGGGGGGGGGTTTATAAAACCCCCCCTTTTGGACTTTTTAGGGTTTTTTACCCTTCTCTTTCATCTCTTCCCCTCTATGGTTGCGGTTTTCACCTCTTTGTGGTCCATCTTGCGTAAGTTCAAAAAAAAAAAATCGAATCGGGGCTGCCGCCCCGAACCCCGCCTTTATGGTCGCTGGCCCAGCCCCATGCCGTCGGACAGCCCTCCGGGGCTCGGCCTCTTTATCAGTACTTTTCATATATTGAATGATCTATCATGAATGCATGCAACATATAATGTTTATGTTCATATTAAGCTAATTTTGATCACCAAAGTTTTATGCTTAGGGTTAGGTCTCACCACAGTGACCCTAACAATTAAACACTGATATTTGGCTCTAATAGTACCATCATGATGTTTACATTACATATTGTTCAAATGTATGAATAGAAGTGTCTCCCAAATCCCTTTTGGTGGTGATCAAGGTATTCCTAATTTCCTATTTCTTTCACTAACTCTCTACTCCCTTTGTCATTTCTAAATTGGTGCTGAATGCTGATTGTTGATCACTTCATAGTTCATTCACTTGATTGAATTTGAACCTTGAATGCTGAAGTATTGATATTTGATTGTTCAATGTTCACTAATGACCTAACTCTTAAATCTTCTTAATTCTTATGCCTTTATTTCATGTTCTAATTTTTTTTTAATGAGCTTTTCATTACTTTTTAAGTTAACATGACTAAGAAACATGAATACATGTGAAAAAACTAATCATTACTATTATTTTCTATTTATACAGCGATACAGGACATCATATATTGAGGGCACCGATATGCCCCCTTTTCTTACTTACTTTTGCAAAAGAACCACATTTTCTTTCATTTTACAATTTTCTGGATTTTCTGGAATTTTTTCAGATTTTTTTGGCGATTTTTTAAAATCGCACCACTACGCCGATACGTATCTCCGATACGCTACGTATCGCCCGCTTCGTATCGGTTTGGCGGCGGGCCGATACGCCCGCCGATACCGATATTTTCATCCTTGGGTAAAAATATCAGCAATTTGAAGACTGGTAGGAACATGAGGAAGAGTGATGGCTTCACGCACAAATGCATCACGTATGTAATGACAAGCCACTTCAATGTGTTTTGTGCGTTCATGGAAGACAGGATTTTCAGTAATCCGTATGGCACTGGTATTGTCAGCATAGAGAGGTGTGGGTCCAGATTGTGGAAATCCAAGCTCCGAAAGGAGACCCCGAAGCCAGACAATTTCAGAAGTGGCGGCCGACATCGCACGATATTCGGCTTCTGTGGATGATTTGGAGACTTTATCTTGTTTCTTACACTTCCAAGATATCAACGAGTCCCCTAAGAACACGCACCAGCCCGTGGTAGACCGTCGACTATCAGGGCAATCAGCCCAGTCAGAATCTGAGTAAGCGATGAGAGAAGTCGAATTGTCCACAGGAAAGAAAAGTCCACGAGATGGGGTTTGAAGAACATAGCGAAGAATGCGCCGCACAGCAACGAGGTGGAGATGGCGTGGTTGTGTCATGAACTGACTAACCAGATTCACCGCATATGAGATATCAGGCCGAGTGATAGTCAAATAGATCAAGCTGCCGACTAAGCGGCGATACATTGTGGCATCAGGAAGAAGATCACCCGTATCGTGTGCGAGTTGAAGATTGGCCTCAACCGGAGTATCTACAGGAGTTGAGTTTTAGCATATTTGTGCTGATCGAGGATGAGACCTTTCGCGGACTGATGAACCTCAAGACCTAAAAAGTATGTGAGAGGCCCTAAGTCTTTCATATGAAAAGACTCATGTAAGGAAGCTTGGAGATGAGTGATCATGCCAGAATCTGTCCCAGATATGATGATATCATCCACGTACACCAAGAGGACAGTAATCCCATTTGAAGATCGATGCAGGAACATAGAAGGATCCGAGGCACTTTGAGAGAATTGGAGATGAAGGAGAGCATCCCGAAATTTCTCAAATCAAGCGCGCGGAGCTTGCTTAAGACCATATAGAGAGCGTCGTAAGCGCGCACAGTCACCTGCCGAGACACCCGTAACTCCTTGAGGAAGCCGCATATAGACTTCTTCCTTGAGATCGCCATGAAGGAAAGCATTCTTGACATTAAATTGATAAAGAGGCCATGAGTGAGAAGCCGCAATTGCAAGAACAGTCCGGATTGTTGTCATTTTTGCAACTGGAGCAAATGTTTCTTCATAGTCGATGCCATATTCCTGTCGGTTGCCCAATGCGACTAACCGTGCTTTATAACGATCCAATGAGCCATCGGCCTTCAGTTTGACAGAGAAAACCCATTTGCAGCCGATAGGTCTTGCAGAAGAGGGGCATGGAACAATATCCCAAGTATGATTCTGCTGCAGTGCATCTAATTCTCCGTGCATAGCCTTTCGCCAACAGTCATGCTTAACCGCCTGTAAGTAAGAAGTAGGAATAACAATGGAAGAAAGGGTAGCAAGCAAGGATGTGTGAGTGAACCCATATTTGTCTGGAGGCTTAAAGACACGAGTAAAGCGTCGAAGTGGAGGTGGAAGTGGAGATGCAGCAGCAGGTGATGAAGCGGGGGCAAGATCAGGTGCCGGCGAGGGATCCGGAGGGGGAGGCAGATGTGGAACATCTTTGTGACGACGACGTTCATAAACAATTAGTGGAGAAGAGATTGTGTCAGAAAAAGCTGGTAGATGAGAAAAAGAAGGTAAATCCGAGGAATGTGTAGAAAAAAACCGTTGATTTTAAAAAAAAGTGACATTTCGAGAAATTCGAATGCGGTTAATCACAGGATCATAGCATTTATACCCCTTCTGGTGAGATGCGTAGCCAAGGAACGCACATTTGGCGAACTAAGCAGTTAATTTGGTACGTTCAGTAGGAGGAAGATGAACAAAACACACATCCAAAGATGCGCATGTGGGTATAAGTAGGATCCTTATGAAAGAGGCAAAAGTATGGTGTGTGATTGTGGAGGCGAGAGGATGGTAAGCGATTGATTAAGTGAACCGCAGTGGCTAAAGCTTCGGGCCAAAATCTCGCAGGAACGGATGATTCTAAGAGAAGAGAACGAACAGTATCGAGAAGATGTCTGTTTTTTCGTTTTGCAACTCCGTTCTGTTGAGGAATATAAGGGCACGATCGCTGCGATAAAACCCCGTGTTGTTGCAAAAAAGTTTGAAACTGATGGGACATATATTCCCCTCCGGAATCAGATCGGAGAATTTTTATGCGAGTAGAAAACTGATTTTCAACATATGCCATAAATTTTTGAAAAACATCAAAGACTTCAGATTTAGAGTGCAAGAAATATACCCATCTGAATCTACTATGATCATCAATAAAGGAGACAATATTTGAAATGTGTATGAGAGATTACAGGAGTAATCCCCCAGACATCACTATGAATAATGTCAAAGCAATTAGAAGCCATAGTAGAGTTTGAAGGAAAGGGAAGAACTTTGCTTTTTCTAAGTTTGCAAACAGAACACTCATCAGAAATACGACTAAAAGAGGTTGCATTTTTATTAAGACTACCAGTGTTTAACATCAAAGATAACAGTTTTGAATGAGGATGGCCTAATCTATTATGCCAGAGCCTCCAAACATCTTGAGGAGAAAAACAAGAAAAAGCAGAAATCTGTTTATTCTGAGAGAAAGGCATAACAAGAGGAAACAGGCGTCCACACTTAGAGGCCCCTTCGCGATCACCGTCCCCGACACTGGATCCTGCACAACACAACTAGAGCGAGAAAAGGAAACATTACAATTATCATCAACAAGTTGTCCAACAGACAGAAGGTTCGTGGTGAGATGAGGAGATAAAAAAACATTTGTGAGAGGTAATGAATGAATGAATGATATCACCAGTGGCTATAATAGGAAGCTTTTGACCATCAGCAGTATGAACTTGCAAATTGCCATTGTATGGTTGCAGGTTAGTAAGATGAGTGGGGGAGGAGGTCATGTGATTAGAAGCTCCAGAATCAAGAAACCATATGGAGGAAGAGGATTGGTGGTTACCTAAAATGCCAAGTGCAGAGAAGGCATTGATGATCATTTGTTGAATAAGCTCAGGGGTGATCTGAGGAGCAGTATTGGAGGCAGTAGGTGGTGAAGGCATGACCGGTGTTGAAGGACTATCACTGGAAGTAGTAGCATCGGCAGTGTTGACATGATATGCCCGTGGAGTGCGATTCTGTGGTAGCCTTTTGCACTCACTAATAACATGACCATTTGATTTGCAGTAATTACAAAACTTGGTCTTACACTATGAAGCATAGTGTCCATAACTCTTACAGCCAAAACATTGGATTTTGCTAAGATCCCTTGCAGGGGGTTGTCCTTTAGCAGTAGACGCAGGACCGTGGGAGACACCAGGGGTGTAACTGGCAATGGCAGGATATGCGACATTAGAAGAGGTTCCTGAGAACTGTTGCTTCAAAGCATGCTGAGTAAGCTGACTTTGTTCCTCTCGCAAGAGTTCATGAAAGGCACTCATTCAGGGATGGAGATGGAACTCTGCTCATCAGATTAGAACGAATGATCTCATATTCGGATCTCAATTTCATGAGAAACTGATCTCTATGAGAAGTTGCCTGTAATTGTTGTATTTCAAAAAGAGCTGCCTCAGAGACATTGAGGTATTTGATTTCATCATATTCTACCCATAGATTAAGAAAACCCGTATAATAGTCATGGATGGAAGAGGTGCCTTGGGAATATTGAGCAATCTCTAGTTCAAGTTGGTATTGTCGGGCAGAATTCCCTTGGTGATACACTTGTTTCAGATATTCCCACATCTCCTTGGATGTCTTGTACGGTTTGAGGTTCAAGATATATTGTGGTTCAACAGAACCAAGAATCCATGTTTTTATCTTGGCATCCTTGGTATTCCAAGAAAGAATTTTTTCTCATCCTCCTTAGGTCGTGGATCCCAGCCTGCAACGAGTCCCCACATTTCCTTTCCTTCAAGATATACTTGAAATTGATAGGACCAGGAAGTATAATTTTTTCTATTAAATTTGATCAATGTAATTTCAGGTTTATCCATGTCAGTAATCTATCAGATCCCTTAAGACAGCACACAGCAGCAATATAAGAGAGCAGATGCAGTAATAGAGGATTCCAAGTAGAACCAGAACACAGAGTGCAAAAAATTGCACTAAAACAGCCCAGGCGATCAAAAAATTTGGAGTGATAGCCTTGCGTGGGACCCATAGAAAGATCTGAATGGTGATCAGACCAGTAGCTAGAGACTAGGAGTCAATTTCCTTTCCAGCAGTACAAGTTTTATCCAGATCAGATCTGAATCAATGATTTTGTACGGTGGTGATGAAAACTATTTAAAGAAAGTGATTAATCACAAGAGGGAGCAAACCGCCTACCTCTGCTCACTGAAAATTGCTGAAAAAATCTCCAAAATAACCAGGAGGGATGGACGACCAAGGCTGGAGTGAAACTTGTGGACTGTGAGATGATCGCAGGTGGGCCACCGGTTGATCAGATGAAGAAACAGCCACGAGATGCCTTTGCAGAGCACAAATCCTTGATCTGTGTGAAAAAAATCCTCAACCAATGTCCTCAATCACCAGAGGAAGCAGACGACCAGATTGGTTGCAATGTTTTGGCTTGATAATGTTGATCTAGGGTGGGCCACTTCTGATCACACCTTGATCTGACGACTTCCAATGCTTGGAAGATGAAGAGAAAATATCCAGAGAGTCTCTCAGAGACTATGACAACTTCCAATACTTGGAAGATGGAGAAGATTCACTCAGACACACATAGCTCTGATACCATGTGAAAGCCAGCAAGGGAAGAAGAGACAAGAGCCTTTGTGAATTCGATGATCCTTTAGAGGCTCTCGATCTTTCATTATATAGATTAAAGTTGCTATATGTGTTACAAGAATTGAGGCAATTAGCTAAATTACAGTCATTGTATGCTAGTCATATCTCCTAATAAGGCAAAAAATAAATTACATAGCTGTACATACGAGGCTTGTTTTGACCCACAAGTTGGGCTTTTTTCTGCCATGGGTTGTGACTCACTGACCCATTGGACCGTGACCCACTAACCCATTTGACAAGGAGAAGTATCCCATACCCAAATTTGTATTGGACCGTTTCGATACTGGCACTATAGGCCAAATGCCGTATCCGGGTATCATAGTCCACAGTAGCTTTTGGTCGAATTGGCCTGTGGACAGAACACAATGGACCGGGTTGACCAATAGATCAATGGATTGGCCCAGTTGACTTGGCTCTGGTCCATACTGCATTAGCTAGCTTCTATTGTTCGGGGCAATGACCCCTGTAACTCTCCCACTGCAAAGCTAGTTTGTAAGAGTAAAGACAATGATTGTATAAGAATAACATAGTGGAAAAAAGGATTAAGAAATAGAAAAAAAAAGATTAAGAATACAAGTAGATTAGTGGGTTGTTTAGTTTTGGTCTTTAATCCTGTTGTTTCTCTTCCAAACATGCCAATCTTCCTCTTGAAATTGTCAATTTGTTCATCAGCGAGAACCCGAGTTCTACTATGTTGAATAAATCTCTCAATTGAGTCATACAATCCTTTTTTAACTTCCAAATCATGATTGAATTTCTCATCATGATGGAACGTAGGATTTAAAATAAGGAGCTGCACGCAAAAGTCGGTGCAACTATAGGTTCCATCTTGAATCTATGACTCTTCATTTAGGATCATATTGCTTCTTCACATTGTCAAATATTTTTGCAATTGTCTCTTTAGCCCTATCTATTGCTTCATAAATATATCCCATGAGCTGTCTGTCATCGAAGTCAACAATGCCAAGGACTTTTAATAAGGGAGTTACACATTTGATGCAACATTTTATGGAAGGCCAAAACTCTTGGTCTACAAAGATAATATCTCTCACTCTAATGCCGTCAATTTGTTTGGAGTATGAACTTTATTCTTATTTCTTCAAAGGAAACATAGCCCACAATGCAACCCTTTGGTCATGAATGCTTTTTAAGGTGAAAAAGTTGGTAGCAAAATGGGTAATTTGAGTTCTCGTATGCTCTCTTCATTTTGTATGTTTTCTCATCAAATTCAACGCCCATGTATGCTTATAAATAAAAACAGTAATCTTCTTCGCCTTCGTAACTGTTTCGGCATGAGTGACCAATATCCCAATATTAGCTAGCATCAAATCAAGTAGATGTGCTGAGCAAGACCAAAATAAAACTTTCCTCTTCTCCATTAAGTATTCACCCGCCTTCACTAAAGCTGCGGCACTATTTATCACCACTGGCATGACATTCTCTTCTCTAATTTCTTCGACAGTTGAATATCAACTCAAACATGTTTTGTGCATTTTTACAAATTGAAGATGTATCTACGAGTTTAATAAACACAGCACCGCATGCGCTATTGACCAAAAATAATTATTATGATTCTATTCTTTCCCTCGGTCCACCCATCCATCATCAAAGGGCAGCCACATTGACTTCACTCTTTTTTATATTGCTCTAATGATTTCTCTATTAGTTGTATTTCTTTTTGGAGAAACGTTTGTCTCCATGACAACTTGGGAGTTTTAACCCCGGTTTAAAAGAAGCCACTGCTTCTATCATTGGGATAAAAATGGACTTTTAACAACATTAAAAGGTAATGCATTGGCTTACAAAAATTGACAAATTGCCTAAACAATACTTTCCCAGTCTCCATTCTTGCAAATACGATTGAGTGTTGCCTGTTTGGGGTTTTCTTCTTTAACCAAAAAATTATCCTTCTTCCAGAACGATGATTAAAAAACAAATAAGTGGGGCCGACAATGGCCACACTTGAAATGTAATGACATGTGGACCCACTGATGGATTCACATAAATCATAAATCATAAATAAAAAAAGAAAAAAAGGGTTGGCTAGAAACTTAAAGCTGTAGATCCCTGAACACTCATCCAACCATTACCGTTGGATTGAAATCGAAAAAAAGTTGACACCATTTATAATCATTATACATGAGGGCCAGAAATGAAGGGGTTGGATGATCTTTGAGATTTATATCTTCCAAAACCATTATACTCCATTTCTTTATGATTCATGTATTTTTTTTATATAATCGATCTGTTGGTCAACTCAAATTCAAGTGAAATTTGGCTCATAAATAATACATAAGATGATGGTAAGCGGTTTAGGTTTTTTTATGGGGCCTCACCAATATATTTATATGGAGGATCTGGTTTTGAGAGGGATATATCCCCACTTGCATATAAGAATATCTATCGCGACCCCGGACTGGGTTAGTGCCCAAGGGCACTCCTAATATGGGATCGGGATCTAAGGTGGTGTGTATTTTTCTTTTTCTTTATTGATTCGTATGCGGATGACGAAGAAACACAACATCTGTGTGCGTGATTTCCCACAGGTTTCCACGGTGAGGATGTCACACTCACAAGCAAATCACAATCAGGGTGCGGAAGCGTGTAGCAAACCAAATCTAGAAAATCATTCCAAGATAATAAGACTGATAACACGATTTTATATAACATGATGTCAAAGTGAGCAATGTTCATGTAGGATTTCCCAAGCATAAAGATAATATTTACACAAAAGATGAGTTTATTAATTAAACATTCCCCAAAAATAAAGGCAGACAAAGGCCAGTACAACCAAAGACCCAAATTGTGAATATCACCCTCCCAAAAGATGTTTCACAACTCATAGCATGACCCAATGTATAGACGACATTGTTAGCTTGCCATTCTCTTGCGCGTTGCGGCTCCCCAGCCGCCTCCTTTGGCCCCTCCTCGGGGGCAACGAGATCTGGACCTGAGTACCAAAATAGTGGGTTAGACACGATAGTCTGGCAGGTGGGTGAAGAGATATAAACAATATAATAATTTACAAGTTGACTTGGAAAACATTTAAAACCTACTTAGACAACAATTGTCATGAAATACAATGCATACTTTATTCGAAAACACATGATCGATACAAAACATGAGTAGGTACCAATGAAGAGGCAACTGACAATATGGCAACCACACGAAGCTAAATCCTCCATCACTAATGTGATGCGAGCACGCTAAAGCATAGGTCTCGGACACACGAAGTGACAAAAGCAAACTAGATACACATAATAATGCCAAAGAACTTGGCTACCACGCTAAGTACCGGCCGCGGAACCAGATAATATAACACGTTAAATAAACCAAGACTGCAGCTGGCTATGAGTCATTGAGGAACCCAAGTCAATGGATCAAGCCGACAAGGTTGCTCAAGCGTAGTGGTGCCGACACATAGGTCACATGATGAAATCACAGCATAATTAGGTGTATAACACCAAAATAGGCCAAGTTGGAAGCTCACACACATGTAACTCACTAATGTCTTGTCATGAATATACAAGGCCAATCTGAATATTCAAACCACGTGATACAATAGTTTTGAAGTGAAACTAGTGATGACACACTAGAATGAAGAGAAATCATGCACTTTTAGTAAAAGTAGAGATAAAACGAGCTTTCCATATGTAGGTCGGACCACACATTGAGGCTTCAAGACTTAGTTTAATGCATATAAGACACTCGTACGTCAGGTTTTATTATTGGCCTGGTACTCCAGAAGATCAAGGGCATTCCAAGCATCCTATACACATTGGTAAGTGAAAGAGTCCTCAATATATCTCCGTGACGGGGTTTCTTTTCCATTCCCACTCCATACATCATTTCCTAGGTCCCACCATAGCATTAGGGCTGAAAACAAACCTTTCCAAACATTTAAAAGCACTTTTTTCAAGTTCCAAAATAGACCCAAGCTAGCGAGTGGGTTGGCTCTAGCGAACTTGAGTTGGCTCGAGCGAACTCAGCTTTGGAAGGGGTTGGCTCGAGCCAACTGGCCTCTGGATAGGGTTGGCTCGAGTGAACTCTGTCCGGGGCCAAATTTCAATGCAGTTTGGGGGCTCTTCGGACCTCACTTCCATGCCCCTTTTTAGCCACAATTTTTCCTACATAAAGGGGGCCTCCTTGCCTTCTCAAAACCACATTTCTCCTCCATCAATCACTCCACATCAACACATAAGAATCCATCCCATTTCAACCTCATTCATCACAAGAAAACCCATCATACATGAACCCATATATGGCATGAACATCATTCAACAAAAAAGTAGGATAAGCTAAGAGAAAACTCATCAAATTACATTTATGAAATCAAATGAAACTAGAGCAAGGAGTTGAGAAGAATGCAAGCATAAAAATCATCATGAACCAAAAGTGTAAAACCAAGAATTTCTCACTAAACTTGCTAGCATTCAAAATAAGTCAATTCATCCACTTCCCTTGGTCTCCAAAGGGACTAATTAACCTCCAAACTCACTTCCAAAACCCCAAAATACACCCATTTAGAACCCTAAATAGCCAACACAATGAGAAAGAAGGAGAGAGCTTGCAATAAAGAGGCGAAGACTCTCTAGGGCTAGAAAAACACAAATCTAGAAGATGTGGATGATTGCTTACTTGGAAGAGCTTCAAATGTCCAAAGCTTGCTCAAAAAGGACCCTAGTATGGCTGGATTTCTCTTCAAAAGGCATTAATGGAGAGCTTTCATGGTGGGGAAGAAGAAGATAAGGTTTCTTTCTCCATTGGGCAAGAGTTGGTGTGGATTGGAAGGGGAGAAGCAAGAAGAAGAAGGGGAAAGGAAATCCTAGCTTGGATGAACCATTTTCTCCTACAACAAACATGAGAAGAAAGGGGAAAGGAGAAAAGAGCTCTCCTTATATAAGAAGTGCATGTGGGTCCCACAACTAACAAGGCTTGTCGGGCTTAAAACATAGGTTTCCGGGCCTCGGATGGGTTCGACGAAGAAGAGAAAAATGCTTTTCATAAAATCTAGTTTTTGAAAAGTACATATTCCGTGGTGTTTGGAGATATCGAAAATTGTGTCCAGATTTTTGTGTAAAAAGACTGTTTTGCCCTTGAAGTTGGAAAACTGGGTTTCAAGTTCTCGAATGGGGACGAAGTGAACACGAAAGTTGGAGAGGCTAACGTGATCTATCAATCGGAGTTAAAACACGAATTTTTCAAAATCGCAGATAGCCCCCACACTTTACGCAAAGACACTAAAAGGACCCTCAAAGTCTCATTAAATAAAAAAGCCTCTCAAAACTCCCCAAAGCTATATAAAAGCTATTCTAATCCCAAACCTAAAACAAAATCCACTAATCCCACTTGGAGCTAACACACAACTTAATTAATTAGTGCTAATCGCTGCAGCTCGGGTCGGGGTCTTACAATATCCCACCACCATCTCATTAAAGTAAATACTTTCTTGTAGTGTGCAAGAAAAAAAAAAAAAAAAAAAACCCTTGCATATTGGGATGGTGGACACAAGTGGCATTGACAATTGGCTTACCAATCTTGTCATACAAAAGAAAGCTTGCTGGATTAGTCATGTATAAATGATAGACCTCATTGGACATTTTTGGCCGTTCCATTAAAAGCAACAATTTTGAACCATTCATGCTTGCTTTTGTGTTTACTATCTATTTTTAGTTCTTTTTATCGGATGACTGGTATTTGATGAGATTGAATTTTTTACTGATTGTTAATCTTATATGCCCTCATTTTTGATGGACTACTATGCGATCCTCAAGTCTAGGTGAAATGTATGCATCATTGAACAAGAACACAAGTAACATCTCATGCTTACTCATTTCATTCCCATAATCATTTACCAAAACATGGAACTTTGTCTTCCTCGTCAAACTGGAAAGAATTGCACATCTTCAATCTTTCGAATTGCTTTGAATTGAATCACGATTTTTTCGGATTGAACTATTCGTGATTAACACCCATAGTAGTGAATTAGGTAACTATTATATGAACATTGTTTTATTTATTTATTTAATTCTCTGTTCCATGTTTTGGCAGTTATGAAGTTTTGTTGGACTTGGACAAGGAGAAACACAAGGTGGATGGGCCTATATACTATTACCTGTTCAATACTCTGCTTTTCTGTTTGCTTGTACTCCATATTTATTGGTGGGTGTTAATGTGCCGAATGCTTGCAAATCAAATCAAAGCAAGAGGCCAACTTGGGGATGATGTTCGATCTGGTATGTGTGTAAAGTTCATCACCGGTTTTGCACTCACATGCATATACACAAGCATATTCATTTGAACATTGAACTACTACTTTTTAAAAATGTCATTAAAATGCATAGTGTGCGCCATATAAGCGGAGGCAGTTTTTTGATGATTAAGATCATTGATCTGATGGACCATTATGGATGGTGCTCCAAAAGTCTTCGAGATTGAGGATCCTAGCTCAGCCTTTGGCTTTATTCCAGTACTGTACTTCTTGTCTTCGGCATTTGGATGGATACAAAGTCTTAATCTTTTTGGGCAAAGGTGCTCACTATTGCAACCTTAAAGGTTGTGTGTTAAGGTCATGTTATTTTGCAACTTAGGTTGTCGATTGAAGTCATATTATATATATTTTGGGGCATAACCATCATTTGTGGCCCATTAGATCGACAGTCTGGATTGGTTTTTTTTTTCCTAATGAAACCGGAGATATTATGGCATTATAGTTTCTGCAGTAGTGCAGGCCCTAGAGCTCCTATCACCTAATAGGCCTCTGAAATTTGGTAGGCATCAATATTCCATAATGGCTTCTAGAATCGATGCTTTATGCTATTTGGAAGCATTTCCTTTTGTATGACTACTTTTAAAAGGACAGCACTATTGCAACAATATTTGATTTTTGAATGTTTTGGCTCTGCAGATTCTGAAAGTGAAGATGAACATGCTGACTAACCGTGTAAAAGATTGATGTTTACTATTAGTGTGCATGCTGAGGTGCGTAGATCACTCTGCCTCCTTGTCTCTCTTATAAGCTTGACTGGAGTGGAAACGAGATCCCTGATCCAAGGATATCCATAGTCCTCTCACAAGTTGAGTTTGTCTATTAGGAACCAATGGTTCGTATATCCAAATCGTTGATGAGCACCATCATGAATAGACTGTGTGTGAGGACTTGGTCCGGGCGGCAACATTAACCATGGGGCGTAGCATGTCAATCACGGGCTTCCGACGGTGAGTTTCCGTTATTCCCGCATCGGAAATATCCAAGTCTTGACCTTGGGCTTATAAGTTAAACCCCGTGTTAACTCAACATGACGCATTTTAAAACCATGCGGTCCCGGATCACATAAGAATTCCGGACTTAAGCATGCTAGCGCGGGAGCAGTACTAGGATGGGTAACCGCATGTGAAGTCCTTGCGCGCGCACGTTGGCCAAAGTAGACAATATCATGCTGAGTGCCAATGAATGTAGTTAGATATTTTCCCCTCGTCAAATGTGGACTGTCGTATTTCTTTCTTAACCATCCATTTCAACTCTGAAGGCTAGGAATATAGACTCTCCCATTGTGGAGACTGTTGGTGCATATGATAATTATTAGAAAATCTTCCGTGTTCATGTTGTTGCTGGGATGATTTAACTTTCATTTATTTGTCTTCTCTTCCTTGAGGGCCTCCCATTTTATGCAGCTTAGATATGCGTAATGGTCCATTGAAAGAAATAATGTTTGTGTGTGTTTTGTACTGTTATTGCAGATAACCTTAGCGAAGGTTCATATGTTGACATCTCATGGATTTCATTACGACATGCAAATCAGTTTCATGGAGTATATTGTGATGGGTTTTCCCTCTTCATTGAATGGTCTGTACACTAATTTGAAAAACAGACGTGGAAGAAAATGTTGGATGAATACTAATTGCATTGAGAATCAGAAATTGTGGGGCATGTCCTATACATTATTCCATCATTTTAGCCAATCTTCAATGGTTGTTTCAGAAAAAAAAATCAGATGGCTTAAGCCATGCAATATTTCCTGTAGAAGAGTTGTGCATGACAGTTGTTCTCAAGTATCAGTGACTGACTCCCTTGTGCCCCACGTTTCAGCGATTGCGGTTGCTGATATACTTCATGGGACTATGTTCCATGTCCGAAAAAGTATGCTTGATGGTGAAATCTGTATTCGTCTACTGCCACCCAGAAAAAAACACGGATTAGAAGAATAACATGATGCTCAGTGTAAAATAGGCAAGATATTCGATTCTATCCTCCAATCATTGTTACTCTAGGTCAAGGTTTATGTGCATTGAGACAATTTTGTCAGCTTGCTGGATCTCTGGAACAAAGGGCCATGCAGTGTTACCTAACGCCTCATTTGGTAACAAAAGTTCCATGATGGAATGACAGTTGCTGGTGTCATAGGTGTATCAGTAATATTTTGTCTAGACGGGTAGAAAGGAGAAGCATAGATGACAAGAATTCACAGGAAATGTTATGACAATTTGGCGGTGTTTCACAACGGGTCATTTTGCACTCATTTACTTGTGTAAATGGTGCACATGAGCAATGGCTACGCATGATCACGTTTAAGGGTCTTTTGTTTGCACCTATTTACATATGTAATCAGTGAACATGCGTAATGATTTCACTCTAAAATCCTTTGGTGGTTCCAATGCTACTGATTTTGAGGATATGAAAGTTATTAAATTGAAAAAGCATGAGCTTATTTACAAATCATAAACCATAGGGGCCTATTTGCAAATCCTACCATCCTTAGGGAGTGTATGCAAAAAGCTCTTTATTTTATAAGTCCCTACCAACTTTTTTTTTCCTCAAACGTTTGTCTTTTATCTTTTGCAACTCATTGAAGTAAATACAAAATTATTATATATTATAACATCAGGCTCTCCCTTATAAGTTTCTTTAGCTAATCATTTATATCATAACTTCAAGGGGTTCGTAGAGGCAGCGAAAATACTTTTCAATATTCTCCCTCTAATCTAATTATTCGATACCAAAAAAAAAAAAAATTATCTTACCCACCCTTTTGATTTCAAGGCTGTTAGGTTTATATCAGTCTTCTTTTCCATCTTGATAGAGAGAAACACTACTTAACTGTTTCTGTTCTATCTAATCTAAAGGATTCTGTTGTGCACAATTTTTCACTCAATCAGGTTCTGTGATGTTGTAATTAGATTTCATATATATTTTCCAAAAAAAAAATTCCTTTCTTTGGTGCGATTCTTGAACTCTTTTAACTTTTTTTTCATGATATTAATTATATCTATGCTTTCCAATTTCCATTCAGTCCCAAACAGTAGAATAATATTAGTCTTTCTGTATAGATGCATTCAAGCCCACTCTTAACTTATTACATCATAACCACCTTATATATATCAAATACCTTAATTTTCACGTATGATATATGAATTTTTTTATAGTTCTTAAAAATTCTAATTTTAATAGTTAAACCAACTCCAGGCTCTTCAAAAAAACTATGCAATAAAAGCTTTTTCTTTGCCAAACACAAATTTCACCAATATTGTTGTTAATATGTTATTCTGATTTTACAAGTAATGCTTCAATCCACATCAGCATGTAAGCACACGATCTAAAAGCTTTAAACTTTTACAAGATCAATATTCATTTAAGATACTAAATGGCAAAATAAAACCTAAAACAATGACAAACATAAAAAGTTAGGGATTTCTACATTTCTTAAACCGAGACAAAATATTTTCAAAATCATATATGAAAGCTTCCATATGCACCAATCTCTAGAGATTTGATAAGGACTGCGAGACATCTATACGTTCAAGTAAAATAAGTTAAATTAACTACAATTAATTTAGTGGGACACACCTAAGTTAGTTACTGCCCCATAAACAACTAATCAAAAGATCGTTCTCATAAATAATTTGAGGTTGAAGAGTTGTTTCATTTCCTTCACGAGACATAAATTTGCATGATCATCTGTGTATGTAAGGTCGGAGTTGGGAGCCATATAGTAATAAATAGTAAACAAGAGTTTGAATCTCATTGCATTACGCAAATTAGGCAGCAAACTTTTGAGGCTTCTTATCTTTATCATGCGGCTCATCTCACCAATTCAAAGGTACGAGAGTCTCTAACTATTGGACTTCTGTCATCTCTTTTTTTAATTACTCAAATGATAAGTGTCATTATAGAAGGGTTTTAACAACTTTCCCTTAAATTTATATTATTTTCTTAAGATAAATTTTATATTGTTTTATTACATTTTTTTTTTAATTTTAGACATTGACCCGTCAAAGTTCAATTACTATTATATTATATAATATATTATATATGTTGGCTTCGATTTCTAAATTGGAGTCCAATTTGCTAATCGATTACAAAATTAGACTTTAATCTCAAATCAATTTGAGAAGTTGGATCTCAAATCAATTTCAAAAGATAAATCCTATCAATCAATTCAACTGGCGTATCCAACTCAAACTAGCTTTCAACTTTGCAATTGATTGTATCTGATTGAGATATTTTGATCGATTTAAAGAGTCCCATGCAAAAATATATATATATTTTCAAAGAGTCCAATCTAAATTAATATGAGAGATTTTATCTCATCAAGTTAATCTAAAGAGAACTCTTTTGATAAATTTCAAAAACCTTATCCTATCCTAAAATCTCTCTACCTTGTCTATTGATTCCCGAAATCTCTCCCCATATATTAAATAAGTAATTCCCTAATTTCTCCAATTTCAATCAATTCCTAAAATCTCTCTACTCTAAACTTCATATCTCCACATTAAAAATCAAGCAAACCCATAAGTGATACGACAAATCAGCTTTTGCAAAATACATGTAATGGATTCAGTTCAATTAAACGCGCACTAAATAAGGTCTACCATGTGGGCCCTAGTAAATGCACCAATGGAGTCCATACCATGAAATCAAAACCATAAAGATCACTATCTTATCTTATATTGGAATTGAAATCGAGTTTCAATCTATCTGGAGTTATCCTCACCGTCAGATTGATTATGGCTTGAACCAACGATCTTATAGTTTTAAGTTCTATCTTAATCACATTTCAAGCCATTAATTTTTTAGTAGAGGGGGCCTCAATTTTTTTTACGATGGTGATTGATTATCATCAAGTAGCCACTCTCTTTCTCAAGAACCATGAGATAAATGTTCTGCCACTTGGTCAATGATTTGCATACTTTTCTCTATCCTTTTTCTTCTTTTTGCTAATATTTATTATTCTTGAGTACGGATCACCTATCGAAGTTGTTATACCTTCACCGTGAGTGGACCGCTATGTCATTCAAAAAATTTAGGTGATTTTCAAGTTTTAAAAAGTTTAAATTAGATGAAAGAAAATCACCTAAATTATTGGATTATGTGGTGGAACAACAGTGATAAGTGATCCGGACTCATTGTTCTTTTAGGTGAGTTTTATGCTTTTAACTTTTGTTCGGTTTTTCTTTAGTATTGAGTTGTAGCAAAACTCTTTGGATTAACTTGAATTGAAGGGATGATGCTTTTTTAATGATTATATGGCAATGGCAAGAAGGTTTGCTTTCTAAATCATTTTCTTCTTTTGCTAATATTTGTTATTTTTTTCTCTTTTTTTTTTGCTGTTAACTTTTGTTTTTGTTTTTTAGTGTTAAGTTGTAGCAAAACTCTTTGAATTAACGAGAATTGATGGGATGAGGCTTTGTTGATTATCAACACGTTTGCTCAAATGACTCTATTTGTCTGCTCATGCATAATCTTGTTTCCAAATTAGTTTGATCCAAAATAAGAACTATGTTGCTTTGATATTGGGTTGATTAGATTTAAAAGATATAAGAACCAAGGGATTTACTTGTATTTTTATAATGTTTGACTTAGTGATGTTAAGGATTTTGTTAAGACTTTCAAGTTTTATCAATAACTTTATAATCTGTTTTATCCAAAAAAAAAAATAGAAGTTGGGAATGCTCCTTATAAGGTATTTAATCGTTTTTTAGCTATTTCATAACAATTGATGGGCCAAATCAAAAACTCATGCTAATAATACTAATGTATCATATATTGATATAGAAGTGCAACAAAACTCCCATAGAAGAATATTTCCAATGAGTTTATTTTATTTTTCTTCCAATTTTGTATTTAATTTTGTGAATTAGTGCATTTTTCTCCTCTTGAAATTTTATGCCACTATTATTACTCATTCATTGTAGGATCCATGGTGGGCCACATTGTGAATGTTCACAAGTTGAATAAAATCATGCTAGGATTGGACGGTGAGGATCCTTCAACCAAGTCAATCCTAATTGGGCCACTGAATACTGGATTTGACTTTTAACAAGTGGGTGTTATATTAGATGGTTAGGATCTTTTAAATTGAGGTCCATCACTCATCCTAATGCTGTTCGTAGGAAATAATGTCTATTTAAAGTGCCACCTATATGGCTCCCATTTTTTACTTTTAGTATTGGATATGAATTATGAGGATCTTTCTAACCTTATCAATCTCAAGTGGGCCGTTGACTATTGGATTTGGATTTGGATTTTTAAGAATTGGGCTTGAAATAGATTAAAAAAAAGACTCATATAAATAGGACAACATGATTTTCTCTCCAAAGATTAGAGTCAGCCCATTATATTATTGAATATGTATAAAATACAAATTTTACTAATTATATTTTTTTATCAATCTATTATTGGGCCTTACTTTCATTAGAATCATTTTACCATGGCAACCAAATCACCATCGAAGTCAATCATTAGTTTTAGAATGACAGCAAAATAAAGTGATCTTATTTTAAAATTAACTAATAATTATGTGTTTTTCTTTGTTAATATTATAGGTGATTGGAATTGATTGCAAATTTTACCGTCGTAATATAGTTCATACTAGAAAGTTTAATTATTTTAAATTATTTTTTATTTTTTAATATATGTGAAATATTCTGAATATTAATGATTTGATTCGATTCAAGTAAAAACTATCTTACTCATGTGTGTATTTATTCGATTCGATTAGTCTGACACTACTGAGCTTCGACCTCGTGATACCCGACGTGGTTAAACTTGGTTTAGTTATTTGAGATCACTGCAGTAGATCATCTGGAGCACCGGAACTCCAGAACCGGGTAGCCAGCTAGCATTTGGCCGGGCTGCTGGTGACATTCCAACTAGATTTGCTCTCTATTTGAGAGGATGAGCTTAATGTAGTAGCCAACTACTGTTTTATTCCTCATTGATTCATAAGGCATGAATTATTCAATTTTAGCACAATTGCCTAGTTATTACTTGATATTGACATCTTTTAATCAATTGTCTATAAATTCAATTTGTTACATCATGTAATTTATTATTAATGTCTATACTTGACGAATCGTCGTATTCATGATGTTATTCTTGGTGTCACAGACGCAGGTGCAGCTCCCTGTCCTGAGGAGGCCCAGGAGGGAGAGGATGTTATCCAAAAGGTACCTCCAGGACTAGAGGAATGGCAATAACAAGGGCTTGCATAGAAATTC
Organism: Cinnamomum chago; assembly: GCA_038049695.1. Lineage (NCBI taxonomy): Eukaryota > Viridiplantae > Streptophyta > Magnoliopsida > Laurales > Lauraceae > Cinnamomum > Cinnamomum chago. Next base: position 40,853,095 of record CP142455.1, read on the forward strand.
TCTTCGGAGCGCGTGAACATATCTTTTGAGAGCCTCATTAGGGTGTGATTAACCCGTTTTTGTGTGGGTCACACTTAGACTTCAATTATTTTTTTTTTTTTTTATACTTTTGGTATTGTATAGGGTTCTTTTATGCATCATCTTTTTGTAAAAGTAATGTTTCTACTTGTATAATTCTTTCGTATCAAACTTGAATAGCTATTTAGATTGAATGGACAATGATACCTTATGTATGAATTACTGCTTCCACTCTGATTTAAATTTCATTGATATGTTCTAGTGAGCTTGACTCACGTGTAGAAAAAGTTGTTTTTCTCTCCTTCGTGTGTTGCATTTGGCTCGAGACAGGTATAGTATCACGGGAGTACGTGTACCACACCTCGGGGATTACCCTAGGCCAGGGTGATTCGGGACCGGGATGTGACAACCCCCACCCCCAATCTCCGGCGGGGAGGGAGAACGGCCGACAACCAGTGGCATAAGCGCCATCCAGCCTCCCTCCCTCCCTCCCTCCCCCTCTATTTCCTCTCCCTCTCCTTCTCTCCCTTCCTCTTCTTCTCTCTCCTTACCTCCCCATCTCTTGCTCTCTTCCTCCCCCTCCCAGTCGCCAGCGGGGAGGGAGATCGGGCTGCAACAGGCGGAAACCCTGCTGCAAGGAGGGGGAGGAAGAGAGCAGGAGGTGGGGACGTAAGGAGATAAGAAGAGGAAGGGAGAGAAGGAGAGGGAGAGGAAATAGAGGGGGAGGGCGGAAGAAAGAGGGAGAGGTAGGAGGGAGGCCGGCTAGCTGGCCAGGGCTTCTGCTACTGGCTGCCGGCCGTTCTCCTTCTATTGGGTTTTGGGGGGGTTAGGAAGGGTAGTTTAGGAAACATATGTTTTTTTGTGCGGTGTGGAGAGACAAAACCGCAGTGCCAATTGAAGCACTCTTCTTCAATACCTTCCAACCGTCTTTGTAGCCAAAGTTTCTTGAAAACTTGAATTCCTTGTTATTAATATCAAACCAAGCTTGAACTTTCGTAGAAGGTTCACATGAGGATCAAGGAATTGATTCCATTAACATCAATTGATTAGGCAGTGGTGTTTTAGCTCAGGATGACCATAACTTTTCTACCATAAAACTATAGTAGAACTCTTCTAGTTCAGGCCCACATAGAATCATGATTTTAAAACTCTGCCTAAACAATATATTAAAGTTTCAGCCATGACTGATAGTGGTCTTTTGTGTTTGGTATGAGGCCTAAAATATATTGGAACTTCATTATTATCGTTCTTTATATTATATTTTGCTATTTTACTCATGTCCATTTGTAGGACTCTAATAGAATCAACATATGGTCAAGCCAAGGCATTTGGGGACGAGTACATAAGTGGGTTATTTCTCAACTGCCCCAATTGCTTATCTCATGGAACCACTGAGATAGACCAGGGAAGAAAAATCTTGTCATGACTTCAAATCTAACAGAAAGCATATAATTGGAATTACAATGTGCTGAGTTTCTTGGAAAATCATAACATATGCACCAACCACTAAAGCACTGAATGACTTATATCTTGCCACTGCTTGGTTTTTTAGGCAGTTGGCACTCTTCTGTCCATGAAACAACTGATATTTATTCAATTATATGTGAAACTGTGTTTGTGTTAAACAGAGTGCATAAAGTTTCTATTCATTTATTTAAACAATTACATGGAAAAAGTGCATCCTATAAAAATGCCCATTCCAAGGTTGATTGTTTCAATTCATTGGGAACTTCTCGTTTTAGAGAGGCCTAACTTCAACTTTTCAATTTCAGGCTCACTAAATCTGACTACTTTTTTTCTCCATTATAAACTATTGTTTGTATTAATAATTATATTGTATATTTCAGTGTATATTGGAGAGTGTATTTCTAGATATATCGGAGTTGAGTAGGACATTAATGCATTGCATAATCTTCTCCACTATTCTCAAGTCCAGAAACGACTCTCATTCCATTCCAAATTGTTAGTGTGTACAACAAAATAATTTTTAGCCCCCCTAAAAAAAATTCATGGGTTCGCCACAGGTAGGCTTTTCAAAATCAGGCCTAACTACCCTCGATTTTAGGGCAAAACATAAAGACTATGGGCACATTTGGTGATGAGAGAGGAATATAAGACTGCTTGCTTCCCTGGAACCATGCTATCCTTAATGAGGATTTTTAAGCGGAGGAATCATCGCATTCTACGTTTGGCAAACACCGTCTAATCCTACTAGCTACACTATATGTCATCCACTTTTACAGATCTCTCACAATCCATGATGAATCAAAATCTAAAGTTTCGCCCCTTAGTCATTTTTTGTCTTTAAGAAATGATGAATGGTTTGGGTTGTGCAAATGGGGCCCACAGGAATAAAGAATCAATTTTTAGGGTCTAGACTTTTTCATAAATATCTCAAAATCCATGATGAATCTACGACCGAGTTCTTCCCTGAGACACTTTTAAACTTCTTGAGGATGATTTTGGTCATTAAAAAAAGATGAACAGTTTGGGTCGTACAAATGAGGTCAACAAGAGTAAAGAATTTCAATTTTTAGGATTTGAACTTTTTCGTAAATACCTCAAAATCCATGATGAATCTACGGTCGAGTTCTTTCCTTAAACACTTTGTCTTTTGGGGATGATGAATGTTTAGATCGTGATTTAAGAGCCAGAAGAGTCAAAATATTGAAAAAAGAGTGCTAAAACACCCTTTTTTGAATTGTGGCAAATCAATGGTCTAGAATTTTTTCACAATTTTATCATGATATGTGATGAATCAAGTTGTCGTATTTGACCTCTTACCACCTAGCTTTTATCTGCTTAAGAGGATGAATGGTTTGGATTGTTCGGCCCGCAGAAGTCCACAAATGGTCTTTTACTAAGATCCTTAAAGTATCAATGACTGATATTTGAATTCTCAATGGTTTTCGAGTCTTTTAAATAGGACAAACGGTTTGAATCATAATTAAGGTCCTTTAAAAGGAACTGTTTTATGCTAGCACTAGCACTAGCAGTGCTTTTCTACACATGCAAAGGAAGAGCACCTTCCCTTTTTTTTATATATATTTATTTGGGAGGTGCTTGTTTCAGGTGTTTTGATTTTCCTTCTTCACCGCTTCGTGAAAATGAGGGAAACCCAATCATTTCCTCATCGACAATGCTATTCAAATGTGCCCTTCATTTTTATAGGTGTTTTGGGCGCGGCCATGGGGAGAAACGCCCAATTGATGGGGCCTAAATTCTATAATCCCACAAATAAATTAATTAATTAATTAAGATTCTATTTTTAACGCCCCATGATTGTGACCTCCTTGAAGAAAGACGATCAGAAGGGTTCACATATGGACTGGGTTTGCAATGTGAGTCCTACACTGGAAATGAGTTGTAAAGATCCATGCGCTTATATGTCAAACTCCATCTTAATTCAACATGAGACCTTTCAAAACCGTGCGGCCCGGCCCGAAATTCAGGCGGAACTGCTACTTGAAAGAGAGCCCTTCCAATTTCGTCCTACCAAGAAAAAATGAAGTGGGCTCGGTGTCACGACCCGGGCCCGAATCACGATAACCACGGGCCGTGAATCCATACTTACTCCCGTAAACCCCGAATTAACCGAAGTTAAACCGGAATCCACAAGGGATCACATTCTCAATAAACCTGTCAAATACACAATAATGCGGAACATATATATTTGACAATATCAAATTTCGATTTACATGTATACAAAAGAATAAGGTTCTTATACATGTATCACTCCCATCATTTCTTGCCAATCGGTGTGTACCCAAAACACCATGCAGTAATAATTAATTACATTCCAAAATGATTAAACAAAAACACTTGTCAACGTTTCTCAAAAAGTTATAATTCCTTTTTGCGCTCGAATACCCATCAAACGGTATTCCGGCCATTCCACTCGTTTAATCCTCTTGGAGGAACCGGAGCGGTCTCCTCCGCTGGTGCCAGGGGCGCTGCCGCATCGGCAATGGCAAACGGGCCTGTGATGTCATCAATAACACTAATGAACACGACGGTTCAAAAATGTATAAACAATTCTTGTAATAGCTCATGTTAGTACATATAATGAAGTCATTTAATTCATTTGGTAACAGTTACCATTCTAGACAAATCTAGATAGTTCCTACAATGACAATAGGTAACATAAGAGTTTATCAATAAACATTCACTATCATAACTTTCATTCATTTCATTTCGTCTCATTTACCATTTCGTTCATTCCATTTCATTTCCTTTCATTTACCATCTTCTCTCAAAGGAATGATTCATCTTCCAAATGGAAGGCATCAATCAATATCGATAGATACGATCGGAATATGTAGGACTTACTAGTGTCCGGGCCAGGGACAACTAGCATCACCACGGAGCTCCGGAACGCCCCCAAATCCATCTGCTGCAGCAGGATTATTCATTTCATTGTTACCTTTAGTAATTGTTCATTCATTAATTCATTCATTGTATTGTTTAGTTCAGCTCAATAACGAGCTTAAGGGGTTAACAAGTAGTGCCATATTCAGAATTTGCATCATATCTATTACTTCTATTCAAGTTCATAATCAAATTTCTAAACCAAACAAATGGGTGAAACGCTTGTTATTTAATGTACGTGTTATTCTTGATGAACATCACTTTTGATAGTAGTTTGTACATTCAATAACCTAAGCTAACACTTATATAGGTTTAGACACCCACTTGAAGAATTAGTACTTAATTGTCACTATTCTTTTCTCTTAATTTCCTTAATCTCGATAATCTTAGATTAGGGCATAATTAGTTCCAACAATAATTTATAAACCCCTAATAATCATAGAAAACAAATTTGGTTCCCAAAATTTCTCAATTTCCACTGGACTAAAAAAAACCTCCCAGTTACGAGCCTGTCCGGTCGATCGGATGACAGTCCGATCGATCGGCCAGAAAAACCTCCCAGTTAGCTGACAGTCCGATCGATCGGACCTGGACGTGTTGCAGGTCCGGGAAAAACCTCAGTTTTCTCTCCTTTTATTTCCTTCTTTCCTACACTCAAATCGTTCTTAATCTTACAAATAAATGGAACTTCATGTTCCCCTTTCATACACCATCCATTAACCATTCCAATCAATCTAAAAACAAGTTTCCAAAACTTGATGGAAAATGCATAGACTCCAATCCATGGCAAACTCAATACACTTTTACAATGTCTAACACTAATCACAAGCAAGTGTTTATACTTGCCTCTTATGAAGTTTAATAGCAAAATCCTTCTTTCCTTGGCTTGGCTTGAGATGAAAATCCCCAAATGGAATCCTAATTCCATGAAAATGTGAAATACACAAACCCATAAGCTATTTGGGCTAGAAATCAACTCAAATAACCAATAAAACTAGGAAAATCGTAAAAGGAGAGTAACTACTCACTTGTGGCTCAAAGAGAGAAATCTTGGGATCTTTCTCAAGCTCTTTCTCTTCAACAATGGGGTAAATGACTTGGGGAAGATGATGGAGATGTAAACACACTCCTCACAAACCACTTGGGATTACTCATAGGTTCTCTCTTGAAGAATGAGATTGGAAGAGAAAGGAGAAAGGAGTCTAGGGTTTTGCTTGAAGTGGAAATGAGCTCTTTTCCCCTCATCTCATTCTAATATAAAGCCCTCTCACACCATAACTCCCTCATGTTAAGCCAAATTACAATTTGAGTCAAATGAAACCTCATTTGATCCATTTGAGGTCAAATGGAGTCGCGTCTATTATGAAAGTTGACGTACTACTCGAGATACACAAGTTGGTATCAAGGGTTTCCGTATTCTACGAAATACATGAAAACTCGTATTTACGTAAAAGCCCTTAATCTACCTTGTTTGAGTCTAAACTCATTTAATCAACATAATTCCATTCAAATCCATTACATTATGCTAAATGCATCATTTGAGACTATCTTATCTCTTTTTGGTCATTAACCTTGATTAACTCACTTATTCATGCTTAGTTAGCATTAATCTCAATTAATTAGCCTTAATCATGATTAGTTTGGGTCGGGGTGTAACACTCGGCAACCTGATTAGCCGAATATTCCTCAAATAAACAAGGGAAAATTTCAAAACAGGGTTTGGCGACTTTGCTCTTCTTATCACATCTTCATTTTCTTCTTCCCTCCGCGTATCCTCACCTCAATCAGGCATCATTCTCTCGGTTCTCAACCCCTAAGCCAAACAAAACCACAAACAAGATAGGTGTTTGGCCCACCAGATGGATGAGAGAACAAGAGAGGGAGAATCAGTGAAGGATGAGGAGAGATGTTTGACTGGCTGGATGGATGATGGTGAGGAGAGGGAGAATGAGAGAATGATGAGGAGAGATGTTTGACTGGCTGGATGGATGATGGTGAGGGGATGTGGATGTGGATGGATGATGATGGGGCTGGCCAAGTGCGATTTTGGGATGGAGAGAATGATGTGGAAGTTGATGAGCAGTTGGTTAGTTGGCAAGTTACAGGGTGAGATGGGTTTGATTTTGAGTGGCCGACTCGACCATTGGGAAAGAAAAGCCCTGGCTTTAGCGCCCCCCCCCCCCCCCCCCCAAAAAAAAAAAAGAAAGAAAATAAGGCCCCATAAAAATAATTTTTTCAAATTCTAAAAAAGCATTCAAGCAACTGTCATAATTTTTTTTTCTCCCAAGGCCCATAATAGTAATTAGTATTCCATCTCATTACAGCTATCTTTTCACATTTAAACAAAGCATTAAAGCAAGTGTCATCATTCTTTTCCTCTATTCAGTGTCTTTTTAAATTCCAACAAATCTCAACCCAACCTCTTTTCCACCTCACCAGTGAGGTTTTTTCAAATAAACGTTTCTCCACCAACTCTTTTCCATCTCACGTACTCTTTACTTTCTCACCCTCTGTCTCTCTCATAGATTGTCTTTCTCTATAATTACTTTTTCTTTATTTCTAAAGTAATTTTCTTTAAAGATTTATTGATATGGTTTTGTCTTCTTTTTAATAATATGTAGATATATACTAATAATATATGTGAGTCTTTTTTTATAATATATGTTAATCATAACCCACTAACTCAAATATAATCCATTTATTTCATAATGAAAAAACTGGATCAAATTTGAAATTCATCTACATCAACAATCTTTATGGCCAATAATGATAAATCACTAAATCAGGTTCTATTGTTTTATGATTTTAAGATTTTTTTAATTCTATGCTCGTATTGTATGTTTATTATAGTTAGTGTTCATTTTATTTATAAATATTATTAGTTATAATTTATAAATGATAAATGTATCTACTAGAAAATACGAATCCAGATGCTCCAAATTAAAATAAGAAAAAGAAGGAAAAAAAAAGATAATTTGAGGCCTTATTTAGAATTGTCGCTTTAGACCTCAAATTGTCTTGAGCCGGCTTTGCGTGGCCGGGAAATAGAGGGAAAGAATAGAGGAGCCAAAGGAAAGAAAGAATAAAAGAAGAAAAAAAGTAAAGAAGAAGAGACAAGAAAGAGGAGAAACAGAGATAGGATGGGAGAGAAAGAAAGGTGAGCCGTATGGTTGAGGAAATAATAGCAAGCAGTGGGAGAAAAGAAAAGAAAGAAGAAGAAGAAGACGAAAAGGGTCTGAGCACCTGGGATGATGATTGTGTGGGGGCATTTCGTAATCATAGGCTTATGTGGGGCCGCTCCTCGATTACGGAGGATCCTCAGTCTCGATGTTATCCAAGCTCGGCGGTAGCGCCACTTTGGAGGAGCCTGGGCCCGTCTCGGTGGCCACAACATAAGTGCCCGCCTCGGTCTCGGCCTTAAGCCTGGTCTCGGTCTCCTGTCATTCAGTCATAAATGCGGCCATAAATGCGCTGCCGTGACGGAGATGACGAACTGACAAACAGAGTGGGCGCCGGACCTAGATAAGAGGCACGCCTTATCTCAAGATCACGTCTGTAGGTACGGGATGATGATGCGATGGGACATCCCCTTTTTACCTACCCCCACTCAGGAGATAAGAGTACATACTGATAGGACTTCCGTCTCTCCCTGGGTCCATTCCGATGATGACGCTCACGTCTATATATATTGCATGAAGGACAACCACATGAGGTACGCGACCAATCTCCCTACATACTTCTCCTTCTCCATTTCTCTCAGTTCTCACACTGACTTGAGCATCGGAGTGCCTTCGGCTGCCTATAGCCAGGGGCTCTGACTTTTAGTTTCCTCTTTCAGGTTATCGGAGGCCCGGTCCTCTGCCCTCATCTTCCCAAAACCTTCCAACCAAGAGCTCAACCCTCTATTAACCAAGTCCGTAATTTTTAGGCACTTACAATTGGCTCCGTCTGTGGGAACAGGATCTTCGAACCAGTGATAGCCATGCCTCCAAAGACCAGATACGGTAGTGAAGGGTCGTCGAAGTCCCGAAGGGCATCGTCCTTTCCACCTCCAGAGCAACCCCTGTTTCCACCATTTTCATAACCTCAGCCGCTCCAGTCGACACCTCCAGAACAACCCCTGTTTCCACCATTTTCACAACCTCAGCCGCTCCAGTCGGCACCTCCGGAACAGCCCGCTGGCGTTTGCTCCGCTCTCCTTCCCCCTCCGGGACCAGCAGGGGTCCCGCCCGTCCCGCAAGGGGTATCGGGGATTCCCCGCCAGAGAAAGTCCGGGGGAAAGTCCGGTCCCACGTACATAGAGGGCGTTGTCCAGTCGGACTCCTCGTCTCGGCCTGCGACAACGCGCCTCCGTCGTGACGACCGTCGTGAGATTTCTTATCCCCGCGATGGTCAGCCACCCAGGGAGCCTCGGCGGAGTGCCTCCCCGTCGGATCCTCGACGACGAGGCAAAACCCCTGTCAGAACCAAATCTCATCAGTCTCACCATCACAATGACGATCAATCCTATCATCGGGCCCGCGAACGAGGAGACGACCCCATGTTCGAAGAGCTCGAGGCCCAAAACAGGGTCCTCCAAGAAAAGGAGGAGTTGATTCGTCATCTCCAGGAACGGCTCAAGGTAAATGAGAGGAGGCCTCCCAGGCGACAACCGAGATGTCCAGAAAACCAAGATTTGAGGCAGGTCCTCAATGATAGAAGGAGAGATCGCTTTGAAGAAGAAGGCTCGAGCAGTAGTCACTTGCCTAGTAACCTCGGGGGATCACGCCATGAGCCAGAATCCCCGAGGCCAGAGGGCGCGACGGGCCTAAAAGAATTGTTGGACCACTACGTCAAATAGGAGGTCCAGGCCCGGCTGGCCGAGATCGGTTTCAACCGAGACCAGATGGAAGACCGCGAAGAAGACGACCAGGGCATGTCCCCCTTCTCCCAGGAGATAAAAGACTTCACTCTCCCCGAGAGATTCAGTGTCCCGAGGTTTGTCCTTTACGATGGGACCTCGGACCCAGAAGCACACCTAGGGCATTTCACTCAGCGAATGTCGGTCTGGGGGGATGTCGGCCACCTGAACTGCAGGGTCTTTTCCTCAAGCCTAGGCGACCTCCCACTCCGGTGGTTCTGCGCGATCCCTTCCGGGTCGGTCACGAACTGGCGGCAGCTCCGAAACTCCTTTATCGAGAAGTTCCAGGCACACTGTGTCATCCCGAAGACGGGTGGCAACCTCATGGCGATTCGGATGAAGGACGGTGAAAGTATCACTGCATTCGCCAGGAGATTCTGGACAATATACAGCCAGATCACCGACGCCAACGATGACGTCGCCATCATGTGCTTCCGGCAGGGCTTACTCCTAGGAAACGAACTCCGAAAGGACCTGGTCCGGACCCCTGTAACCACGATGAAAGCGCTGATGACGAGGGTGAATCAGTACATCGAGCAGGAAGAAGATGAAGCTCATGGTAAAGAGCGATTCGGACTCCCGCAGAAGAGCCAAGCTTCCAAGGGAGAGGGAGTGTTCCCCAGGCAAAGGCCAAACAAGAAGAGGGGGGCCAGTTCGGCATCTTTCTCAACCTCCGTCTCCGGCAGCAGCAAGAGGTCGAAGTTCCAGCCTCCCAGGCCGGCCAGCGATCCTTACAGGATCGTCAATGTTGTCTTCAAGGAGCCCATTTACAGACTCATGAACAAAATCAAGGCAGAGCCCTACTTCCAGTGGCCGCAGCCGATGCAGGGCGATCCATCCACCCGAGACCGAAGTAAGAATTGCTCCTATCACAAGCAGCATGGGCACATGACCGAGGACTGCAAGGCTCTAAAATCCCACATCGAGAGGCTCGTCAAGGATGGGCACCTCCGGGAGTACATCAAGGAGGGAGAAAGGGTCAACCGAGCCCAACAGCACGCCCCACCCGGTGATGACCAGGACAGCGATGAACCAGCAGGTATCATCAACGTCATTCACCTGGCTCCCCCTCCAAATGAGGGAAGTGCCCAAGCTCGGTCAGAGGCGAGGAAGGCCGCCCATGGCAAGCAGGTGATGTCGGCTGAGTTAGAAAGCGCTCCGAAAAGAGCTAGGAGGGAAAAGCCGAAGATTTGGTTCTCGGACGACGACCTGAGAGGGGTCCAGCTCCCCCACAACGACGCCCTCATCCTCACCCTTCGGTTCAACAACTATACTACAAAGCGCGTCCTTGTAGATCCAGGGAGCTCATCTGAGATCCTCTACTTCAGCTGCTTCAAGCAGCTCGGCTTGACCGAGTCTGATCTGCAGGAAGCCCGCGTCCCTTTGGTAGGATTCAACGCCAAGCCGGTATACCCCAAGGGGAGGATTTCGCTCGAAGTCCGGATAGGAGGCAGCACGAAGATGGCCGAGTTTTTGGTAGTGGACACGCCATCCCCTTATAATGTCATAATGGGGCGTACTTGGCTGCATGCCATGGAGGCAGTGCCATCCTCCTTTCATCAAAAGCTCAAGTTTCCACTAGAGAAGCCTGGTGGGGTGGTCGAGATAGTGACCGTGTGGGGAAATCAGCAGATGGCCAGAGAGTGCCTCACGGCGCGTGGTGCCTGGAGAGACGGAGCCGAAGCAAGTGCATATGGCTGAACTTGAGGCCGAGATCAAAGATGTCGGACGGACAGCGGGGCAGAAGAACATAGAAGAGCTCACCGAGATCAGAATCAATCCCGAAGACCCCGAGCGCTATTTCCTACTGGGTAGCCAGCTCCCCGACAACGAGAGGGCCGAACTGCTAGACTTCCTACTGCAAAACAAGGACGTCTTCGCTTGGACTCCATATGAGATGTCCAGGATCGACCCCGAGGTCATGTGCCACGAGCTGAATGTCAATCCCGGACACAAGCCCGTAGTGCAAAAAGCCAGCAGGACAGGGGTCCCACAAACAGAGGCAGTGCTTGAAGAGGTAGACAAGCTCCTTGAAGCCGGAGCAATCTGGGAAGTACACTATCCGAAGTGGTTGGCCAACACGGTAGTGGTCAAGAAGAAGAATGGCAAGTGGAGGGTCTGCATGGACTTCACCGATCTCAACAAAACCTGTCCCAAGGACAGTTTTCCCCTCCCAAAGATCGATCAGATGATCGACGCCACCTCGGGACATGACAGAATGAGCTTCTTAGATGCCTACCGAGGTTACGACCAGATCCCAATGCACGGGCCCGATGAGGAAAAAACTGTATTCATAACACCTCGAGGCATCTACTGTTACAAAGTGATGCCCTTTGGGTTGAAAAATGCCGGGGCGACATACCAGAGGCTGGTCACGAAGATGTTTCAAGACCAGCTCGGGAAAATAGTGGAGGTCTACATCGATGACATGGTGGTCAAGTCCAAGGTGTCGCAGGATCATTTGGCAGATCTACGTCAGACATTTGCCACCCTCAGAAAATTTCAGCTCAAACTAAATGCCTCCAAGTGCGCGTTTGGCGTCGGCTCCGGCAAGTTCCTGGGAAGTCTGGTGACCCGGAGATGAATTGAAGCTAATCCAGAGCAGATTGCGGCTATCCAGGCAATTCAGAGCCCGAGCTCGGCCAAGCACGTCCAGAGGCTCACAGGGATGGCTGCCGCCCTCAATCGCTTCATCAGCCGGGCTTCGGATAAATGTCGCCCTTTCTTTCAACTCTTGAAGAAGAGTCCCAAATTCCAATGGACTCCTGAATGTGATCTAGCGCTGGAAAAACTCAAGGAGTACCTCTCTTCACCACCGCTATTGTCCACCCCGTCACCATGTGATCTTCTCTATCTCTACCTAGCAGTCTCGGACCATGCAGTGAGCTCGGTGTTAGTTCGAGAGAACGACAAGCAGCAGCACCCCATTTACTACACCAGCAAGATTCTGCTCGACGCCGAGACCAGGTACCTGCCACTCGAGAAACTGGCACTAGCACTCGTCAGCACCTCTCGCAAGCTCTCCCACTACTTCCAGACATATACGGTGGTGGTTGTCACAAAGTACCCTCTCAAGCCCCTTTTCCGGAAGGCGGACTTTTCTGGTCGAATCTCCAAGTGGGCCGTCGAACTGGGGCAATTCGATATCCAGTATCAACCCAGAACGACGATCAAAGCACAGATCCTGGCGGACTTCATCGTCGAATTCACCTCTCCTAGTTGGATACCGACCTCACTCGATACCGAACTGGGGGGCTCCAAGGGCAATGATGGAGCTAAAACCGAGACCAAAGAAAATCGATCTTGGAAAAAGTTCCTCGAGTCAGCCTGGAAGGTCTTCGTCGACGGATCTTCGACATCCAGAAGGGCCGGCGCCGGCATAGTTCTTCAGTCACCTGAGGGCCTAGTCATTGAGTAAGCTCTGACCCTTGACTTCAAAGCCTTCAACAATGAGGCGGAGTACGAAGCGCTGATTGCGGGTCTCTGTAGCGCAAGAATACTGGGGGCACGTCGGCTAGTGGTCTTCAACGACTCCCAGTTAGTGACGAACCAGCTAAGTGGAGATTATCAAGCCCGAGACGAAAGGATGGCAGCCTATTTGGCCCACACGAGAAAGCTCCTCTCCCAGTTCGAGAAAACTGAAGTCAGGCAAATCGGCAGAGAGTCCAACTGCCACGTAGACGCCCTGGCCAACTTGGCCTCGGCCGTAGAAGCAGGGAAAAGGAGGATAGTCGATGTGGGGACATTGAAAAAACTGAGCATAGAGCTTCTTCCAGTTCGGCAAGTCCTATGCATTGATCTCGGCCCAAGCTGGATGGATCCGATCATAACGTTCTTGAAAGAAGACAAGCTCCCCGAGGACAAGAATGAAGCTCACAAGGTCAGGATGAAAGCGGCTCATTTTTTGCTATCCCCAGATGAGAAACTCTACAGAAAATCCCACACAGGGCCATATCTCCAATGCGTCCATCCAAGCAAGGTATAAGGCTTCCTTTTTGAAATTCAAGAGGGAATCTGTGGAAGCCACATCGGAGGAAGGTCACTGGCATACAGAGCCATCAGCCAGGGCTATTGGTGGCCCTACATGCAGAAGGATGCCCAGCTCTCCGTCAGAAAATGTGAAAAATGTCAGAAGTTCTCCCACTTCTTGCACTAGCCAGCTCAGGACCTGAGTTCTCTCTCCAGTCCATGGTCTTTCGCTCAGTGGGGACTAGACATCGTGGGACCTCTTCACCGAACCCCAGGAAACAAGAGATGGTTGATGGTGGGCACTGATTACTTCACCAAATGGATAGAGGCAGAGGCCTTATCCTCCATCACCGAGCACGACACAAAGAATTTTGTATGGAAGAACATCGTCACAAGGTTCGGAATCCCCCGAGCTCTGGTCTCGGACAATGGGACCCAATTCGATTCAAACTTCTTTAAAAACTTCTGCCAGGAGCTCGTTATCAGGAACCTCTATGCAACTCCGGCCTACCCACAGAGCAACAGGCAAGCAGAGATCTCAAACAAAGTGGTACTGGACAGACTGAAAAAGAGGTTTGATAAGGCTAAGGGCAAGTGGGTGGAAGAGTTACCAAGTGTTCTTTGGGCATACAGGACCACCCCCAGACGGTCCACTTCGGCAACTCCCTTCTCCTTGGCATACGGAATGGAAGCCGTGATCTCTCTCGAAGTCGGCCTCCCGACCTTGAGGTCGGATCTCTTCGATCAGGGGCAGAATGAAGTAAACCTCGCCAAAGAGCTCGACCTGGCCAAGGAACGAAGAGAAGCAGCATCAGTACGCCTGACCTCTTACCAGCAGCAGCTATCCAGAGGATACAATCAGAAGGTCAAAGAAAGGAGGTTCTCAGTTGGGGAACTAGTCTTAAAAAGGGCGCTTCCAGCAGACAAAGATCCTAACGAGTCGCACCAAACTAGATCGGTCCATTCAAGGTGGTCTCGGTCTCCGGAAAGTCGGCCTACAGACTTGAGAGCATGGATGGCAGAGAATTGCCACGACCATGGAATGCCACGCACCTCAAGAAGTATTACTTCTAAATGTACTCAAATGATAAATCAATAAAGAAGGATCTTATGGAAGAAGTATGCTTTATATCTTTCGAGTTATGAGCAAGGCTCCGGCCCTCGCGCCAGCCTCCTTGAGTTCGGTCATAGGACCAGCTCCCAAGGCTCCGGCCCTCGCGCCAGCCTCCTTGAGTTCGGTCATAGGACCAGCTCCCCAAGGCTCCGGCCCTCGCGCCAGCCTCCTTGAGTTCGGTCATAGGACCAGCTCCCCAAGGCTCCGGCCCTCGCGCCAGCCTCCTTGAGTTTGGTCATAGGACCACCTCCCCAAGGCTCCGGCCCTCACGCCAGCCTCTTTGAATTCGGTAATAGGACCAGCTCCCCAAGGCTCCGGCTCTCGCGCCAACCTCCTTGAGTTCGGTCATAGGACCAGCTCCCCAGGGCTTTGTACCTCACGACAGCCTCGTCAAGTTCGGGTAACAAGCCATCCCCTTTGGAACAAGAGCGATCAACTATCTAAAAATTCACTACGAAGTCTCAGACCTCGGCTTGCCTTCTGGGTCCAAACTAACTACAAGTTTAGTTTCAGGTATACGTTCTTAAAGCCCAGCCTCAGGAACAGATGTTCACCGGTCTCGCCCACTCTAAAGTTTGAAGGATCGGTCAAAGGGCAACAAGCCCTGTTATTACCCAGACTTGCGGATTCACCAATCTGGGCTACTAGGAAAGTTCAAAAAACAAAAAGGGCTCGTTCTCACTCAAATATCCCAAGGTTAAAAGGTTAGAGCCCGGCTCCTCCGCCGACCTCAGCCACTTGTGAGTTTTGGTCATGTTTAAACATCAGAACATCCACACTATTGCAAGAGGAAAGAAATAAGAAGATAGCTGGAGATTTAAAAGAAAATTTGTTTTTCATTGATTGGAAAAAAATGATTACAAAGCCCTGAACATCAAGGAAAAAGAAAAAATACATCAAGGAAAGAAAAGAAAAAATGGGGGCAATTTCCTATCCGCTCTGCTTCCCGGGCGCTGCACCTTTATCCTTCGGCTCTGGAGGAACGGACGGGACAGGAGCCTCGGATGGAGGAACCTCGGGGGAGGCCTGGGCCTTATCACCCTCGGCGGGAGTCGGGGGCGGAGGAGGAGGGCCTGGGACTTCAGGAGGGTTGGAGCCAGGCTCTGACTCTGGGCTCGGTATTGCAGACACGAATTGAGGAAGATTCGCAAATATGGGGTCATCCTCGGGAACCCCATAGTCACGAAGGGCTTTCCTACACCCCATGTCATACAGCACCGGACTCAGATCCTTGATTTGAGCCATATACTCCGCTGATGCCCAATCCACCCCTTACTGGTAAGCTTTGGCAGCTTGGGCTCGCAGGGCGGACTCGACATCGGCCCGATCCTTCCTGGAGGCTTCGAGCTCGGCCTCTTTCCCAGCCAATTCAGTTTCCTTCTTGGCGAGCTCGGCCTCCAGTTGGCTCACCCTCCTCGCCTTATCATCGGCTGCGCCCCTTAGGTGTTTATTCTCGCCGCGCAACTTTATTATCTCGGCCTTCGCCGCTTGTTGTTCCGTTTCGTGCGCGGCAATCTTCTCCTCCACCTTCTTTATCTCTGCCGCACTAGCCTCCAGGGCATCCCCTATTTTATTCTTTTCTTTCTCCATCTCGACGACCGCAGCGGCTGTGCTTTCCTACCTCTCCAGTATTATTTGGAGCCTCTGTGCATTCTGCAAAAGGACAAAAAGAGCAAGGGGGTCAAAACGGACAAATAAGACACAGAAGTTTAAAGGCAGGAGAAGTGGGAATCACCTCGAGCGACGCCTTCATGGTCGAGTAAAGCAGGCTCATCGTCCCGGCCTTTTTATGCCTCTCCATGTCCACAGGGAGGGCACATCCCCGGGCGATGGCCGAGACCGACCTCCAGCAGGTCCCTAGCCGATCCTCCACGGTCATAGGCTGGTTGGGGTTGAGGTCGAAATTGGGCCTCCAGGGCATCGGCTTGTGAGGCCGGGCCTGCGGGTCCGCTTCCTGGACCCTTTCTTCCTCATCCCCCACACGAGGCCTCTTCTCGGGAGGGGGCCCCTCACCCTCCTTTTCGGCCTCCACGGCCCGAGGCCGAGTCTCCCTTGATGACGGAGGCGGTAGAGCCTCCTTCTCGGCCTCCGCTGCCCGTGGCCGAGTCTCCTTAGGCAGCCGAGGGTCCTTGGGCAGCCGCACATCCCTGGAGGACTCCTCCGACCTCCCCCTCTTCTCCTGCGAGGGGCCCCTCGCGCTTTTGCTCTTCGCGGAGGAGGAGGTCCCTTCTGCGTTTGAGGAACCGGAAGGGGCGCTGGCTGAAGAGCCTTGACCGGCGCCTGGCCCGCTGGAGGCACGCTTAGGGGCAGGGGAAACTCGGCCCCCGAGGATCATCGGCCCTAAGTTCTTCAAGGGAGGGCACTGACCGTCCATCTCTTCTTCTTCTTCTTGGTCTCGGGCGGAGGGGCTATCAGCAATGAGGATCGGGCCTTGGGGCTCCGAGGCTTGGCCGCTGGTCTTGGCAAGTGCAAGTACGATCTCCCCTATCGGCTGAAGGGGGATCTCGGCAGTCTTCTTGGTGTAAGACTGATACCGCGGCTTGAACCCAAGCAGTGAAAAGGCAGCCTGATCGTGGTGACCGTGGTAGCGATAAATCTTCTCTAACCACGCGTCGTTCCTCTTCCAGTGATCGAAGCCGGCCTCTCTCCTCCTTCGCTGAACACCTGCACAGAAAACGAAAGACATCAGCTCGGCGTGATGACGAATAAAAACAACGCAAATAAACCTAGTAAGACAGGTGTTTACTGGGAGGGGTCCCAGGTTTCCGTGGGACCTGGGTTCTCCGCCCCTCTTCGGTCTCGGTCCCCCCGAACTCCCAGTTCCCCGAGACCAGTATCCGTTCATCCTCGGTATATTTGCTCGAGTTTTCTAGGGCATTCACCAAGGGCCGACGCTTGGCCTTCACCGGGAGATAGTAGGAGTCCTCGCCCCCCGCGGCCTTGCAGATGTCGTAGACATCTTCTATATCATGTACACCGAGGTTGATGTCTAAGATTCAATTCAGCTCCGCCACACCCATTATGATTTTAAACCTGTTCGGCATCAGCTAGGGGGGGCAGATCCGCCATGAGCTAAGGCAGGATCGGAGGAGCGGGTGGATAGGGAATCTAACCCCACCTTCGCACACCAACAACAAAGGGAAAGGCATCCAGTCCTTGTAACAGGTGAGGCCGCCAGGGAGGTCCCCGAGGTCGTCAGGCTTCACCAGGACGTCGGCCGGAATCTTATACGACGCCCTGAATCCCTCTAGGGCTCCGGGACCCACCAGCCAGTGACTGTAAATCCCCATTTTCCTAAAGGCTAAGGGGACAGAGAAGCAGAGGAAAAGGAGCAAAGACTAGGAGGAACCTAAGGGGCCAAAACCCTCTGAAAACAAAGAGAAAAAGAGGCGAAAAGAAAAAGGCAGAGTCAGAGAATGAAACTCACAGGGAAGATGTGGTGGATTGCAGAGGACAAAGAAGCAAAGAATGGAAAGGAGAGGGAAAGAAGTCTCCGAGTTCGGTGAGTCTGTCTTTGGCAGATTTGTAGCAGAACGCCCTCTCCAGCAAATCTCCTTCAGGCAAAAGCAAGGGTAAGAGAAGAAAGGGAAAGGGACGTCCCCTTTTTATAAGAGGGACGCCCCTCTTGATCGTTGCTCCGCGTTCGCCACGCGTCGTCTCGCCTCCGGTGAACAGCCATACGAAAGGTTCCACGTGGCAGCGACGGTCCATCTCTCACCATGCCTCTAGTACGACATTTATCACCTCGGGCATACGGGGCGGCACCCGCGTGCCCACCCGGACGAAACAATTATGATACCCTATTTATTGCCTAGGGCAAACGAAAGGGCGTCATGATGAGGATCGCACGGCAGCAAGATACGATAAGACAAGATCAACCCATCCGTTCAAATCTTAGCTCTCGACCTCGGGGAAACCGAGAAGGTCGAGAGCTAGGGGGCAATTGTGTGGGGGCATTTCTTAATCATAGGCTTATGTGGGGCCGCTCCCCGATTATGGAGTATCCTCAGTCTCGGTGTTATCCAAGCTCGGCGGTAGCGCCACTTTGGAGGAGCCTGGGCCCGTCTCGGTGGCCACGATCACAAGTGCCCGCCTCGGTCTCGGCCTTAAGCCTGATCTCGGTCTCCTGTCATTCAGTCATAAATGCGGCCATAAATGCGCTGTCGTGATGGAGATGACAAACTGACAAACAGAGTGGGCGCCGGACTTAGATAAGAGGCACGTCTTATCTCAAGGTCACGTCCGTAGGTATGGGATGATGATCCGATGGGACATCCCCTTTTTACCTACCCCCACTCAGGAGAGAAGAGTACATACTGATGGGACTTCCGTCTCTCCCTGGGTCCATTCCGATGATGACGCTCACGTCTATATATATTGCATGAAGGAGAACCACATGAGGTACGCGACCAATCTCCCTACATACTTCTCCTTCTCCATTTCTCTCAGTTCTCACACTGACTTGAGCATCGAAGTGCCTTCGGCTGCCTATAGCCAGGGGCTCTGACTTTTATCTTCCTCTCTCAGGTTATTGGAGGCCCGGTCCTCTCCCCTCATCTTCCCAAAACCTTCAAACCAAGAGCTCAACCCTCTATTAACCAAATCCGTAATTTTTAGACACTTACAATGATGGTGATGAGAATGGGACGGTGACTTTGATTGAGATAGAAAGAAGTGAGATGCAATTAGACAGACGGTTGTACAAGTGCTCGCCAAGACAGAGAAATGGGTAAGGGTGTTTGCAGGTTGGGTTCAGTGGGTTGGGTTTGATGATGTCATGCAGGCTAGTTGAAGAAAGATGGATGATGCTGGTTTGGTTGGGAGGGAAGAAGTATGAGACGAGTCGCCGGAAAACTTAGATCGTCGCCTGAAAAGTCATGTTTTGTCCAGAATTGAAATGTAAAAGGAAACTTAAGTCTGGTTTTGAAATGTCATTTTTCTACTGTCCTGTTTTGAAATCTGGACAAAACTTTTTCCCAATAAACAATGCCTTTGATTAACAATCGTTGGATTGTCCATGGATGATGGATCTCATCAACCTGGGAGCTAGTAAACTTTGCAGCCCTTAATCACATGGTTATGACCACAAATAAATTCGTGTGTCCGAGGTTCTCATCTGCTACTACAAGGGGAAAAAAAAAAAAACCATCCAATTCCACTCTACCCCATTTAATGTGATCAAATGAAGTGGGCCCCACAACAACTAGGTTGGCTCCAATATTCCTCCTTTGACAATGTGCTGGGAAAAAACGATCCACTCTCTTTTGACCGTCCCTGTTTGGCTGTTGCCTTCATCCGCTTTCCAAGCAGAAACAGGTCCCAATGTCTTGGTGGTCTCTATTTGGCCAATCGAAGTCTTCCTTCTTCTCTCGTGAGGCTGCTTTCGTCGGTAAATCCTCGATATCGAAATGGGTTTCTTCGATAAGTTCCTTTTCATCGATTGGAAGGAGGAATCCGACCCTCTCTTCGTAGATTTCTCCGTTGTTCCCTTGCTTGCACTGTTCTTCCCAACAGTTCGATTCTTTATGGACAGATTCGTTTTTGAGGTATTTCGTTCAGATTCCTTTTGTTTCCTCCATTTCCTTGTTGGGTTTGTGTTGGTTTGTTGTTTGGTGGACTGTTTGATGAAATGGGTCTTTGCGTTTTCTTTGGATTGGGATCTGATTTGGATGAATGTTGTAGGGTTTACGTTTCTTTTTCTTTGTGGGTTTTTGTCTGAATGTAATGGATAGGTAGATTGAATTAAATTGGGTGAGTTTGATCGACTTGGATGTACATTAGAGATGTTTATGTGAGGATTATGGGGTGATTAGGATACATTATGATGCTTAATTAAGGTATTATAGTGGAACCAGGACTTTGGATTCAGATTAGGATTATGGCCTCTGATTATTCCATTCCTTTGCACCCCTCCTTAAGCTGTACATAAGTCTCACCTGTTGTTGGAAAGAGGTGGGCTCGTGGAAGTTTCAAAAACTTTTGACCCACTTGATCAAGGGATCAATTAATAATAAGGCTTCAAACCCAATCCAAATCCAATTTTCAAACTCATCAACCAAGATCAGTAGAAAAACTATATCTAAGATAGAAAATAGCATCACCATGCAATTATAATAAATTTACAACATACAAGGAAGTAGATTATACATTGTGAGCTCGGTAGTGCTCTAATGGAGAAGTTGACAATTTTTTGTATGAAGAACTCTTTCTTTCTAATAAATTAGAATCTCCAAGACCCAATCGTCTTCCACGCTATGTCCTTTATCAGATCTCTTTTCTCAAGAAAATGAGTGAGATTTCCAAGAGAAAACTACTAGAAGCTCTATTGATAAACCAGAAGAAAACTAGAAAAGGAAGATAGAGAGGAGCGTGCAACTCTTGCACAAATAGGGCTGGGCGTGAATGGCTTGGGATTAGCATGGGACGTCCAAGCCATCTCTCCTCTTATTTATGACACTTAAATAACCTCTTTTTCATAATTAAAATAGAAGTCTCACTTCTATGAAGAATTAGTAACTATCCCCTTTCTAATTATCATTAGAAGTCTCATTTCCATAACAATTAGTAACTTACTATTACCACTATTAAAAGTCTCACTTCAAATAGAAATAGTAACTTTCTAATTCCTTTCCTTTTAGAGTCCAACTAGAATTACTTATCTTTCTAATAATTGGGATAGCGTGGGAACCACTGGAGATTTCATAGAAAGCTGACTCCAATTGGGACACCGTGACCCTCCATCTCATGTGTAATCCGGGCACACAGTTAATTGCAAATAACTCCACTATATAAATGCAATTGCACTCCAGTCTTAGGAATAAATTACAAAGAAGACCCTAAACTTCCTTATGACCACAAGTATGCTCCTTTATCTATATCCATGGATCAATTGGACCTGTCCGCCAAATTGGATCCTTATCTTATTATCATTGAGACCGAATTAATAATAGTGATCATCGCCTCATCGGTACCTATCCAATTAACTCTTAAGTGGAATGAGTGCGCACTTACCAATGATATATCCATTAATTGGCACAAGGGGATAATGAGAATAGATTCCATCTTGACCATTGAATGTTCCCACAGTCCTACTACCACGGACCCAAGACACGGAGGTGTTGACCTATAATTGGCCTCACTTATTGGTAACTCAAAGTAAATGAATAGACAGAAGCTTGAGTTCATTAATGTCTCAGGAATATGAGCCTATTGCTAGGGAATTATGAGAGCAAACCTTAAAATAAAGATAGTGTTTCATAAGGTGCTTCTCATGGTCCTTCAATACATTCAATGTACCAGCACCATGATCCGGAATCTTACATTATGATGATCGAGATAAATCACACTATCTCATAGTGATCAAAGTACTGCAACCTTGTCAGATGAGATGCCCAATCTCATCACTGGTTGTGAAGATATTTAAGTATAAGATTTGCAACACATGTCTCCCGTATGTGGATCTCATCCATACACATGTATTACATCTAGTATACTTGTGGACTCCAGTTCATCTCATGAACCATCATGTCATTCGTATTGGTTATGTACAAGTAGGTAATAAAACACCATTCATCTCATGAAAGGAAAGCATGATTATATTGATAAATAAAGAAATTAATCAATTTATTACATCATCTAATGGATTGAGATCATATAAACTAACATCACCCATGTACAGCTTCTTCTCCGACAATCCGCTTCTCTCCTTAGTCATGGATTTTGCAAATATATCAGCCTGTTGTTCCTCTATAGAGATGTACAGTCTTTAAATCTGTTTATCTTCTATGTTTTCTATGCTAGATTGTTGGTTGAGCTGGAAGTGTCACAGCAGGATCCATTGAAATAACCAATGCACCTTGGTTTTCACGCTAAAGAATACTTGTCAAAATCCAATGATGTATCTGCGCTTTTAATCCATGTGGCTTCAGCTGACATAAGAACAATTGCTCTATAATCTACTTCAACACTTGAACAAGGAGCTGTTTCTTGTTACTTAATCCTTACTACTGCGCCTGCGCGAAACAAGATTACTCCCGGTATGTAAAGGGAAACACGGACACACAATAATCAGTGATAGATAGTCCGATAGTATCCAGCCCAATCAGAGCTTAAATTTGCTATTATAGTTAATTGATGAATCAAATTGATCTCATTTCTTTTATAAATTAATCTATGAGAGTCCATTTGATATAACAATGAGTTATTTTAAAAAGCTCCACATAGTCTAATATTGGGTTATGGATGTGTTGCGTCACTTGGTTCACAGGTGCTTTAGCAAAAGAGAAGTATTTCAAGTCTCTCAATATGCTCTGATATTCTATACTGTCATTGTTAATAACTAGTAACACCAAAAGCTTGGGCTGTTCGTGAATGACATAACAATTTACACCAACACCCCCCTTGATTCCCGTTCGAATTCAAAACCCAACAGTTGGACAAAATAGACAGACTGATGGAGCTAACATGCCTACCAGGGGTTTCAAACTCGTGACCTCTAGCTCTTATAAATTTTTATGCTGTTCACTAACAGCTCGAGCTTTTGGTGTTAACTGGTTACTAGCATGGTATTATAGAGCCAAAGGTCATGAGTTAGAAATCCCTAAGAGGTATGTTATCTCCATTTGTCTGTACCGGCTGTCTGTTGGGTTTCGAATTTGAACGGCTTCCCATTCGAGGGAGGAGGGGTGATATAAATTATTATGTCGTTCACTAATAGCTCGAGCTTTTGGTGTAACCGGTTATTAACAAGTTATTAGAGCTAAAGGTCATGAGTTCAAAACCCCTGGGAGGCATGTTTCCTCCGTCTGTCCATCTGGTCTGTTTGTTCCGTTTGTCTGTTGGGTTTTGAATTCGAATGGCGGGGGGTAGGGAGGGGCGCTTGGGTATAAATTATTATGCAGTTCCCTAACAACTCGAGCTTTTGGTGTTTTTGGTTATTAAGAGCCATTGGTTTGGCTTCAGCCATATTACATTTCAAAAGATCCATGGTGTTTTTGTTTTGTCTTAGAAATATGAATATCTAATCATTGATAGCTTTGCACAACTTGAGAATGATGGTACTGGGATTTCCATTGTTAAATCCTGGAGGTACTCCATACGCTTCTTCCTCGAGTTCAACATGTAGTAAAGAATTCACGTCATTAATTCAGATAGTTCTCAACAATAACCAAGAACCAGTGATAAGACTATTCACGCTGTTCTTTTTTCACTAAGGGACTAATGGTTTCGTCATAATCGAAACCACGCTCTTGATTGAAGCCCTTATTAACTAGCCACGGTTTAAAATCATTCTACACTACTGTCGTTGTTGAATGATCATAGAGCCATTTGCAGCCCCTACATTCTTATCTTTAGGATGAGGGAATTGTCTATGTCTAACAACAATTCATGGTAGGCATTTCATAGGCCATCGCTTCCGCCTATTTTTCGTTCCTGTTGGCTTCTGCATAACTGGATTGTTCTTTTCCTTTCTGGATCCTCGTCTTGAGATGCTCAATAGATTAGTTATGGTAAGTAACCTTGGTCTTAGGATACGAATGAAAGAGTAATGAGTCCTCTCTGATCTTTTGTTAGCAATCGCATCATGATGGGGCACCAACTTAGTTTCCCCTTTAAGAGACCATTTGCTGAGCATTATTCTCACCATTTTGCGGAGTGATGGAATGAAAACTTTGCATACTTTAGCTCCGCTGGCCGAGGATGAACAGCTTGGACTGTTTACCGTTTTGTAATCATCATCATCTATAATGGAAGCTTAGGAAACACTAGGAGGTAAAATTATTGTAAATTCATTATACTTATGGAAATGACTCCTTATACAATTGCTAATTTTTTGAGCTCTTTCCCTTGAATTTCTATTGATATGGGAGGCTTATATCTGTAGAGACACTATAGAACATCGAGGGTCTTACTCCATGGAATAGCATAATCAAAGAAGATATCATCTCAATCAATAGAGTCCTGATTGTATTATACCGTGTGCTGTAATTAGATAGGATCGACTAGTGATGTAGGCCAGACCATGGGTCGGCCAACCCATTGAGCCTAGTCCATAGGCCCAATGGGACATCCATTTAATTAGAAATATTTTTTTATTGAGTTTGATTTATTTAAAAGTTTTAAATTAGGAGTTTTATTTAAGTTCGATTGTTATGCAAGTTTTGTGATTTAGTTTCCTCTTTAATTAGGATTCTTTAATTATTAGGAAAGTCTCGGTGGATAAGAAAGATGTCCAATCCTATATATACAGAGGACATGCCTCAGTTGTAATGCAATGCTTATTTTCAAATAATTAAAAGTTTTCTTTGAGATAGAAAGTCTCAACAAAGCCCAAGTGCCCATGTTGTGGGGAAACTTTTTGCCGGAGAAGTTAACCTCACTCTTGTCAACCGCCGACTCCTGAATACAAATGAGAAGGAAGAAGAAGAATGGAGACAGACTAAGAAATTTCACACACAGGTAAGAGTCGAAGACAATTCCGTTAATTTGATTATTGACAATGGTAGTCCATTAAATCCTGTCACACAAGAGGTTATTGACAAGCTTAATTTTCCAACTGAGAAGCTTCCTAAGCCCTACCAAGTCACATGGTCTCATGGTTATGTCGTCCTCGTGACTCATAGATGTTTGCTATCATTCAAGATTGGCCATTATGATGACAAAATTTGGTGTGATGTGATCCATATGAATATCGCTCATATTCTTTTTGGACGTCCATGGCTTTTTGACCGGAAAGTGCACAATGATAAAGAAGTGAATACATACCCTTTTATGGAATGGAAAATGGATTAGACTAATTCCAATGAATTCAATAGCCCTGTCTTTGTCTACATCATCACCATCAATAGAAGAACCACAAAAAGCAAAAAGTTGAAAGAGAAGTTATGATTGCACCAAAGGGAAAGCAAAAGACATGAATGATGACATCGAAGGGCAATTTCATGGCAAAGCTGATTTTGTGGTTACAAACAATATTGATTAGGGTAATGTCAATCTTTTTTTTTTTTTTTTTTTGAATGGTGGGGGTAGTGTCAATCAACAACCACAAAGGCTTGAGGAAAACAAGGACAAGCAAACATTGAAAACTTTGATCAGGTTTGCGAAAAGATTGAACATTCGGTGGATTTGATTGTAAAGCCACTTCCATAAATTCCAATTGGGTCATTGGAGATCAAATCAATTGTTTTAGAGGTTTCACAAGAAGATCAAGTTGTTGAAGTCCCTCACATTGACTTCATCTTTAGGGATCAACAATGGAAGCTTGAAGATTGCACTGAGATATGGCAGGTTCTAAGGTTGCGGTCTCTCATGGGAAAAGCGCACATCCTTGCTACATGCAAACATTAGAAGAAACGACACTTCCTATCTACTTTTAGATGGAGGACAAGATTGAGTCAAACTTTGGAGCCATGTCATGCAAATGTAGATCAAAAGAAAAGATAGAAGTTTGTGCGATTGATTTTTGACCCATGGGTACATTTCCCGAACTTGCGGTCGAATTCTCTCCGGTATTATCAAGCTGTTAGCTTGCCGGAGTCGAGTTTTTTCCAAGCCGAGGAGAATTGTTGCAGGCCAGACCATGGGTTGGCCAATCCATTGAGCCCAGTCCATAGGCCCAATGGGACATCCTATAGAAATATTATTTACAGAGTTTGATTTATTTAGAAGTCATTGAATTAGGAGTTTTATTTAAGTTGGATTGTTATGCAAGTTTTGTGATTTAATTTCCTCTTTAATTAGGATTCTGTAATTATTAGGAAAGCCGTGGTGGATAAGAAAGATGTCCAATCCTATATATAGAGGACAGGCCTCAGTTGTAATGCAATGCTTATATTCAAATAATTAAAAGTTTTCTTTGAGATTTATCTCTTATGGTATTTTCTCTTGTTGTGAGGGTGCCCTAGTGGCTGAACCCATCTAGGGGTTCGATCAATCTCTCGGGAGATTGATCTATTTTTTTATCGCGGATCCGGGGCTGTGCCAGCTAGATAGGATTAGAAACCCTAATTATATTTGATTGTAATTGTAATCATGGAGAGCCTTAATGGGCTGTAATTTGTATCATAATTATATCATGTAATTGGGATATAATCTCTATAAACACAGGTGGTTGACTACACATGGTTGTATCACAAATTCTCCTAAATCTCTCTGTTTTATCTCGTGTGTCATGGTGCCAGAGCCCAAGGCTCTTTGATCTTCTCCTCCTTAAGAGAAGAAATTTTTCATAGAAATTTCTGAAGCTCGTCTGAAAGATTGCTTAAGCCAGAAATACACTGTTGACAATTTCAGTGTTGTGATCTGAAGTTGCCAAGTTGGGCCACACCATCAGTGATCTGAATCATCAGGGGATTAACATCATTATGGTCATCCCACTTTTCTGAGATTCTCATGATTTTTATGGGATTTTTTTAGCAAATAAAGGTTGGTTTTTCCCCTCTTTTTCGTTTGACAGTTTTTTGGAAATAGTTTTCGTCGTCACCATTGTTTTTTCTGATAATGGTTAGATCTACCTCAAACTTCAGGATAGGCGCGAGCGTGAAATAGGTCCCCTTTATAACCCCGGTAGGTTATCTGAGGAATCCATATAAGATTGCGGAATAATTCACAATTTCACATTACCAATAGTCAATTTGACTGGTCGACCATCTATGACAGAAAATATAAAACAGAGAGATTTTGGAGAATTTGTGATACAAACTTGTTTAGTTGACCATCTGCATTTGTAGGAATTATATCCCAATTCCATGCTGCAATTATGATAAAAATTACAACCCATTAAGGCTCTCTATCATTAAAATGAACTTAGTCAAGGACTCCAATCCTATCCAATATTACAGTGACCGATCCTTTCTAATTACAGCACATGGTATAATACAATTAGGACTACATTGATTGAGATAATATCTTCTTTGATTATGGTAGTCCATGGGATTACCCCACCTTTGTTTTCTCTAGTGTCTTTACGTATAGCACCTTGTCTCATCAAAAGCCCTATACTTGATATAAAAGTCCTTTTCAATGGGTTGAAGCACCAATAACCTTTGTAATTGTGCCTATCACTGTAGCCAATACAAATAAATCCTTTGCCTTGGGAGTTATTTTATGCCATTGAGATGTAGGAGCATGCACAAAACATCAACAAAGTAAGAAGTCCAGAATCAAAATTGCTACTATGAGAAATATTGTATGGCGATATAGAATTTGTATTCAATGATGGCAGCCACCTAATTATGTGGAAAGAGGTACAAAAAGCTTCTGTTAACATACATTTGGAGATTCTAGATGCATACATCATAGTTATGACCGTATGTTTTCATTCAGAAACACCATTTTGTTCAGGTGTGTTATCAGTTATGGTAGATAAATTCCTGTTTTATTCCATAATCTGAAGATGAATATTCACCTCCACCATCACTCCCGAACATAGCAAGCCATCTATCTAAATATTCTTTCACAAAGTATTAAATTTGTCAAATAATGAAAAAGAACGTTGGACTTATGTTTCGTAAAGAAAATCCATGTGAAACATATGAAATCATCAATGAATATAAAGTGGTATTTCAAACTAGACATGAAAGCAACTGGCGAAAGCCATCAAACATTACAATGAATTTAACTGTAAAGGATGATGAGACTTCTCATTAACAGAACCAGATAGAAGTTCAGTACGTTTGCTAACTTGACAATCATAACTAAACATCCTATCATATTTATGATGATATGAAATCAAAAACTATCTCTACGGGGAGTATTAACAGGTTGATGACCATAATATGCTAATTGTTGTGCCATATATCATATTTACAAGTTTATTTTATGAAACTGAACTAAAAAAATTGGGGAGAGGGGGGACTAGGTCATCCTTGAGTCAAGTCGACTCTGCTGGGTCACACTGGTCTCGGCCCAGTTGCACCTAGTCACACCTTAGAGCCCCAGGAATCTAAGAAATTATGAAAATGAATAAAATACTTTAGAAATAGAGAGCGATTTCCTATGAATTTAAGCCACTTGTTCTATTTAGTTAGAATGAATTTAAGTGATAATTGTCACATCCCGGACCCAAGAATTCCCCAATTAGGGTGGTTTCCGAGGTGTGACACGTGTACTCCCGTGAACTCGCACCTATTCCGAACCAAGTCCGAAGGAGAAAATTCCACTTTGCACGTGCGAGAATTACTCATTGACACTTGTCAATAAACATTTATTTGCGGAAGCATGTATATCAACAATAACAAAGCCATGAGTAGTCCATTAACCAATCCATTATATTACAATTGTCTTTATCTAGCTAATAATTTAAACATCTTAAATGCATAGTACACAAGTACTCTAATGACTATCTACTAGATGCTTATCTCAGATTGAACATAATTCTAATACAAATGCAAAATAGAACTAATCTTATGCATACAAGTGTAAGATGTGATGGCTAATTCTTAAACTCATCAATACCACTCTTGTACGTACTCCGGAGTCAAGCTCACCAATACCTTAATCGATTCAATTCTCTAGTCTGAAGGGTTATTAGCTATTCTCTTTGGTGATCTAGATCCCTGTGACACCATGTGTAGCACCATGAATACGACGATTCAACAATGTATGAGCAATTAAGATTTATCACATTTATATCAAATTCGAATTATTGACAGAAGATTAAAAGATGTCAAATAATCGGAAAACTAGGCACATTGTGCGTTTAAGAATAAATCATGCTTTATCGAATCACAAAACGAAACTTACATTCTAGTTGGCTACTACCTTTGCTCAATCCTCCCTTAATAGAGAGCATGCGTTTTGGGATGTCACCAAGGGCCCGGCTAAAGGTCCTCTTGGCTACCCGGGTTCTGGAGTTTCGCTGCTCCAGGCTGTCTATTGCAGTGACGTACACAAATCTAAACCAAGCGTCAACCTCATCAAGTATCATCCGGTCGAAGCTAAGTAGTGCCGACTCATTCAATTCAATAAATAGGACTTGAGTAAGACATTAACACGTAATTCGTTTCGATTCCACTCTATTCATTCAATCAATCTAGTCATATTTACTCAGTCCGCTATTCACATCAATTCATGATACATTTATAGAACATTTGCAATAGCACTTGAGAAGTAATATGAACAATGCATATAAGCAAATCTTGAGACATTTGAGGGCAATAATAAAGTAAATAACAATATGCAAATGCAATTCGATTAATAGGATCAAGAAGATTTACTAGCCAAACCTGATCTAATTACCTGCCGTCTCTAACCGTCCATTTCAATGTAGTTTTAGGTAATTCGATGCACGCGCTACCTTTTATTGGTGTCACATTGTGTGTGTGCGTGATGCACTGAAATCCCTAAACCAACACCCATGGGAAGGTTCTAGACAAACGGATAGGCACATGAGATAATCTCAGCCCAAGATTTCTCATGTGTTACAATTTCCATTGGACTTAGTTATTTGGTTAAGGTTCCATATCTAGGGACCTACAAGGTCACTCCTTTCTCAACCTAAGACCTTATTGGTTTATTGTTTTTGTCACAATTATCCTCAGGGATTGATTATAAAGGTTTTAGTCCATGGGTTTCAAAGCTAGGGTCCAAACTACGATTACAGTATCTTTTTTTTTCAAAAGAGATAGGGCCTGGTTTAATTGTCCCCATATCAACTTTCTCTCCCAATCTGTGATCATTAGGAGATGTGTACTATTGGTTTCTACGTTCCAAGAGCTTTCTAACGATATATGGAACTCCAAAATCGGATGTATGGGTCAGAAGTTTTGGTCATTCAAAATTGGCACTGTTGGGCCCAATTGGCCGACCCGCGGCCCAATGCGGACAGCATTCTGTGACCCATTTTCTGGGCATAAACTGAGCTGAAATGCTCTGTTTTCTGGGGTCTATTCTCCATACCTATAACCCATCTTTACAAGGCATAACTTGGACCAAAATGAGCCTCCAAAGTGCTCACAAAACCCATAATCCAGCCAATTACATTCTACCATAATTCACTACAGGAACCCATTTTTATATTAACAATCTAATAAAATGAAAATGGCTGAATTGGTATCCAAGAGAACTATAACATTCAATCAAAGATTCATAAACATGTATACATCATAGTTTTGCTCATTACTTGCCTCATTTGGTGCTTTTGAACTCAATACCCTCTTCTTGACTCAATTGAAGCTAAAACCCCCAATTTCTTTGCTCACAAGAATTTCCTACAATAATGAATGCAAGAGATGAGAGCTATGTAACATGCTTGTAGTCTAATTGAATCCAAACAGCCCATCCTAAGATTAAAAGATCATTTTGAAAATGGGTTCTTACCTATATTGCAAGAAGAAAGACAAATGGTGATGTAAGAGGTGAAGTTTTACAATGAATATTACAGCTAGAATGAGGAGGAAGGAGATATAGATAATCCTTAACATTACTAATCACCAAATCCAAACAAGAAAAGAAGTGGGGAAAAAGGTGACTTACCAATGGAGAGCTTGATAATGGAATGAGATGAGAAAAGCTTGTAGTAGAAGGGACTATGGAAGATGGTGGCCTTGGCTTCTTAAGATCTAACATGCAAGATAATTGGTTTTGATGTGGAGGATCTAAAACGAAGGATGGAGAAGGGAAAATGGGAGAGGGGAGATTGTTTCTCAACTGATATGTGCAAGGTGGAAAGGAGGAACGGTGCAGTGGCTGGTTTGGGCCTTTCAAAAGGTATATTTTGGGCTGGGTTGCATGCAAGTCCATGCATTTTGGGGAAATTTGGGAAAAGGGCTTGGTGATGGAAATGGGCTCTAAATGGATCCCAGTTGGGCTCAAATGGTCTGGGTCCAAACAGGAAGATTAATGCTAATGACATACTTTATGAAATGCACATGAAGACCTATAAAAACTACAAACATACGAGCGACCCTAAATTATTCAAAAGGTCAAGGTACTACCATACACTGTCAGAACCCCACTAATCTACCTAAATCCATCAGAAAATCATCCAAAACAAATATTAGGCACCTAATCAAGATTAATTAGGTACTAATCACATTAAGGCGGGTTCGGGGTCTTACAATAATAGTTACACATTTGATTTTCGTTCAGTCAGATGAAGTACGAACACTACCTTTCAGTCTTTGGGTGCTTTAATCTTCCAAATTAATATGGTCTTGATCAATATAAAATATAAATGGACCCCCAATGATGGATCATTGGTAAGGCATCTTCATTTCCATGAGGATGTCCAACGCTTGATCCTGGTTGTTGCTTTGTTGGTCAGGGACTCGTCTAGCGTGTGTGGTTGTGTGAGGTGAGTAGTTACACCAGCAAAGAAAAAAAAAAAAAGGAAGAAGAAAGAGAAAAGGTGAAAATGAGTTTTAACCTTTTCCCATACTACTTGAAGGAACTCAGGTCCAGACTTTTGATAAGCAAGAAATGACAAAACAACAATGACCATGGTAATCTAGCAACCTAAACGTCTTGCTTATTATATTAAAATAATGGTAGGGTGGTGTAGGAAATTGCAATTATTTCTATTTTTCCCCATTTCTTCTCTCTTTTCCTATTCTCCTTCTCCCTATTTCTCGATTGAGCCACAAGTTACTATACAATTTGCTGCACCACTCATTTATGTAGTATGGTAGAGCATGGTATCATTCCATGATTGATGGATAAAAAATGGATAGATTGTAGAGTGCTCACCTATTGTTCGAAATGACCAAATCATCCATGCATATGCCGGGACGAGTGGAGGAATCAAAATTTACCCATTCATTTATAATCAAATTTGGTCAATTGTGGCCACTGCATTTTTCCTTCTTCCTTCTTTCTGGTTCTTTTTTTTTTTAATTTTTTT
Organism: Cinnamomum chago; assembly: GCA_038049695.1. Lineage (NCBI taxonomy): Eukaryota > Viridiplantae > Streptophyta > Magnoliopsida > Laurales > Lauraceae > Cinnamomum > Cinnamomum chago. The sequence continues at coordinate 40,885,303 of CP142455.1, forward strand.
AATACATTATTTAATATAATATAGGAGCATTAGATAGAAATCCTCTCCAGTTGAATGGGTGTGTTAGTAATGTGTGAGAATTTTCTTACTGTAACTGAGTTATTCCTTGTTTTCCCTAACTTTTCTCCTTTAAATAGTTATATATATTTTTTCTTCTAATAATATTATGGTAAAATGAATGAAATACTTGTAGGAAATAAGAAATTTCTCATCAAAAGCCTTCCAAAAGAAGAAAGAAGCACCCATTGAAATGAGATTGGCAACTATCCTTTTCTACCAGTAGATGTGTATCTATTAACTTTATTTTATGCTTAATGAACTAGTTATGGTTTTTGATATTTTTTTGTCCTCCTCTCAAGATATCGGACTAAGATGTGTGAAATTATTGCAGAAGTTGGCAAAACGATGTATTCTTGGAAGGGGACAATACAAGTTAGATGTTGACATAGAAGAAAGAAGGAAGCTTAACAAATTCATGGAATCGGCATGGAAATTCATTTATTTTATTTCAGCAGAGATTTTGGCTCTTTCTGTCACATATGATGAGCCTTGGTTCCGAAACACAAAATGCTTTTGGGTTGGACCTGGAGAGCAGGTCTGGCCTGATCAAAAGACCAAGTAAATTTACCATTCTCTGGTTTTTTTTTTTTAATTTCAGCATGTACCAGTACTGGATAACTACTTGATTTTGAAATTTGTTTTACTTGTGTATACAGCAGGCAGCCAATCACGTCTTCAACACTGGTTCAATCCAATATAATGTCCCTAGAGAGATATATTGCACCTTACAAACCAAGGTTGGGGTGGTTTAAGTTGGACTTGAACCTTGATGGTTCATAGAGATAGGTATAGAAGGAAACAATATGAAAGAAGAAGAGGAAGGAAAGCATATTAGAAATGGATGTTTAACATGATCCTCATACTTTTTTTTTTTTTTCTAACAATAATTACAAGAATTTACAAAAATGAATGCAATTTTGTTAACAAATACTGTTAATGCACCATTGGCGAGTAGATTAGATTGACGGCTGTGATTAGAGTTGTTACTTTTTTTATGATTTGTGATTGGATTTCATTTTGTATCCTTGGCTTAAGGGCTTCATTTGTATATCTTTTAAGTTATGCTTAATAAGGCGTGAACCCAGTCGACTAGGGTTAATTTTCTAATTCCACTGCAAACACTCTTCTCTTTCCTTCGTGCACAACTTATCATGGTATGGGAGTGTGTGAATCTGTTGGGCTGGTGTTCCTTCTGTCTCCCTTCTCTCCTCTTTTCCTCCTCCTTTCTCTTCGTCTTCTTTGCTCCTCTCATCTTTCTCTCTCTCTCTCTCTTTTTTTTTTCTTTCTCCCTAGCTTGATTTCGTTCAATTGTGAACTCTTTTCTTTGCGATAGTTTCTTACTTTTTTCTCCATGCTATTGGCCACTTACTCAACATGCTTGATCTCTACATGAATCGGAGATGACAACGACCTGATCTCGTTGAAGTAGAATTGAAATAGCCAATTGCTAACGGCGGATGAAGAAATCTGTGAAATAGCATTCATCAAATCACTTTTCACAGTAAATTTACCTTGAAAGGAAGAACAAAGTAACAAAGCGCCTCTAAGATATCCAATATTTTCGCCTCAGTAGACTCTAAATGGCACATGTTTGGAGAACATTACCAGCACTTTCCCTATCCAATGTTTTCGCCTCAGTAGACTCCAAATGACACATGCTTGGAGAACATTACTAGCATTATCCCTCCACTAATAAGAAGCACTCCACCTATACCGGCCAGCCCTTGTATACCACTAGCAGCTTGACAGCCTCTTAAGGCTCTAGTTTGATGGTTAGCAAGCTACTGTGTCCCCTCATCAGATCTGGTGTGCTGATTCCGCACTGATATCTGGTGTCATCGACATTCTTGGTTTGTCATCAGTGTTGAGAATATTGAGAAATATTGGGTTTATTTGTAATTTGGGTCATTAGGTTTATCTATAATTTGAGAGTAAGTTTCCTAGAGTAAGATTGAATTATTTTAGGATGGAGTTGTGATGGGATAAGGATTAGGTTTACTAGTTTAGTATTAGAGCATGTTTGATCCAGCTGCCTCATCTATTTTCTTCGTTTCTGAAACCCTAACCATAGCTTTGATTCTCATCAATCCCAAACCATAATCTCCATCCCAGTTTAAAAAAAATAAATAAAAAAAAATGAAAAGAAAAGATCCCAACCACCAACCCAACCCCTGCTGAACCCAATCTTCTTCATCCCCATTGCTCCTTGTTGCTGCAACAAACCTCTAGCTCCATCATTTCCCTTACTCTAAAAAAAAAAAAAAAAAAAACCTCAAAAGCCCCAACCCTACCATCCCTATCCTCTACCAACAAAATTCCTTTTATAGGAGGTCGTCCTTAGAGAAGTAGTTGCAAAGAAGAGTTGGTTGATCTCTGTGTGGTCCGTTTGAAAGGCTCAACCCATCTTTACATTGCAAAATTCAAAGGAGGAAAGGAAAAAGTACTCATTGTTGTCAGGTACTTCCATTGGCTCTCTTTTGTTACAAAAGGATAGGGACAGAGGTTTAGAAGTTTTTACATTATTACCATTTAAAAGGCTAGTCTAGGCCAAAAAGCTGGCTTGAATTACACTGTCATCAAGGGCGGACCTACACTATCCACACATGAGGCGGTCGCCCAAGGTGACATCCAAAAATGCCTAAAGTTTGAATGGCCCAGATGGTCCATGCTCCATTCTAGTAAAGGGGTTGCCCCACCTTAGGTCTGAAAAACCAATAGTTTTCTAGTCTCGTTCTCAAAGATCTCCCAAATGAAAAACTGCAACAACCCTCCGCTCAATTGTTCTCCTTCTTCCACTTAAGGCTTAGGTAGTCCGGCTTCTACACAATAGCACGACACAAATGTCTGCACTCTCTCCTCTCAATCCATTCTTTGTTCTATGGTTCTCTCTTTTCTTTCTTCTTCTTCACCTGGATTGACTAAGAACACCACTCTATCTCTATACAAATAAGGGATAGTGATGAGAATTCTACCTTTGAATCAAATAAATATGGGCATAAAATGCCTTCTTCCAAATGGATTTGATGAATTGAATCTCTGATTTGTGTTTTTCTTCTTGAAAATGTATGCCACTATTTCTACACACAAATAGAGCTGTTGTCTCTTACAAACGCACACCACATACATTGAAACCATTTATATGCAAGTCGTTTTGGTGGTTTGGTTGCATTTTGATCTTATAGCTCATTCATTCTATAGGGATATTTAGCTCGTATAATGTTATTGCTCTTTTTTCTTCTTTTAGTTTTTGCTAATACGATGCTTGTGTTAATGGCGTTTTATTTCTTATTGATGCATTTTTTGTGTTTTTGAATTTTGACTTCTTTGCTTTTTTTTCATTTATATTGTATTATTATTATTTTTATTTTTTCTCATTGAGAATAATCCAATACTCCAATTTTCCCCCAAAACATCTTGCCTTGGATTTTGTTTGATTTATGTGCCGAGTCTTGAATTTTAGCTTCTTTCCTTTTGCTTTCTTGATAGATTTTTTTGAATTAAGTTTTTTTAAACATGATACGATGTTTATGATTATGCTGCTCTCATTTGGTTTGGTATGATAGATGAACTCTTAGGAGCTGAAGGAAACAATCAAAGAGGCATTATTTTCGTATGATAAGGATTTTACTTTTTTGGAGTTCTCTATAGTCCTTTTTTATTATTGTCGTGTGGTTGCTAATTTAATTCTCTTTCCACTAAATTGAATAAAAAGGCTTCCTTGAGAAGATGGCTATTGTAGTTAAAAAGATTACGTAGGAATTGAGCGTTAGTAATAGGATATGAGTTCTTTATACTTAACTTTCCAAAAAATAAAAAATTATGTATTTAAACCATGTAATAAGTGGAGATTATTGCTAGTTGGTGTTGATTTTGACATTTTCAATTAACCATTGTCCGCCCCACCTAAATAAAAATCTTGGGTCCGCCACTGACTGTCATCGCCATTTTTATGTACAAAATAGAATGGGCCAAAAGATCAAAGAAAATTACAAGTCATGCCATTGGATTAAAGCATCAGTTCTCTTGATTTGTAAGGAAAAAGGCATGGAGAGTGGGTAGCAAGTTTAACTTATTTACATTACTGCGATCAAAAGGAAAAAAAGAAAGAAAGAAAAAAAATGATTTGGTACAACCAAGCGCCACTCACTTTAGTGCTCTTTTGTGAGATCACAAATTTTGGTGATCCCTCAAGTTGGTCAATACAGATTTAAGCCTAACGGTTGACCAATCAAGCCAATCCTTATTTGCAAGGATAAGAGTGTAGGTTGATTTGTGGAATGTTGGCTGGACAAAGTAAAGCAATATTCAACCCACAATCAACAATAATGGCTGATGGATTAGCAGATATGATGGCAACAATGCGGACATCAGCCAAGATGGCGGCAACAATGCAAACATAAATCTTGAAATTGAGGAATGAGGTTGCGATTATTAAAGAACAACTATCCACACCCTTGGTCCCACTAGCGAATGGAAAGAATGCAATCACAATATCGGTCATTACAACAACATGTGAAGATTATATAATGAAATTGATGTAACGCAGCCAAATAGGTACACTTAGCCTTTCAAATTGAGTTTGAGCACATTTCTAGGAAAATCATCAATATTTTGCAAGATAAGTTGGTAAGTACATTCATGTGAGGCCTTAAGGATGAATTGCACATTGATGTTCAACTTCAGCAACCAAGATGTCTCTCTGATGCCATCTCTTTAGCTCGACTCTTTGATGATAGATAATTTTTAAGGTCATTTACAAAAGTTCTCATCTGAAGAAAATAATGGCCTGAGTGAAGTTGTGTTTTCTCTTATGTGGTGGAGCACCAGATCTTCGATCAAATAGACCAACGACTCGGAGTGGGTTGATCGAATCCAACGAGGGGGATTCCAGTTTCCACACAAGAAAGCACTCAGAACCATGACAATTACCATTAGAAAACTCAAAGATAATTGAATTCGGTGATAATAGCATGACCAACTAAAATGGGAACTCAACTATACATAGAGTAGGATCGTTACTTAGCAATCATGACATTCTAAAAATAAGAAACTATCTAATCCTAATCAAAATAGAAATTAGGAAGCAAATTTACTAATTTAGATTGGAGTATCTAATTAAGGGATAAGGGATCTTGGGAGGATCATTGATCGGGTGGATCTTGGGTCGGCCTGCATCAATATGCCTAATGCTCCTCCGTCCATTGAACTTAACACGCAACCTGAATTGGAGCTTTTGACTTTAGAGCATACAAATGAGTGCCCTAAATGTCAATTCTTTTCTAGTGAAAGCAACCAAATAAAGAAGGAAAAGGTAGTTGAATCCGAAGAAGTGAAAAATTTTAAGGCAAAAGAAACTATTGATGCAGTAAATTCTGATCTGGCAATCTCATTCAATGTCCTAACAAAAACTACTTCGATGCAGCTAGTGGTCAAATTGGTGGATTAAAATAGAATTAAATATTGAAAGTCTAACTTTCTACATGCTTAGATTGCTCAATACAAATTGAGTGTGAGCTTCATCATATGATACCACCAAGTTTGATAGAACTTGATCAGCCTAAGATGGATGATGTGGCATTTCTGCTATTACGAATGCAGTTTGTCCATGCCCATTTGGCATTTGATCTAGGAGGCACTACTCTGTTGCCACTTGTCGCTCTGCAGATCTAATAGCGTTCTACAAATTTTCAACCTTGATTACAAGGTTTCTTTCAAGCAGGGTAGATAGTGACAATCCTTCGATATTTGCATATTCTATATTTCTTTAGATTAGGACTACTTTATTTTTTTTCTAAAATATTTTCACTAAATCTAGGAGTAGGACTTCTTTTTCTATATTTGGCATTTTCTTTTTCTATATTTGGCATTTGTAACCTTATAAAAGGGGTATTAGGGATTGTATTGGGTATTGAGAAAATTATCAATAGAAGTTCTATTTAGCGGTTTTGGTCCCACGGAGATCTGAAGGAGATGTCAGGTTACCTCGAATGATCCAAGTTTCTTGTTTGCATTCTTCACCTACACGCTTGTGAAATACGATCAATGCATTGGAGGGACAATCAATCAGCACAATCCAATGGCTCAAAAAAGAAAACAAAAAAAAGGGAAAGAAAAGTTTGTTTTATAATCATCCATAGATTCATCAAGGTCTCTCATTCTTGTCTTGTTTGTCAAGCCATATGATCCATATGTGGATGGGTGGGTAATTACAAATTTGATCTAGTGGGCCACCAGCTCTGACATACTGAAATAGAGTGGGAAGCGACAAATATGGACTTATGGACAGATGGTGACCACCAGCAAAGCATAATGGAAGTATTGACAAGACATCAACTGAGAAATGAGTTATGTCAGAGTGATCAGTGGGAGATTATTCAAGACTTTGAATCTGCAACATCAGGTGTTTCCAATCATCATAAAAGCTAAGTTTATGAGAAAATTCAAGTCAGGGGGGAAAAACTTTATGAAGACTCCACGGTTACTTGGTACCGTGAATTCAGGTAATCATTATGGGTGAGTGTTCAACCCTAGTTCGCATGAGAATGCCGTTTAGGATTCAGGTTCATCGGCTATGCTGTGTTGCAACCATGGGTCAAGTTAATCAGTAGCATTGCAGCATTGCTGAGTGTGTAGTTTGTGGACCACATGAAGTTTTCATCTCCTCCATTAGTCAAGTTACAAGATAGCCCAAAGATCGATCCACAAGTGTTGAATGTCAAGTTGGCACAGTTCATCACCAAACCAGCTACAAAGGTGGAATATGGTGTTTTGTCCAACTTGTTATATGTATCTATGTATCAGGTGTTGAGAACAATTTGGTTTTATTTGTAATTTGGGTCATTGGATTTAAATGTAATTTTGGGTGTAAGTTTCCTAGAGTAAGATTGAGTTATTTTGGGATACAATTGCGATGGGGGTAAGGCTTAGGTTTACTAGTTTGGTATGATTAAGTTTCCCAGTTGGTTGGTTGTACTCTTAGAAATAACCTCGGACTATTCTTAATGAAAAAGCCTAAGAGATTTGAGTTCAAATTATTCTGTCAATATGTAGCCCCTAATCTCAATAACCAGTTGCAGTCAACCATTGGTGCATCAAATGCAGTCATCTTTGAGAGGTGGTTTGAATTTGGATTAGATGATTTCTGAAGCTTCTGGTTGAATTCAACAACGAGCTGCTGAAGAAGAGCAAGGGATTGCATGTTTAATACGTAATTTCAGTTCATGTCTTTAATCATTGACCTGTGTTAAAAAAGGTTGTAGTTAGGTTCTTTAGTTGAATAGTTTTAGGGTCCTGTTATTTGGGTGACTGTGTCATGTTTTTCTCTATAGCGGCATGCTCTTCCTTCAAAGTTTCTTTTGAGGACAAATGTAGTAATGGACTGCATAACAATCCCACCCAAAATAAAAGAGAAAAACAAAAGAAAAGATAACTTGGATCGTTCGAGGGAACCCGACACCTCCTTTGGATTATTTGAGTGAACCAAAAATTGCAATGATAATTTTTTGAATGCATAACACAATCCCTAATGCCCCTTTTGTAGGGTCACAATTGCCAAAGATAGAAAGAGGAGTTCTAATCCTACTAAAATAAGTGCAGAGAATTTAGGGGAAATAGATAAGTGTAACTTATTTGAGGATTTGGCTCAAGATAAATCAGAATAGAGAAATAGAATTCGTATAGCCGACTCTAACATAGTTGGGACAATGCTTTGATGATGATGATGATGAGATATGTCCTAATCTAATTACAATAACGAAAATCTAGATAGTGTAGATATTAGAGGATCATTACAGAGTGCCTAATGCAGATAATCTAGATATTCAAAATTGTCTAGGTTAAGACAATCTCCTAGAGAATGGTTCAATAATTTCAGTGCTCCTAGTGGAGATTGGATTCAAAATGTGTGATCTTGATTGTTTAGTGTTTCTTAAGAGGGGTCAACAAGGTACAACCATAGTTGGTGACTATGCGGATGATGTTGTGGTAACTGGCGATGACAATGTTGTAGAGCCTTTTTCTTACTCGGTTGGCAAATAGATAAGTTGTCTTCTCCAAATTCCAGTTCATTTCATGGCCATGTTATACAGCCCTTTCACCATAGTATATGGCCAGCCCCTCCATCGGTGATTTCATATGTGGCAGGGACCTCTTGAGTAGCCTAGATTGATAATGAGCTAAATGACCAAGTTTATATTTTGCGAGAACTCAAAAGTTATCTAGTGAAAGCTCAAAATCGAATAAAAGTACCACATGATTAACACTGCACCAAATGGAGTTTCAATGTTGGGGATATGGTTCTCCTCAAGTTAGAACCCTACCGACGTTCTCCTCAAGTTAGAACCCTACCGACAGATTTCAGTGGGACAATGGGCCAGTGGGAAAATAGCATATCTATATGTTGCGACCTTTAGGCAATTCAACAAATAGGACCAGTGGCATATAATTTGGATTTACGTGCCTCCTTACTCATTCTTTTTCCAAATCCTTGTTCTCAATGCACTCTCATACCATCTACTATCCTTTCCTACATGCCCATTTAAGTTCCCTCCCAGAAAAATCTTTTACTAGTTGGAATTTCTCGTATTAAATCACCCATCACAGTATCAATAAAAAGATATTTTCTTTCAATCTAATCTAATGAGACTATTTGTAATATAAGTGAAATTATCCTCTCATTAATAACCTATCATATGTACCAGTACCACAACTTTCCTAATCTATATTCTCTATCAAATATCCATTCATATATATACATATATATCACACATCTTTCCCAAAAATGTGATTTTTGATCTTATCCAATTGCTCCTAAGAGCCTCCTGAAGCTTTTCCGACAGAAAATTGGGAAATAAAATAAGTGAGGGCCAAAAAGCCGTGGGTCTGCCTGCGGTGACTCGTCTCAGCCCCCATTTGAGTTGAAGTTGGCTTGGCACCACTGAGTCCCACTCAACTCAATCAATTCTCAAAATCGCGACAGCGATAAAGAAAAAGGTTAATGTAGGAAGCATTATTTAATTACCAAGTTCACCATTCTAGTGGTCACGACTGAGCGCTTCAGCCTATTGTGTTTAGTGGTTTATAATTACAGATATACAGTGATTTATGCTATGTTATGGATGATTTAACAAGTCTTTAGAACTTGGATATCTGAAATGAAGTAAGTTGACTGACTCGCTTCCTGATGACCAGGTTGAAACTAAAAGGTTTATACATGTATGCTGCTGGGTTTTACACATACTCCATATTTGCTTTGATTTTTTGGGAGACGAGGAGATCGGATTTTGCAGTGTCAATGGGTCATCATGTAGCATCTCTCATTCTCATTGTGCTGTCTTACATATTCAGGTTTTGATCTGAAATGAGCTTTTGTTTAATTTACTATGAGACTTGAAGAATAAATTGTATGATTTGAGTACTACTTTTTGTCCTTGAGCCTTTGAGCTTTCCTTGTATAGGGCTTATGTTTGGTGATCAAGACAATTGATCTGATTAGATTTTTGGATAAGCAGGCCCTGGATTGGTTCAGCCGTGATTTTGACCTGGTCATGCCAGGCCTGTTTAAACCCATTGTCCTTTGCAGTCCTAATCTGATGTATCTTGGATAGTTTATGACAAAAAAATAATGATGAAATCTCTAACCTTTTGAATGTTGATTGTGCACAATTTTTATGTTTTCTAATTGAATTTCTTTACTTCTTTCCTTCATTTTGTGTGACATCAGTAGGACTGTCAGGCACCGGGGAGATTTTTGGGACATTGTCGATCCATTATGGCTCATAAAATAAAATGGTTCTTCAAGCACGAACTTAAGACTCTGCTTTTCCTTGAGTTGGAAAATATATCATACCTCACTCTTCCATTTCAGAAAGGGGAAAAAAACCTCATTATTCAACTGTATTCACCTATTTTGGCTGTTCAGGCGTCAATCCCGTCAAAGCCCTGGCTAATTTGTGCTATATGTGCTCATCTATGCTGGGCCATCTAGAGAACCGTAACTTCCTGTTCTTCACTTTTTTCATGCATCTTTCACCCTTTACATGGTATCAGAGTATCCCATGATCTAGAATAACTCAAAGAGTAGTAGAAGGAGCCTTTGAATCTAATGTTTGGTTTTTCAAAGGGTAGAATAATAGTTTATCTCAAAATTATTCATAAAGCATGTTTGGAACATAGATTTACTCACACACTTATTATTTGGGACACTTTCAAAGTTTTTTTAGGAGTTTTTCTCATAAACACGTCACACCCCAAATCCGGAATCCCGAAAACCACCTGCATCACCAAAATTTGGGGATGTGGACATTCAGGATCTTAGTCTGTTGTGAAGTCCGATTGAAAACTTTTTGCAATAATTAAAGTAAGAACATTTAAGTGGAAGCAATTGTAGAAATATGCGGAAGCAATAATAACATCAGTGGAAGCAATGTGAATATAGATCCAATGATATCAGTCCTCATACACATGTAGCAATTGTAAAGGGTCTAGTCTCACCACAATATTCAAGTTTCAATGTAAATGAACATTTTTTATTTACAACACAAAACCACATAGCTATCAATGCGAATCAATCTCTCCAAGGATCAATGTAAGAGTATCCAGAACTAACCAGAAGCATATAAGAAGCTAACCAGAAGCATACAAGAGAGAGAAGTATTGCAAGAGAATTTTTCATATGTTTGTATTGATGATGGATCCTTATATAACACAGTATTGCCTAGATTACTGGATCTAATTACAGGATTACAGGTATTGTTATGGTAACTAGTATCTATTGACAACTCATACAATCTTTTGATTTGTGGGCTGACCCAATTCATGGGTTGTGGGCTGACCCATTAGGTCGAGCTGACCTTTATCTTTACACTGTCAAAGCCAGTAGGGAGAAAGGAAGATAGAAACAGTAGACACAATATGTTTGTGAATTCAATGAATCCCATTCAGGGCTCACGATCATCCTTTATAGAATATAGTTGCTATATATGTTACATAATTGTAGCAATCACTAGATTATTGCCAATCTATTCTAATCAGAATCTAAATTACATCTCCTAATATGGCAATGATACAAATTACATATCTGTACATGTGAAGTAACTTATCTCCCAAGTTTGGGCTTTATTTGTCATGGGCTGACCCACTGACCCATTTAGCACTAGCCCATTTAACACCCCCCCTCAAATTGATGCGGGTGAATCCACTATTAGATTGAGAAGAAAGAGAAGAAAGAAGTTTGGAGAGAACGTGATACATCCTTGGATGATCCACTGCTCTATTTATAATCATGTTAGACCTTAATCAAGGCACTAATTATGTCAAGTGTACAAATTAGAATCTAAAAGAATAGAAAGAATCAATCCTAATCTATACAAGGAATACAATCAGAAAGAAATCAGGGAATACAATATCTACACAATCTTTGACACAAAATCAACCCACGTGAGTGGGATGCTGAAATGGGCCTTGGGCCTTTGGCTGTAATGGGCCTTGGGCCTGCCTTGTTATCTTCTACACTCCCCCTCAAATTGATGTGGTAGGACAGAAAACATCAATTTGCTAGTAAGATCCTGATGACGTGGTCTGGGGAGAGCTTTTGTGAAGATATCTGCCAGCTGGTTAAGAGTAGAGACGTGAGGCAGAGTGATCTTCTCAGTAACAACATGTTGGCGGATGAAGTGACAATCAATCTCAATGTGCTTTGTTCTTTCATGAAAGACTGGATTGTTAGCAATCCTGGTAGCACTGGTATTGTCCCCATGAAGAGGTGTAGACCTACCAACGTGGACACCGAATTCACAGAGAAGACGGCGTAGCCAGATGATTTCAGCACTAGCAGACGACATCGCGCGATATTCGGCCTCCGCAGAAGACTTGGAAACTGTAGTTTGCTTCTTGCACTTCCACGAAATCAGAGAATCCCCAAGAAACATACACCAGCCAGTGGTGGATCGCCGAGAATCAGGGCAACCAGCCCAGTCGGCATCCGCATAAGCCGAGAGGCGCAGAGAAGAGCTAGAAGGGTAGAAGAGACCATGGTTAATAGTGCCTTTAACATAGCGGAGTATGCGCAAAGCAGCAGCAAGGTGGGGTTTGTGAGGATTGCTCATAAACTGGCTAACCGTATGAACTGCATGAGAAATATCAGGCCGAGTCATAGTTAAGTAGAGCAAACTCCCAACTATCCGCCGGAACACAGAGGGATCTTCCAGAGGAGGACCATCATCCATACTGAGTTTGCTGTTAAGTTCCGTAGGCGTATCAAAAGTGTGAGCATCGCCCAGTCTTGCCGAAGTGATCAAATCGGTAGCATATTTACGCTGATGAACCCGAATGCCTGATTTGTTACGCAAAAACTCAAGCCCCAGAAAGTAGGTGAGAGGACCAAGATCCTTCATCCGGAAGTGGCGAGTGAGATGGTGTTTGAGATCTGTAATGCCAGTAGTATCATTGCCACTGATGATCATATCATCAACATAGACCAAAAGGAATGTGTAGCCCTTTGGTGTCCATCGAAGAAATAGGGAGCTATCAGAATGACTCTGACGAAAGCCGGCTTGAAGTATTGCGGCCCGGAATTTATCAAACCAAGCCCTGGGAGCCTGCTTGAGGCCATAAAGAGATTTCCGCAATTTGCAAACATGCTGAGGAGGACAAGCATATCCCGGAGGGGGTTTTAAGTAGACAGTCTCTTTCAACTCGCCATGAAGAAAGGCATTTTTGACATCCATTTGCCATAGAGGCCAGTTGCGGGCTGCAGCAACACAAAGAAGAGTACGAACAGTGGTCATTTTGGCCACTGGTGCAAATGTCTCTTCATAGTCAATGCCATACTCCTGCTTGTAACCCTGCGCAACCAATCTGGCTTTGTAGCGATCAAGACTCCCATCCGAGTTAACTTTTACAGAGTAGATCTATTTGCTGCCAATCACAGAGGCTTTTGCAGGAGTCGGTACCAAGTCCCATGTCTGGTTTGCTTCAAGAGCGAGCAATTCCTCATTCATAGCATCCTGCCAGTAAGCTATTTTGGAGGCCTGTGAATATGAAGTGGGGATAGGAGCACTATCTAAAGATGAAAAGAGAGCAGGAAATCCATAACGGTCAGGGGCAACAGATGGACGACTAGAGCGTCGCAGAGAGATGGTATTGTCAAAAGGAGCATTATTACCTGCCGGTTCAGAAGGCGTCACTGGGAGAGGATCAGGAGAGGGAGTCACCACAGGAGGAACCGTGTTGCGCCGGACAAAGACTTTGGGAACAGAGGATGGAGAAGCCGATTCCTGAAAATGTGGGAAATAGGACACAGCAATAGGATGATGATCCAAGCGTAAAGAAAAGAAAGGAATCTGTTCCAAGAAGATCACATTGCGAGAGATGCGCATGCGTTTCTCGAACTGATCATAACACAGAAAACCTTTGTGCTCATTACTGTAGCCAAGAAAAACGCACTTGGCCGCCTGTGGTGATAACTTAGAGCGCTCAGTAGGAGGAAGATGAACAAAGCACAAGCAACCAAAAACACGTAAGTGAGAGTATGAAGGGGTACTACCAAAAAGAACTCCGTAAGGAGTAGTCTTTCCTAGAACAGTGCTGGGAAGACAGTTAATAAGATACACAGCAGTTTGAGCTGCATCACACCAAAATTTGGGAGGGACTAAGGATGCAATTAAAAGAGTACGAACAGTTCCAAGAATATGTCGGTTCTTCCTTTCTGCAATTCCATTTTGCTGAGGGGTATGCGGACAAGATTTTTGATGAAGAATGCCTTTATCAGAAAGGAAGGCAGAGAATTCATGAGACATATATTCTCCACCAGAATCTGATCTAAGAATCTTGATAGCTTTCTGAAATTGGGTTTGGACCATGTTATAAAATTTTTGAAAAATGGAGAAGACTTCAGATTTCAAGCGCATAAAGTAAATCCAAGTGTATCGAGAATGGTCATCGATAAAGGTCACATAGTACTGAAATCCCGTCCTACTCAAGGTAGGAGCAATACCCCAAACATCAGAATGAATAATGTCAAATGATGCTAATGCACGAGAATTATGAACAGGAAAAGGCAAAATGTGACTTTTACTTAAGCAACAAGTTTCACATTTTGATTGAGAGAAAGAAGACATCATTTTATTATCAATTTTAGAATCCAAACAACCAATCTTAAATAAGGAAAGCAAATGGGCATTGTTTACATGACCAAGACGGTTATGCCAAACAGTCCACAATTTATTGAAATTTTGAGAAGAAGAGGAAGCAATGAAAGAATGATGTCCAATGTCCAGCAAGAACAGGCGTCCATGTTTACTCCCCGTCGCGATCACCTTCCCAGTTTGTCGCCCCTGTATAACACAACCAGAAGAAGAGAAGTGAACAAGATAGCCATCATCAATAAGTTGTCCTACAGAAAGTAAATTGGCTGATAATTTTGGAACAAAGTAAACATTGGGAAGGGTGATGGATTGGCCAGAGACACTAGATAAGGTAATCGTACCAACTCCAGAAATGAGTAGTTGATCACCATTAGCCGTGGTTATTCTCTCTTTTCCAACGTAAGGGTGAGAATCTGTAAAACTATGTTCTACAGATGTCATGTGATTGGAAGCTCCTGAATCTAAGAACCATGTGGATGAGGTGATAGGAGAAGAAAGAGAGGCAGAAGAATGGAATGCAGGAAAAGCTATAGAGGAATGAGTTTGATACCGACCACCAGAAAAGCCCATAGACGCATAAGCAGAAGTAACTGTGTTTTGGATCAGCTCTTGAATCTGGGCTGGAGTCATGGATATAGCCCCGGATGAAGTGCTTCCTGTATCAGATAAGGGTGCTTGAGCCTGAAATGCTGCAGGAATGTTCTATCGGGGCATATTAGAGGGAGGCTTCTTAGGCTGTCTCATTCCGTCGCTGTAGGCTGCGACAGTCCTCAATAAGGTGACCAGTCCGTTTGCAATATCTACAAACCAATTTCTTGCGGCAATTTTTGGCAATATGTCCGAAGCCTTTGCATTCGTAACATTGAGTCTGCTTCGGAGTTGGGGTTGCCAGAAGAGCCGAGTCAGCGGGAAGAGGTGCAAGGAAGGCTTTTGGTTCTTCCAGAATAGTACGCTGGGAGGTGAGACGAAGTTCTTCGCGAAGGACCTCTTGAAAGCAGGTATCAAGATTAGCAGAATTTTCTCTATTCATGAGAGCCGACCTGACAGATTCAAATTCGGGTCGTAGATTCATAAGAAACTGGCTAATATGAGTTTCTTCTTGCAACTTGAGAGCTTCAGATAGAAATCCGGAAGAGACTGTTTGGATCAACATGGAATCTCTTTCAGTCCATAAGGTGAGGAAACCATTAAAGTATTCCTGCACAGATTTATCCCCTTGAGTATACTTTGCAATTTCACTATCCAAGTGAAACTTCCGGGCTTTATTTGTTTGATGATAGACTTTCTTGAGATGAGCCCACATATCAGCAGCAGTGGTGTAGGCTTGAAGAGCCACATCAAGAGATGGATCAATGGAGTTAAGGATCCATGTGATCACTTTAGCGTTTTCTTTGGACCAAGTGGCTAAGTTTTTGGAATCAGTGGTACTTGTAGGTTTTGGTTTAGTGATCGACCCATCAAGATAACCAAAAAGCTCTTGTCCTTCAACGAAGTTCTTTAAATGGAAAGACCAGGACATATAATTCTGCCCCGTTAAATTTGATCGGGATAACATCATACTTTTCCATGGCACAGTGTAGACAAAAAAAAGACAGTAGCAGTTTGAAGAAGAAAACAACCAGCAGCAGGTCACTAGTAGTAGAAGGAGTCCAAACAATCCCCAAATCCAAGACAGCACTTCAATAGTAGTGGATGATGCTTCCAGTCATACACAGCACACACAGGTGCAATTTTCCCAAAAAATCAACCCAGAAACAGTCCGGACGAACTGGATTTGAATGGCTGGATCCCTTCGTGGGACCCACAGATAGATCTGATGGATAATCAGATGAGAGGCTAGAAACCAGGATCAAAATCCTTTTCCAGCAGTGAAGGTCGCATCAAAATCTATTCAGAATCGAGGATTTTGTGCGGCTGTGATGAAAACTATTTCAGAAAGTTGAATAATCACAAGATTGATCAAAAGACCTACCTCTGATCTCTGAAAAATTCTGGAAAAATCTCCAAAAAGACAAGAGGAGATGGGCGACCAAGGCTGGAGGGAGACTTGTGGATTTTGTGATGATCGCAGGTGGGCCACTATGATCACGTTGAGAAAACAGTGAGTTTTCACCCACGTTTTACTTCTAAAAGATACAGATATGTGATCTGTATTGCTGTCGATGATGTCTCCAAGAGATTATGGCTCTGATCCATATTAGATTGAGAAGAAAGAGAAGAAAGAAGTTTGGAGAGAACGTGATACATCCGTGGATGATCCACTGCTCTATTTATAATCATGTTAGACCTTAATCAAGGCACTAATTATGTCAAGTGTACAAATTAGAATCTAAAAGAATAGAAAGAATCAATCCTAATCTATACAAGGAATACAATCAGAAAGAAATCAGGGAATACAATATCTACACAATCTTTGACACAAAATCAACCCACGTGAGTGGGATGCTGAAATGGGCCTTGGGCCTTTGGCTGTAATGGGCCTTGGGCCTGCCTTGTTATCTTCTACATCCACGAGCATCAATTTGCCAACTAAGAATTGGTGTCGTGGCCGGGGAAGACCCTTGGTAAAGATATCTGCAATTTGAAGGCTGGTAGAAACATGAGGAAGAGTAATTGCTCCACGCACAAATTCATCACGTATGTAATGACAAGCCACCTCAATATGTTTTGTACGTTCATGGAAGACAGGATTTTCAGTAATCCGTATGGCACTGGTGTTGTCGGCATAAAGAGTAGGACCAGATTGGGAAAATCCAAGCTCAGAAAGAAGACCCCGAAGCCAGACAATTTCAGATGTGGCAGCCGACATAGCACGATATTCTGCTTCTGTGGAAGATTTGGAGACTTTATTTTGTTTTTTATATTTCCAGGAAATTAAGGAGTCCCCCAGGAACATGCACCAACCAGTGGTAGATCGGCGACTATCAGGGCAACCAGCCCAGTCAGCATCTGAATAAGCAATGAGAGACGTCGAATTGCCCACAGGAAAGAACAGACCACGAGATGGTGTATGAAGAAAATATCGAAGAATGCGCCGAACAGCAACTAGATGGAGATGGCGTGGTTGTGTCATGAACTGACTAACCAGATTTACTGCATAGGAGATATCAGGCCGAGTAATAGTCAAGTAGATCAAACTTCCGACTAAACGGCGATACATTGTGGCATTAGGAAGAAGATCACCAGTATCGTGCGTGAACTGAAGATTGGCCTCAATAGGAGTATCTACAGGAGTGGAGTTTTGAAGACCAGCTGTCTCAATGAGATCCATAGCATATTTGTGTTGATCAAGGATGAGACCTTTCGCTGACTGATGAACCTCAAGGCCTAGAAAGTATGTGAGTGGCCCTAAATCTTTCATATGGAAAGATTCATGTAAGGATGCTTGTAGATGTGTGATCATGCCAGAGTCTGTCCCAGAGATGATGATATCATCTACGTACACCAATAGGACAGTAAGCCCTTTTGAGGAGCGGTGAAGGAACATAGAAGGATCAGAAGCACTCTAAGTGAACTGTAGATGAATGAGAGCATCCCTAAATTTCTCGAACCAGGCGCGCGGAGCTTGCTTAAGACCATATAGAGAGCGGTGTAAGCGCGTGCAATCGCCTGTTGATGCACCCGTAATGCCTTGGGGAAGTCGCATATAGACTTCTTCTTTGAGATCACCATGAAGGAAGGCATTCTTGACATCAAATTGGTAAAGAGGCCAGGAGTGAGAAGCAGCAATGGCAAGAACAGTACGGATTGTAGTCATTTTCGCAACTGGAGCAAAGGTTTCCTCATAGTCGATGCCATATTCCTGTCGGTTGCCGAGAGCGACTAACCGTGCTTTATAACGATCCAAAGAGCCATCAGCCTTAAGTTTGATAGAAAAAACCCATTTGCAGCCAATAGGTTTTGCAGATGAGGGACATGGAACAATATCCCAGGTATGATTCTCCTGCAGTGCCGTTAATTCGTCGTGCATAGCCTTTTGCCAACAGTCATGCTTCACCGCCTGCAAGTAAGAAGTCGGAATAACAATGGAGGAGAGGGCAGCAAGCAAAGAGGTGTGAGTGAACCCATATTTGTCAGGAGGCTTGGAGATACGCGTAGAGCGTCGAAGCTGAACTGGAGAGGATGAAGCGGGGACAAGATCAGGTGCCGGCGAGGGATCTGGAGGGGGAGGCAGTAGTGGAACATCCTTATGACGACGCCTTTCATAAACAATGAGTGGAGCAGTGGTCGAGTCAGAAAAAGTTGGTAGACGAGAAACAGAAGGTAAAGGAGGAGGATGGGTAGAAATTTTTTTTTTATTTTCGAAAAATGTGACATTTCGAGAAATGCGAAGACGGTTAAGCACATGATCATAACAAAGATACCCCTTTTGGTGAGATGCGTAGCCAAGGAATGCACATTTGGCCGATTGAGCAGTTAATTTGGTACGTTTGGTTGAGGGTAGATGAACAAAACACACACATCCAAAAATGCGTAGGTGGGTGTAAGTAGGCTCGGTATGAAAGAGACGAAAGTGTGGTGTTTGATTGGTGAGGCGATGGGATGGTAAGCGATTGATTAAATGAACTGCAGTGGCTAAAGCTTCGGGCCAAAATCATGCGGGAACTGATGATTCTAAGAGAAGAGAACGAACAGTATCGAGGAGATGTCTGTTCTTTCGTTCAGCAACTCCATTCTGTTGAGGAGTGTAAGGGCACGATCGCTGTGATAAAATCCCGTATTTTTGCAAATAAGTTTAAAATGGATAGGACATATATTCCCCTCCAGAATCAGATCGAAGAACTTTTATGCGAGTAGAAAACTGATTTTCAACATATGCCATAAATTTTTGGAAAGCATAAAAGACTTCAGATTTAGAGTGTAAGAAATAAACCCAAGTGAATCTACTATGATCATCAATGAAAGTGACAATATTTGAAATTTGTATGAGAGATTACCGGAGTAATCCCCCAGACGTCACTATGAATAATGTCAAAGCAATTTGAAGCCATAGTAGATTTGGAAGGAAAGGGAAGAACTTTGCTTTTTCCAAGTTTGCAAACAGAGCACTCATCAGAAATGTGACGAAAAGATGTTTTATTTTCATTAAGACTACCAGTGTTTAACATCAAAGATAACAATTTAGAATGAGGATGGCCTAATCTATTATGCTAGAGCCTCCAAACATCCTGAGGAGAAAAACAAGAAAAGGTAGAAAGCTGATTATTCGGAGAAGGAGACAGAACGAGAGGAAACAAGCGTCCACACTTAGGCCCCTTCGCGATCACCGTCCCCGACACTTGATCCTGCACAACACAACCAGAGCGAGAGAAGGAAACATTACAATTATCATCAATCAATTGGCCAACAGACAGAAGATTTGTAGTGAGATGAGGAGAAAGAAAGACATTTGTGAGAGGTAATGAATGAATGATATCACCAGTAGCTGTAATAGGAAGCTTTTGACCATCAGTAGTATGGACTTGTAAATTTCCATTGTATGGTTGCAGGTTGATAGATGAGCAGTGGAGGAGGTCATATGATTGGAAGCTCCAGAATCAATAAACCATAGGGAGGAAGAGGAGTGGTGGTTACCTGAAATGCCAAGTGCAGAGAAGGCATTTATGATCATCTGTTGAATAAGCTCAGGGGTGATTTGAGGAACACTATTGGTGGCAGGAGGTGGTGAAGGCGTGACCGGTGCCGAAGGACTAGCACTAGAAGAAGTAGCATCTGCAGTGTTGGCATGATAAGCTCGTGGAGTGCGATTTTGTGGCCGCCTTTTGCATTCTGTAATAACATGACCATTCGATTTGCAATAATTACAAAACTTGGTCTTATACTGTGAGGCATAGTGTCCATAATTTTTGCAGCCAAAACATTGGATTTTGCTGAGATCTCTTGCGGGAGGTTGTCCTTTCGAAGCAGAAATAGTATGATGAGTGATCCCTCCCGGGTTGTAATTGGTAGTGGCAGCAAATGCGACATCAGAAGAGTTTCCGGAGGATTGTTGCTTTAGAGCATGCTGAGTTATTTGACTCTGTTCCTCTCGCAAGAGTTCATTTAGACACTCATTCAGGGATGGAGATGGAACCCTGCTCATCAGATTGGAACGAATGATCTCATACTCAGATCTTAATTTCATGAGGAACTGGTCTCTGTGAGAAGTTGCCTGTAATTTTTGAATCTCAGACAGAGCGGCCTCAGAGACATTGAGGTATTTGATTTCATCATATTCAGCCCATAAATTAAGAAAACCTGTATAATAATCCTGGATGGAAGAAGTCCCTTGGGTATACTGAGCGATCTCCAGTTCAAGTTGGTATTGTCGGGCTGAGTTCCCTTGGTGATATACTTGCTTCAGATATTCCCACATCTCCTTAGAGGTCTTGTAAGGTTTGAGATTCAGGATATATTGGGGTTCAACAGAACCAAGAATCCAGGTTTTTATTTTGGCATCCTTTGTATGCCAAGAGAGTATTTTTTCTCTCATCTTCCTGAGGACGTGGATCTAATCCGGAAACAAGTCCCCACAGTTCCTTTCCCTCAAGATAGACTTGAAATTGATAGGACCAGGAAGTATAATTCTTTCCATTAAATTTAATCAATGCAATGTCATGCTTTTCCATGGCAGTAGATGTATGAGCAAGAAAATCCAACTGTTTCTTAAAGAATGGCTAACCAGATGAGAGAAATAGTTCCAAGTGTGCAACAGAGAAGTCCAAGTTTGCAACAGAGAAATCAGAGAAGACAGATTCCAACAACAACACCTTTTAAGCAAAAAAAACCAAAAAAATAGGCCCAGGCGTCCAGGATTTTTCAGAGAGAAAAGGATGCAGCAGCCAACCAGTGTAATATATGATCAATCAGAGATCATAGGATGATGAGGGCCACAAATTCGCACCAAACAAACCAGATTGCTCACAAAAAGGATCAAAATCCAAAAACTTGGACGGCTGTGATGAAAAGATACAGCAGAAATTGGAATTTCTCTAGAAAGGGTAGAAAGCCTACCTCTGAGATGCTAAAAATCCTCAAAAAATGCCCACAAATACCAGAAGGAGTAGTCGACCAGATTGGTTGCAATATCCAGATGCAGTAGTGTGGATCTGGGGTGGGCCACGTCTGATCACACCTTGATCAGACCAGAGGATGAAGATTCCTTGAGTATAGAAGACACTCGATGACTTCCAATGGTTGGAAGATGAAGAAGATCACTCAGAAACTCTGTATAGAGTTGTGTTTACTCAGGGCTCTGATACCATGTCAAAGCCAGTAGGGAGAAAGGAAGATAGAAACAGTAGACACAATATGTTTGTGAATTCAATGAATCCCATTCAGGGCTCACGATCATCCTTTATAGAATATAGTTGCTATATATGTTACATAATTGTAGCAATCACTAGATTATTGCCAATCTATTCTAATCAGAATCTAAATTACATCTCCTAATATGGCAATGATACAAATTACATATCTGTACATGTGAAGTAACTTATCTCCCAAGTTTGGGCTTTATTTGTCATGGGCTGACCCACTGACCCATTTAGCACTAGCCCATTTAACATACACCCCCTCTCAAACTTTGGATGGGAGAATGTGACCATCGAGAGCTTGGAAACTAGCTCCGAAAAACGAGAGGTGGAGTGGCTTTTGCTGAAAAAATCTGCTACTTGAGCAGTTGATGAAATTTGGAAGAGCTTTATAGTACCACTCCGAACATGTTGACGAATGAAATGACAGTCAACTTCAAGATGTTTGGATCGTTCATGGAAGACATCATTTGTTGCCAGTTTCCGTGCACTTTCACTGTCCGTAAAGAGGGGTAGATTTAGGAACTAGAACTCCTAAATCTCGAAGTAACCAGCGAAGCCAAATAATTTCAGTAGTAGTGTGAGATACAACATGATATTCAACTTCAGTGGATGACCGTGAGACAACCTCCTGTTTCTTGTTCTTCCAAGAGATGAGAGCGGAGCCAAGAAAAATGGAGAAGCCTATTGTGGAGCGCCGATCATTAACATCTCCTGCCTAGTCGGAATCTGAATAGCCATGCAGAGTAAGATTCTGACTGGAGGAAAGAAGGAGGGCGCGGTTGGAACTGCCTTGTAAGTATCTCAATATGCGAAGTACAGCATCCCAGTGAATATGAGTGGGTTGCGCAACAAATTGGCTTACCACATGTACCGCATAGGCAATATCTGGTTTGGTAATGATAAGATAAACCAAGCTGCCGACCACCTCACGATAACGAGTTAGATCAGGAAGTAGATCTCCATCAGTAGTTCGAAGCTTCAGATTATGTTCAATTGGAGTAGAGACAAGTTTAAGATCTGTGAGCCCAGCTCGTTGGAGAACTTCATTGCAGCATTTCGTTTGTGACAAAAGATATCCTTGGGTAGAGTAGGCAACCTCAATGCCCATAAAGTACCGCTGATGGCCCAAATCTTTCATCTCAAACTGTCGATGAAGAAAACGCTTTAAGGATAGAGTACCAGGAGCATCATTGCCAGTGATAATCATATCGTTAACATAGAGTAACAGGAAAACACATCCAGATCGCGAGCAGCGAGTGAAGAGAGCGGAGTCATGAGCACTCTGAGAGAAACCAAAACTGATAATGTTGGTGCTAAACCGTTCAAACCAAGCACGAGGGGCTTGTTTGAGTCCATATAAAGCGCGTTTGAGACGACACACAGAATGAGGAGGTCTCACAACACCTGGAGGAGGATGCATATAGATTTCTTTGTGAAGGAATCCATTCAAAAATGCATTCTTGACATTAAGCTGGCAGAGGGGCCAATGTCTAACAGCGGCAATAGAGATAAAAGTACGGACAATTATCATCTTAGCAACCGGAGCAAAGGTCTCCTCATAATCTACTCCATATTCTTGTGTGTAGCCTTTTGCAACTAAGCGAGCTTTATAACGATCAATAGGATCTTGATTTTAAAAATCCATTTGCAGCCGATAGCCCGTTTCCCGGAGGGAAGAGGAACAAGGTCCCATGTGTGAGTTTTCTGTAGAGCTGCAAGTTCGTCGGCAATCGCAGATCTCCAGTGTGGATGAGCAATGGCCTCCTTATAAGATTTTGGTTCTGCCAAAGTATGAATTGCTGCAAGTAAGGACTTATACGATGGAGAAAAATGATCAGTACAAACAAAACCAAACCGGGATGGGGGAATTCTGGTGTGCAAGGGGTACCTTCGAGTTTGAGGAGGATCCTGCACATCTGGAGCAGAGGAGATAGGCCCATGGTTAGAAGTAGGAGGTGAGGCTGCAGATTCTGAAGGAGCAGACGGAGGTTTGGGCCGACGAATATATACCTGCAGGGGCGGAGGAGAAGGGGTATCAGAGGGAAACATGTCTGGAAAGGGATTAAGAGGGTAGACCGTAGGTTGCTTAGGAGAAGGAGACTTTGTAGGTAATGTATAGAAAGGTATATGTTCCAAGAAGGTGACATTACGTGAGACCCTTAACCTATTGGTTTTAGGATCATAGCATCGATAGCCTTTTTGTTCGATGCCATACCCTAAGAAGACACAGACAGTGGATTTTGGGGAAAGTTTGGTTCTCTCATTATCATGCAACATAACAAAACAGGTGCAGCCAAAAACTTTGAGATAGGACAAGTTAGGTTTACAAGAGAACAGTTTTTCATAGGGAGATGTGCCGGATAAAACAGAGGATGGAGTTCTGTTAATTAGATAAATTGCAGTTAGGACTGCTTCCCCCCAGTATTGCAGAGGAACATGTGAGGAATAAATCAAGGACCTAGCAGTCTCTAGGATATGTCTGTGTTTCCGTTCTGCTACACCATTCTGCTGTGGTGTGGCAGGACAGAATAATTGAGCTAGAGTCCCTTGACTGGTCAGGTAAGATCGAAATTTGTGGGACATGTATTCTCCCCCGGAGTCAGACCTGAATATATTTTAATCCTCTTGTCAAATTGAGTGGAAACCATGGTGGAGAAAGCATTGTAGATAGTGGATAACTCAGAACGGTGTTTCATTAAATACAACCCTGTATATCTAGTGAAATCATCAATAAACAACACATAATAAATGGCACCACCTTTCGTTGGCTGAGAGGCAGGTCCCCAGACATCAGAATGCACCAAATCGAAAGGAGCATTAGTAAAGAAGTGCTTTTATTATAAGGGAATGCATGTTGTTTACCAAATTGGCAACCAAAACAAGTAGAAATGTCTGAGACAAATGTTTCCAAATACACCATTACTAAATAAAAACTTCATTTTATTCAAAGATAAATGGCCTAGACGAGAGTGCCAAAGGGCAAAGGGTGATGTAGATGAAACGAGTGCGGCAGGGGATATGCTGGATGATGGAAGATGCAGCGAGTGGAGATAGTAAAGTCCTCCTGACCTAAGGCCGGTCTCAATCTGTCTCCCGGTGCGCGGCTCTTGCACAGAACAACCAGTAGAAGAAAATGAGACAAGAAATCATGAAGAAGTCAATTGACTAACATAGATTAAGTTGATAGACAGGTGAGGAACGCACAAAACATTAGTGAGAGAGATCAACTTATTTGAAACGGAGCCAATAAGGGAGACTGGTAGAGGAGTGGCATCAGCTGTATGGATGGTGAGAGAGCTAGCAGGGGTATAACAATTATGAAGTTTGGAACCATCATTTTTCATATGATAGGATGCACTAGAATAAAAAATCCATGTAGTATCAAGAGTACCTGATGGACCGGAAATGGTCATGGCAGAACCAAAGGCTGAGGGGGTAGTGGCCATCTGAGAAGTAGAACCAGTGGAGTAAGCCAGAAATAACTGTTGCATGCGCTCATCAACCATAGCCTGAATCTGAGATGCAAGATCCATTTGCGGAGGCACAAAAGTATCATCTTCAGTAACATTGGCCGCATAGGGTCTGTGAGGCCCCACCCTTTGTGGGCCCTCTAATTTCTATTTTATAGGCTAATTAATACTAATCTATGCTAATTTATGCTAATTATTGCTAATTACTACTAATCTTTGCTAATTATGTCTAATTACTATCTATTTGGGCTAATTAGGGGTTAATCGGGGAAACTAGTTAGGTTTTCCTAAGTTAGAGTTAGATTAGCTTAGTTGAGTTAGTATATTAATTAGTAAGGGGTTTTGGTTAATCCTAAGCTATTAGTGCTAGATAGGCCTTAGTATAGATTCTAATTTATTAGGAGGGGTTTTTACTAATTGTGCATCCTCTAGAAGATTCCTACCAAAAGACCTAATTAGCCCCAGCCCTAACCCTAATTGCATGATAACGTAAAGGGTATTATTGTCATCAACCATCTCCCCCTAAACTATATAATGGCTCTTATCCCAAGAACCCTAAACCCAGCCTCCACTGTTCATTTCAATTCCCTTCTCCTCCTCTCCCTCAATTCTTCTTCCCAAACGACTGTTACTGAGAATCATTGGAGCTGCAGCAACTATTGCTTCTTCATTTCTCTCTTCTTCCCATCTCATTTCCTCTCTTCTTCCTCTCCCTTTTCCCCTCATTCCAGCCACTACTACCGTGCTGAATCTGTGCTGGGACTGTGACTGTGTGCTGGACTTCTTCTTGGCAACAGTTGCTGTTACTTCATCTTTCTCCTTCCTTTCTCATTTCTCCATCCAAGCCACTGCTGATTTCTGTGCTGGAATAATTAATAGGAGCTGCTGCTGTATCATCTTCTCCTTCTCTGTTTGAGCTGGGATTTTCCCTAGGATCTGCTACTGCTGTTTCTTCATCTTCTTTTTCTCCATTTCAGCTGGATTTTTCTCTCTGCAGACCTTTCCTCAATTTTTCAAAGGCAAGTACCCTATACTGGATTTCGTGGAATGCATGCTTCTTCCCTTTGTTCTGTTAATTCATTTCAATTGTTACTGTATGTTCTGTATTTCTACCTGTTTGAGCTATGTTCATGGAAATAATGGCAGTGATGGATGGATGGATGGTTGGGCATTGGAGTATCTTTTTTTTTTTTATGGCTTTCATTGTTTCTGTGATGGATGAATGGGATGGCAAATCGATTGGGTAGAAGAAATCCAGACACTGGGTCTCTGTTTCAGGTTCCAGGAAATGGAACTGTGAGAAACCCATTTGTTGCGTTGAGACCGGGACCCAGGTGGGCCACCCGATGGCTGATCTGAACCGTGGATCGGATAGAGGACCCACGGGCGACCCTAGAGGGGCGGGTCCCATAGTGTGTGGACGTCCCCATGCCCTCAATCCATTAGCTGATCAGAGGAGGAATCGTTTGTAGAAGAGAAAACCCAGTTTTGCCTTGAATGGTTGCAGGACCCACCGACTGATCTGATCGCAGATCCAGTCCGTCCATCAGGTCTGGTTGGGAGGAGCGACCATGGGAGTGGAGCCTGATCAGGATTTGATCCGGGGAGGGCCACGACCCAAGTGGTGGATCCAACTGATAAACCCCCCTAAACCGTTAGTGTTTCATTTCGTTTTTGTTTTTCTTTTTGTAGCTATGGGGCCCAGGTGGGCCACCCTTGGAATCCAGGCCACACATCTTTTAGATGGGACTTGGGCGACCCTGATAGTGTGGGCTGATCTCGGCATCAATCATAGTGAGGCCCACAACCGTTGTGCCTTGACGTTGCCGTCGTTGAACCCGTTACAGAATAGGTTCTGTTTTGTTATGAACCTGACGTGATGGTAAATAAAGGAAAGAGAAGAAGATGAGTGGAATAGAAAAGAAAGGAAAGGGGTGGGTGGTGATGACGTGGAAGGGTAGGTGATAAAGAGATAAGTGAGTGGGGGTATCGTAGTTTGAGGGTGTATGGGAATTAGAGAGAAAAGAGGAGTATGGGAAAGTATGGTCTGCTGAGGTTGTGGGGCCCAGGTGGGTCCCTGATTTCAGATCAGGTCCGGACATTGGATCAGGGGATGCTTAGTGACCTTGATGGTGAGGACTGATCTAGGACTGGGCCCAGTGGGGCCCACTGATCCAATAACCCACTAGTTGTATTAATTAAAATAAATCTTATAGTTTTATTGTATGCAATTAAACCCCATTAATTTGTATAAATTGGAAATAAAAGACCCTTTAGCCTTTAGTGAAATTAATTGAGTGTTGACCCTTAGGATTTATACTTTTGGGAATTTTATTAGATTTTAGAATTAGAATAAGCCCTTTAGTTTTAAACAAATCCAATTGGAATTTTCGGGTTTGACCTGGATTTCCTCTCAAACCTAGAGTGTAGTGTGCGGGGTCGACCGGGGACACATGATTTTTCATGAAAATGCTGAAATCCGGAAAAAATCACCCTGTTGCGGGATTTCTAAGTGTGGGGTCCGCCTCTGGGCCAGGGGGTTGATCCGGACACTCCAAAATTCCGGAACTTAGGCAATGCATGTCAGGTGTTCGATCCTTGGTCCCAATGTGTGGGGTTGACTTCCAGGCCAGGGGGTTAACCCGACAGACTGAGATCAAGGACCTTTTTCCAGATTTTGGTATCTTCATCTTTGTGATCAAATGTGGGGTCCATTCACCATCCAAATAGGCTGTCCATCACTGTGCCATGCCCGAGTCAATGGTATGGCTCAACCTTGACTCGTGGGGCCCACTTAGGATGGTTTAGGGATTCGAATCATGGGTAATCAAATCCTTAAATGAAATCAACAGTGCCTATTAACTTCCGAAGCACCAATCCTATATTATTTGGCACTGTTGACTTCGTCTAGGGACTTAGTTAACCGATGAGGCCCTGAACACTAGTGGGGACCGTAACCTAGGGGGACTTGTCATTTCCCGTTTGATTCCGATGTTTGAGGACACTTTCTATTATTCCTCTTCATGTCATTATTTACACTCTTAGCTTATTAATTAAATGAAATTAAAGGACCTGAACCTAGGGATACCTAGAGGAGACCCGGTGTTGTGTTCGGAGGTAATTTACCCGTGTCTGTGTCTAGGCGGGCCCTCATACGACCTAAGTTGAGGTGTTTGGAACCGTAGGTTGGAGAGGTTGACTGTTTTGGACTATTAATCCATTTTAGATGGGTAAGGGCTGATTATCACATTGTTTCATACATTAAGGCCACGAAAGTGAGTCTGATTGATCCAACGGTGATTGGACTTGGATTTGGACCGAATATTGGACTGAGATCCATAATGATGATGTAGACCTCATAGAGACTTGGATTAGGGCCTTGCTTATGCAAGATGAGCCTAGACAGACACAGACCCGTATTTAGATTCCCGAGTCGGCATTAACACTCACTCAGTTGATTTAAGCTCAGCCTGTTGACTGATCATCATTGGTATGAGCTATTTTTATATTGTGTCGGATGGATGCTATCATGATGAGCTGTGTGGTTTGATGGACGGTGTGATACCGATCCCGGATGAACCTGATAAAGGGGTGTGATCGGTGATACTATTATTATTGATATTAGCGGGGCTGTTATCCCTTGCACTATTATATTATATATTCCCTGCCGCAACTGTTTATAGTATGGGCTGTTTACAGTTCGGGAGGGCCGCGGCATAATATCCCGCGGTAGATACATGCTTGTGTGAGGTGTGCCTCTTGATTTAGTATCTGTTAGATTATATCCTCTCATTCACATGATTCTATTTGTTTTTGATGCTCAACTGCTTAGTTTATATTTCCTTTGATATTCATATGGTCATACACTCGTCTATACTCTTTCGATACATGCACTCTATGTTATCTGTATATGGTGCCTTGCCAGATCTTTTAGATCTGACCCTTCATTGGTGCTTAGGCCTTGACCCAGAGATCCCAGACGATGCATTAGCTCTAGTGGAGGCGCCTGTCGCAGGAGAGTACGCGTGGGGCCCGGCCGACACGGATGTCGAGCCGGAGGGCGAGGAGTACTTACCAGGGCTTTGAGGGTCTCTATTTATTTTGGGTTTGAGAGACATTTTTGTAGTGAGATGGGTAGGATGCAAATATGTATAAGTTTTGATTAACAACTGATACTTTAACTAGACTATTGTTCTGCTCACACTTTATATATCGATACCTATTGCTTCCGCTTACATCTTATGCTTCCGCAATTTAACTGTTATTATTATATGGTTCAAAAAGTTTTAAATTGGACCTCACTGCGGGCCTACGATCTTGGAAGTTCTCGGATTTTCCGGGAAGTAACGCGCCAACTTCGGGTATTCGAACGATTAAATCGGTATCCGGAATTGGGGCGTTACATTTATGGTATCAGAGCGAGTTGGTCTCTAGGAAATAAAACACACTAGAAACCATAGGACGTAGTGAGGATTCGAGTGATGGGATACGTGTGAGGACGATGGATTGGGTAGAGTCAGTGTAGTCTTAGGTTTTGGACTTAAATTGACACAATTTCTTCTTCATAACAGATGTCTGGAGATGGTGCGCCACCGGAGACGGTAGTTCTCGACGAGCAGTCCGCCCACGAGCGTCGATTTGAGAGATTTCTTCAGGCCTTCCTCGCTGCTCAGGAGGCCCAGACCGTAGCTCACCGACAGCAGACGGAGGACTTCGCGCAGTTTCAGGCGCAGGTCCTGGATGTGATCGATCGAGTGGCCCCACCAGCCCATGAGGATGCAGAGGCCGCAGGCAACGTCGTCGAAGGTACCCTTTCTATTTGTGATCATCCTGCTAGAGTATTACTAGATCCAGGAGCGACACATTCGTTTGTGTCGTCTGCTTTTGCTTTAGTCTTTGGTGGAGTAGGTGAGGCTATGCCCTGCACCTTAGTCGTGTCCACTCCGATGGGTAGGAGTGTGATGCGTCAGACTTACCACCCCAGATGCTGAGTGCAGATCGGGGAGTGCATTTTGCCTGCAGATCTGATCGTGCTACCCATGCATGACTTCGACGTCATTTTGGGGATGGATTGGTTGGCCAGATATAGAGCAGTGATGGATTGCTTCCAGAAGACAGTCAGACTCTCCATCGACGATTCAGATGGCAATATCGAGTTTGTGGGTGAGAGGAGATCACCTAGCACTCGGATGATTTCGGCACTCAGGGTCTCTGTGGATAAGATTGCATAGGACCACAATTGGGCTGTTGACCAGAGTGTTTGGTCTTATTGTTTGGCCTTTGAGGTCTGGTTGGGCAGTCCTGTTTCCAGTGTCCTTTCTTCTTACAATAATTGCAAAAGTCATTGGTACCAAATGGAAAAAAGCGAGCACTCTGTGGGGTACTAATATTTGCTGACAGTACATGTGTGGGTTCCACATGTTTCTTCCTTGTAAGAGAAAGCTGAGTTTGTTCTTCAGTCAGAAGTTCCGAGAGTGCTTCATTAACGAAAGGCAGTGGTGACCGATGTAATAATTGACCACGAACATGTTCAAAGTCAGGCCGGAGGGCCATAAGAAACTGAATCAGGCGAGTCTACTGCCGATAGACTTCAAAGGTGTGAGCATCATCAGTTGTTTTAAAAGTGGGTTCCATTAGAGCCAGTTGATCCCATAATGCCGTCATTTTAATGAAGAAATCATGAATGGAGTCATTTCCTTGGTCTGCAGTTTTGATTTCCCATTTTAATTGATACCAGTGAGCAGCATTAGATTGAGCATACAATTTGGCTAAGTAATCCCAAGCAGACTTAAGATAATTGAATTTAGCTAATTGGTTCCCAATAGATGGGCTGACCGAATTGGCAATCCAAGAATTGATTTTCCCGACGGAAGCTTCCCATTCCTCAAAAGTAGCATCCTTACTATCTGGTCTAGGGATCTGCTGAGCAACATATTTCCACAGTTTTTGACCTTTTAGGAAATTTTGCATGAGATGGGACCAATAGGGATAATTTGTGCCATCAAGTTGGACAGTAATACCCGAAACAGTTCTATCAGAAGACATTGGAGCAAGACAAAGACCTCACAGACGGAATATATGCGAAATCTAGCCCGAAAGCCAAGTCAGAATTGAAATCCAGCCACAATAACTAAACAGATCTTGAAAAATTCCAATAAATAGGTCCAGGTCACTTGAAATTGAGCACATATGAGAGCTATGGGCCCCACTGAATGATCAGATGACAGATCACAGGCACAAGGAGCAATATGATCTAAAAAATCCCAGAAAAAGGGGCCAGGCGACCTTGAATCTGGGCACAGATCTGATATGTGGGCCCCACTGGATGATCAGGGGGATGATCAGATCACACAATGATCTCTGCCTCAAAAATCCGAAACTCCTTCAAGTGGAATAATGAAGAAAGCTTGGGAAACCAAAATTTTGAACGGTCTTGATGAAAACTATTTGCACAAAGGAGACAAGTGCAGATTGGAGAGAATGGCCTACCTCAGATGTTCAGAAAATCTCGAAAAAATGTGCAGAATTCCTAGGATAAATGGACGACCAGAATGGGGAGATTTCTCTGATGCAGAATGATCATTAATAGATGGGCCACCTTTGATCACAGTAGTGCAGTGCTTCTCACAGCCGAATACAGTATTCTCCTATCAGTTGATTAGGGCTCCTCTTTTGCTTGAATGAACAGATCGATGGGCTCTGATACCATGTAAGAGTATCCAGAACTAACCAGAAGCATACAAGAAGCTAACTAGAAGCATACAAGAGAGAGAAGTATTGCAAGAGAATTTTTCATATGTTTGTATTGATGATGGTTTCTTATAGAACATAGTATTGCCTAGATTAGTGGATCTAAATACAGGATTACAGGTATTGTTAAGGTAACTAGTATCTATTGACAACTCATACAATTCATGGGTTGTGGGCTGACCCATTAGGTCGAGCTGACCTTTATCTTTACACTTTGGACGTGCTCCGGAACCATGGTGACTCAAGCTGAGTCACCGGAATCCCACTCGTAGTCAGCTGCCTTTAGCATCTCAAGGAACACCTCACCCTGCAAGGCATCAGAAGGGGACTCACCTACAACACGAAGGTTAAAGGAAAGGTCAGATCCAAAGGATCTGTTAAGACAATATATATAAACCATAGAATGAATGCATCAAAATAGAATCAAGACGATATGTATGATCAAAAGAGTAACAATGATAGAAGAACTAGGCAAGTAGTGCAACAATAGAAATATCGTCATGAATCAATACAATAAATCCTCTGCAATTATTCCATCCATCTAGCAAAAAGGCACATCCACGGCTAGCTGAGTGGTCATCGAGGTACAAAATTGCATTTCTCATGGCACTGGAAAAGCTCGCCGAAATACATTTATGGTTAGTTTTCTGGAACCCTATACTGCTGGCCTTGGAGGAACTACAGCTCATTGTAGGGTCTCAAAACTCAACCCCTTAAAGTTCAAATTGATGCTACACCTCCAAATCACCTCCAATTTCAACCAAACTTCACCAAACCATCATAAACACGAATTCCAACCATTTCCCATCCATAATTCCCATAATTGAAGGGATTTCCATCAATTTGGTTTCCTATCCATAGGGTTTCCAAAACCATAAAAAGCTTAAAGAAGAAGGGAATTCTATTAAAATTCATCATGATCAATCCAATTCAATGTAAGAATCAAAGAAAGGAACATGCTTGCCATGTAATCTTTATATTGTACTTACCTTAGATCCAAGCTATGGGGAATCTCACAATCCAAGCCCTCCAAAGCCAAGAAAAACCCATAAACTCCTCAGAGCCCCAAAACTAGAATACTGCATGCTACATAGTACATAATAATTGATGATGTCATCATATTAATACATACTTCTTGCATACTATAATATAGTGATCAGGTTTTGCTTCAACTGTTGGGTGATTAAAATTTTAGGTCTCAATTTAACTGATTTTAGGTCTTAATTTAACTGTGTAACATCAATATACGCTAACAAATGTATCAATATTTTTCTTTTACATCATGCAATGATACAGGACCTGTATGAAAAAGAAGGGTTTTGTTTCCAAAGTAGATAACATCAAAATCCAACATATTTTAGTATTCCGGTTTTTTTGGATAGTTATTCGGTTTTTTTAACAACAAATTAAATTCATGCCAATACATGATATGTATTGCTGCAACTGATAGATATTGCCTGATATGTATTGTTTTGGAGGGAAGCTGATGTGCCTTTTGTAAATTGTCCACCCCAGATTATTTCTCCTACAAGCAAAACATCTCTACATGATAAACATTTTATAATTCTTCCTTTTGTGAAACAAAACTTTACATAAATTCATTCACTCTGCATGCACGATTTGCATAAATGCGAACCAATCCATTCTGTCCACATGTCCCTCTGCATACGGCTTATAGCTGCCAGTTGCGCCGATTGGTTGATCTAAAATTTATCCATTGGACTAGAATAACTACCCTTCACTTTTCCTAGCCTATCCATTTGCTTGTGACATCTTGGTTGGTTTGTATTTTCTGATGAACGTAAGTTTGATCATATTCCATCTAAAACTCTAATGATCTTTTCCTAACTACATTAATAGCGTGTTGTAGAGAGAATCTCCTATGTAGAGGAGATCTGGGCTCGACCTTCCATCAGACTCTCCATCTGAATGACTGCCAGTTTGTCTGGCCACTTAAAAAGATGCATATCACGGTTTGGATTTGAAATTTGTTGTTTTTGCTCAAAACTTTTCTGTACATCCTTGTTTAATGCTTTTACTCTTTTGACTTTCATGCTGTTCCAATTCAGTCATTTCTTATGGTGTATTTAGAATGTGGCAGTAAATGCACAATTTAAGCTATCCACCTTTCTTTTGCTCAGTTTTTCTGGTTGGTGCTTTATACTTGGATAAGGTGGGGTATTTTTTCTGCCTACTCCATCTTTGCAATCACCATTTGACCTTATACATTGCATGCTGTCAACGGAATTCCAAATGTTCACTTAATGCTGTTTCCCAAAGACTTCTCACAGCTATATTTTTCTTAGTTAATTTTTACTGTCCAATATGCCCTTTCAATTGTTTATGCAATAGCATTATTAATATGATCATGACATGGACCTGGCTTGTCCTCTCTGGGAGGAGCTGAAA
The DNA here is from genome assembly GCA_038049695.1 of Cinnamomum chago. Lineage (NCBI taxonomy): Eukaryota > Viridiplantae > Streptophyta > Magnoliopsida > Laurales > Lauraceae > Cinnamomum > Cinnamomum chago. Next base: position 40,919,431 of record CP142455.1, read on the forward strand.
GACCACTGGCCTTGAGTCTGATCCAACTAGTTATCATTTTGGAATTGACAGAAATGACCTGACACATCAATCTCAATTACTAGGTTTGATCCATCCTCATGACATTGGAATACTTAAAAAACCTGACTGTTTATTCTACCTGTTGACACTGATTTGATCTTTTGTTCTCGATGCTTTTGGAGCAAGCCTACACATACTCTTTTGAACTGATGGTTGAATTTGTAATCTTGTCTTCTACTTTATTCTTACATTTTATTTGCCTCTTCTTGCAGGTTTGCTCGTGTTGGTTCTATTGTTTTAGCACTTCACGATGCAAGCGATATGTTTATAGAGACAGGGAAAATGTCAAAGTACAGTGGTTATGAATGGTTTGCTAGTTTTTCATTCATTATGTTTGTAGCATCTTGGATGATTCTTCGCCTCACATATTACCCATTTTGGATCCTTCGAAGTACAAGGTGAGCAAGGCATACTTCATTTAACTATTTATTGGTTGTTACTAACATCAAGGGATTATGTTTTTCTTTATCAACATCTCTATTTGGTGCACGAATAAACTATAAAGACTTAGATGGACTTTTGTAAATTATGACAGTGAAAAATCCAAGAAACTGTAGTGACATTTTGGTCAGAATCAATATAAAATGGGGGCACTTATTTTGAACATATTAGGTTTTAATGAATTGGGACCTACTGAGGAGCCTAGGGTATTTCTTTGATATCCAGCCTTAAGAGTATTCAGAGTAATATAAGGGGGAGTTGAATTGATAAGTACAAAAATTATTGATCTAAGTTTGAGAAGCAACTAGAGTGAGAATAATATGGCCCTAAGAGCTCGTTATAAAAAAATATAGCCATAAGAGGAAAGGTTTCTTCGTAATCATGGCCATATCCTTGCGATTTCCTAAAGCTACCATGTTGCCTTATAATGATTGAAGGAGTCATTGGTTAGTTGGGAAGCTAAAAAGAAATTTCCTAATGCTACAATGCCCTGCGTTAGTGGTGAAGCACATTGAAAAGCCTGAACGGGACTTACTCTGGAATGATGGAGAAGATAAAAGGAAATTTCATTTGGTTAATTGGACCACGTTTTGTAAGCCCAAAAAAGAGGGAGGTTTGGGAATTAGAACCCTAAAGCAGTTGAATCATGCCCTTTTGGGCAAGTGGTTGTGGAGATTAGGGGAAGAGCAAGAAAGCCTATAGTGCCAAGTGGTTGTGTCTAAATATGGCCTCTCTAGGTGTGGATGGGATATTCAAGGCCCGCCAAATTGACATTCGAGTTTTGTGGAAAGGTATTCTCTCTGTAAAGGAAGCTTCTGCATCTAATATCAGATTTAGAGTTAGATCAGGTGAGAAGATCCACTTTCGGCTTGATCCATGGCTCAGGGACAGACCATTGGCAATTCAATTCCCAGATTTATTCTCCTGTGTCAGGGACCAGATGGCCACAATTAGTAGCTACATGGGGAGACAGGGAGACTTGGTTCAATGGGGCCCAATTTTCAGAAGAAATATGCCTCTCTTTTCGTCTCGTGGACATTCTGAACCAAGTTTCTATATACGAGGAGGGGCAGGACTGTAGGGTGTGGGCTCCATCCAAGGATGACACCTTCTCCGTAGCTTCTTTCTTCCAGTTATCATTAGAAGGTTCTAATGAAACTAGCCCGTTTCACACTCTTTGGAAATTCAAGGTCCCTCCAAGAGTCACTGCTTTTGGTTGGTTAGCACTTCCGGAAGAATTCTCACTTTGGATAATCTTTGTAGAAGGAAACAATGCCTTGGTTCGGAAGATATTGTGGATCGACCACCTCCTTTTAAATTGTAAAGTTGCTCAAGCAGTTTGGAATTCAGTCCTTGCTGGTTTGAATGTAGTGGGTGCTTCCAAGCTCTTTGCTAGATCTTTTTGAGGCTTGGAAGATGACTGTGGGATATGCTAGAGGAAAGGTCATGTGGAGGTCCTCATTTTTGACGGTCTTATGGGTTTTATGGAAAGAAAGAAATGTAAGGTGTTTGGAAGGTGCTTTTTTGTTGGTTGATGCCATAAAAGATAAAACCAAATTTCTTGTGGCGCTGTGGGTTTCCATCCTTCCAATCTTCCATGGTGTTCCCATTGATTTGGTTCTTCATAATTGGAGGGAAGTTGCTTATTCTTGCAGCGATCATTAGCTTCCTTTTTCCGCTAGGATGTCTGTTATTTCCTGTACCCCTCGTGCTTCCTCTTTTATTTGTTTTTTTGTCAAGGGTGTAGCTTCTGTTTTATGGGTTCTCTGCCTTTGGGCTCCTCTATTTTTTGGGTTTGCTTTTCGGTATCTCTCTCTTGTACTGTTTTGCCTCTTTTATTGAAGGTTACCAATCAAAAAGTTTTTTTTTCCAAGTTTAGGGGAGAATATTCAAGTTAGCCGTGTCCCAAATTTAGGGGTTCCCTCACTCTATTAGAACAAAAGGAAAACAAAAAAAAGGGAAAAATAGGAGGGGAGGAAGAAGAGCCCTAACCTGCTTCGATTGGGGCTACTGTTGATGCTTTGACTGGGCTGCTGTTGGGGCTGCAGCTTCGACGTGTTGGATTGGACCGCTAGTGCTGCCACCGCCTCCAACTCTAGGTACTCTTCTTCTTCTTCGTTCTTTTTTTTTTTCTTTTTTCCATCCGCTCATGCCCTGGAGAGTGGAGACGCCCAGCGAAACAGGGAAAGTATCCTTACCTTTTATAAAGGAGTACGGTATGGGCCGCAAAGCTTTTTTTTTCTTTCTTTTATTAATGTTGGGCTATTGGGCCAGTCAGTCAGCCCACTTTTCTTTTCTTTTCATTTCTTTTTAATATATGTTGAGCTATTGTCCAGTGAGGCCCACCTCATCAAAAATTTGATCCACACAGTGGTCCTTGCAATGTTTGAGCAAATTTTTACCTAAAATAAATTCCTAATCAAATATTTATATGTATATATTTTTAGAAATCCTGTACCCATACCTGTATCTTAAATTTTTGAAGTTGGTGTACCGAATCTACGTTCCCCAAGTCCATGTCCGTACCTGTGTCCGTATCTGGGCATCATAGGTGTAGATAGTGAAAAAGGAAAAGATTTTGTCAACAAATGATCCTCATGAGCTCATCCATGATCTAAACATAAAATATTCATTCTAAAACATCAATCTAAAAACATCAAAAGGTTTATATCCTCAAATAATCAATCCATATCCACAACATGGCCCATGACCATATCCACATCAACTTCATCATCTCCAATCTCATCATCACCAAATGATAATGATCCATCATCAAGGCATTGAACTTCGTCCTCTTCGGTGTTTGATGAAGACACCAATGTTTTTTCTTCCTCCTTGAGCTTGGATATTTTCCTTTTTTCCTTTATCTTTTCTTCGAAATGTAAGTTTTCTTGGTCTAATAAAGCAAGATTACAAAATTAGTCTGCCAAAAATAATAAATAGATATTAATGTTTAGACCCTGATGTTTGGTAAATTGATAATACCTGGTCGTCCATCTCTTGTACTGCTTGTCCCTACATTGGTCAGATCGTCAAGGCATTCTCCAAGGTCCATCCATGACACGTCATTCTCCAAAACAGGATTTTTTCAATGATTTACTCATCATCAGAATCCATATCTGATAAGCAAATAGGATCAAGAGCTCTCTCTCTCTCTCTCTCTCTCTCGTTTTGACGGACTTGAAGATTTAGATTGTATTCAACGAAGACAAAAGCATTAACTGGCTTTTGCTCTAGCCAATTTCTCTTCTTTGCATGTATCTATATAAAAGTTTGATTAAATGTCAGAATTTATACAAATCATATAACTAATTAAGGAAAATAAATTTAACAAACATCACATGTTTGAGTGTACTCTAGTTCTGCTCACATCCTGATTCAGCCACTAGGGCACACTCACAATAATGTTAAACACCATAATTGAAGAGAAAACTTAGAGATAAATTAATTGACAGCAAGCATTAGCAATTACAATGGGGAATCATCTATATATAGAGTAGGATTATTCCCCCTCTTGCTTGGATACTAAGACTTTCCTAATCAATTAAAGAAACTTAAAGAAAAGAGGAAACTCGAATACTAACAATCTTAAAAAAAAAAAAAAAAAAAAAAGAGAGACGAAAATAGTATAAAACTAGAACTCCATAGTCTATGATGCCCAGATTTGGACACAGGGAACTGGGATTTGACACGCCAACTTTCAAGATTTTAGGACACGGATACGGTACAATATTACTAAAGATGGGATACCAACATGGGGGTACGACACGAATACGGATACGGACATCATATGATATTAATTATTTACAATTAATATATTGAAACATAAATTAAAATGTGGGCCTTGCTTATAATATTTACAGCTTAAAGTTAAACAAGGCCCAAGATCATGCAGGCTCACATTTGGTTTATATTTGGCTGCATTTGAGTTTCATTTAACTTTTTCATTGCATTAAATGCTCTTATTTTTTAAATAGTAAGAGAGTCAAAGCAAGCTGCTGTGCTGTCAGGGCCAGCTGTACCATAAGGCCAACAAAGCCTTTGCTTTAGGCCCCAAAAAATAAGGACAAAAAAAGGCCCCATAATAGCTGCCGACATCTTTTGAAATTCCAAAAAATCAAACTTGTCAACTGCCATCCCTTTTTTTGCTCCCCAAAATATAGTTAACACCAGTTGACACAGCCCACCAGGCCCATTCAATGTACAAACCAACCAATTACGTGGGATAATTTAGGATAGACTCAAATCACTGTAACAGCTTTACTTTCCATATACATAGATTGTATTAGGTTTGAATTGCCTTGATTAAGGCTGAAAGATATTATAAAAGGGAGAAAGGATCGACCATTGAAGGGATTCAAGTTTTCCACGAATATCATTGTCTATCCATCATCGTGACAAGCTTTCTTCATTTTGTATGTTTTTTCATCAAATTCAACACCCATGTATGCATATAAATAAAAACAGTAATCTTCTTCGCCTTCGTAACTGTTTCGGCATGAGTGAGCAATATCCCAATATTAGCTAGGCATAAAATCAAGTAGGTGTGCTGAGCAAGGTGACCAAAATAAAACTTTCTTCTTCTCCATTAAGAATTCACCCGCCTTCACTAATGCTGTGGCACTATTTGTCACCACTTGCATGATATTCTCTTCTCTAATTTCTTCGACAGTTGAATATCAACTCAAACATGTTTTGTGCATTTTTACAAATTGAAGATGTATCTATGAGTTTAATAAACACGGCACCACATGCGCTATGGACCAAAAATAATTATTATGATTCTATTCTTTCCCTCGGTCCACCCATCCATCATCAAAGTGCACCCACATTGACTTCACTCTTTTTTATATTGCACTAATGATTTCTCTGTTAGTTGTACTTCTTTTTGGAGAAACGTTTGTCTCCATGACAACTTGAGAGTTTTAACCCCAGTTTAAAAGAAGCCACTGCTTCTATCATTGGGATAAATAAAAATGGACTTTTAACAACATTAAAAGGTAATGCATTGGCTTACAAAAATTGACAAATTTCCTAAACAATAAGAAGCCACTGCTTCTATCATTGGGATAAATAAAAATGGACTTTTAACAACATTAAAAGGTAATGCATTGGCTTACAAAAATTGACAAATTTCCTAAACAATACTTTCCCTGTCTCCATTCTTCCAAGTACGATTGAGTGTTTGGGGTTTTCTCCTTTAACCAAAAAATTATCCTTCTTCCATAACAATGATTAAAAAAAAAAAAATCAGGGGGGCCAACAATGGCCACACTGGATATGTAATGACATGTGGACCCACTGATGGATTCACATAAATCATAAATAAAAAAAAGAAAGAAAGGGTTGGCTAGAAACTTAAAGCTGTAGATCTGTGAACACTCATCCAACCATTACCATTGGATTGAAATCGAAAAAAAGTTGACACCATTTATAATCATTATACATGAGGGCCAGAGATGAAGGGGTTGGATGATCTATGAGATTTATATCTTCCAAAACCATTAGACTCCATTTCGTTATGATTCATGTGTTTTTTTTTTTTTTTTAATATAATCAATCTGATGGTCAACTCAAATTCAAGTGAAATTTGGCTCATAGATAATACATAAGATGATGGTAATTTTGAGCGGTTTCGGTCTTTTATAGGGCCCCACCAATATATTTATATGGAGGATCTGGTTTTGAGAGGGATATATTCCCACTTGCATATAAGAATATCCCACCACCATCTCATTAAAGTAAATACTTTCTTTTAGTGCACAAAAAAAAAAAAAAAGGGAAAAAAGAAAAAAAAGAAAAACTTTGCATAGTGGGATGGTGGACAAGTGGCATTGACAATTGGCTTACTGATCTTGTCATACAAAAGAAAGCTTGCTGGATTAGTCATGTATAAAGGATAGACCTCATTGGACATTTTTGATCGTTCCATTAAAGGCAACGATTTTCAACCATTCATGCTTGCTTTTGTGTTTACCATCCATTTTTATTTCTTTTTATTGGATGACTGGTATTTGATGAGATTGAATTTTTTACTGAATGTCAATCTTATGTGCCCTCATTTTTTTGATGGACTACTATGCGATCCTCAAGTCTAGGTGAAATGTATGCATCATAGAACAAGAACACAAGTAACCTCTCATGCTTGCTCATTTCTGTTAAGATGGCCCAAGGCCCATGGCCCAAGGCCCATGAACATATCCTGTCCAGAATATCACATCTCACGTGGATATTGATTGGGTCAACTTGTAACAGCTGTACTGATTCTCTTAATTAGATTTTCTCTTGCAATTAGTTAGTTTCCTAAAGTTAGAATAGCAAATTGATTTGATTAGCTAGTTTCCTAACTTAGCAGCCTTGATTAAGGCTTGTAATACTATATATATTGAAGGTTGATCTCCAAAGGAGACAGACAAATTAATACATTCTGAAGAGTGTTTGAAATCTCTTTTCTGTGATCGTGAGTTTGTCATGGTATCAGAGCACATATTCAAGAACACCTAGTTTCTTCTCCTCCAGAGCCTCAAAGCAGTAGGATAGAGAGTTTATATCTCTTCCTCGTGCAGAATAACAGATCCAGGCATCTGTTCAAGTATTCCAGCGTCATTCACAATCTGCGACAGTTGGTATCACATTGGTGGCCCACCCCTGATCATCAGTTCATCTTCCAAAAACCATACAGTCATGGTCGCCTGGTACTCCTAGGATTATTGACAATTTTTTCAGGATTTTTTAGCATCTCCAGGTTGGTCGTTTACTCATTCTCAAGTGTTTTTTAGAAAATTACATTGTTTTCATCAAGACCGTCTGGTATCGTGGATTTTCAGCAGAATCAAGTCAAACCTGTTTCAATAGAAGCCAAAATAGAAGGCTTTCCCAGATCAATCTTCTGATCTAAGGCCAGATCCATCTGTGGGGCCCACGTAGTGGATTTACAGCCATATTTCAGGTCGTCTGGGGTGTTTTTTTTTGCACTGTTTTTGTGCTCTTTGTCATCTGGGGTGATTATTTTACACAGGAAGCTCATCTGTGTCTGGGTTAACAACAGAACAGTGTTTCTCTTATCTGTTAGATCAATTTTTGATTCAATCTTGATTTAAGATGGACAAATCTGAGGTTACCTTGATTAAATTCACTGGAAAAAATTATCCTGCATGGTCTTTTCAATTTCAAATCTACTTAGAAGCCAAGGAATTGTGGGGATTTGTTTCTGGCACCGATCCTAAACCTACTGAGGATGAGAAAAAGATTTCTTCTTGGCATACCAAAGATGCCAAAATCAAAACCTGGATTCTAGGCTCTGTCGAACCTCATCTGATAATGAACCTCAAACCCTACCCCACTTCTAAAGACATGTGGGAGTATTTGCAGCAAGTGTACCATCAAGATAACTCTGCGCGTCAATTTCACCTTGAATGTGCAATTGCTGAATATGCACAAGGAACCTTGTCGATTCAAGACTACTATTCGGGATTCCGGACCCTATGGTCGGAATACGATAGTATTAAGTATGCAGGTGTGGCTGCCAACGTTTTGATTGTCATTCGTGATCTTCAGGCATCTAGTCAGCGGGATCAATTTTTGATGAAATTACGGAATGAATATGAAAGTGTCAGCTCTGCCCTGATGAATCGGACACCTCTACCTTCCTTGGCTGTCTGCTTGAATGAACTCTTACGCGAGGAACATCGCATGGCCACCTCAGCTCATATAGCTCAACCAAAGACTGAGACCTATTCAGTCGCGTTCTCAGCTAATCAAGCTTCTCAACCTCCGCTACGAGACTTGAGCAAAACCCAATGCTACAGTTGTCAGAAATTTGGGCATCTTGCATCTCAATGCAAACAGAAAGTCTGCAGTTACTGTAAAAAGTCGGGACATATCATCTCTGAATGTCGCCGCCGTCCACCTCGTCCGTCGGCACAGTATCAGACCCCACAGTCTCAAACTCCGCATGCTTATATGGCTTCCTCGGTTATGCCTGTTCCTACATCAGCACCTCCACAGCCTGGGCCCTCATCATCTCTCACTCCTGAATTGGTTCAACAAATGATTATCAATGCCCTCTCTGCCTTTGGTCTCTCAGGTAAGTCCCCTTCATCTTCTACTTGGTTCCTTGATTCTGGGGCGTCAAATCATATGACGTATTCCCACACCCCTCTCTCCAATATGACCAGTTACAATGGCCATCTTCAAATCCAAACTGCTGACGGCGGACATGTTCCTATTACTGCTATCGGAGATATCCCTGGTCCCCTCCCATTGAGAAATGTTTACCTTTGTCCTAATTTAACTTCCAATCTATTGTCCGTCGGGCAACTTGTTGAAAATAATTGTAATATCTCATTTTCTTCTTCTGGTTGTGTTGTGCAGGACCAGACGTCCGGGAAGGAGATCGCGAGGGGACCTAAGTGTGGACGCTTATTTCCGTTGGATTTTTCTAAATTTTCTAGGAATCAATTCGACAATAATGTGTTTTGTTTTTCTCTTAGAGATAATTGCCGGTTGTGGCATAATAGACTCGGACATCCTAATTCCAAGGCTTTGTCCCTTATGTTAAATTCTGGTTTATTAAATAAATCTATTGGTCTATCTTCTTGTATGCCTTTTGATTGTGCTACTTGTAAAATGGGAAAGAGTAAAATTCTTCCGTTTCCTCATTCCACTTCACACACCTCTCAGTGTTTTGATTTAGTTCATAGTGATGTATGGGGAATTGCTCCAGCTCTTTCCCACGCTCATTACAAATACTTTGTGACTTTTATTGATGATTTCAGTCGGTTCACATGGGTCTACTTTCTGCATTCAAAATCTGATGTTTTTAATGTTTTTAAAATATTTTTAGCTTATGTTGAGAATCAATTTTCCACCTGCATTAAAATCTTGCGATCTGATTCAGGCGGAGAATATGTTTCCTCAGATTTTCAACGTTTTTTGCAAAACAAAGGTATTATTTCTCAAAGATCTTGTCCTTATACTCCCCAGCAGAATGGAATCGCTGAAAGGAAAAATAGACATCTCCTTGATGTCACGCGTTCCCTTCTTCTTGAATCATCGGTTCCTACCCGTTTTTGGGTTGAGGCACTGGCTACGGCAGCTTATCTTATCAATCGTATGCCATCAACCTCCATTGAGAATCAAAGCCCATATTACCGATTGTACAAGACCTCTCCATCCTATGATGATCTTCATGTTTTTGGCTCCATTTGTTTCGTGCACTTGCCTCCTTCTGAGAGGACTAAACTAACGGCACAATCAGCTCAGTGTGTGTTTTTAGGTTATGCACCCTTCCAGAAGGGGTTTCTTTGTTATGATCCTCACATTTGTCGTTTCCGTACCTCTAGGAATGTCGTTTTCTTTGAACAACAGTATTTTTTTCAAAAACACATTGATCCTCCTGACTCCTCTTCGGTGTCTTTACCTGGTTTTTCTGACAATCCCTCAGTTGTTCGTTTTAATCCTAACTTTGTGTATCACAGACGGAACAGAGAAGCGCCTCCCAGGGATCCCCCTCCTGATCTTCCTCCGGCATCCGGTCCACTTCAGGCACTTGGTCCATCTGGCCCTCCTCCGTTGCGTCGCTCCACTCGCATTTCGGTCCCACCCGACCGCTATGGGTTCTCCCATACTTCCTTAATGGCCACTTTGTCTTCTTCTTCCATTCCCCACTCCTATTCTCAGGCTGTGCAGGATCCATGTTGGAACAAGGCTATGCAAGATGAATTGGCTGCGTTGGAGAAAAATCATACGTGGGACATTGTCCCCTCTCCTGTGGGTATCAAACCTATTGGCTGCAAGTGGATTTTTTCTCTCAAGTTAAAATCAGATGGCACTCTAGATCGGTATAAGGCGCGCCTTGTGGCTCTCGGAAATCGGCAAGAATATGGCATTGATTATGATGAAACCTTTGCTCCCGTCGCCAAGATGACCACCGTACGCATCATCCTTGCTGTTGCTGCCTCTCAGTCCTGGCCTCTCTATCAAATGGATGTAAAAAATGCGTTTCTTCATGGTGATCTCAAAGAAGATGTTTATATGCGTCTGCCTCCGGGGTCCTCCTTTGGGAAGGGTCTGGTTGCTAAGCTCCGTCGCTCCCTCTATGGTCTGAAGCAAGCTCCTCGTGCATGGTTTGAGAAATTTCAAGATGCCCTTCTCCATTTGGACTTTCATCCGAGCCAGTATGATCCTTCCATGTTCTTACATCATGCTCCATCCGGGATTACTGTGCTACTCGTATACGTGGATGACATTGTCATTACTGGTCCTAATGCACAAATGATACAGGCACTCCAAGCTTCTCTTCATCAGACATTTCAAATGAAGGATCTAGGCCCCTTACACTATTTCCTTGGTCTTGAAGTTCATCAGTCGCCTAAAGGTATAGTTCTCAATCAGCACAAATATACGGTTGATCTTATTGAATTGGCTGGGCTTACTTCTTCAGCTCCAGTCGATACGCCGATAGAACTGAATGTTAAACTCAGTAAAGAGGAGGGTGATCTTCTTCCAGATCCTACCGCATATCGCCAGTTAGTGGGTAGCTTGATCTACCTCACGATCACGCGTCCTGATATCTCATTTGCGGTCAATCTCATGAGTCAGTTCATGACTACTCCTCGTCATCTTCATCTGGCTGCTGTTCGTCGCATCATTCGGTACCTTATTCGCACACCATCTCGCGGGTTGTTTTTTCCATCAGACAATCCTCTTTCTCTCAGAGCTTATTCAGATGCTGATTGGGCTGGTTGTCCGGATACTCGCAGATCAACCACAGGATGGTGCATGTTCTTGGGTGATAGTCTGATTTCCTGGAAATGCAAGAAACATGACAAAGTGTCCAAATCCTCTACCGAGGCTGAGTACCGAGCTATGTCTGCTGCCTGCTCCGAAATTCTTTGGCTCCGTGGTCTGCTCTCTGACATTGGATTTCCTGCAGCAGGCGCTACCCCCCTCTATGCAGATAATACAAGTGCAATTCGGATTACTGAAAATCCGATTTTTCATGAACGTACTAAACACATCGAGGTTGATTGTCACTTCATACGAGATGAGTTTAAACGTGATGTCATCAGTCTTCCGCATGTCTCCACTGAGCTTCAGATTGCTGATATCCTTACAAAAGGTCTTCCACGACCTCGCCATCAATTCTTGGTTGGCAAATTGATGCTCGTTGATTCTCCCGCATCAATTTGAGGGGGGGTGTTAAGATGGCCCAAGGCCCATGGCCCAAGGCCCATGAACATATCCTGTCCAGAATATCACATCTCACGTGGATATTGATTGGGTCAACTTGTAACAGCTGTACTGATTCTCTTAATTAGATTTTCTCTTGCAATTAGTTAGTTTCCTAAAGTTAGAATAGCAAATTGATTTGATTAGCTAGTTTCCTAACTTAGCAGCCTTGATTAAGGCTTGTAATACTATATATATTGAAGGTTGATCTCCAAAGGAGACAGACAAATTAATACATTCTGAAGAGTGTTTGAAATCTCTTTTCTGTGATCGTGAGTTTGTCAATTTCATTCCCATAATCCTTTACCAAAACATGGAACTTTGTCTTCCTCGTCAAGCTGGAAAGAATTGCATATCTTCAAGATTTCGAATTGCGGCGAATTGAATCACGAATTTTTTGGATCAAACTATTCACGATTCAACACCATAGTAGTGAATTAGGTAACTATTATATGGACATTGTTTTATTTATTTATTTAATTCTCTGTTCCATGTTTTGGCAGTTATGAAGTTTTGTTGGACTTGGACAAGGAGAAACACAAGGTGGATGGGCCTATATACTATTACCTGTTCAATACTCTGCTTTTCTGTTTGCTTGTAATCCATATTTATTGGTGGGTGTTAATGTGCCGGATGCTTGCAAATCAAATCAAAGCAAGAGGCCAACTTGGGGACGATGTTCGATCTGGTATGTGGGTAAAGTTCATCAACGGTTTTGCACCCACATGCATATACACAAGCATATTCGTTTGAACATTGAACTACTACTTTTTAAAAATGTCATTAAAATGCAGTGTGTGCCATATAAGGGGAGGCAGTTTTTTGATGATTAAGATCATTGATCTGATGGACCATTATGGATGGTGCTCCAAAAGTCTTCAAGATTGAGGATCCTAGCTCAGTCTTTGGCTTTATTCCAGTACTGTACTTCTTGTCTTCGGCATTTGGATGGATACAATTTCTTGTCTTAATCTTTTGGGGCAAAGGTGCTCACTATTGCAGACTAAAAAGGTTGTGTGTTAAGGTCATGTTATATTGCAACCTAGGTTGTCGATTGAAGTCATATTATATATATTTTGGGGCATAACCATCATTTGTGGCCCATTAGATCAACAGTCTGGATTGCCTCCTTTTTTTTCTTTCTAATGAAACCGGAGATATTATGGCATTATAGTTTCTGCAGTAGTGCAGGCCCTAAAACTCCTATCACCTAATAGGCCTCTGAAATTTGGTAGGCATCAATATTCCATAATGGCTTCTAGAATCGATATTTTATGCTATTTGGAAGCATTTCCTTTTGTATGACTACTTTTAAAAGGACAGCACTATTGCAACAATATTTGAATTTTTAAATGTTTTGGCTCTGCAGATTCTGAAAGTGAAGATGAACATGCCGACTAACCATGTAAAAGATTGATGTTTACTATTCGTGTGCATGCTGAGGTGCGTAGATCACTCTGCCTCCTTGTCTCTCTTATAAGCTTGACTGGAGAGGAAACGAGATCCCTGATCCAAGGACATCCATAGTCCTCTCACACGTTGAGTTTGTCTATTAGGAACCAATGATTGGTATATCCAAATCATTGATGAGCACCATCATGAATAGACTGTGTGAGGACTTGGTCTGGGCGGCACCTTTAACCATGGGGCATAGCGTGTCAATCATGGGTTTCTGACAGTGAGTCTCCGTTATTCCCGCATCGGAAATATCCAAGTCTTGACCTTGGACTTATAAGTCAAACCTCGTGTCAACTCAACATAACGCGTTTTAAAACCATGCGGTCCTAGATCCCATAAGAATTCCTGACTTAAGCGTGCTAGCGCGGGAGCAGTACTAGGATGGGTGACCGCATGGGAAGTCCTTGCGCACGCATGTTGGCCAAAGCAGACAATATCATGCTAAGTGCCTATGAATAGAGTTAGATATTTCCCCCCATCAAATGTGGACTGTCGTATTTCTTTCTTAACCATCCCTTTCAACTTTGAGGGCTAAGAATATAGACTCTCCCATTGTGGAGACTGTTGGTGCATATGATAAATATTAGAAAATTTTCCGTGTTCATGTTGTTGCTAGGATGATTTAACTTTCATTTATTTGTCTTCTCCTCCTTGGGGGTCTCCCATTTTATGCAGCTTAGATATGGGTAATGGTCCATTGAAAGAAATAATGTTTGTGTATGTCTTGTACTGTTTTTGCAGATAACCTTAGCGAAGGTTCATATGTTGACATCTCATGAATTTCATTACGACGTGCAAATCAGTTTCATGGAGTATATTGTGATGGGTTGTCCCTCATCATTGAATGGTCTGTACACTAATTTGAAAAACAGACGTGGAAGAAAATGTAGAATGAATACTAATTGCATTGAGAATCAGAAATTGTGGGGCATGTCCTGTACGTTATTCCATCATTTTAGCCAAATCTTCAATGGTTGTTTCAGGAAAAAATCAGATTGCTTAACCCATGCAATATTTCCTGTAGCAGAGTTGTGCATGACGGTTGTTCCCAAGTATCAGTGACTGAACTCCCTTGCCCCCCATGTTTCAGCGATTGCGGTTGCTGATATACTTCATGGGACTACGGTCCATGTCAGAAAAAATATGCTTGATGGGGAAATCTGTATTCGTCTACCACCACCCAACAAAAAACATGGATTAGAAGAATAACATGATGCTCAGTGTAAAATAGTCAAGATATTCGATTCTATCCTCCAATCTTTGTTACTCTAGGTCAAGGTTTATGTGCATTGAGACAATTTTATCAGCTTGCTGGATATCTGGAACAAAGGGCCATGCAGTGTTACCTAAAGCCTCATTTGGTAACAAAAGTTCCATGATGGAATGACAGTTGCTGGTGTCATAGGTGTATCAGTAATATTTTGTCTAGATGGGTAGAAAGGAGAAGCATAGATGACAAGAATTCACAGGAAATGTTATGACAATCAGGAGGTCTTTCACAACGGGTCATTTTGCACTCATTTACTTGTGTAAATGGTGCACATGAGCAATGGCTACACATGATCACATTTAAGGGTCTTTTGTTTGCACCTATTTACATATGTAATTAGTGAACATGCGTAATGATTTCATATCAATCTCGTTCTTCTTCAATCATTTACACTTGATTCATAAAAGAGGTGGGTAAATGGTGTGAAAATGAGCCACTTTATTTGAACACCTCAATAGATGGTCAATCAAAGAATAGCCCAGCCATATGTGTAAAGAATACACACCAGAAAGGCGGGATGGTGGTTACCTTCATGAAAGTTCTTTGGTTCGACTCCCCTCGATCTCCCCTCGTCTCTTAATTTTTTCTCCCTTTCCACATAACCCTGTATTTGGGAACGCTATATTTGGATGTTTGGATTATATATCATCTCTTTGGAAACTTTTGGTTTGGATTAAGTTTGTGTTTAGGCGTCTTAGTAAGAACCAGATAGATATTAGCAGTAAAACAAGCTGCACTCCTTGGCTGTGCTTTTATGAATTAACTCTTTGCATCAGTTGTGCATATTATGTTGGTTGGGACTTTCAGATCTCGTGTAGATCAACAAACCGTTGTCTAGATCAGTGATAGCCCCTTCTATGATTGTAGCTATATGTCCAAATAATCCATTTGTTGCATTTTTCTCTTTGTTCTTCATAATTATGTCAAGCAATTTTTCCCAGTCTTTATTTTTCAGGATAAGAATAGTTCTACACACCTGTTTGGAAACCATACCTTGCAAACCACTTCCAATAATCAGTGTAGAAATAATCAAATTGTGGGTCCCAAGATCAGTTCGCCTCATGATCACATCGATCTCTGCTGTCAGGTTGATGGCCATCAAATGTATGGTCAGGAAGAGATGATTATCCTAATTAGTGAAAATTTGCATTACGCCTAACGGTTCAATCCATTTGGATGTGTGTCAATCCTTGATATTAGTGACTATCGGGGGTCCCTATTTGTGCTTGGTTTGGATGGGTTGATAGGTGAGCCCCACTAATAGTTCTCATGGAAGCACCGTGAGAAGTAGTTCTCATCTGAATACTTTCGTGCCCATATATGGGGGAGATGATCATATGAGAGATATCTCTCACGTTACTATGAGAGATAGGGGTGTGACCTCACCCTATCTCTCATAGTAAGGTGAGAGCATCTCTCATAGGAGTATCTCCACCATATATATATATATATATATATATATATATATATATATATATATATACACACACACATACATATTTACATATACATGTACATGTATATATATACATATATAAATGTATGTGATTTTGGGAACTTACTATTTGTTTTATGTTTAGTTTGTTCTTTTTTCCCTTGAAATGTGTTTCGGTGCTTAAATCAAAATGAATGAGTAAATCGGTTACTCACAAGATACAAGTACAAAATGCAAGGAATTATCAGACAATCGGAATGCTTAAAAACATAACAATACGGATTTGGCTTTTAAAACAGTAAATCGAGTAATTCAGACTTAAAACAGTAAAACTGGTAAAGCGGACTTCAAGACTATTTTTCCAAGTCAGGCGTAAAATAGTAAAATGGGTCAAAGCGGGTTTTCAAGACAATATTTTCTGATTTGGGTTTAAAATAACAAAATAGGTTAAAGTAGGCTTCAAGATGATATTTTCCAATTCGAATTTAAAACAACGAAATAGGTTAAAGCGGGTTTCAAGGTAGTATTCTTTTCAATACAGGCTGAAAACAGTAAAACGGGTCAAAACAGATTTCATGACAATGTTTTCTTCAATTCAGGCTAAAAACAATAAATAGGTAAAAATGGGCTTCAAGACAATATTTTTCTAAGTCCGGGAATTTTATAGAAAATCGGGCAGCATTTCGGTTAAAAAATAAGAGAATCCAAAAACGGGTGGCGGAAAACAAAGTGATCCAGGTAATCTCGGAAGAGTAGGGCAATAAATGCGTGTACACAAACCAAGAACTCTTTTATGGATCCGGATACAACCAATGGTCAAGCAGGGCGAGAACCGTGCGCTAAGACCTTCAATGTCCAGTGTGACAAGATGCTAAAAATCAGATTTATAAAGTGCATGATAAAGTACAACAAATCAAAAGTTTTACGTGATGCATGATAAAATACAACATGTCATTTTGAAGGTGGGAATATCCAACCCCTAAGTTCGGATAAAAATACGAGTCATTGTACTCCACATGTATCAATAATTGTTCGGGTTTAAGTACAGAATTAAATTAATCATCGGGCAAGTCGGAGGACTAGGTTCATCACAGTCTAGGCCTTGGACTTTCTTCTTCCAAGAAAAGACAGTCTCTTTGCAATGCCCTGGGTTTAAGTCAAAAACCCCAGGTTAGAGGGCAATTATTAATTTCCTTTAAACATTGGTTAAAATATCCTAATTTTTAGTTCAAAACGAAGAAATCCCTAAGAGGTTAACCGGGTTCGAAAAATGGTTCAAATCAAGCCAAAGTTCTAATTTAAAATTCAGTTCCAAGGGCCATAAAAACAGGGCCTAAGGGTCGGGTCCTGGGGTAGGACCCTTTGCTCCCAGGTTACATACAATAGCTGGCCAAGAAGAGGGCAACAACTGGCTGCGAGAAAGGTAGCAGTTGGCTGGACTGTGTAGGTGGTGTTGGAAGTTGGTGGACCTCGTTGATAAGTTTTCAAAACTTTTGATTCACTTGACTCAGGGATCAAGTACCCATAAGGCCATAAACCACATTCATGATCCAATTACTTAATCTCCTCAATCATGTAAAACAATAAACCCTATCTAGAAGATAGAAATCAACAACAATCAAGCATCCAAAAATCTACAACATTCAATGAAATAGATTATGCATTTGGAGCCCGGTAGAGCTCTAATGGAGAAAAAGACTTGCTAGATGAAGAAACCCTTTCTTTGTAGCAAACTTAGGATCTTCAAAGCCTAATTGTCTTCCACGCTATGTCCCACTATCAAATCTATTCTCTAAAGGAGATGGGTGAGATCTCCTAATAAAAACAACTAAAAACTCAATGGAAACTAGAAGAGAACTAGAAGAGGAAAAGAGGGGCCTGTGCAACAACTTGTACTAAGGGGTTGGGCGTGAATCTAAGAGAGTGGACGTCCAGCCCCTTGCTCCCCTTTTTATAGCTTTGCAGCCTTTCATTTACTAATTGAGAATAGAAGTCCCACTTCCACAATAAATTCTTTTTTTTTGAAGAGTATTTTTTTTTTTAGTAACTTACTATTACCACTATTAGAAGTCTCATTTCAAATAGAAATAGTAACTTTCTAATTCCTTTTAGAGTTCAAGTAGGATTAGTAATTTTCTAATAACTTGGGCTAGCATGGGGACCACTAGGGATTCCATAGAAAGCTGGCTCCAACTGGGATACCGCGACCCTACATCTCATGTGCAATTCGGACCCACAGTTAATTGCATATAAAACCACTATATAAATGCAATTGTACTCCAGTTTTAAGAATAAATTATAAAGAATGCCCTAAACTTCTCAATTACCACAAGTATGCCCCTCTATCAATTTTTATGAATCAATTGGATTAAGCATGTCCCTTCTAATCTTAGATTCACATCTTATTATCTTTGAGCCCCAATTAATTACAGTGATCATCAATGTCATCTATTTAACTCCTAATTGAGATAGGTGCGCACTTACTAATGATAAATTCATTAATTGGCACAAGGGGATAATATAGATAGATTCCATCTTGATCATTGAATGTTCCCACAGTCCTACTACCACGTACCCAAGATACCGAGGTGTTGACCTACAGTTGGCGTCACTCATTGGTGACTCAAAGCAAATGAATAGACAGAAACTTGAGTTCATTAATGTCTCACGATTGAGAGCCAATTGTTAGGGAATTGTGAGAGCAGACCTTAAAATAAAGACAGTATTCCATATGGTATTTCTCATGGTCTTTCAATACATCCAATGTACTAGCACCATGATCCAGAATCTTACATTTTGATGATCAAGACAAATCACACTATCTCATAGTGATCAAAGGGCTGCAACCTTATCAGATGAGATGCCCAGTCTCATCACCGGTTGTGAAGATATTTAAGTATAAGATTTATGACGCATGTCTCTCGTATGTGGATCTTATCCGTACACATATATCACATCTAATATACTAATGAGACTTGGTTCATCTAATGAATCATCATGTCATATGTATTGGTTATGTGTATTAAGTAATAAAACACCATTTATCTCATAAAAGGAAAGTATGGTTTTATTGATAAATAAAGAAATTAATCAATTTATTACATCATCTGATGGATTGAGATCATACAAGCCAACATGTTGCTGGGGGCAACTATTGCCAGTGGAGGAGTTGCAGTGCAGCTGTGGAATCAGGTGAAGCTGGGTTCAGGTGGCTGGGTCTGGTGATGTAGGTTCAGATGGCTGGGGGCGGTTGCTGTAAGTGGAGTAGGGGATTTAGCTGCAGGTGGAAACAAGAAGAAGATTAAGAAACCGCTGGTCCAGGAAAGACAGTTGCAGGCAGTGCAAACTGTGGAAGAGGTGTTAGCATTTGTGATGGGGCCCACTTGTGTTTACATGTGGGTGGACCCCACTCACAAAGAGACTCCTCACAAGGAATTTCATGGTGATATGGATAAGAATAGTTTGAGTTTTATCTAACTCTCTATCCTTATCATATCTCCATTCAAATTCAAATTGAGAGAGTTTGATCCAACCTATTATCTTTATCATCTCTCTATTCGAATTTGAATAGAGATCTTATCAATTATTAGCCAAAAGGGCTATATATAGACATGAGAGATATCAGTTGAAATCATTCTTCTTAATAGATCATTTCCTAACTCAAGATCACCTTCTTCCTTTAGATCTACAATTGTCTGTCATCATTTTTTACCTCCAGGGTGTCCATCATTGCCCTTGAATATTGAAGAGTGAATTACATGTGACTGATCTCTCGTAGACAGTCACAGATCTTCACAACTAGTGCTTGATTCAAGCCGACACAGTCCTTATTGCGTTTGCAGCAGCCAACTCATTTAGATTCGTGCTTCCGTTACATCTACGACCTTCATGGGTATTAGAGCATTTATTGGCACGCTCACGCGAGGATTGGATTGAATTTGGTTGCGAATCAGGTAATTTGAAACCTTGGCAGTAATATTAGATTGTATGGAAAATTGGATGTTTTTAAAAAGGGACATTTTCCGTACGGTCACCTACAGTAGCACAAATCCCTCCCCTGTTACCAAAGTTCAACATATTACCAAGACGTTCTCCGTACAGCCCGTACCGCTGGAAAGAGCACAAGCTGAGTCGTTTTTGCGATATCACAACATACATTGCGATATCACAAGTTTTTAATTTGCGGTATCGCAAAATAAGTTGCGGTATCGCACCTTTTTTAAGTTGCGATATCGCAAATATTGTTGCGATATCACAACACAAAAAGCCCCTTTTCATCTGTTTAACCCTCCCTGTTCGACTTTCCCTAATTTCACCGACGGTAACTCTCTCCCAGCCGATTTTCACCATCCTCCTCCCTCGCCAACCTATTTGCAAATACGCAAGGTCCCAACGTCCATTCGACGGCGACGAAGCTTCATCATCTCCATCGTCTCCATCCTCATCTCCCCAGCGGTATGGGTCCATCGTCTCCATCGTCTGCATACTCATCCATGTAAGTATTAATGTATGGATCAATGGAACGAGCCTGTTTTACTATTATTTGCTTGTCCAAGCCAGATCAATGCAGATCCATTTTTTACCTTATAAGTTTGAACTCTTTATCTTCCTCATCTTCATAACCATCATCTTCACCTCTAAGTTGAAGGTCGATAGGTTTTGCTGGTTTTTGAAGGCTTTGAGGCCATTGATCAGGACCTCATTCTAGTCTATGGTGTTCTTGTCGTCTCGAATGCATTGAGTTGTTAGGATTTTCCATTTTCAGTGTCACCCATTTGATGGGTGGGCTGGGAGGTGAGAATTTTCTTTCTTCTGATAGGCATGCCTCTGTTTTCCTAGTTTTAGTGCTGTTAATCAGAATACTAGATAATTTAGTTGCTTGAGGCTATGCTTCCCTTCAACGGTATGTTGGGTTATGGTCCTTTGTGATGTATGCAGTTTCTTTCACTTGGAGTGCATCTGGAACTCTGTGGCTTATTGAATGAATGAGATGTTATTGAAATTTTGAAGAATTTGGGTGCGTGGAGCACCAGAGCAGAAATGGTTGTTGGGTGAACAAAGGTCAAAACTTTAGTAAGTGTGAATGCCTGAAGTAGGACTGCATTGATCGGTTTGGGTTAGGGGAGGGGGTTGATGCGTCATGGAAAAGGGAGATCCACATTAGTAGACTGGATGTCAAGGCAAGGACTTAGATCATCTTGGCTTCACTACCAAGACAAGAGGTTCACCAAGGAAAACAAAGGAGGAAAAATTGAGAAAAAAACTACTCTTCAGCTACGATCTTGTCCTGTTGTACAAGAGGGTTTGCCCTATTTATAAAGGCCTTTGTGCATTTACAATGTTTATCCCCATGTTCCCAAACTTTGAGGAAAAGCGCTTCTTTTCAGTTCCAATCTAGTCTAGTTGTACAGTATGGTTCATCTTATTTAGCGAGGCCTTTACAATGCTTATCCCCTAGTCCCCAAATTTTTGGGAGAAAAACTTCTCTTCAGTATCAATCTAGTTTACTTTTACAAGAGGGCTCATTCTATATAGAGAGGCCGTTAGGCCTTTACAATGTTTATTACCAAATCCCCTTCTTTCTCTCTCTCTCTCTCTATATATATATATATCCTGTCATAAGATCCTCCAAATACAATGTATTTCGTTCTAATTACAGAATCCTTAGGCCCTAATCTTTATCCAACGAGTGAAATAAGTTAACCAATACTAATTCTAATCATATCTTAGCATGGCCTAACTCACAGGACCTGGGTCCAAGGGCCTTTCGGTGTAAGTTGGTAGCCTACGCCTAGTCCATGGGCCTTGGGTTCAAGAAGTAGTCTTGCATCATTTTTTTGTGAGTGAGTCGAAGGTTTTTGCGTAAGGGTTGAAGTCAGTCATATTATGGTTGGTAAATGTGGAAAGTTCGAACAAATTTCAGGGATAGTGAGGCTTCCAAAGAAAAAATTGGAGGGCCAACATATATGAAAACTAGGCTGTCAAAGGGTGGTTTGTAGAAGGATGGTCCGTTGCTTGCAGGTCTAGATCTTTTTTCCACTATGATCATGACTTGGCAAACAACTGAAGCATAAATGTAAGTGATCTCGTGATTTTACATTTAGTTGTTTCCTTGAATTGACTTGTTTAGAAAGTTGGAAGCATAAATACAATAATTTAAATCTATATCCTAGTACTTCTGCTGGTCATGAAATTCATGTAGAAGTTCAGATCAAAGAAAATTCTGTAGATAATTTTATTGATTTAAAAAAGGCTTCTAATAGAGTGTTTAGGCATTTAATTTGGTAAACACTTACAATTCATTTTGAATTATTATATCAAAATTACACAACGCATTTAGAAAGGGGAAGTGATGAGCATGAGAATTGTGTGTGGGGGGAGATGGTTAATTCCCTGTTAGAGTTGGATTGCTTTGGGTCTTTCTTGAATTGCCTTTATCATGGACAAATTTAATGGTTGATATCTAATATTTTGATATTTAGGAGCAATGGGTGTGCAAAGTGAAGACAATCTAGTCAAATAGTGCACTAATCTAGTGCCACTTTGATTAAAGGAGTTAAACTGTTAGAATTACTTTGGCAAAGTTATATTTTGGCCGATTGGGCGTTCATGAAATGCGTGTAAAAAAAATTTTCTGTTGGACTTTTTCGCCTATCATTTCAATCTCAGTGGCAGCTTTGTATTGATCCAAATGACAGTGCTGCTTATGTCTTTTGAAGCAAAGCACTCATGAAGCAACATTAAAAGGAAAAAATGGCTTTATCTGCAGAAAAGTGCCCTTCATTTACTGCCATCTTTGATAAGAATTTTAGGGTTTTTAATGGTGGCCATGTGGCCAAAAGCATAAATCAAAGGAGAATAATCACCTAGTGTTTGGTGATATATCTCCAAGGATTGGTTTCCCTAGTGAATGGGTCATATGATAGACTTGATGATGATCATTACAAAACTAAGGCAAACTGCTACTTATGCCCTGTTTGGCTCATCTAAATTGGTTGTGTTGCCATGGGTTCACGTGGAAATTGAATTACATGTGATTTTGTCTTCCATTGATCCTTACTCCTTAGAGATCTCTAGAATATCCACCTTTCCTTACTCCTCAGTCTTGTTTTCGAAGGCAAAGCTCTTCCATGATCAACATACTCCCTTCACATGGCTCAGGAGCATTAGTACTGTTCCTTAATCTCAGTTGACATTGGTTCAACTATTATAGGCTATTAGACTCACAAGAAATTTGCATCATAAAACCAATTAAACTTTGAGAACCTTTAACTTGGTCAGAAATATCAACCGCTCTAAACATGAAACTAGTATATTCTACTAGTTCCACTAATCTTCTTTTTAAGGGGTGCAAAAGTCAGATGCAGCCTTGTTCTTTTGTAAAGTAAGAAATGGGGGCATTTCTAAGGTAGGGGTGTTTTTGATGAAGTGCCTTGGTGAGGCCATGTGACATGATGAGAGGTTCTTTCTTTGTGGCTAAGGAAAATGAAGAAAATGGCCCTTTTAGTTCTCACAGTATCTTCATTTACATGTTCATGGGTCTAAAGGCCAACCCATTTATAATATTAAATATATAAACCTATGTGTTAATCATGTTGGGCTGAGGAAAACAATATATAGGCCTAGGACGGACCCATGTAACTATGAGCCCAACAAGCCAGAGTCCAGTCAAATATGGGCTGGGCATCTACAGACTCTGACTGCATTGTCCATGAGCACCTCTACTTTCCTATGGAACTATGGAGAACTAAGGAATATGATCAAATGGGCATTTAATTCTCTCATAAAGTCAGGTCTAGTGCCTTCTATCTCTGTGTATGTGCATGGGGATATATCACTATCAGATCAGTTTATTCTATTGACATAAAAGAGCCTTTTTAATAGAGAATGGAAGAGATGTTATTAGAACTAACGCAATGCAAAAAGCTTTGGCAAAAAGGAAAAGGTAACTCCACTACCCTTTTTTATGCAAAACTAGAAGCTGACAAACAAGCTTTGTAAAAGAAAAACGTGGTCCACAGACATATTAAAAGACCCAATCAATTACACTTGTTTTCAGTGAACTTCTAAATCTTTCCAGTTTTTAAATGCATGACTAAGACAATCAATGGTGGCCTTTTTTTTTTGCTGTTCCAAATATAATAAACCATACCCAGGATCTTTCATGTTTCCCTTTGGCCTTGACCTTGACCTATGAGTATTTTAGCAAATCTAGTGTTGGTAGTTAATGGCTATGGTTCCATTGAGAAACCATCTTATTCTGATGTTAATTTGTACGTACACAGCTAGATCCTTTTTTAACTTGTGTGAAATCTAGTACTGACCCAAATTTCACTCTAATCTGAGTGATATGTATTATTAACTTGATTCTATGTGAAATACATAATTTTGTTTTCTATGCATGATCGATTAAATAGTGTTTAAAATCTTGATAGTCCAACATCATTTCATTTCCTATTTTATTCCTATGCATCAATATCTAGTCGTTAATCATGCTATATTTTGTATTATTAACTTTTATTCTTGTTGTGACTGATAGTTGAAAGATGGATCCCGGTCCTTTGGATAAACATATCCTTACTGATCAAGATAATCATATATCAAAAGTGATATGGGAAGGGCAGGTAGAGTCAATTCATTTCTAAACTTTAACATAATTATATTATTTTCAGATGGTTCTTCGCGAGTGTCTTGTTATGATGTTATGTATTTGTTAATTGCAGGAGCTTGGCCCACTGAAGTGCATCCCAGCTGACCCTTTAAATGAATTCTGGGAATTAAATGAAAGTCAAGAAGAAATTGTCCGTATGGTCGGCCTACACAATCTGGCCTTAATTGGTAAAATGAAAATCCACCATGGCATTATATGGGCGCTGGTGGAGAGATGGAGACCCGAGACTAATACTTTCCATTTTAACTTCGGCGAGGCAACAATAACATTGGAGGATGTTGCCTATATTTATGGCCTTCCCATCGATGGAAGGCTAGTTACAGGTCGTACAATTGCCAGGGTAGACGAGATGAGAGCATTATGTTTTGAATTATTAGGGATAGTTCCCAACCAAGCTTTGGACTGCATGGGTGCACAAATAAAGTACACCTGGTTTCGTCTCCACTTTGGCAGATGTCCAGAGGGGGCATCTGAAGAGATTGTACAACGTTATACCCGTGCATACCTATTTTGCTTAGTGGCCCAACAAATTTGTAGCAATACTTCCGGGTCGAGGGGGAACGGATACCTCCTTGAGTTGTTTAGGACATTTGAAAGATATGCATGGGGGCCAGCCTGTCTGGCAAATTTGTATAGGACTCTAGGTAGAGCAACAAGATTGAAAGATGGGATCAGGACACTTACGGGCCCACTTCAATTATTACAGGTAATAATTATACTTTATGATCAGATGATCTTCATGTATTATTATGTTTATCTTTTATCAATACACAATGGTTTTACCTGTGGTGCAGATTTGAGCCTTTTCTCGAATGAAGATAGGGCGACAGATAGAGCGGAGTTGGGATCGGATCGAGTTCGCTTTCCCTTTATGTCTGATGTGGCATGAAAGGTTGAAAGGTTTTAATTTGCTTTCAAATACACTATCTGTCCGCGAACAACTTGATAAGCAATCGGACAAAGATAATGTGAGTTACTATGATCTTGAATGGGTTATACATACATGTGATATTTATTGACTTTCCTCATACATACTAATTATGTTATTTCATTGAACATCATAGTTTGTATGGCAGCCCTACATTCAATATGGTGATCTTCTACTTGAACATGTTGGAGATGAAGAAAGGGCCCTCCTTATGTCACAGACCGTGCTCATCTTTTTTGGGGTCTTCGAAAATCACAATGCATGTAGAGTCATGAAACAGTTTGGATTGAGACAAACTGTTCCTCCTACATGGAAACCACCATTGATTCGAGACGAGCGCGGGTCAACATCAGCAAGAGATTATCAAATTAGGAGGAAAGAAATTAACCGTATGTGGGAGGATAGATGGAAAAATATAATTGATGGTGAGCCTGATGACACTGCTCATCACTCTGTTGAATACCTGACTTGGTATAGAGGAATTACACGCTTGCGAATTGGACGAGGCATGGGCAACATGGATGCTTCAAGAAATGTGGTGGAGGATCAGTCAGTTGTTAAGGTAATTTGGATCCTTACCAAATACTCGCACCTTGTATATTTATACAGAATTGTACGTGTCATATAACCCCCGTTGCTTGATGTTTATGCTAGGTTAGAGCCTTTTTAGAACGTGTTAGTGCACCTCTTGTGACAATTGATGAAAACAGTGGTCCTATAATCCTAGCCAAAGCTCTTAGATCGGTTCATAGTAAGCTCTGCAAATTCCAAGCATCATGTGCCACTGGTTTTGATAAATTGGATATCGAAGAATGTCTAAAGGATGAGACAAATGAGGCACAACAGGTATGAACCTGAAATTAATTATTCTGTACCACCAGAATCACTGTTTGTAAATTCATTATGTGACATTTTGGATTAATTTGTATGTTACAGGGCCAAGGTACTTGTGGACCAACTGTGACACCGACGGTCGCACCGACATCGTCCATCGGATTGCCACCAGACACAGAAACATGTGGCTATGTAGACCCTTTGCTAGAATCCAGTCCAACCCAACTACAAGTTCAAACTCCTACTTCTGTTGAGAATGTGTTACAATCTAGTGCAAGCCAAGTGCAATTTCAGACTCCTACTTCTGTTGAGGCTTTGTTCCAATCTAGTCCAACCCAAGTGCATGTTCAAACTCCAACTTCTGTTGAGAATGTTTTCCCTTCTAGTCCAAGCCATTCCAATCTAACACAAACTGGGGCCCATGTATCAACTCCATCAATAATGCCTGAACAACATGTGGCTTCTTCTATTAAAAAAAGGGATATCAATTCCATTGTGGCACGTGTGAAGGGCTTGGGAAGGAAGAACAGAGCTATCCCTACAAAGTATGATCCATATCAACTCACTCGAAAAAAGAGTAGGCTCGAACCAAACCCAGACTATGCCCTTACGGATAGAGACAGAGCTATAATGAATCTCTTTTGGGATCATTATACAGCGAAGTAAGATATTACAATTCTCTAATATACCATTGATGGAATCTTATAGTGTTCGTCGCTTACTTTTTATGATCTTTATAACTGTAGGAGGTCATGGATGGATACATGGTGTCAACCGGTGAAGCCAAAAGATTTGAGGGGAACGTTATCTCCAAATTGGATGGATACACATGTAAGAAACCGCATATGTTCCTATGTAATTTTTAAAAAGCATTGGAACCATTACTTTAGTCTTCTAAAGTCACCTGGTACTATTTTCAGATGATGGATGAATGGTTCAAGACTGTACGTGAAAAGGCGACGGACACTCAATTTTTTCCATCAAATTTGGCGGTGTGTATTTGTTGAAACACATGTGTTAGAATTGCCAATCCTAACCAATGACTATATTATTCCCTTTATTTTGTAGGATTTGTACATTCACAAGGCCGAGCACCTTTACTATACTGCATTTGGAGTGGAGCCATTCCTGAGTCGTCAATTCTCAAAAATCCGTACTATGATCTTTCCAATCGTGCGTAATGGTCATTTCTTCCTCATAACTGGGGTTCTCGATCGTGGAAGATTTGAGTACTATAATTCTATAATGGGACGTGAGGGCGACTGGCAGTTTGCAAAGGAGTTTGTAAGTTTGCTCTATCCTTTTTAGATTGTATATGACAGTGTCACACATTAAACATTTTGCCAAATCCATGACCAAGCCTAGATTCTATAATCCTATAGTATGCCAATGATTTCTGCACTAAAAGTTCCTAATATTAGAAGAATGTCATTAGATAAATGGGCAAGAGGATTAAAAGACAGGATAAGCTCTTAAGAGTTAAGGAAGAAATCCATGTGTGGTTCTTGAGTATAATGGACAGTGTGTTTGTCTCTTAAGAGTGAAGGGTGTGGCTAAAGTCACCATGTGGCTTTCTGGGATTACTCTTTTTTTTTTATAAAAGAAGTACTTGATCCTGTGTCAAACAGGGCTTCAATGGTGTGTCCTCCTAAGTTGGCAAAGGTTAGCTTAGTAAAAAGGACACCGCCTTCATTTTGATGGATATTTACTTCAATGCTGTTAGCTAATTTATTACAGCTTTGTGCTTCTGATTGAGACGAGTCTCAGATCCATCTTGGTTGAGTCAAACTTCTTCATCGACATCTGGGTCAGATTCTGTTTGAGAACTGACGTTGTTCTTTCATGGCCTTTTCAATGATTTGCCATTCTTTGTCTCCGAAACAGTTCCAGTCCATTTAGGGTCAGTTGATTGAGCTAAAACGTGGTGTGACATGTTGGCAAGCTTTCACTTGTTGGCTTGTTGCATATTGATTGAAGATGGCAAAAGGAAAAGCTTGCTACTGTGATATACTTCAACTTAATCTAAGTTTCTATGGACCCTCTTCTTCTTCTTTTTGTGTTTTTTTTTTCCCAATTTGATAAAGGGAAATTCTCTCCAATCCATAAAATTCCATTTCTCCTGTTTTCATCTTGATAAAGCTACCTGGATTATTCTCATTGTTTAGTGAAATTATTATTGCTATATGTTGATGGCTCATTAAAAATGACCATGGCTCGTTTGGATGTAATACCAGCCAAGGGTGAGGGTGAGGGGATTAGGAAAGTCACCATATGGATTAAAGGTGGACGGAAAGTTGCCTTCATCTGGTCATCCTATTTTTTGATTTTGCATTCTTGATGTTAATGAGTTTGTAACTTCCAATTTTTAAATATCCAGTTTAGGCTAATGAGTTTATAATTGAATTCTAATTCTCTGAGCTATGCCTTATCTGTGCTGGAGATAGGGTCAGTTGATTGAGCTTATCTGTGGCAATTCTCTGCTAATTTCATCTAAGAAATTCTTAATTAAGTCTATTTTTAGACTTACTTCATTGGCTATCTCAGCTTGTGTTAGGCTTGTTTTTCCTACCATTTCAAATAGCCATACTTTCTAGATTCTTGTTGTTGTTTTACTAGCAGATCATAACCATTCACTCTTACATCAGCCATACTTTGTAAATGACTTCACCCATACAAGCCCCCACATTGGGACCCTCACATTGTCTCTAAAATTATGCATCCAATTACCCCTAATAAGGGAACATGATGTGTTATGTTGGGGATGGAACCAGCTGGCCTGTGTTGACAAGTCACAACTGAAGCTGACTGAGTTAAGCTAGAGTGTGTTGATCTTTAGACTCATTGAGTCAAGTTAGTTGTAAGTGTAACTAATCCATGATTAGTTACATAGCTATAATTAATCTATGTATATGTGTATATAAGTGGAGGCCTGGTCTTCTGTAAGAGTTTTGTAGGAATGAAATGAGAAGAAATAGTTTTTAGTTCTTACTCCTCTGTCTTGCATTTCTACCATGTCTTCTGTTTGTTCACTATTAAGGCCCTTTATAAATCCCTGGTTCTTCAAATGATGACTACTGCAAGGTGGCCTGAAACTACATACCATCTTTTCCTACATTGTGATTTTGCCAAATTACATTGGAGGGATTATACTACTTATATTTTACTGGTCCAATTGCATGATTGGTTTAATCATTATTTGGTACCTATGGGAGTCTCTGAATTATATCTTTTCCAATCTTATCCCTTGATACATGCCAAAACCTTAACTTGTTCAACCAATGGCACATCTCAATCACACTAGCAGGATGTGTAACATATATTAGGACAATTGATATGTGGGTTCCACCACCTCCTGGAATTATCAAATTAAATTGTGATGGCTCATAATGCTGCCAACTATGCTGGGTTGGATGGGTAGTTGCAAGTAATGCAGGTCAGCTACTGTTGGTCTATGTAGTATAGGGGAAAATATATGATTTGAAAACCATAGGTAAACTGGATAAACTTTATAATTCCTATAAACAGGAATCTGTATTGAAACTCCATAGTTATTGTAAAGTTAAACTACTTCATCTTATTTCATGCTGTCATTCTTATTTGCTTTTTTTTTTTTTTTTGTTGTCCTTCTAAACTATTAGACCATTTTTCTAAAGAGTTGTTTCATGGGCCTGGGATGGGATGACCCCTCAAGTCGGCCACTCGAATATGCTGAGAATTGCCCTCAGTAGGAGAATATGTAGGTGCTATACCACTTCCAATCTTCATATTTTATATTCTGTTTTCCCACTCCTATATTTGATGAATGCCATCTTATCTTTTGTGCAGCGATGACTGTGGCATCTTTGTAATGGCCTTTGCTGAGCATGCTGCATACCGACGGAAGGTTGTGTTCACTCAAGCTGATATTTGGTACTATCGTCAACGAACAGTAATTGATATATACGCAAGACAGTGGGAGATGGCAGACGTGGTAGAGGATGAAAATGCTTTAGAAACAAATGCGGTGGTGGAAGAGAGGGGATGAGACAATGTATAAAGAAGATTTTGAGATGTACTGCAGTGTTTTTTTCCATATTTGCGTAGTAATTGTTTTTTTGATGGCTTGTCACTCTACAACTTGGGTCAATTCATGAAAGATGGATGTTTAGGTATCAGTGAAAAATAGTCTAGGAAGATGGAATGAAAACTCAATAGTTTTTTTAATCTGTTTCTTCATTTTCCAGCTGCTGTGTGTATAGAAGAATTTTTGTCCAGTGACATTTTCAAATAATGTTGTTGATTCTGCTTTTCCTCCTATTTCTTAGATGCTGTGAGTTATTTTTTTTTATTGAGGTTTGTTGCCTTGTATCATGGTTAATGTTGCAGCATTTAATCATTCTGTAGATATAAAGATGCTGCAGCAAATATTACAGTGGAGGAAAGTGATCTGTTCTACTTTTCCTAGTTTGAGGACTTTGAATTGAGAGATATCCTGCTATGGAATCTATTGAAGTAGTCTATTGTAATCCCACAGGGTGTTGAGTTATGAAATTCTAAAATGGATTATGCGTAAACTTCTGTGATTTGTAATTAGTTATGACAGAATAAAAACTTCTGTGACTTGGGTACCTGAAGTTATCCAAATGCATTAGTTTTCATTTGTGTAACCAAGAGTTTCATGGACCCCAGAATTGCCCCCACATCCAAACTACCCATAAAGAATGGGCATTATTTGGCTTTGAGTGTCCCATTATTTTGGCGCACATTCATGTATAAAATGCTTTGGTTAGAGGCTCTTCAGATTCTGTAACCCATTTAGATCAAAGGACATACTCTAGCCCATGAAAGGCACCTGCAGATGGGGTATTCCGTGACACATGAACCACATAGCTAAATCATGTGGGCACGTTTCTTGACATGGGTTGCTGGATTAGGTAGCTGGCTTTCCTGTGTAAAGATTCACATGGAAAACTTCTGGAACAAACCTAGACCCCCTTCCTGTTTTCCTCCGCTGGCCTTAGGACCTTGTTCTAGTAATTTGAGCAGTACTGAGCAGAGGAGGAGAGGTGAATCCCACTGAATTTGGCGGTGAATTCCACTGAATCTAATGGAGTCTGTTTGGATGAGTTTGGATGAGTAATTGAAAAGGAAAAAGTGAGAAATATTCTTATGTGGAGCTTTTCTGCTGAGCTGGCTTTGTTGTCTGTAAATTCTTCATGTTATAGTAGAATTTTGTTCTTTCCTTCCAGGAGTTCCAAAAATTGGATTGTGTTATCCAAAATGCCTGTTGACACTAACTTTCTGCCCTGCTTTTGAAGGTCTGGACTGGATAGTCATTTTCTGAGATATTGTATAAGATATATAACTCCTATAAGAATATTGCCCATGCACCAATTTCACCCTAGAAGCAAAAGCTTATTGGAGCTCTCTCTCTCCAAAACCCCACTCCAACGTGTGTATTAGTTCAACTTCACTCTTTTGGGAAAAAAAAATTTTCCTTCTTTTTTATTTATTTATGGTAACGAAAGAAAGGTGCGAGTTACTGAAAGCAACTTATTCATGTGATTCTTATCAGTCTATTTTTCTACCAATTATCTATGGTCTGCGAGTTGGTGTTCTTCTTCATGGAAAGAAGGTTAGAGATGATAACAAGACTCTCCTCCAAACAGGAATTTCTCATGATGATAAGCTAGACAATTTGGGCTTTACATTGGAGCCCACCACTGTGCATCCTCCACCACCATAGTGCTCCAAAGATTGTCGTAGTCTGCTTCCTTGTGAATCAACTGAGCCACTAACCAGGTATTAACGAGATGCATCAAGCTTTTAATAGATATTGATGTACTGCAGTGTTACTTCCAATAAGATGGTGTATTACACTATATTGTGCAAATGACTTGAGATGATCACATTCAAAGTTAATGTGCAGTTAAAGAGAAGAAGGTGTACAATGTGAATGTGCAGTGTGAATTAAGATAATGTACTGCACTAAATGAATGTGCAGATGACTTAAGATGTAAATCATGTACTATTTTCATTTACAGGTGAAGAGACACAGATTTTTCAAATATCTGTGCAGGTGGAGCACAAATACTGTACGACACTGAAGGAATGTCCAGCTAAAGTTTGATGTGGATTTTGAACACTTCATGTGTAGGTGAAGAGAAGGTGTTTAAATGTGAATGTGCAGGTGATCTAAGTGCATGTACAGCATGGCCTGAAGTGTGAATTGTGAATGTGGGTGTGCATTTGAATAACAAAAGTTGTTAGATGTGAACTTACAAAGAATAAATACAACACTTCATGTGCACATGAATTAAGATCGTTCAATGTGACTGCTTCATGTATGGTGAAGAGAAGCAGGTGTAACTTCTGAGTGTGCTCTCTTGTAAGATATACGTTATTTATGTTGTAAGAATAAAAAGGCAACTGTGTTTCGAAATTTCCATGTGTTGGGCTTTCATCTTATGACACTGTTAGGAGAGGAAGGTTTTGTCAAGGTACAGAAAGCAACTCATAAAAAAAGAAAAAAAGTAAGATACACATTATAAATGTTGTGTTATTTCATTACGATTAGCTCCATTTGTTGGGCTGAAGTAAGATATACATTATTCATGTTGTTTGATTAAATAACAACTGATGAATGGACAATCCCATGTGAGGATCATATCACCTTGTCAGTTCATATATGTTGTGATCAAATGGCACAGAAAGCATCTAATAAAAAAAAAAAAAAAACCCCACCAAGTAAGATAAAAATTTGAACTAAAATATACATTATCATGAATACTTATTAGCAAGTAAATACACAATGTGAATGGACATTGTGAAGGTTGTAATCAGGGGAGGAAGGTGTCTAAAATGGTAGAGAAAATCTGACCAGATGCACATTTTGATACTATGTAGCTTAAGTACACATTGTGAATGGACATATTCGACGTTCCAACAATTACCAGCAGGAGCACATTGGAAATCTACAAACTAAGACTGAATGCCTGACCACAAAAAGTGTATGCATATCCATTATAAGAGTACACATAGTCTTAGTGACTCGTCAAGCAACTGCTTCAATATATACAAAATGTATAATCTCTTTCTACAAAGTAGTCAGATATAGACACAATTAGATGGATAATCATACAAAAGGTTTTGAGCTTATTGGTCCACATAACTACTGTCGTGCAGGTGGGTAACAACATCTCTTTCGATTATGCCCAATCTGGCGACAATTGGAACACGTGACTTGTCGTTTTTGTCTGTCCTCAGTACGAGTTCTGTTCTTTTTAGGTCGGCCAGCTTGTCGTCGTGCCTGTGGAGGTAAGACGCGAAGATTGCTCTGAATTTCCCATTGCTGGATGTCTCTTATCGCATGGACAATATCGTTATATGTTGAGCGATAAACATCGCTCGAGAACCAATGCTCACAGTAATCATATGGATCAACTCCTCTCATTTGAATTGCTGCTAGTGCATGCGAACATGGAATACCTAAGACATCCCACTTCCGGCATGAACAAGATCGCAAATCAAGATGCACCACATCAATGTATTCGGAAGAGTGAACCTGGTATTCGAATTGGCTTGCAGGTCGGACTCCCAACCGACGGGCATCTTCAGATTCTTTGCTAAGTATTTTCTCGGCATATGGAGTTAGTCTTGTACGCAAGCCAAGTGAACTGCGATGGCGTACATCATAAAATTCCATTAGTTTACACCGTACGGCCTCAACTTGTTTTGTGATTGGATACTCCCTAGCCTCTTTCAATAGACTATTCGTGCATTCCGCAATATTGGTTGCGATCATGTCATACCGTCGCCCTTCAACAAATGCATTTGCCCAGTGATGCGGCCCAATGTCTTCAATCCATTTGTATGCACCTTCATCCAGATCCTTTATTTCAGCCATATATCTCTCATAATCAACCCGCCTATATGCTCTTGCTGCATTCCAAAATTTAACCATCAGAGCCTCATTCTTGTACTTCTCTTTAAAGTTTGCTGATATATGACGCATGCAGTAGGTATGACTAGCGTGAGGAAAACGCTCTTGAACGGCTCGTATGAGACCTTTTTGTCTATCAGATACAATGGTTAAATTTGGAAAGGGCCCTAAGTTCACATCCAACTCTGCAAGGAACCATTCCCAGGTATCTCTATCCTCTATCTCGGCTATGGCAAAGGCGACTGGAAATAACTTACGGTCTCCATCATATGTCACGGCAACAAACAAAACTCCAGGGTATTTTCCACGAAGGTGGGCACCATCAACAGCTATTAATGGGCGTAATGAACTCTTGAAAGAGCGAATACTTGAGCCAAAAGCCCAAAATAACCTCTGGAATGAATCATCATCTTCCCTGATCAGATGAGACACGCTACCTGGATTTGTCCTTTCTAGTTCAATACAATAACTAGGTAGGATTCTGTATGAATCTTCATAAGAACCACGTATGTCAATCAATGCTTTCTCTTTTGCTAGCCAAGCTTTCCTGTAACTGATATGGATGCCAAACTCTAATTGAAAGTCTGTCGCAATTTCTTTTGGAGTGTAACTTGGATGGATACGCAACCGTTCTTTTATCCAATCGGCAATCAACGCCGATGTGGCCTGAGAATGTGCGAGTCCCATCATTGGCTTCGAACAAGTATGTTTTTCTAAATAAGTTCGCACAATAAACTCAGGGCCGGACTGCAAGATAGATCCATGGATGCGCCAAGGACATTGATGATCACCACACCTTCCACTTAATTCTGTCATAGACCTTTTCACCCAATGAAGCTCAAAATTACTGTACATTGCAAATTTTCTCAATGCATTTCTAAATGATTCACGAGTCTGAAACCGTCTTCCATTCCACATTTCACGAAAAGATGCCTCATGGTGATCCACACCAATATGGTCATCATCAGGGACTAAAGTATCAATAACGTCTTCTACACTCACAACATTTGATGCATGACCCAATCCTTCTTGTGCATGCCATGTTCTTCCTGGTCCTATGCCATTTTGCAATATATATTCTCTAGGGTCAACATCAATATCAAAATCATCTTCATCATTTTTAGCCCCCTCATCCACTACATTGCACCCTCCATCAAAACAATGAATTTTGGATACTGTTTTCGTTTCCATCCAATCCATGACAACTTCATCCTTTCTATTGGAGAATTTTTCATTTTCATCTTCTGCAAGATTAATGGGAGCTATTAAATCTTCAAGCATGGCGTCTACAAATGGGTTATCATGAGGTATAACAGGCGTGTTCAGGTCAAACTGGCTTTGAACAGGATAAGATGAGACGTCGCACCTGCATGGCAGATAGTCAATCATATATAAATTACATAATATAATCAAATCAGATGTATAGCGAACCAAACCTGTAAACATCCTCTCTTGTTGAAGGGCCACCTGTATCCTTTTCACCGTTGGAAAAGTTTGTGGTATTTGTATATGTCATCAAATTCCCCCTGCGTGAATCACTATGTCATAAAACAATCAGTAACATAACTAAAAAATGATATTAAACAGATCAGCAGTTATTACATTTGTTATGATGGGTTGTGGTGGCACCTGTTCAAATTAAATGACGGTCTATTCCCTTGAGGGCTGTTAGGTCGAGCGTATGTAGACCTTAGATGTGATGGTTGTCGACTTGCACTTGCTTCACTATTTGAATGCAAATACATGAATATAGCTTGACTTCCATTTTGGAATAATCTGAACATCCGATGGAGATCATCATCACTTCTAATGGTTATGAACGTGAAGCTTCGGCCATTATGAAACTGATATTGCATATTTATATGCTCATCATGAAGCTCCCAACCAGTTTCTTCGTTTATCTTTCCGAGTAGTTGATTGAAAGTTATTTTGACATCAACCCATATTACCTTCTGCTCACCGCCAATGTAGACCGGCAGTGGATTGCTTACGTCTAATATACCATTATAATGACATATTATACATATCTCAGTATCATCCATCCTACGAAGTAGAACACAAATTTCGAAAAATAAGATTTACTTTTGAATATTTTTGAAGTTACCTACAAACATCCATATAATCCATGAAGATTAAACGTCTGAAAATAAATATCGAAATAAGTATTTTTTTAGTAAATAAGATGAATGTTTGGAATTACTAAAATTTGAAGGTTGTTATATGTAAAATAAAAAACTACTATATGCATACATGGAAAATTAAAAGAGTTAAAATCTAAGCATTGACATTTAGGATATCATGAAGCTACGTATTTCTATAACAATAACAAACAAATAACAATGCATTGTCCGTTAAAAAAAAAATAAATGCATTATCTTAATCAATTCTATACTAGATATTTTAGCAAATTTATTTTACATCTCATTGGTACTAATTCTCTACATTTAGCAAAAGTATATATATACACACCATAAAACACCCATTTAAATAAAATAATTGTGAAATCAATCAAGACCGTTCATCTAATGAATATCACCATTTGTTGATAACTACTAAAGAATCTAAACCATTTACTTATATATAGCATTAAAAAAAACACATTAGCAGTTTAAGATAATGATCAAAATGATGTCTGTAATGCCACAATAACAGGCAAATGCTAAAAGAATATGTAAACATTTATACAGAATTTGTGCTGGGTACCACCGTAGGACGGGATGAAGAAGACATGCCTCATTGTTTTTTGCAACTAGACGTCCAGGCCAAATCCAGTTGTTGGTAATTCATGATGAGAATAAGGGGATTTTTTAATATATTAACAACAGGATGTTCATAAAAAAATGAGGCACCACAAGTCCAACCTAAGGTCACTATTAATATTTACACAAAATATTTCAAATGTTCCTACAAGTGGGATTCCTTGTATTCTAACTTTTTTTTTCAAAAGACACAAAAGAAGAAAAAAATAATACAATAAATAAGAGGGAGATACATACAAGGTGGGAAACATGGAATAAATACCTAAGACAAAGATGTGGCAGGAGATTTAATTGCTATTTATGATAATGGCCTAAGGTTGACATGCAAAAGAAATCACTTAATATGTGGCAGAAGCAACGCTTACAAAGAGCAGGGGAGTAGATAACCTAAGCCAGAGATCGACGAAAGCAACGGAACGGAAAGCAATTATAAACAGGAATGCATTCGTTGACTTTTAGCCTGTATTTTTTGCGATATCGCAACAATATTTGCGATATCGCAACTTAAAAAAGGTGCGATACCGCAACTTATTTTGCGATACCGCAAATTAAAAACTTGTGATATCGCAATGTATGTTGTGATATCGCAAAAACGACTCAGCTTGTGCTCTTTCCAGCGGTACGGGCTGTACGGAGAACGTCTTGGTAATATGTTGAACTTTGGTAACAGGGGAGGGATTTGTGCTACTGTAGGTGACCGTACGGAAAATGTCCCTTTTAAAAATAATGTAAACCGTGCGATTGGCATGATTTGACGTGGAATGATAGATCATAAGTGTTATTAAATATTTTTTTTATGTATATAATATATAGACCTCAGAATGCTCATCTCGAGCTGGATTGAATCCAACAGCAAATGGATTATGGAGAACGAATTAGGACAAGGCCTGAAAGTCAGCCATATTGGGCAGGTGGGCAATAGATCTCAGTGAGCTTGTTGTTAGCAACCGGCCTAAGACCAGCCCACAAACAGCCAGACTGAAAACTTAAAAAAAAAAAAAAAAAAGGGACTGTATTCGAACAGGCTCAGCCTTTTTCTGGTAATTAAAAAAAAAAAAATGCTCGTTCTAAGGCAGGCTTGGTCTAACCCGTCCCAGTTGAGACCTGAGGCCCGAACCCATGTTGATACTGATACGATCATGCGTGACCCATGTTGATATTGATACCATCATGCGTGACCATGTTGATATTACTATCTGTGGACCATTTGTGGGGCAACACATATATGGGTGGGCCTCCATAGTGGAATCTAAATTGGTCTTTAAGTATTAGATCTCCATTATGTTATTATCTATTAGTGAGTGATCAAAAGGTGGTGTGCACCACCTTTTAAGGGTTGTGGCCTTGTGGGCTCTAAGTGATATCAATCCTTTATCAGGTGGTCGGCCACCATTCTCAACCTCAATGCATGATAATGCAATAGAGTGCCGACGATGAAAAGACTCCTAATAGTGTGGCCACCAGACACCTGTATGGGTTGAGGACCATACATTATTATAATTTTAATTTCTTCTAAATGCCCATTATGCCATCATGCATATATATGTTGTGCATTATGCATAGGAATTGCACACCAGGTCAATCATGTTCTATAGATAGAACTTTTATTAGTTTGTCTTCTTGTTGAACATGTGAGTTCCGGGACCTACTTGCCAGTCCTATATCTGAGTTATATATATATAGATATATATATATATATATATATATATATATATATATATATAAATGAACTATATTGGAGAAAACAAGAAGTCCTGGCATCAGTTGGCCAATCAGGACTTGGTTCTGGCCCAAATGGCATTAAGGCCAACTAGACAATACCTTTGATTATTATTATCTTTATTATTGATTATTATTTTTTTGTGTTTCCATGTTAATAGTTTATTAATCAAATATGCTATGATGGATTGAGTAGCTATGGTGGCTATACTTACTCCAACCTATGTTTTGTGCAATAAATCTATGTATCATGTTATGTGTTCATGATGGGATTTCTTCATTTTACATAGCATTATTTGGATCCATATAATTTTGTTTTGGGCCATATTATAGTGTTTATGGGTAGTCCCTTGTTTTTCAAGCTTAATAGGAAGAAGACCACCGAGTTGAACCAATTACGATATTTGATCAAGTCGATTCCAAGAAAAGCCTTATCCCACTAAAGGGAGACAGTTTATGTTCGAGGAAAGTGGTTTTTAAGCGGGACCATTGTGACCCCACCACTTTCCTGGGACAACGGGATACCCCCTCCCCCCCCCCCCCCCCCCTCTCTATATCTATGCACGAAGATTGTCCATTTGGGTATCGCGAACCCTATTCTCTTCGTTAACTGAGTATGGTTGAACAATGCCTCGGGTTTAACGTTGTACTTAGGATTGGATTGTCTATCGCTTCTGATTCCAAATTATACCATCTAGTACTTTTCTACATATTATGTTCATGTTCCTTAGCTTCGTTTGCTTTGTTTTGTTTTGTGATTACTTGATGAACCTAGGTGTTGAACTTAGGATCCCTTTTGATGTTCCGTTTGTTTTGACGATTGATAGAAGTGTTGAGGCTAGGCTTTGATTGTAAAAGTTTGACGATGACTATTTATGGTATTGATGTTGGAAGAAGCTTGCTTGTTGGGTCTTGATCTTGATTTGATAATGGAAAGTAGTCTATCTTCTGTTAATGAATCTTGTTCGCGCAAGAAAGCCTAGCCCTTCACTATTGTTTGTCTAGGGATCTTTGTGTTAGGCACCACTCAGCTGTTTATCGGCTAACATGGATGAGGCACCATCTGTGTGAGGACCTTGATGAACGTCTGCGCAGTACGACTTTTTATATTTTAGATGGATGTACACCATTGAATACATCTTGAACACTTGACTTGATGACTATTGGCCTCTTGGTATCCATCTTGCTTGTTTGCCGGGTATATCCTGTGCCTCTTGATATCTCCACCACGACTCAATGTTAGTATGGGAGGGCAATGACATTATCCCGTGGTAATTAGCATATGTGGACCGCCTATCTTGTTAGATGTTTATGTTAGATTGATATTGATTCGAATGCTATGCACTTCTTACGATCAAGATGCTATGCATGTATTATGATCTTGTCTATCGTTTACTCTTATTCGTTTTGCATATCTATTGATGTTTTACATTTATATTTGTTTGTCGACCGTCGTGTCTGATGCTACTCTTGGTGCATATGTATCGGGTACATTTTACCTTTGGGAAAGTGGAGGCGTCGCTTCAAGCGGTTTAGCATGATGGTGAGTACAAGTTGTGTGTCGACGGTATTGTCGTCGTGACCAGCACACGAGTGCCTTCATACTTTGGTTAGTTCGTATTTATTCTTCATTTGGCTTAGGTTTTGCTATATCATAATTAATATACTTTGTAGAAAACAAAGATGTGCATACTCTGAAATGTTATATCATACCATTTGTTTAATATGATGTTCCACTGTGGTTTATGGTTACCGAGGAAATATTTATACCTCATCGCGGACTTCGATCCTATGGGATATGATTGGGGCCAAGTTGCATTTGATTAATGTTGGAAAAATTTTAATTTGCCCTAATCTCATGCATAACCCTGGTTTCACTTTTGAGGGCATGACTGTAAGACCCCGACCCGAGTGATCCCGATTAGTGCTAATTAAGTTGCGTGTTAGTGCTAAGCTTGATTAGTGTTTTTGGTTAAGTTGGGTTTGGAATAGTTTTGATTCTAGTTTTGGGCTTTTGAATGCTTTGGTAGCTTGTGGGGCCCTTTGGGGGTTCCCTTTTCTGCTTTGCTTTTGCTTGGTGGATTTTCCCGATTTGTTTCGTATTGTGTTTTTGGACCGTTGCATTCATCTTGTGGGTTCTTACAACTTTCATGTTGATCCCGTGTTCATTTGAGGCCCAGAAACCCGATTTTCATAGCCCGGAGGGCAAAATAGTCATTGCACACCAAATCTGTACCCAAAACTCATTATTCTCGAAACCCGCGAAACATACACTTTTTAGAAACTAGATATTTCGACGAACATTTCTTCCTTCTTCGT
Organism: Cinnamomum chago; assembly: GCA_038049695.1. Lineage (NCBI taxonomy): Eukaryota > Viridiplantae > Streptophyta > Magnoliopsida > Laurales > Lauraceae > Cinnamomum > Cinnamomum chago. The sequence goes on from CP142455.1 coordinate 40,960,478, forward strand.
CGAATTCATCCGAGGACCCGAGAGAGATGATTTCAGCCCATTTAGTTCATTAAGTTGTGGGACCCAACCTTCCCTTTGTTAGCAAAGAAGAGCTCACCCTCCATTTGCAATTCATTCTCCATTTTCCAGCACAAGAGAAGAGTCTAGGGTTTTCCTTGGTTTTCTCTCCTTCTTCTTGCTTCTCCATCTCAAAGCCTCACCAATCTTGCACCAAACTCAAAATGGAGATCATCTTCTTCTTCCTCATCTTGCAAGCATTCCATTGATACCATTTGTGAAGAGGACCCTCCATCACAAGACCTTCTTTGAGCTCATCATTGCCATTAGAGGACCTTAAAGGTAAGAGATCATCCCCATCTCCTAGATTAGTGTTCCTCTAGTTCTTGTTAAGCTACATTTCCATTTTTGAAAGGTTTCCTAGTCATTATATTGTTTGACCCATGTTAGGGCTTTATTTGGAGATTTTGCATTGTAGCTTGGACCATTTTCTTGGAGGACTTGATAGAGCTTAATATCATTAATTGAAGACTTGAGGCAAGTGAATGTTTGGAGGTTTTTAAGTTTCAAATGATTTGGTGAAACATTGATGGATTTTTATGCTTTCATTGATTGCATTTATTGATTTTTCATGGTTGCAATAAATGATATTTATGCATCTTGATAGCCTCATTTAATGTCTTGGAATCATGTGTTTTAGTCATCTTGATCATAGTTCTATGTGGTTGTTGAAGTGTTGGAAAGAAAGGAACAAAAAGGAGAAAAATCCAAGTCCCGGACCTGCACTGCGCCCAGGACCGATCGATCGGACGTACAGACCGATCGATCGGTCTGTCAGTAACTGTAAGGGTTTTTGGACCGATCGATCGGGCCCTGTGTAGAAATTTCGGCCGATCGATCGGTCCCTATTCAGAAAATTTCGGCCGATCGATCGGACCAAAGGTCCGATCGATCGGTGGACTCAGTTTGAGTCCGGTGGATTTTGAGATTTTTATTTTTTTTCCTTAGTGCTAGGTGGGACCTTGGCTACCCTTTTTGGACTAATTGGACTATGGGTGAGATGTCTTGAGCCGACGCTTCTCACGGTTAGTTTGGTGGCATCGAAGTTCAATCCGTTTCAATCTTGAACGGGATGGAATGACGCGATAACTTCTTTATATCCAAATATAAGTCTTTTGCCTTGGTTATCGCGAATTCCATTCCTTTCGATGACTGAATAGGTTGGTCGATGTTTCCGAATTAACGTCATGCCTAGGATGGACCGTCTATAACCTTGATTTTCCTAGTATGAAATCTAGTTATAACCATAAGCTCATTTTAAGTTTTGAAAATCGTAAGAGTGCATAAGGAGCCCGGAATGTCTTCAAACTCAAGGAGTACCAAGTTATATCTATAATCGACATACGGGACCCCTATCCACTCAAATAGATCTTTAAATCATCATCTTTCCCGAATTGGTATAGTTCATCATATTTCTCTATTTCCAAGCATTACTTGACATGAATCGTTTTCCCGAAAGCATGATAGTAGTATTGACTTGTCTAGATATGTATTGCCCGACATGAGATGACAGTGTGCCTTGAGCACCCCCGTTTTCCCCGTTTATTTATTGTACTTGATTTACTCATATATGTCTCGATTGGTTTTATCCTATGTGTCGGCATCACTAAGCTTGGATACCTTGTCAGTCTGATCCACTGACTTGGATATCCCTCTCCCGTCCCGCAAGCTGCAGTTTGGATCCCGATGCCCGGTTTATCACCGTGGCCCCGTCCCGATACCCGGTTCGCTACCGTGGTCCCGTTCCCGTATTATTATATTGTATATATGTATACGTTGTTTCTCCTCACCTTGTGTGACTGAGATCAACGTCCCGTGATACTGTTGTCACATTAGTGACAGAGGACTTAGCTTTATGTGATTACCACCTTGTTATTCCCGATTTCCTTGGTTACCTCTTATGTTTCATCTTGTTTACTTGTTTTATAGCAAATGATTTATCTGTTTTATAAGAGTTCTTGCTTAAACAGATTTATATGCTTTTCAAGGTATTTTCCCCTATTATATGTTGTTGTATCCTTGCTTTCTCTTGCCAGACCGTCGTGTCTGATCCTTTGCTTTGGTACTCAGGTCCCGTTGCCGGCTTCTTTGAGGAGGAGCCAGAGGAGGCGGTAGGAGAGCCGCAACCTCTAGTTGAGTGGCGTGCTGACGATGTCATGTAGACATCGGGTTGCTACGAGAGACACACATTTTGGGAGCTATACTTTAACCATTCTTTTGGGTTATTATTTTGTTCATATTGGCCTTTGTTGGCCTCTCTTTTTGGGGATTGTAACTAAATGATAACTTTTCTAACTTTAACAACTTTTGGGAAACATTGCTATATATATCATTGCTCATTTTGATACAGTCTTTCATACTCATGTTATTGTTATGATCTTCATGACTAATGATAGTTGGACTATTTGATTTGCTACACGCTTCCGCACTCAAAAAGAAATGTTCATTGATGTTTGTGATATCCTCACCGCGGACACCTGTGGGAAATTAAACAAAAACGTGTGTGTTGTTGGTTCACGACACACACTTAATGTCCCGATCCCGGATTGGTCCGTCCTTCGGGGATTTCCCGGTCCGGGGTCGCGACAATGACACTGATGGTCACTGGACTGAGGTGGGGTCTGTTACTAATCTAAATCAAAGAGGCAGGGGCCCCATGGTGGGCCCCACATGTGGGGGTGGCCTCTTCATACATGGGTTCTCATTCACGGAGGTGATGGATGGTTGCACAAAGCTAAGGGGAAAAATCCGTTTTTCCATTATTAAGGCCCATAAAAAGAATTTAATCTAAACCATTAGAAATAAGAATTTTCCCTAACAAATCCAACCATGGAAGGGGCTGATAAAACCAATTTTTTTTAAACAAAATTAACATCTCAAGAGTACATCAAATCAAGATTAACCATCCAAAATATGCAATTTAAATTAAATACTTGCATCTAATTATCGAAAAGCTAATCCAACCTCAAACCTCAGTCAAGCCAAGCTCTAACCGGGAGCTTTCTCTCCAAACAAAGCCCCAAAAATCACATCCTAAAAGAAAATCCCACTCACTGACTCAAAACCCACTCCAAAACAAAAAACACATAAGTGAAGAAGGTGGGTTCTAGCCAAGAAGAAAGATGACCTACCTCTTGCAGATCAAGGAAGAAGAAATGGATGCGCGAGGGGGTAGCCATTGTCAGAATCGTACCAAAATAGAGTATGTTACGAAAAGGGAGACGGGGACTTGATTGACCGGGCTGGATCGGGCAAGAAAAGCCTCTAAGGAAATATTCTCCAACAAGCCATGGAAGGAGAGGAGAATGGAAAAAAAGAGAGAAAGAGAGAAAATCTCTCGTGTTTGCTGTGGCTGGTTGCAAATGAGCAGTGAATGAAAGTTGTAATGGTTAGTGGTGGTAGGTGGCATTCAATATGGTAGGTGGTAGGTAGGTAGGATATTTGCACAAGGACTTATGGTGTGAGTTTGCTACTACCTTAGCCGAACTTGATGTGCGATAACAGAGATCCTTGGGCCTCCGAACGAATCAGGTCAAGGAAGAAGAATTACAGGTCTAGAAAAGGGCTTTCCAACAAGCCAAGAATTATAATTTTCTGAGATCGGAGAAATAATATGATATTTTTCAAATTGCGATATTTGCCTTGAAAAGAGTGCCAGGGGTCAAATTGGACTTTCTGGGCCTCGGATGAAGTCGGGTTGAACATGAAAGTGGTTAGGCGGGTTGAGATCTAATTTTTGGGCTCAATAGTAACTCAATTCAAGATTCCAAGGAAAAAGCTAACTGTCCGGTCAATGCCTATCAATTTCTGATGGAATTGGTCAATCAAAGGGTTTCAGGGTCTCAAATTGATTCAAGTTGAATGCAACGGTTGACTAGACTGATAATCTTGATCAAAAGAGATTATAATAGCATTTTGTCAGAATTCAAGAATAATCTTTCGATCTCAATAAAAAATACAAACGGGTTCCAAAAGAGGGTTAAACTAGGCTCATAGATTCTCAAAACTCCCCACAACCGATCAAAGACTATCCTAGCACAAAAAATACCACAAATGACCTCTAATCTCCACTTAGCAATTCTAACAACATAATTACTAACGCTAACCCTAGGGTTAAGAGATCGGGTCCTTACACTTACTCTTCAAAAAGGAGTTCTTCTAAGGGCCGTCGATTAGCAACAACTAGCCAGTAGTTGTTCTTATTTTAAGGTTTCCTTGCAAGTTCTTTCTTCCCGAATGTAGCTACCGATCTTAGCGGTGGGTAGTAGCTACCGGCTTTTGTTTTGACTTTCCTAGCTGTAGTAGGGGCAGTTCAGTAGCAGTGGTAGGGCATAGCTGTTGTCTCTCAGGTAGGGCACAGCACAATAGTTGCTGTTCTCTTATCTGTTGCATAGGTATAGGTGGGGTAGGCAACTAAAGCAAGACAGAAGGGCCCTGGTAAATACACCCACCCTATTTAGTAAGTGCACCCACCCTATGCACTGTCCCATCTCATCACATAGGGAAAAGGGGCATTCCCATGTTACTTACTATTTAATCAACCAGTCACATCAGTTATTGCTTCCTCCTCCGCCGCTACTACATGAGTACTTCCCCAATGCCTATAGGATAGACCCATCTTTACAAAATACAGACCACTGTCTGATGAGACCCACTGATGTTAGAATGCTCCCAAAGCCCAAAATATATGTAGGAGCCCGATGGAGAGAAATACGTATAGCTACCTGTCCACATACTTCTAACAGAGCAAATGTCTTAACCTTCTCACCAAAAACAACGACGTGAATTGACTATAGATTTGAGTCTCCACATTAATCTTTGAGTAACTGGGCCGGATGTTTTAACCATTGCTAAGTCCGTGAAACTTGTTAGGGATTTTGTATTTGCAATTTGATGGATGCATTTGCACTTTAGCATCATTTGATATTTCACACATGCATTGTTTTTAGAAACATTGAAATCTAGTTTTATACATGCATAGCTTTTAAGATTTGGAAAAGTATTTGTTTTATGCATGTTTTGGTTTTAAACTTGGATGCATTAGTTTTGAAACTCAAACTCTTTTTAAAAAAACTTATTTCCTTGTGCTTTATATTTGGAAAATCATCTTGAGATTTTAGGTTTGAGCCTTGCATACATTCTTCACAAAAAGAATCATTTTCGTATGCATTTTCATTTGAAAAGAGTTTTATCAAATCAAGCTAGCCTTTGGTTTTAAACCTTTGAATCATTTTAGGCTTTGGGTGTTTCATGTTTTTAAACATCTTAGAATGTCTTAAAACATGTATTCTAGCTTGGTTTAGTGGCCCAAAAATCCTCCCAAAGAAATACCTTCAAAAGAGCAAAAGTTGGATTTTTGGACCAACAGGTCACTCACCCGGCAGTGTCGCCGGTCGACCGAGGACACTGCAGGGTCCCTGTGACCTGAAGCCTCAACGGTCACTTTTTTGACCGTTGTGCTTTCTCGGTCGACCGAGACCCCTTTGCCGGTCGACCGATGACTAGCCGTTGGACACTTTTTGGCTATAAAATCCATTCATTTCCAACCTTTTTCAAGGCTTGATACTTGAACCTTTGAGACCATTTTGGAGCCAAAGAAAGGGGAAGAAGTTGGAAAGGCTAGAGGGCTATTTGGAAATCAAACTCATGAGTTTTTAAAAGGTACACCTTTATAGTTATTTTGATTTCCATTCAAATGAAATCCATGCATGTTCAAATCCTTTGTATTTTCATTTATGCATGATTTCAAGCCCTTAAAGAGTTGTTTTGCAAACTCAATATCTTTCTTGGTAAATTAGATTGGTTTGCAAACTCTCATGTCCTAATCACATGTGTTCTTAGTCTTTATCATTCATACAACTTGTTTGTCTCATTTCTTCAAAGTTGTTTGAAACTTTTATGTGATTAGTTTTCTCTTCAATCACCATTTTATAAGCTTTGATTTTAAAATGCATCATGCATTCATTTAAGAGCTTCTTTGTTGAAATTGATTGAAGAAACACACTCATACACTTGTGCACACACTTTAGCTTAATTGAGTGTATGTTTGTAATTTGTATTAAACTTTCATATTAGCCTATTCAAGAGGCAATTTCATTTGAGCTTAAATTGTAATCTCTTAGAGTGATCTTTTGGAAAGACACCTTCTTAGAGAAATCTCTATTTGTAAAGGTTATTGCTTAGCCTAAGAAAAGCATCTTGTAAGGTTATTGCTTAGCCTAAGAAAAGCATTTTGTAAAGGTTATTGCTTAGCCTAGAAAAGCACATTGTAAGGTTGTTGTTGAGCCTAGAAAAACAACATTGTAAGGGTTATTGCTTAGCCTAGTTAAAAGCATAAATAGTGGAAATCCGGTGGGGTGTTGGATTCACAAGCCGGTAGTGGATGTAGGCACGTTGGCCGAACCACTATAAATATTGTGTTGTGGTGATTGCTGTGGTGATTGTTTTTGTTTTAGCTTCCGCATATTGATTGATTTATCATCACATGTGACTAGTTTAGTTTAAGAATTTAAAATTGGTCTAAATTGGTCATACTTGTAGCACACCCTATTCACCCCCCCTTTAGGGTTAGGATCCCGAGGACTTTCAAAACTTTCTATCCTTCACCGATTTTCTTATATTTCGATCCAACTCTTTTCAATTTTAATTTTTATATTCAGAATTTATCTATTTGGACACTCTTTTAACCAATGTTGCTCAGAGAAGAGAATAAAAACTATCAACTGTTCTTCGAAGCTCAATATATAATTTGTCCCGAAATAATAATATGCATAATATATCATTTTATGTTATTGCTTATATACGGAGTTTCTAATAATATATTAAATTAATATCTATCATGCATAATTTAAAGTTAGCCTGAAGGTCATTTATTTGTACTAGGGGTTTACAAAAAAACCGCTAAACTGCTAAATCGGTTTGGATCGATCCTACCGGATCGATTTTGTAGTGGATCGGTTCGGTCGCAGTTTGGATTTATTTCAAACCATTCGGTTCGGTTCGATTTTCATTTTGAAGGTGCGGTTAAATTGCTCAAACTGAATCGACCCAAGCTAATTATATAAATATATATATATATATTTATAAACTATATAAAGGAATATGAAAAATTACTTGAAGAAGACTTGAACCCTCACTCCGTTACTTGAAGTCCAACACCTCTCACCAATTGAACTACCACTTTTTAATGAAAAAAATAATAATAAGAAAAAAATAAAAAAGTCGAATCGGTTCCTTTCGGTTAGGTTTGAGCACATGGGTGGCTCGGTTCGATTTGAAAAAATAGAAAATCCATGATTTTGATTTGATTAATGATTTTCCCTCTAAACTGATCCAAATCAAACATATGGTGTGTCTTGCTTAGTCCCAGCACAAACCAATAGCTGGTAAAACCTATAAAAGGGTAGAAAATAAAATCATTTACAATCTTTCCATCTGTCAAAGATATCCATCTGTCATTGTGGATATTCATATTCTCAACAGCTGCAATCTCTCCATGAACACAGCAATAATTTCTCTAGAAAATCTGCATTAATATGAGGTGGTTTGATCATACGTTCCAACCACCCACCTTTGCTTGACCTCAAGCAATGGTTGCTGCGAATTCAATTGCTCCGATTGACACAGCATGGTACCCGGATTCTGGTGCAACAGACCACCTCACTGCAGATCTGAACAATCTCTCATTGAAATCGGAGTATCAAGGCCTTGATCAACTCAAAATTGGTAATGGATCTGTTCTCCCCATAACACATATTGGCTCATCTTGTTTCCATTTTTCTAATCGTTCATTTATGCTTAACAATATCCTTCGAGTACCCACCATTGCTATGAATCTTCTTTCTGTTTCAAAACTCCGCATTGACAATGACGTCTTTTTTGAATTCCATCCAACTTGTTTCTATGTTAAGGATCGTCATTCGGGGCTCTCCTGTTCAAGAGCTGAATAAATGTGGTATCTACTGTAAGTGCATAAAACTCTTACGGCCGTACAACCAGCTTCTACTTTTATACATCCTTTTAGATGGGACTTGTGTACAGCCAGATTATGTGTACATCCTTTTAGATGGGACTTGTACTTTTATACCCACCCTATTACCACTAGAGTGGGTGCATTTACTAACACCCAAGACGGAACTATAGAGCTAGCTAACCCAACTCAAGAGTAGGGCATCTCAGTATCTACAAGAAGCAGAGCAACAAGAGGAGATAGTTGCCAGACTAGGGAGCTTTATAAGCGGTACGTACACACATGACACACTGAGAAGCTAAGCCTCATAGGCATAGGGCCTTGGTCCAAACAGCCTGTAGATCGTTGAGTGCCGCGTCTTTCGGTCCGTTGCTACAAGAAGAAAGAGGTAGCTACAAAAATAGCGAGCTAAGCCAACCCAAGACATAGCCTACCTAACTCAACAATAGAGCAAGCAAAGCTGTGCATAGTGGTATAGGGCTGTAGCTGTTCTCTCTTCCTTTCCCTAGCGGTAGTAGAGCTAGAAAGAGACAGAGCTACAAGTGAAGTTCTTAAAGGAGCTAAGTAAACAGAGGCGTTGAAAAGCAGTACAGTAGGTCAAACAGTAGAGGCTGTTCCGTAGCTTTGGTGGTCGCAATGCCTTATTCTTAAATGATTTATTGCTTACTTATTTACCATTATACTCTTAACAACAAAGGAAACTCGTTTTAATCACCCACTCTAAATATTGGATGAACATCAACCAGTTGTTTCTATAATATAAAAAAAAAACCCTTTAATTACAGGATCTGAGAAAATGGTACACTTATTATTATTAGCTTATTCTTGGTATTCCACGGTTTGGATTATTCTTAGCCCAATTGCTTTTCTATAACTTCCATGCTTTTTCATCATTAAAGTTTGATGTGAAAATCTTTAATGTTATTTTGTTAGTGTAAGTGCCTAAAAATTACGGACTTAGCTAGTGGAGGGTTAAGCTCCTGGTTTGGGGATTTGGGGAAGATGAAGGGAAAGGATCAAGCTTCGGATGACCTGAAAGGAAAGAAGCAACGGTCAGAGACCCTGGCTGTGGGTAGCCGAAGGCCCTCCGACGTTCAAGTTAGTGTAAGAACTGAGAGAATGGAGAAAGAGAGTTCTGAGAGAGGAGGGTCACACTACCTGCATGGTTCCTTCTCATGCCATATATATATACGTGAAAGCCATCATTCGGACTGTCTCCTTGAGGGGACGGGAGTCCATTCTGAATGTACTCTATCTCCTGAGTGGGGGTAGGTGAAAAGGGGATGTCCCATCGGACCAGCTCTCCATGCCTATGGACATGACTTTAGATAAGGCATGCTCCTTGCGTAGGTCCGGCGCCCACTTTGTTGTCAGTCGGCCGATCACTTCTTGGCAGTGCATTAATGGCGGCATTTATTATTGAATGGTAGGAGGCCGAGCTCAACCGAGGGCAAAGCCGAGTTCGGGACTCGTGATGTAATCACCGGGACCAGTCCAGGGTTGCCCGAGATGGCTCTACAGCCGACCTTGGGTGATACCGAGATCACGGATAGACCGAGACCGGATGGTGGCCCCCACCTAAATCCACGATCACTGAATGTCCCCACACAATTGCCCCCTAGCTCCCTGATTTCGGATTTTCTCCGAGGTCGGGAGCTAAGACTTGGATGTGATGGGGCCGTCTTATCGTATTCCGCCTTAGGAATATCCTCATTATGGCGCCTCTTCGCCTGTCCTAGGCAATAAATAGGGTGCCATGATTGCTTCGCCACGGCGGATGCGGAGAGCGCCGTTTCACATGCCCGAGGCGATTAAAGTCGTACCAGAGGCATGGCGGAATACAGATCGTCGTTGCCACGTGGAGCCTTTCGTCTGGTAGGGCGCCGAAGTCGAAGTGACACGACGCGTGGTAATTATGAGGGGGTGCTCCTTTATAAAAGGAGCTCGCCCCTCTTTCCTTCTCTCTTACCCTAGCTGTTAATTTGAAGGAGATCTTAAGAACACTCTGCTGCAACTCTGCCTCAGCCAGAAGATCACCGAACTCAGAGACTCCGCCTTCTGCCTTCCGTTTCTCGCCCTTCCGTCTTCTGCAATCTTCTTCGCCTTTCCTGTGAGTTCTGCTTCTTGCCTTCCTTACCTTTCTGTACCCCTTTTTCTTCTGCGATTTCTCAGATTTTTAGTCCCTTAGGCCTTTCCAGCCCTCGTTCCCTTTCATCTGTTATCTTCTTCTCTTCTGTTTCAAGGAAATGGGAATCTACAGCCACTGGCTAGAGGGCCCTGTAGCTCTAGAGGCCTTAAGGGAAAAATTTAGGATCCCAGAGGATGTCTTGGTGAAGACCTGTGATTTCCAGGGTTCCCTTGAGGGTTTTGCCACCTTCAAGGAGTGGATGCCCTTCCCTTTGCTGGCAGTGTGCGAAGGGGGGGTCAGGTTCCCCATTCACCCACTTCTCCGGTCCTGCCTCCATGCGTGGAACCTCTGCCCCTTCCAGTTAATGCCGAATGGCTTCAAAATAATAATGGGCGTGACCGAGCTGAACTGGATCTTGGACATCAGCCTTGGCGTGCATGACATAGAAGATGTCTACGACATCTGCAAGGCCGCGGGGGCCGAGGACGCTTACTATCTCCGGGTCAAGGCCAGGCGCCGCCCCCTGGTGAACGCCCTGGAAGACTCCACCAAATACGCTGGAGACGACCGCTTTTTGGTCTCGGGGAACTGGGAGTTCGGGGGCCCCGAGACCGAGGAGGATCGGAGGATCCAAGTTCCACGAAAACCTGGGACGCCCCCTAGTAAATGCCCGTCCCTGTAGATTTAAGCTCACTTTGCCTTTGCCTGTTATTATGCCGAGCTAACGCCCCTGCCCTTTTCCCTGCGCAGGCATTCAGAAGAGGAGGAGAGAAGCCGGTTTTGACAAGTGGAAGCGCAACGACGCGTGGCTAGAGAAGATTCAGCGCTACCACGGTCACCACGATCGGGCGGCTTTCTCTCTGCTCGGCTACAAACCTCGGTATCAGTCTTACACCAGGAAGACCGCCGAGATCCCTCTTGCGCCATCTGGGGGAGACGTGCCCGAGCCTGCCGAGACTAGTGGTCAAACCACGGATCCGCGGGACCCAATAGTTATCGGCGATAGTCCTCCCCGAGACCAAGGAGGAGCAGAAGGAGAAGAAATGGACTGGCCGCGCCCCGTTTTGAAGGACCTGGGGGCTATGATTTTTGCCGGCCAAGCCCCGACCGTCCTCAAGCACGTCCCCGGTGTGTCGGGCGCCGCCCCCACCGCCATTCCCAGCTCGTTGGGAGCAGCGGGCGTTCCCTCGGCCAAGTCTTCGAAGGGGAAGTCGGGGGAGTCTTCCGAGGCCATCCGGCTGCCGAAGGAACCTCGCCCGCTCCGAGACAGCAGGCCGCGGGTGGTGGAACCTGGGAAGGAGACTTCGCCTCCTCCGCCGCAGAAGGAAGCCCGGCCTCGGTCCGCGGCGGCCGGAAAGGAGGGTGAGAGGCCCCCTCCCGAGAAGAGGCCCCGCCTGGCGGGAGCGGAGGGGAGGCCCCAGTCAGCGGAACCGCAGCCCCAGCGCTCCACGCCGGTTCCTTGGAGGCCCAACTTCGACCTCAACCCCAACGAGCCTATGACAGTGGGGGACCAGCTGAGGAGCAGTTGAGAGTCGGTCGTGGCCCTTGCCCGGGGGTGCGCCCTCCCCCAGGACATGGAAAGGCACAGGAAAGCAGGGACTCCGGCTTTACTCCATCAGACGTTGAGGGCGTCGCTCGAGGTAGCGTTTCTTCCCTATTTCTAAAATTCTCGCTTCTTGGTCATCCGATCCGGCCTTCTCATCGTTCCTATCCTTTTCGCAGAACGCGCAGAGGCTCCAAGTACTGATGGAGAGGCAGGCAGAAAGAGCTGCCCACATTGCCGGGCTAGAGAAGGAGAAGAAGAAGCTAGGGAGTGCGCTGGAGGCCAGCGCGGCCGAACTCAAGAAGGCGGAGGAGAAAATCGCCCAACACGCAACGGATCAGCAAGCAGCGAAGGCTGAAATCATCAAGTTGCGGGGCGAGAATAAGAATCTGAGGGGCGCCGTGGACGACAAGGCGAGGAAGGCGTCCCGACTGGAGGTTGAGCTCGTCGAGATGGAGGCCGAGCTCGTCAAGAAAGAGGCCGAGGTTGCCGAGAAGCAAGGCGAACTGGTCAAGAAAGAGGCTGAGCTCGAGGCCTCCCGGAAAGAGAGGGCCGATGCCGAATCCATCCTGCGAGATCAGGCTGCAAAGGCTTACCAGGACGGGGTGGATTGGGCGTCGGAGGAGTACGTGGCTCAGATCACAAATCTGAGCCCATTGCTGTTTCAGATGGGCTGCAAGGCGGCCCTTCTTAAGTATGGGGTCTCTGAGGACCATCCCATCTTCTCGGATCTTCCTCAGTTCCGACCTGCAGTAGTGGGCTCAGAGCCAGAGCCTGGCTCCAACCCTTCTGGGGCTCCGGCCGATGTCCCTACCGCCCCTCCTCCGCCTCCAACACCTGTCGAAGTCCAAGGCGCTCCTCCTCCTTCTCCGACCCCTGCCGAAGTTCAAGGCGCTCCTCCTCCGACCCCTGTCGGAGTTGAGGCGGCCCAGGCTCCTCTTGGAGCTCCTCCATCTGCTCGAGATGCCCCCATTTCTTCTGCACTTCCAGAGCCGGAAACTAATAAGGCGGCGCCCAAGGAGTAGACTCTTTAGGAATTTTCTCTTCTTTTTTCTTTTTCAATGTAATTTTTCTTTCTTTTTTCAAATGCACAGGAACCTTGTAATAAAACTTTTTGATCAATGAGAAGATCTTTTTCCACCTTGTCGTCTTCCCTCTTTGCTCTTTCTTGGCAATGGTACGTGAATGCTTCGATGCGAAAATTCACAAGTCCTGGAGGTCGGTAAAGCGCCCGAATTCTTATCCCGTCATTAGGCTGCCCCCAGACCAATGGCTAGGTCTTAAAGATGTTCTTCTCGGGAGGAATGCCTTTTAGGAAGGATTTTGTGATTAGCTTGGGTTCATACCCCGAGATGTGGTCTTCTTGCTGAAGGGCTGGGGCCGTATCTTTATTTTTGGCGAGCATTCTTTGGTGACTCGAGAGGTGTGGGCCAAGCTGGGGTGTAGGTCGAACTCCGTGCCTTGCGGAGCTGGTCCTGCGACCGGGCTCAAAGAGGACGGCGCGAGGGCTGGATCTTTGCTGAGTTGGTCCTACGACCGAACTCAAAGAAGATGGCACGAGGGCCGGGTCCTTGCGGAGTTGGTCCTACGACCGAACTCAAAGAAGACGGCACGAGGGCCGGGTCCTTGCGGAGTTGGTCCTACGACCGAACTCAAAGAGGACGGCGCGAGGGCCGGATCCTTGCGGAGTTGGTCCTACGACCGAACTCAAAGAGGATGGCGCGAGGGCTGGATCCTTGCGGAGTTGGTCCTTCGATCGAATTCAAAGAGGATGGCGCGAGGGCCGGATCCTTGCGGAGTTGGTCCTTCGACCGAACTCAAAGAGGATGGCGCGAGGGCCGGATCCTTGCGGAGTTGGTCCTTCGACCGAACTCAAAGAGGATGGCGCGAGGGCCGGATCCTTGCGGAGTTGGTCCTACGACCGAACTCAAAGAGGATGGCGCGAGGGCCGGATCCTTGCGGAGTTGGTCCTACGACCGAACTCAAAGAGGATGGCGCGAGGGCCGGATCCTTGCGGAGTTGGTCCTTCGACCGAACTCAAAGAGGATGGCACGAGGGCCGGATCCGAAGAGACGTAAGGCAGTTCTTTGTCAAAAGGTTCTTCTTTATTGATTAATCATTTTGAATACAACTAGAAGTAATATTTCTTTAGATGGGCAGCATTCCATGGTCGTGGCAATTCCTTGCCATCCATCCCTTCAAGCCTGTAGGCCGACCTTCCTGAGATGGAGACCACCTTATAAGGGCCGAGCCAGTTCGGCGCAAGTTTGCCTTCATTAGGATCTTTGTCTGCTGGGAGTGCTTTTTTCAAGACTAGCTCTCCAACCGAGAACCTTCTTTCTTTGACTCTCTGATTGTATCCTCGGGACAGCTGCTGCTGATAGGCAGCCAGACGCATGGATGCAGCTTCTCTTCGTTCCTCGGCTAGGTCAAGTTCTCTGGCGAGGTTCATCTCGTTTTGCCCTTGGTCGAAGAGATTTGTTCTTAAGGTCGGTAGGCCGACCTCAAGTGGAATGACTGCCTCCATTCCGTAGGCTAGTGAAAAGGGGGTTGCCGAGGTGGACCGCCTCGGGGTGGTTCTGTACGCCCACAGGACACTTGGCAATTCTTCCATCCATCTGCCTTTAGCTTTGTCAAGCCTTTTCTTGAGTCCGTCCAGGACCACTTTGTTCGAGATCTCTGCTTGCCCATTGCTTTGTGGGTAGGCCGGGGTTGCATAGAGGTTCCTGATGCCGAGCCCCTGGCAGAAGTTTTTGAAGAATTTAGAGTCAAATTGGGTTCCGTTGTCCGAGACCAGAGTCCTGGGGATCTCGAATCGTGTGACGATGTTTTTCCATACGAAATTTTTTGTGTCGTGCTCGGTGATGGAGGATAAGGCCTCCGCCTCAATCCATTTCGTGAAGTAGTCGGTGCCCACCATCAGCCATTTCTTGTTTCCTGGAGTTCGGTGAAGAGGCCCCACAATGTCCAACCCCCATTGAGCGAAGGGCCAAGGACTAGAGAGAGGGCTAAGGTCCCGAGCTGGTTGGTGAAGGGAATGAGAGAACTTCTGGCACTTTTCGCATTTCTTGGCGTAGACCTGGGCATCCTTTTGCATGTAGGGCCACCAGTATCCCTGGCTGATAGCTCTGTAAGCCAGTGATCTTCCCCCGACGTGGCTTCCACAGATTCCTTCGTGAATTTCAAAGAGGAAGTCTTCCACTTTGCTTGGATGGACGCATTGGAGGTATGGTCCTGAGTAGGATTTTCTGTAGAGCTTTTCATCTGGAGATAGCCAAAAGTGAGCTGCTTTTAGCCTGATCTTGTGAGCTTCGGTCTTGTCTTCGGGGAGCTTATCTTCTCTCAAGAATGTCACGATTGGGTCCATCCAGTTTGGACCGAGATCGGTGCACAAAACTTGCCGAACTGGGAGGGGCTCTATGCTCGGTCTTTCCAATGCCCCCACATCAACTGTCCTTCTCTTCCCAGCTTCTACGGCCGAGGCCAAGCTTGCCAGGGCGTCTGCATGGCGATTGGACTCCCTACCGACTTGTCTGACTTCAACTTTTTCGAATTGGGAGAGGAGCTGCCTGGTGTGGGCTAGATAGGCCATCATTCTTTCATCTCTGGCTTGGTAATCCCCGCTTAGCTGGCTTGTCACTAGCTGGGAGTCACTGAAGACTGCCACCCGACGTGCCCCCAGCACTCTTGCACTACCGAGACCAGCGATCAGCGCTTCATATTCTGCTTCATTGTTTGATGCTTTGAAGTCAAGGGTCAGCGCTTGCTCTATGACTAGCACTTCTGGGGATTGAAGGACGACGCCGGCACCTGCTCTCTTAGATGTTGACGATCCGTCAACGAAGACTTTCCACGCGGACCGAAGGAATTCTCCCCAGGCCTGCTCTTGCTTAGTCTCGGTGTCAGCTTTATCATCACCCTTGGAGTCCCTCAGTTTGGTATCGAGCGAGGTCGGTGCCGAACTAGGAGAGGCGAATTCGACGACGAAGTCCGCCAGGACCTGTGCTTTGATTGCTGTTCTGGGTTGATACTGGATGTCGAACTGACCCAGCTCCACAGCCCACTTGGAAATTCTACCGGAGAAGTCCGCCTTGCGGAAGAGGGATTTGAGTGGGAATTCCGTGATGACCACCACCGTGTGCGTCTGGAAGTAATGGGAGAGCTTGCGAGAGGCACTGATCAGTGCTAGTGCTAGCTTCTCAAGTGGCAGGTACCTGGTCTCGGCGTCGAGCAGGGTTTTGCTGGTGTAATAGATAGGGTACTGCTGTTTATTGCTTTCGCGAACCAACATCGAGCTCACCGCATGGTCCGAGACTGCAAGGTAGAGATAGAGAAAATCGTCTTGCGACGGAGTTGACAATAAGGGTGGTGAGGAGAGGTACCTTTTGAGCGTCTCCAATGCCAGGTCGCATTCAGGCGTCCATTGGAACTTGGAACTTTTCTTCAGGAGCTGAAAAAATGGACGGCACTTGTCCGAGGCTCGGCTGATGAAGCGGTTGAGTGCGGCAGCCATTCCGGTGAGTCGCTGGACTTGCTTGGCCGAGGTCGGGCTCTGGATGGCCTGTATAGCTGCGATCTGCTCCGGATTTGCCTCGATTCCTCTTCTGGTCACCAGGCTGCCTAGGAATTTGCCAGAGCCGACACCAAACGCACACTTGGAAGCATTCAGTTTGAGCTGGAACTTTCGGAGGATGGCAAATGTTTGGCGCAAGTCCGTGAGATGGTTCTGTGACTCCTTGGACTTTACCACCATGTCATCAATATAGACTTCCATTGACTTCCCGAGCTGGTTCTGGAACATCTTCGTGACCAGTCTTTGATACGTTGCCCCGGCATTCTTCAGTCCGAAAGGCATTACCTTGTAACAGTAGATGCCCCGAGGTGTAATGAATGCAGTTTTTTCCTCATCGGGTCCGTGCAAGGGGATCTGGTGGTAACCTCGGTAGGCATCTAGGAAACTCATTCTGTCATGTCCCGAGGTGGCGTCGATCATCTGATCGATCTTTGGTAGGGGAAAGCTATCCTTGGGGCAAGCTTTGTTGAGGTCGGTGAAATCCACGCAGACCCTCCATTTGCCACTCTTCTTTTTCACCACCACAGTGTTGGCGAGCCACTGGGGATAGTGCACCTCGCGGATCGCCCCAGCTTCGAGGAGCTTGTCCACCTCCTCGACGATTGCCTCTGTTTGTGGGACCCCCGTCCGGCGGGCCTTCTGTACAATGGGCTTGTGCTCGGGGTCCACATTCAGCTTGTGACATACGACCTCGGGATCAACCCCTGGCATCTCGTAAGGAGTCCAGGCGAAGACGTCTTTATTCAAAAGTAGGAAGTCTAGCAGTTCAGCCCTGTCGGTGTCGGGGAGCTGGCTACCCAGCATGAAGAAGAGCTCCGGATCTTCGGGATCGATTCTGACCTCGGTGAGGTCCTCTATGCTTTTCTGCCCTGCTCTCCGTCCAACATCCTCAATCTCGGCCTCAAGCTCGGCCATATGCACCTGTCTCGGCTCAACCTCCCCGGGGGTCACGGCCATGAGGCATTCCCTGGCCATCTGCTGGTTTCCCCATACAGTCACAATTTCCACTACCCCACCAGGCTTCTCCAGTGGGAACTTGAGTTTTTGATGAAGGCTGGAGGGTACTGCCTCCATGGCATGCAGCCAACTTCGCCCCATGATCACATTGTAGGGGGATGGGGTATCGACCACCAGAAAGTCCGCCATCTTCGTCGTGCCGCCGACACGGACCTCCAGCGAGATCCTTCCCTTGGGGTATACCGGCTCGGCGCTAAATCCTATTAAAGGGACGCGAGCCTCCTGCAGATCGGACTCGGGCAAGCGGAGCTGCTTGAAGCAGCTGTAATAGATGACCTCGGAGGAGCTTCCTGGATCTATGAGGACGCGCTTGGTGGTGTAATTGTTGAGCCGCAGGGTGAGGATGAGGGCGTCGTTATGGGGGAGCTGGACTCCCTTCAGGTCCTCGTCCGAAAACCAGATCTTAGGCTTCTCCTTCTTAGCTCTTTTCGGAGCATTCTCCAATTCTGCCAACATCACCTGCTTACCATGGGCCGCCCTCCTGGCCTCTGACCGAGCTTGGGCGCTTGCTGTGCATGGAGAGGGGGCCAGGTGGATGACGTTGATGATACCTGCTGGTTCGTCATCGTCTTGATCATTGCTGAGTGGGGCGCGTAGCTGAGCTCGGTTAACCCGTTCATCCTTCTTGACGTACTCCTGGAGATGCCCGTCTTTAACGAGCCTTTCAAGGTGGGTTTTTAGCGCGAAGCAGTCTTCGGTCATGTGCCCGTGCTGCTTATGATAGGAGCAGTTCTTCTGCTGGTCTCGGGTAGACGGGTTGCTTATCATCGGCCGCGGCCATTGGAAGTACGGCTCTACCTTGATCTTGTTCAGGATTCTGTAAATGGGCTCCCTGAACACAACACTGATGGCTCTGTAGGCATCGCCGGCAGGCTTCGGGGGCTGGGACCTTGGTCTCTTGCTATTGTCCGAGGAGATTGAGAAAGAGCGGGCGGGCTTTCTCTTATCCGACCTCGGTCTGGAGAACGTTCCTTCCTTGGTGGCAGCTTGGTTTGGTGTTTCTTTGGGAATCCGAACCGCTCTGTACCGTGGGCCTCGTCCTCCTCTTGCTCAACATACTGTTTCACTCTTGCCATCAATGCTTTCATCGTGGCCACCGGGTTCCGGACCAGGTCCCTACGGAGTTCATTTCCCGGGAGTAAGCCTTCCCTAAAGCACATGATGGCGACTTCGTCGTTGGCGTCGGTGATCTGGCGGTATATCGTCCAGAATCTTCTGGCGAAGGCAGTGATGCTCTCGCCGTCTTTCATTCGGATCGCCATGAGATTGCTACCCGTCTTTGGGATGATGCGGTGTGCTTGAAATTTTTCTAGGAAAGAACTTCGGAGCTGCCGCCAGCTTGAGACCGACCCGGGGGGAAGTGCGCAGAACCACCGGAGGGGGAGGTCTCCCAGACTGGATGAGAAAACTCTGCAGTTCAAGAGACCGACATCCCCCCAGACCGACATCCGCTGAGTGAAGTGCCGCAGATGAGCCTCTGGGTCCGAGGCTCCGTCATAAAGGACGAACCTCGGGACGCTAAATCTCTCGGGGAGAGGGAAATGTTTGATTTCCTGCGAAAAGGGGGACATGCCCTGATCGTCCTCTTCATGCTCCTCTGTTTGGTCTCGGGCAAACCCGACTTCGGCCAAACGGGCCTGGACCTCCTGCTTGACGTAGTGGTCTAGCAACTCCTTGAGGCCTGTCTGGTCGTCGAGTCTCGGGGATTCTGGCTCGCACCGCGATCCCCCGAGGCCATCAGGCAGATGACTGCTACTCGAGCCTTCCTCTTCGCAGCGATATCTCCTTCTGCTGTTGAGGACCTGCCTCAGATCTCGGTGGCCCGGATGGGTCCGCGGTCGCTGGGGAGGTGGACCGCGAGACTTCCTCTCATTCATTTCGAGCCGTTCCTCGAGACGACGAATCACCTCGTCTTTGTCCTGGAGAGCTTGGTTCTGGGCATCCAGCTCTTTAAGCAGGGGATTGTCATTTCGGCCCCCATGGGTTTGGTGAAAGGACTGGCCGTCATCGTGGATGTGCTGGTGGGAATGATGGGACCCTGTCCTGACGGGGGTCTTGCCCTGCCGTCGAAGATCCGCTGTGGAGGCGTTCTGCTGCGGACCGCCGTGTGACCGCTCGCCAGTGTGGTGGGGAGCACCACGACGGCTGTCTTGGCGGAGGCGCGTGGTTATGGGCCGAGATGAAGAGGCCGATTGGACGACGCCCTCCACGTGTGCGGCACTCGACTTTCTCCCTGACCTTCTCTGACGCGGGGTCCCTGATGGCTCCTGCCCGATGGGAGGAGCCCCAGTCGGTCCTGGAGGGGGAAGAAGAGCGGAACGAAGGCCAGGGGGTGGTTCCGGAACAACCGACTGGGCTGGTTGCGACGGCAAGAATGGTGGGAACGCAGGTTCCTCCCGTAGCGGGAAGGACGATGCTTTTTTAGACGTCGATCGTCCTCCGCCACCGTTTCTGGTTTTTGGAGGCATGGCTTCTTTAGAGGCTTTGGTACAGATCCTGTCCCCACAGACGGCGCCAACTGTAAGTGCCTAAAAATTACGGACTTAGCTAGTGGAGGGTTAAGCTCCTGGTTTGAGGATTTAAAGAAGATGAAGGGAAAGGATCAAGCTTCGGATGACCTGAAAGGAAAGAAGCAACGGTCAGAGACCCTGGCTGTGGGTAGCCGAAGGCCCTCCGACGTTCAAGTTAGTGTAAGAACTGAGAGAATGGAGAAAGAGAGTTCTGGGAGAGGAGGGTCACACTACCTGCATGGTTCCTTCTCATGCCATATATATATACGTGAAAGCCATCATTCGGACTGTCTCCTTGAGGGGACGGGAGTCCATTCTGAATGTACTCTATCTCCTGAGTGGGGGTAGGTGAAAAGGGGATGTCCCATCGGACCAGCTCTCCATGCCTATGGACATGACTTTAGATAAGGCATGCTCCTTGCGTAGGTCCGGCGCCCACTTTGTTGTCAGTCGGCCGATCACTTCTTGGCAGTGCATTAATGGCGGCATTTATTATTGAATGGTAGGAGGCCGAGCTCAACCGAGGGCAAAGCCGAGTTCGGGACTCGTGATGTAATCACCGGGACCAGTCCAGGGTTGCCCGAGATGGCGCTACAGCCGACCTTGGGTGATACCGAGATCACGGATAGACCGAGACCGGATGGTGGCCCCCACCTAAATCCACGATCACTGAATGTCCCCACACAGTTAGCATATGAAAGGTAATTGACATGGTTGTCCAAACATGCTTGGGCAGAGTATAGACATAGAAGTATGTAGTGGCCAGTGCATCTTACTATCACCTAAAGTGTTAGGGATCAACCCATGACATGGGTGTCCGAAGTACAAATGGTGGAACGGGATGCAAGAGCATTGGGATAATAATTAGTGACAATTTGAGAAACCTGGTCCTTGATGAGATTTGGCCCAACTTAGGTTTATATTCATAGTGAGTTTTCACAGAGTCAGGAACTCGATTTACTCTTCGAATTGACGTAGACTGGTAGCTCTTTTGAGCTAAAGCTATATTTCCTGTGCAATAGTTGAAGTATTTGCTTCCGGATGGCATATTCCTTTTAGGAAAGCTTATCCTGAAAATATAAAAAAAAAAAAAGTTTACAAAGTCTTGAGGTGTTAGTGTGATCCACCCATATCAACTTCGACAGCATGTAATACTATTCAGATCCTTTCTTTACTACATACAGTGAATGCTGATATTCCAAAGGAAAGAAAAAAAGAAAAAAAAACATATACAGCAGAGAACAAACCCTGATATTTTTTTATTGAAAATAGAGATCAAAAGAAACTCATTAAAATGTTTTTTTTATTTTCAAACGTTATTTTAATTGCACCTGTTAGTTAATGAATCCATTTACTTTGTGTCCATTAATCACTATAATCCATTAAGGAAATTACTGTTTGTACTGGAAACAATCATTTGGTCACATTTGTGAAATAATAGGAATTTCGATTGATAAGAAAAATGTTCTAATCTTTTTTCCAGTCCTTTTTCCGGGTGTTTGGTGACACATTTTCCTCACATAAACATTAATATGAACTGATTTTCCTTGCACAGAAGATTTCAATTTCCTATATGGAGCGTATGAATTTAGGTTTCTCTCTCATTGGAAATGAAAATCCACAGAAAATGAAATTTTCTCGCAATGTGCAGCGAGAGGACTCTACTGTAGAAAGGAAAATTGTTCTCCAGCCTCTTTTTTGGTCGTTTGATGCGACAAACAAGCTTATTTTCTTTGGTAAAAAAAGGAACTAATTTTCCTTGGTGAAGAGGATCCTGATTTCCTCTATGAGGATCAGGAAAGCAGAACTTCTTTCTCTCACATGGAAATGAGAATCCACAGAGAACGAAATCCTTTCACTGCACAAATGCACCATTAAAGTCAATGTCTGAAATTTAAATTATAAAAAAAATTAATATCCCACGGTCTATAATAAAGAATAAAATTTACTCCAACCATAACATGAGGTTTGTGTGTTCTATATTTAGCTTATTTTGGATATATTGAACTAATTTTCTAGGGTGACCAATCAATAATATATAGTGGAGGAAAAGATTGATAAAAAAAAAGAAAAAGGGAAATGAATCAAGCAAGCAGGAAGGAAGGAAGGAATAGAAAAAAAGAAAGAAAAGAAGTTACCAACGGAATGAATGAATAAATTCAAGGAAGAAGTGAAGGAACCAAGGAAGGAATAAATTAAAGAAGAAATAAGAAGAGAGGACGAGATGGAGCAACTTGCTTCTTAGCATGAGTTGGTCAGAGCTTTGGCTTCTGAAGTAGTAGTGCTTGTTCCCTCTGTACCTCGTCCGAAGACCCAGGTACGATCAGAGAACAAGAGAGATCATAGATCCATTTCAACATTTGTTTGTTTATATTTACTAGTTGCAATTCTGATAATAAGCATCATTACATTGCTATGCCTATCCATCAGTGAAGGCTATGTTAGAAATCTAAACCGTCTAAAATCATTATCTTTTAGCATTTTATCATAGTATAAAGTTCATTCAACCGAGTTAGCCCATCATCGATACGAAAAACTAGAGGCTTTTCCGTGTTAAATTTATGTTTTTGACATTACTATCTCACAAAAAGAATTAGCCCGATTGGATTGAAACTTTTTAAGGTGATAGATGATAGTAGGACAATGTTTCCGAAATCTGAGCGATTGAAATTTTAAATATAGGGACATATACCAATATGAACATATATTAAGTTAGGCCTTCTAAAAAACAATCCAGAGTCTTCTAGACTTAGACTCGTGAGGAATTTGTGAATGAGTTATAGATGTTTTCCAAGGCTAGCCCATACGATTGTTAATACCATCCTGTTTTGCACCTTAGCTTTTGAGATCATGAGTTTTTTCATGTGCTTTACACTAGATAACCAGAATTAATGGACCCCACAAGAGGTGCACCTCTATTGTTAAAGAGGATCTTGAATGGTGCCAACATCGATCCTGTCTATGATCATCCATTGATTGTCTTTTTCTCATCACTACTCTTGCATGTCAATTTGCACTCATTATATTATTATTCATCATTGGATTGGTAAATCAAATATCTATCTCAAATTCAATACTCTTTCAAAATGGCCCCACAAGGCTACTTCTCCTAAAATGAGGACTTTTGTCAATTAGTTTGTTTAACCCCATTTGGACACATTGAGCATGCGTTTTGGGTTGGTTGAAACGCCCAACTATATGAACCGAAGAATTGGAACTGGACCTCGACCATGTTAGCAGATTAGGTAACCTATATCGTGGTATTGTATATTATTCTTTTTTCTGCTGCTTAGAGATCATTGGCTATGCATTGGATGTTGTGGAACTTCATGCTAAAAATCATAAGTACGAAATTCATGAAAAATGAAATTAACAATATATGCACCCATGCAATAGAGCCTAGCCCTATTGATTCGTAGTTGGATTCTTTGTTTTTTTTTTTTTTTTTTTTTTTTTCTTTCTTTCTTTCTTTGGAAAAATTTCAAAAAGGTTCTTTTTGCTCATTTTCAAAAAAATACATGAAGATTTGAATGTTTCAAAAAAGTTTGCCACTAGGTCCTCTCAATCAAAGATTCTTTAGGAATGATAAAAATTAATATACCTTAATGTGTTGATATGACCTGTTATGCCTTTGCCAAACTTCTCTACCTGTATTTGGAATGTTGCGTGGTTGTACATGCAAATGGGGATTTAGTATTAATGTGAGGTCAAATTAATACCACATGGATACCCTTGTCAAAATTATATTCAAATTCTGTATCGTATATTTAGCGTATGCAGAATGACTAACTAAAACAATAACTATAATATTATACATTTAGATAAATACATTAAGTATAAATACACCGTACAAATATATACATATTTAGAGGCTTGCTTCGTGTTTCGGTCCATGACATTTAAAAAGTAGGACCGGATTTAAGCCAGAGCTTTCAATGCTACGTCAAGACTCTTGGTTTTGGTACTATCATTTGTTTTCATTTTAAGGCAAGCTTCAGCCCAGTTGAGAGAGTTGTTCTCATTTCTCATTTGTAGAATTGAATCTCCAGCTATCATCGCAACACTGCTGATAATCCAAGACTCGGTTCGATAGAAGAAACGAATGGAAAATCTCATGACTTGTGAAGAAGAAGGATCCATTAGTACTGGAACCAAAGCAGGTCCCTCTTCTTCCGAATCTGGCATACAAGAACAAGTGAAAGAGGATGCCTCTGTGGTTACTACCATTGACACGAGGGGTTTACAGTCAAACTGGGTCACTTCAATCAAAGAAAGGCTCCGAATTTGGCGAGGAAGACCAAAAGCGTCGTCGGATAGCATTTCATGCTCCATCCACCGAGTCACTCACTGCCTCCGTCAATCCAACGAGAAGGTATACGATCCTCAACTCATCTCAATAGGCCCACTTCACTATGAGAAAAGGAAAAGTCAACTACAAGCCATGGAGGAGTACAAATGGAGATGTCTAGATGACATCCTATCTCGCAGTAGAGAAGGCAGTCTAGAGAGGTATTTGGCCGCTGTGAAAGAGTTGGAGGAACAAGCCCGGAAATGTTACTCTGAGGTAATCCCACTCGACAGCAATTCTTTTGCCGAAATGATGGTACTGGATGCTTGCTTCATGATTGAGTTCTTTCGCAGGGATAACAATGAGGATCCCGTCTTTCATTTGAAATGGCTAAAGCTGGCATTAACGGCGGACATCATGATGATGCTTGAAAATCAGATTCCTTTCTTCATTCTCCACCGTCTGTTTGATCTGATAGATGATTCCCGCCCACATTCAATTCAAGAGATGGCTACTATTTTGTTTCCAGATATATTGGATTCCACCGTGTTAGAAAAAATCAGAGAGTCAAATATCCAAATCCAGCATCTACTTCATCTTATGCATGCAAGTTTCATTCTCAAGGTTGAGGAAAAGTGTTCAGGGACAAGTGTTTTCCAAAGGATCCCTTGTGCATCCAAACTTAAAGATGCGGGAATTAAGTTTAAAGAGAGGACTGAAAAAAAGGATATACTTGATATCTTCGCCATTAAGTTTGAAAAGGGATCGATTGAAATCCCCTCTATACAGTTTTGGGATAGGGCAAATCTAATATTTCTTAATCTAATTGCATTTGAACAATGCTATTGCCCCTGCAAGAAATACGTCACTGCATACGCCGCCTTCATGAATTGCCTCATCAGCAACAGCAAGGACGTCGAAATTCTCTGTCGGGAAGGAATCATTGACAATTGGGTAGGCAGTGATGGAGATATGGCAGCTCTCTTCAACAACATGGCAAGAGAGTTAACCGTATATGAAGACGATTTCTATTTATCTGGTATTTGTAAAGAAATCAATCACTACTGTGAGGGTACTTGGCCAAAATTAAGAGCGACCTTGGTGCATGATTACTTCAAAAATCCGTGGGCAATCATATCCTTTCTAGCTGCCCTTCTCCTGCTGCTTCTTACTATCACACAAACTTTCTTCTCCTCATTTCCCAAGTTTGCATATGGAAAGTAGATCTTTATAATTTTTTGTATTGGATTGTATTGTTCACTTTTTATATGGGTGCTCGTTCTTTAGATTGGGACCTACTGTTGTTATATGGTTTGAAATGTGTTGGTGTGTAAGCTTCTTCACAAATAAAGTTCTTAATATGAAAACGTTAACCATTGATCGCATTAGATAAGACTTTCTTTTGTGCATGCACTTCCATAGTTACTCTGCTATCATCAACAAAACCTTATCTCAACTTCCCACATACTCATGGTCTACTTTCATGAGTTGGGTGCAAACCAATTACAGATAAATGGGTACTATCATGAATCCCCAGCTATTATACATTAATAAAACTTCTGACAACAGTGCCCTGTACATCATGTCTCTCCAAAAGTGCAAATTTACTTACAAATTTTGAATGAATTCATATAATACACAAGTTATATGTGTATATAAATGAAATGCACGTTATATGGATGTTTTGTGAAAAAAATAGTTTCTGTACAACTAGATGATAAAAACTTCATATAAAGTTGTTAACTATTGAAAAAAAAAAAAAAAAATGTCTGAAGCACCTTTCGCAAAATAAACCTTAGGAAACAAACGCACCCCAACAAATAAAATCATTTTAAGGGGCTTTTTTTTATCTTTGCTCAAGAGGAGTATTACTTAATAGAGAAGAGCTTACAGAAGTAGAAGAGAATGACAGGAGATACTTACAAAACATGAACAAAAAACAGAATATACGTTCAACAGTAAGCTAAAGGACGGACTCAAAACTACTTACATAGCAATTGAATACATAGGAATTCATGGTGATTGCGTGGATTATTAAAGATGTGACGGGAAAGTGTATAATAAAGTGGAAATGTAAATGGGACCTTGACTTTTCTACTGAATTACTTAGATGATGGCTGCGTATTAATCTCCCATCTTCCTTAGATTCATTTTTCCTTAAAGGGGAGGTTATTCGATGGTTGTTTTTTCATTATTCACATTGGTACTTCGTTTTTAACCACTTACAGAAACACAATTACCCTAGGTGTTTAATTACATGAAACAACCAAGTTCTAAATGTCCTAAATTTATAAACATACACACACAACGCGCGTGTGTGTGTATACATGGTGTGTGCGTGCGTGCGTGTGTGTGAAATACAATAACGAAACTACTTTTTTACACCATAATCTCATGATCCCATGATATTGTCACGCCCCCGAACCGAGGCCATGATAATCAAGTTCTTAATCCTGGGAACGTAGCGCGACGGGTCTAAAAATTCCACCCGCACGCGCTAATTATTTTCCCATAGGATTTCGCGGTGAGGATTCCAGACGATCCATCACAACCAATCAATCAATATACAATAAATGGTAATGTGCGGAAGCATGTAGTAAAATAAAAATCAAATGAAACACAAATTAATTGCACAAGCTTTATATCAAGATATATATATATATATATATATATATATATATGAGCATAACCCAAAGTTAAGGTTAGAGTTGTGAGAATCACAAGAGTATATTTAATTTATACATCCCAAAAGAAGACCGATAAGGTCATAAACAAAGTTTCCAAAATAAAAGTCACTCCTCAAAAGATGTTATCGAAACTCCAGACCCAACATGACATCTACATGATATCATTTGGCTGTCATTCGTGCTCCACCGGAGGTTCTACCGCTTCAACCGCACGCTCCGCCTCAAAATCTGCGGGTCCGATATTTGACACCAAGCAATAGAGTATCAGACACGACGGTCTGACAAGTGAATAAAACAGATATGATATACAAGTTTTATAAATGCCATATTTAAAATCATAAAAATTGCAGTTGAAACGAAACATATATGAAGAATAATTCAAATGAACCATTTCTGTACAAATAAAAGAATTTCATAATTTAAATATTTCAAACTAACTGACAAATAATCAAAATATTGGGAAACCACATTTAGCTATAATCTTCTATTATTGAAGTAACAAGAGCACACAAACAAATAACCGTTGCCATATGGAATGGCCGGAACAGATAACCGTTGCCATACGAGATGGTCGGAATAGACAGACATAGACCGTTGCCACTACCCGTGGGACCGGAAAACAGAACCGTTGCCATGGCTGGAGCAAACAAATAGAATTCAAACTGCAGTTGACAAACATATTGAAGATCCTAAGCCTAATGATCAGTTCGACAAAGTGACCTAAGCTTAGTGGTGTCAATTAAAATCCAAAACGATATAATTCAAATTACTAACATAATCCAAACTGATAAAAAGGACTGCTCTATATAAAAACAGTCAGACAAATCACAGGACAAATCAGATGAGTAGCCTTTTCATTGTTTTCCAAATGTAGCAAAACAATCAACTTCATTTCAAATCAATTTATGAGAAAACATGGAATTATTCTAACTTGGAATGAGATGATTAGTAGTGTTTGATGGGCTTACCAGGGGCTGTCTCAATACACACTTAGTGACTCCATGTCGATTTATAAGTGAAGGAGTTGGTGTCTATGAAGGTTTCTGACGTTTGAGGCATAAATGGTATATTAAGACTAATGGAAAATCCCCGGGAAATTTAATTACTAAACTTTCTTCATGAGTGTTATTCAACCGAAGTGATTTGGGCTCAAATTCTTAATTCCCGATGATTAATAAGTCATTAGGAAACTTTTACACTCGAACCGGGCTCAAAACTACCCAACCAGGCCCAAAAAAATGCACCGAAAATAATCTAGACCAAAGCCCAGCCCACTCAAACGGACCCAGCTCGCTCGAGCGGGCTGGGTTCTGCCTAGCCCGAGAACAGTTAGCTGAATGCTGACTGTTCTGCTCTTTCTTCCTATATTCTAACTTCATTCTTCTTTCATCAGATTCCCACTCTTATTTACAGCATGTTGAACTCCCATTAGCTTCCATTAAACTCCCTTCAATCACTAATAATCACTCATTCATTCTAATCACATATCAAAGAGAAAGAAAGCAAAATTGCAGAATTCAAAATAAATAAATAATAATAATAAACTCAGAGGTTGCCAATTGAATTTCCATCATTACCAAAACAAAACTGAAATCTCAACAATCAAATGTAACTTATAATAAATCACCTTAAACCTTTCCCTGCACCAAATCATATATAACTTGAACTAAATCATTGAGAATGTAAGTGCCTAAAATTTACGGACTTGGTTAAAAGAGGATTAAACTCTTGATTTGATGATTTTGGGAAAGGATCGGCCTCCGGTAATTTGAAAGGAAAAACAAAGGTCAGAGCTCCTGCCTGTAGGCAGCCGAGAGCACTCCAATGCCTGAGTTAGTTTGGTAACTGAGGGAGAATAAGGAAGAAAGAGTATGAGGGCAGATTTGTTGCATACCTCCTGTAGTTTTTCTTCATTCATTATATAGACGTGAGAGTCATCATCGGATTGGGTCCCTTAAGAGGAGATGGAAGTCCCATCAGCATGTACTTTCTCTTCTGAGTGGGGTAGGCAAAAAGGAAACGTCCCATCAGGCCATTCCCCTATGCCTGTGGATGTGACCTTGAAATAAGGAGTGTCACTTATCTAGGTCCGGCGCCTACTCTATTTGTTAGTTTGCCGTTTACCGCCATGGCAGCGCATTTATGGCTGAATGACAGGCGGACCGAGATCAAGCTAAGACCGAGACCGAGGTGGGCATTTGCAGACGTGGTCACCGAGATGGGCTTCGAGCTTCCCCGACCTGGTGTCTCTACCGAGCTGGGTAACACCGAGGCCAAGGACTATTCTGAAATTGGGGAGCGGCCCCATGCAAATCAGGAAGCGACCCCACACAATTGCCCCCTGGTTCTCGACCTCACGGAATTCTCTTTGAGGTCGGGAGCTAAGACTGAAAGGATGTGCTAGCCCCCGTCTTGACGCCCCTCGCTGACGTGTGATCCTCATTATGATGCCGTTTTGTTTGCCCTAGGCAATAAATATGGTATCATAATTATTTCATCAAGGTGGGCACGCGAACGTCGTTTCGTATGCTTGAGGTGATAAATAATGTACCAGAGTTATGGTGGGAGATGAACTGGTGGTGCCACGTGTTACCTTCTGTCTGGCTGTTCATTGGGATCGAAGCGACGCGTGGAGAGTCCGAAGCGTTACCTCGCACACGTGACATTCAAGAGGTGCGTCCCTCTATAAAATAGGGATGCCCTCTTTCCTTTCTTCCCTTATCTTTGCTCTCGCTTGGAAGAAGACTCTATTGAAGAAGACACTATACTGAAATCAGAACCTCAACAAACCCGGAGACTTTCACTCTCGAAAACCTTCACATCCCCTCTGTGAGTTCTCTTCTTCCTTATCTTCCTCTCACCTCTTCTGCCTTTTGTCTAGAGGGTTTCCGTCCCCTAGGGCTTCTAGGTCCTGTCCCTTCTTCCTTGTTCTCTGCTCCTCTTTAGCCATTAGGAAATGGGAATTTACAGCCACTGGTTAGAGAGCCCCCAAGCTCTGGAGGGACTGAGGAGTGCGTATGAGATACCAGATGACATTTTGGTGAAGCCCGATGACCTCCAGGGCCTCTTTGACGGCCTCACCCTATTCAAGAAATGGATGCCTTTCCCTCTGGTATCTGTAATCGAAGGCGGGGTTAGGTTCCTTGTTCACCCACTTCTCTGATCCTGCCTTAGCTCGTGGCGGCTCTGCCCCTTCCAACTAATGCCAAATGGGTTCAAAATAATTATGGGCGTGGCGGAGTTGAACCGAATCCTCAACATTAACCTCGGCGTGCACGATATAGAGGATGTCTACGACATCTGTAAATCCGTGGGGGGCGAGGATTCGTATTACCTTCTGGTGAAGGCGAGGCGCCGGCCCCTGATCAACGCCCTGGAGGACTCGAGCAAGTATGCCGGGGAGGACCGCCTGCTAGTCTTGGAGAACTGGGAGTTTGGGGTGACCGAGACCGAGGTAGAGCGGAGAATCCAGGTTCCATGGAGACCTGGGACCCCTCCGAGTAAATACTCGCTTCCCCAGGCTATTTGTGTTGTTTTACTGCTGATTTGCCAAGCTGATGTCTTCTGTCTTTTGTGCAGGTGTTCAACGAAGGAAGAAGGACGCCGGCCTCAATTGTTGGAAGAGGAACGACGCCTGGCTCGAGAAAATCTACCAATACCACGGCAACAACGATCGGGCCGCCTTCTCGCTGCTCCGGTACAAACTGCGGTACTAGTCTTATACCAAGAAGACTGCCGAGATTCCCCTTGAGCCGATAGGGGAGATCGTGCTTGCACTCGCGGAGACCGGTGGTCAAGCATTGGAGCCCTCCAGTCCGACTCGGGTTGGCGAAGATAACCCCTTTGCCCAAGACCCAGAAGGAGAAGAGATGGACATGCAACGTCCTCCTCTGAAGGACGTAGGAGCCTTGGTCCTCAAAGGCCGAGCTCCTCCTGCTCCAAGGTGTGTCCCCAGCGGGTCTGGTGCCGCCCAGGGCTCTTCGGCCAGCGCCCCCTCCGGTCCCTCAGGCACAGCAGGGGCCTCCTCCGAGAAAGACAAAGGCGCGCGAGGCCCTCTGCAGGAGAAGAGAGGGAGGTTGGAGGAGCCGCCCAAGGAAACTCGACCATGGGTCGCTGAGGCCGAGAAGGAGGGCGAGAGGCCCCCTCCCGAAAAGAGGCCACACGTGGGGGGCGAGAAGGAGCAGACTTCTGGAGCGGCTCCGCACCTCCGGCTCGTCAAACCGCCCCCCTTCAGGCCCGTCCTTGAGGTCAACCCCGACCAGCCCTTGAACGTGGAGGACCGGATGGGGGCCAATGCTGGGACGATTTTGGCAGTTGCCAGGGCTTGCACTCTCCCCAGGGACATGGAGAAACACAATAAAGCCGGACAGCTGAGCCTGATCTACTCGACAATGAAGGCATCGATTGAGGTAATTCTCAGTTCTCTTCGTCTTTTTAGGCATTATGCCTTAGTTGCTTGTTTTGACCTCCCCCATTTTTCTTTCCAGAATGTGCAGAGGCTCCAAATAATTTTGGAGAGGACGGAGAAGACAACTTCGTGGGTCATCGAGATGGACGCCGAAAAGAAGAGGATGGGAGATGTCCTGGAAGCCAGTGCGGGAGAGTTAAAGAAGGCAGAGGAGAAGATCGACAAGCTCGCAACGGAGCAACAAACGGCTAAGGCCAAGATCATCATGTTGCGAGCTGAAAATAGGCACTTGAAGAGCGCGGCCGAGGTTAAGGCGAAGACGGTGCACGAACTAGAGACCGAGCTCGCAAAGAAAGAGATTGACCTGGCTGGGAAAGAAGCTGAGCTCGAGTCTTCTAGGAAGGAGCGGGCCGAGGCTGAATCCACTCTACGAGCCCATGCTGCCAATGCTTATAAAAAGGGAGTGGATTGGGCGTCGGCGAAGTACGTGGCTTAAATCAATGACTTGAGCCTTGTACTGTATGAGATGGGATGCAGGGAAGCGCTTTGGGAGTATTGGGTCCCTAAGGATGACCCCATATTTACGAACCTTCCCCAATTCCAATCTGCCATACCCAGTCCAGAGTCAGAGCCCAACTCCAACCCTCCGGAAGCCTCTGGCCCCACTCCTCCGCCCCCGACTCTTGCCGAAGGTGATTAGGCCCAAGCCTCCTCCGTGGCTCCTCGGCTCGAGACCCAGGCGCTCCTGATCCTGCTTCATCCATTCCTCCTGTGGATAAAGCCGCGCGCCCGAAAAATAATGTAGAGAAATAATGTATTTTTCTCTTTTTTCTGAGTGTACAGAACTATGTAATTATCTTCCTCCATTAATGAAAAACAATTTTCTTTTACTTCAGTTGTCTTTCCATTTTTTTCTTTTGGCTATAGCGTGTGGATGTTTATTCTTCTAATCCTGAACAAAATTGAGGCCCCTGTTCCGACCAATTCTCCAAATCCTTAAGTGATTGAGATCGATGAATTCATGAAACCGAGACTTAACCTTCTAATCCCAAGAAGGATATTGAACGAAATTGAGGCCTCCTGTCACTGTCCAATTCTCCAAATATTTAAGTGGCTGAGAACGGTGAACGTCTTGCTATAAGACTGGGACTTAGCAATAGGCTCCCGAGGGAACCGCTTCATTAAAAGGCCTTGTAGTCAGCTCGGACTCATACCCTGGGGTGCGACCTTGCTATTGGGGTTAATTTTTCATAATCGAACTAGGGCTGTATTGCCAATTTAGATAACTCGGGGGGTTTGGCCGAGCCTAAAGGTAGATCGAGTTTTGCGACTTATGAGCGAAATAAAACAGCTGATTCCGTTTTTTATCCAAGAGGGGTCAGGGAGTTGGTCCAACAACCGAACTCGAGGAGGCTGGTCCTACGACCAGAGCCTTGGGAGTTGGTCCAACGACCGAACTCGAGGAGGCTGGTCCTGTGACCAGAGCCTTGGGAGTTGGTCTAATGACCGAACTCGAGGAGGCTGGTCCTATGACCAGAGCCTTGGGAGTTGGTCCAACGACCGAACTCGAGGAGGTTGGTCCTGCGACCGTAGCCTTGGGAATTGGCCCAACGACCGAACTCGAGGGGGCTGGTCCTGCGACCGGAGCCTTGGGAGTTGGTCCAACGACCGAACTCGAGGAGGCTGATCCTGCGACCGGAGCCTTGGGAGTTGGTCCAATGATCGAACTCGAGGAGGCTAGTCCTGCGACCGTAGCCTTGGGAGTTGGTCCAATGACCGAATTCGAGGAGGCTGGTCCTGCTACCGGAGCTTTGGGAGTTGGTGCAATGACCGAACTCGAGGAGCCTGATCCTGCGACTAGAGCCTTGGGAGTTGGTCTAACGACCGAACTCAAGGAGGCTGGTCCTGCGACCGGAGCCTTGATTCATAACTTGAAAGAGACTAGGCACACGTCCTCCATAAGGTCCTTCTTTTATTGACTTATCATTTGAGTACATTTAGAAGTAGTATTTCTTGAGGTGCGCAGTATTCCACAGTCGTGGCAACTCTTTACCATCCATGCTCTCAAGCCTATAGGCCGATCTCCCAGACGCGAGACCACCTTAAAAGGCCCAAGCCAGTTTGGCTCGAGTTTGCCTTCGTTAGGATCTTTGTCCGCTGGAAGCGCCCTTTTTAAGACCAGTTCCCCGATCGAGAACTTTCTTTCTTTGACCCTCTGATTGTATCCCGTGGATAATTTTTGCTGGTAGGAAGCCAGGCGAATGGATGCTGCTTCCCTCCACTCCTCGGCCAAGTCGAGCTCTTTGGCTAGATTTACTTCATTTTGCCCCTGGTCGAAGAGATCTGATCTCAAGGTCGGAAGGCCGACCTCAAGAGGGATTATAGCTTCCATCACATAGGCTAGGGAGAAAGGAGTTGTCGAAGTGGATCATCTCGGGGTAGTCTTGTACTCCCAAAGGAAACTTGGTAGTTCCTCTACCAATCTGCCTTTAGCTCTGTCGAATCTCTTATTGAGTACGTCCAGTATCACCTTATTCGAGATCTCTAC
This sequence comes from Cinnamomum chago, assembly GCA_038049695.1. NCBI lineage: Eukaryota > Viridiplantae > Streptophyta > Magnoliopsida > Laurales > Lauraceae > Cinnamomum > Cinnamomum chago. The sequence continues at coordinate 40,994,206 of CP142455.1, forward strand.
TTGTCCGTTGCTTGTGGATAGGAGTAATGAGCACATAGATTTTGAACTTGTCTTCGGGTCATAACCCCACTGCTAATATTTCCAATAACATTATCCAAAGTGTGATTTTTCATTAATTTTGTTGGGACAATGGCTTTGCAAGGATTGCTCACATCACTATCTTTTGGATTAGATTAGTCAAAATCCATTTCAATTTCGTCATCATCTTGAAGGATTCTTCCAACTTGATTCGCGTCATCAATGACAACATGGGCTGACTCCATAATAGTCATGGTTCTATGATTAAAAACTCTATAAGCTTTGCTCCTTTCAGAATAGCCTAGGAAAATTCCTTCATCAGATTTAGGCTCAAATTTTTCTAACTGCTCCCTATCTCTTAGAATGTAACATTTGCTTCCAAACACTTTCAAATACCCCAAATTTGGTTTTCTTTCAAAATAAAGTTCGTAAGGGGTTTTGTTGGTATTCTTAGTGAGATAGACTCTGTTGATGAGATAACAAGCAGTATTCACAGCTTCAACCCATAGATTACGAGAAAGATTCTTTTCATTAAGCATGGTCCTAGCCATTTCTTGAATAACTCTATTTCTCCTTTCAGCTACTCCATTCTGTTGAGGAGATTTAGGAGCTGAGTATTGATGATTAATTCCATGACTCTCACAAAATCTAGCAAACTTTTCATTTTCAAATTCTCCCCCATGATCACTTCTGATCTTCTGAATTTTACAGTCCCTTTCTACTTGAATCTTATTGCAAATCCTTATGATATTGTCCACAGCATCCGATTTGGCATGAAGAAAGGCAACCCATCCAAAACGAGAATAATCATCGACCATAACCAAGATAAATTTCTTTCCTCCAATACTTTGCACTGGTGCAGGTCCAATTAAGTCCATATGGATTAATTCAAGAGGACGCGAAGACGATATATCCTTTAAACCTTTAAAGCTCTTCTTGATTTGTTTTCCCAGTTGACAAGCCTTACAAAGTTCAGATTTTTCATCACTTAACTTGGGAATCCGTTTCACAATTTCATTCTTTGACAAGGTTTTCATCAATTTGAAATTTATGTGACCCATCCTTTGGTGCCATAAGTAATTCTCTTGATCTTTAGTTATCAAGCACCTAGATTCATTCTCATCACATTCTTCTATAATGTAGATATTTCCTTTAGTTCTTGATCCAGTAAGAATAACTTGATGGGTTTTATCATTTACCACTTTGCAAGATTGACTATCAAATACAACCTTATTTCCTTTGTCACATAGTTGGCTAATGCTAAGAAGATTATGTTTCAATCCTTCCACAAGGAATACATCATTTAAAGTTGGTATTTGGTCTCCTTTCACACTTCCCTTGCCAATGATTTGAGCTTTACTATTGTCTCCAAACGAAACATTTCCTCCATCATATTCCACTATCGAGCTGAATCTAGATCGGTCTCCCGTCATGTGTTTAGAACAACCACTATCTAAGAACCAAGTAGGGTTTTCCTTTGCTTTTAAAGCGGTTTGAACTAGGAGACTCTCAAAGTTTGTTCCTTTTACCATCCAAGTAGATAAAGGAGATTTATAGGGAATGGTTTTGGGGACAAATTTGAAGGGTAATCTAGAGGGATTTTTGAGAGACAACCTAATTTTGTATGGGCAATTAGGGACCAAATGTCCACTACGATTGCAAAAGTGACAAGTCCATCTAGGTGTATAGTTTCTCTCAACTATAGGTTTGTGGGGACTCTTAGTAGAGGTTTGAGAACTATTCTTCATGTTACTAGGGGAACCTTCAAAACCTATTCCACTCTTGTCACCATAAACTTTATGCATGCCCAACATTTGATAAAATTTGTCATTTCCCAAGGTGAATTTGTCAATAATGAATTTTCCTTTATTAAGTTTTATTTGGAGAGAGCTTGATTCAAGTTGACTAGATTCAAGTTTGGATTGTAAATTATGAATTTGTTTTTGAGCATGAGTTAATTCTTCATTAAGAGTGGTGACTTGATGTTCCAAGTTGTTTTTCTCATTGATTGTTAATTTCAATTCATCTTTTATGATACTCACTTCATTTACAAGCTTTTTGGAATCTTCTTTTAAAATTTTATTTTTCTTAGGTAAGATTTCACAATTTTCATATAGTTCATTATAAGCTTGTTGGATTCCATTATCCTCATCTTCTTCATTAGTTTCTTCTTGCCCTAATGTGTCATCTAATAATGCATTATGCTCATTAGGATCTTCAATAGAAGAGAGTAGAAGCCAATTAGGGTAATTTTCATCTTCATCATTAGAGGATTCATTTTTGTCACACTCTTCATCTTCCTCATCCCAAGTTATGTTTAGAGCCTTCTTTCCTTTCTTGTCTCCTTTTTCAAATTCTTTAGGGGTGGAGCAATTTTGGGCAATGTGTCCAAACCCCTTGCAATTGTAACATTGCACATCCTTTTTAATAAATGATCCTTTGGGATTTCTTTGGAATCTAGGACTTTTGCTTTCATCAAGCTTTCTATTGATATTGTTGTTCTTAAAGAAACTTTTAAATTTCTTAACAAATAAAGCATTGTCCTCATCACTATCAACATCACTTTCATTTTCTTTAGAATGAGAGGAAAAAGCTACTCCTTTCTTTTTGTCTTGAACTTCTCTAATTCATATGTAAGGAGATTTCCTCTTAGTTCTTCAATTTTGATTTTATCAACATCCTTGCTTTCTGTTATGGCAACAATTTTAGGTTTGAATCTTTTTGGGAGAGATCTTAAAATTTTCCTAACAGCTTTAGATTCATCCATCTTTTCTCCTAGACCTATAAGAGAATTGACAATTTCCATGAATTTAGAGTAGAATTCATCAAATGTTTCTTCTTCAAGCATCTTAATGTCTTCTAATTTAGAGGCTAACATTTGAATTTTGGCTATCTTGACTTGATCCGTGCCTTCATGGGTGATCTCTAGGGTATCCCAAATTTCCTTAGCAGTGTTGCAATTAACTACTCTATTAAACTCTTCTTGAGATAGAGCACAATATAGAGAATTTTTAGCCTTAGCATTTAAGTTAGCTCTATCCTTTTCTCCTTGAGTCCAAGTATTTTTGGGTTTGGTTTTTATGGATATAACATTCCCTTCAGAGTCTTTTTCTATGGAAGTGGGAGGATGATAGCCATCTTCAATGATGTTCCACACATCTACGTTTTGGGACTCTAAGAACACTTGCATTCTAATTTTCCAATAGCGATAGTGTGTTCCATTAAACAAAGGGGGTCTATTGGTGGCATTTCCTTCACCCAATTGAGATTGCATTGTGGCAACAAAAGAAAAACCCTCACTAGGATTCTAACTCTAGGTGGTTAAACCAAAACAAGAGCAACCTTGCTCTGATACCAATTGAAAGTCCAAGACCGAATCCTAGAGGGGGGGGGGGTGAATAGGATGAGCTCTAACAACCTAGACCAATTTTAATTCTTTCAACTTTTAAGTCAATTAAGATGTGATGAAGATTAATTATCATGTGATAGAAAATGATTTCTAAGATATGCATACACAAGTAATTACCAACAACAATCTCCAAACAACCAAAAGAGAATCATTCATGAAAAAGAGAGCAAAAGAGCAACCATCATGACAAGCACATTTATAGTGGTTCGGCCAAATTGCCTACATCCACTCCCGATACACTTATCGGTATTCACTAACTTCAATTAAGGTTTAGGATCACCTCAAACCTTACAATCAACACTATGCTTTTCAAGTCTTAGCATAAACCTTTACAACATATGCTTTTCAAGGCTAAGCATGAACCTTTACAACAAGGAATTTTTCTCTTAAGAAATATGCCTAAGAATGCATGGATAAAGAGAACAATGAGGTGCAATTGAGTGCCTCTAATTAGGCTAATTAGAAAGTGAAAACTTAAGTTCTAGAAGCATGCATGTGAATGACAAAGTTTATGTAAAATGAATTTTCTAGAAATAACTCTTTCTCTTTGAAAAGATAAAAACTAAAATGATGCAAAGATGTTTATCATATATTGGAGAAAGAGTTGTATGTCTAACACATGTGATTAACAATGAGAAATAACTTGTTTTCAAGAAAGATGTTCTAAAGTCTAACAAGTTGATTTTTGAAACAAGAAAGTAAAATCATGTGTAACATAGACCATAGTTGTATTCATAGCATATGAGATTACTAAAGTGTTAAGCATGTTATGAAAGACAACATTCTAAAAGAAAAGCAACTTGTTAATCATGTTTAGGAAGAGATCAAAGATTTGAAACAAAACATGATTTCAAAAAGACTAGGATTAAAGAAAGCACACCCATTTGAAGATCAAAGGTTGGTTTAATGGAATGGCTTCATAATCCCTTTGAAAATGCTCTTGAGAAGTTGCTAATCCTTGGCCTCAAAAGTCCCTCTAATGTCAGCAACTTTCTTCAACCAAAAAGCCACTTTTTATAAAGAAAAAGTTGTCAACGGCTAGTCCTCGGTCGACCAAGAAACAGGTCTCGGTCGACCGGGAAAGCACAACGGTCATATTTCTGACCGTTGGCAGATTTCAGTTCAGAATCTGCACACTCGACCGACAGTGTTCCCGGTCGACCGGGAAGCAGGTCTCGGTCGCCGACGACACTGCACAGAAAAGCCTAGATTTTTGAAAAATGAGAGAACTTGTAACTTTTGAGGGCACCTTCCAGGGGACTTTGAAGACCATTTCACAAGCAAGAATTCATGACTAAAAGAAGATAAAAAAAGAATTTCTAAAGCCATGAAAACTCCAAATCAAAATAATGATTTTAAAGATAGAAACTTTGGAAAGCTTGGATGGTTTTTGAAATAAAAAACTCCATGAACTGAAGAGGCAATCTGAATATGAAAACCATGCAAATCAATTGATAAAAACAAAGATTCAAGAAGTAGAAATATGCATGATGATCCTATTAATAAAACCATGAATGAATGAGAGGACAAGCTTATGAAAGTGAATGCATCCTATCAAATTGCAACAAAACAAAAACTCTAACAATCTCCCCCTTTGCAATTTGATGGCAACTCTTGAAGCTTGAACTCTCTTTCAATCTCCTTTAAATCTGGAACAGCCACAACTTTGGATATTAAGGAGCTTTGGATATTTAAGGAGCTTTGGATTTTCCTTGCAGGAGCGACGACACAAGACGACCATCCTAAAAGCTATAAGCACTCAAGGCAAAGCTACTCCCCCTCAATCAAAGCAACCCTTGAAATCTTCTCCCCCTCACTTGGTGAACTCTCTCCCCCTTTGACATCTAATTGCAAAGGAGCCTGCCCATCAAAGATAAAACACATAACCTTGTTAGTAGCACCTGTTTATAAGAGATATACAAATAAGATGAGGAACAGGTGATTAGCCAACAAGAATTTAAAAAAGAGGGCAAGGGCCAATGCCCAATTGATGTCTCAATTTAATGAAACGATCATTTCCAAGGGGTTTAGTGAACAAATCAGCCAATTGGGTATCTGTAGGAACAAACAATAGCTCAATAGTGCCTTGGTCAGCATGATCACGCAAGAAATGATAGCGAATGTCAATGTGCTTGGTGCGTGAGTGCTGAACATGATTTTTTGAGATACTAATGGCACTAGAGTTATCACACATGATAGGCATGCATTGTTGTGGAACATTATAATCTAATAAAGTTTGTTTCATCTACAACAGCTGGGCACAGCAGCTACCTGCAGCAATATGTTCAGCTTCTGCAGTAGACAAGGATACAGAATTTTGCTTTTTGCTATGCCAGGCTACTAAATAGTTTCCTAAGAAATAGCAGCAGCCACTAGTGCTCTTCCTATCATCTATTGATCCTGCCCAATCTGCATCACTATATCCAATTAATTGCAGAGTTGAGTCATGAGGATACCATATACCATAATGAGAAGTCCCATTAATATATTTAATGATACGTTTGACAACTTTAATGTGAGACTCTCGGGGGTCAGATTGATACCTCGCACATATTCCAACACTAAACGAGATATCAGGGCGGCTAGCAGTGAGGTAGAGAAGGCTTCCTATCATGCTCCTATAAAGTTTCTGGTCAGCTTTCTTACCCTTAAGGTCACTAGATATTTTAGTAGTGGAGCCCATACTGAGCGAAGGGCCATGGGCTAGAGAGAGAACTCAAGTCCTGCGCTAGTTGGTGCGAGAGTGGGAGAACTTCTGACATTTTTCACATTTCCTGGCATAGAGCTGGGCATCCTTTTGCATGTAGGGCCACCAGTAGCCTTGACTGATGACTCTGTATGCCAGTGATCTCCCTCCGATGTGGCTTCCATAGATTCCCTCATGTATTTCAAAACGGAAGTCTTCAACCTTGCTTGGGTGGACACATTGGAGATATGGTCCTGTGAAGGATTTTCTATAGAGCTTTCCGTCTGGGGATAGTAAAAAATGAGCTGCTTTCACTCTGACCTTGTGGGCTTCGTTTTTGTCTTCAGGGAGTTTATCTTCTTTTAAGAACGCTATGATCGGATCCATCCAACTTGGACCGAGACTGACGCACACGACTTGCCGAGGTGGAAGGAGCTCTATACTTGGTTTTTTCAACGTCTCTACATCAACTGTCCTTCTTTTTCCTGCTTCTACGGCAGAGGCTAAGTTGGCGAGGGCATCTGCATGGCAGTTGGACTCTCTGCCGATTTGTATGACTTCTGCTTTCTCAAACTGGGAGAGGAGCTGCTTTGTGTGGGGTAAGTAAGCTGCCATCCTTTCGTCATGGGATTGATAGTCTCTGCTTAGCTGGTTCGTCACCAACTGGGAGTTGCTAAAGACTACTAGCCGATGTGCCCCCAGAATTTTTGCGCTACCGAGGCCCGCAATCAGTGCCTCGTACTCTGCTTAATTGTTGGAGGCTTTGAAATCAAGGGTCAGCGCTTGCTCGATGACTAGGCCCTCTGGAGATTGGAGGACTATGCCAGCGCCAGCCCTTCTGGATGTTTAGGATCCGTCGACGAAGACCTTCTAGGCCGACTCAAAGGATTGTCTCCAAGATTGGTCTTCCTCGGTCTCGGTTGTCTCATCATTGTCCTTATTACCCCTAGTTCGGTATCGATTGAGGTCAGTGCAGAACTAGGAGAGGTAAACTCGACGATGAAGTCTGCTAGAATTTGTGCTTTGATCACCGTCCTGGGTTGATATTGGATATCGAATTGCCCCAGTTCGACTGCCCATTTGGAGATTCTTCCGGAAAAGTCCGCCTTTCGAAAAAGGAACTTGAGCGGGTGTTCTGTGACAACCACCACCGCGTATGTTTGGAAGTAGTGGGAGAGTTTGCCAGAGGCACTGACGAGTGCCAGCGCGAGTTTCTCGAGTGGAAGGTACCTGGTCTCAGCATCGAGCAGGATTTTGCTCGTGTAGTAAATTGGTTGCTGCTGCTTGCCGTTCTCTTTGACTAACACCGAGCTCACTGCATGATCCAAGACCGCTAGATAGAGATAAAGGAGGTCACCTTGTATTGGAGTAGACAACAGTGGTGGCGAGGAAATGTATTCCTTGAGTTTCTCCAGCGCTTGATAACACTCAGGGGTCCACTGAAATTTGGAGCTCCTTTTCAGGAGTTGAAAGAAGGGGCAACATTTGTCCGAAGCTTGGCTGATGAAGCGATTGAGAGCAGCGACCATCCTTGTGAGCCTCTGAACTTGTTTAGCCAAGGTTGGGCTCTGAATCGCCTGGATTGCTGAAATCTGCTCTGGATTAGCTTCGATTCCTCTCTGGGTCACCAGGCTTCCTAAAAATTTACCTGATCCGACACCAAACGCACACTTGGAGGCATTCAGTTTAAGCTGAAACTTTCTGAAGATGGCGAATGTCTGGCGTAGGTCTGCCAAATGGTCCTGCGACTTTTTGGACTTGACAACCATGTCATCGATGTAGACCTCCACCGTCTTCCCCAGCTGTGCTTGAGACATCTTTGTAACCAATCTTTGGTATGTTGCCCCAGCATTCTTTAACCCAAAGGGCATCACTTTGTAACAGTAGATGCCCCGAGGTGTTATGAATGCGGTTTTCTCCTCATCAGGCCCATGCATGGGGATCTAGTGGTAACCTCGGTAGGCGTCGAGAAAACTCATCCTATCATGTCCCGCGGTGGCGTCGATCATTTGGTCGATCTTCGGGAGCGGGAAGCTGTCCTTGGGGCAGGCTTTATTAAGGTCGGTGAAGTCCACGCAGACCCTCCATTTGCAGCTCTTCTTTTTTACCACCACTGTGTTGGCCAGCCACTTCGGACAATGCACTTCGCGGATCGCCCCGGCCTCGAGGAGCTTGTCTACTTCTTCAACGACCGCTTCTGTCTGCGGGACCCCTATTCTGTGGGCTTTTTGTACTATGGGCTTGTGTCCGGGGTCCACGTTTTGTTTGTGGCACATGACTTCGGGGTCGATCCAGGCATCTCGTATGGGGTCCAGGCGAAGACGTCCTTATTCTGCAGTAGGAAGTCGAGCAGCTCGGACCTCACGTTGTCGGGGAGCTGACTTCCTAGTTGGAGATATCGCTCGGGGTCATCAAAATTGATCCTGACCTTGGTGAGTTCCTCTATGCTCTTCTGCTCTGCCGATCGACCGATGTCCTCGAGTTCGGCCATATGCACTTGCTGCAGCTTTGTTTCGCCAGGCACTACGGCCGTGAGGCACTGTCTGGCAATCTGCTGATCTCCTCATATGGTTACTATCTCGATCACCCCTCCAGCCTTCTCTAGTGGGAACTTGAGCTTCTGGTGAAAGGTGGAGGACACTGCCTCCATGGCATGTAGCCAAGTACGCCCCATTATTACATTGTAAGGGGACAGTGCGTCCACCACCATAAAGTCGGTTATCTTTGTAGCACCTCCTATTCGGACTTCGAGCAAGACCCTTCCTTTGGGATACACCGGTTTGGCGCTAAAGCCTACTAAGGGGACGCGGGCTTCCTGTAGATCGGACTCGGTCAGGCCGAGCTGCTTGAAACAACTGAAGTAAAGGATCTCGGATGAGCTCCCTGGATCTACAAGGACGCACTTCACGGTGTAATTGTTCAGCCGCAGGGTGAGGATGAGTGCGTCGTTGTGGGGGAGCTGGACCCCTCCTAGGTCCTCGTCCGAGAACCAGATCTTAGGCTTTTCCTTCCTAGCTCTCTTCGGTACAGGTTCTAGCTCGGCCGACATCACCTATTTGCCATGGGAGGCTCTCCGGGCTTTTGAGCGAGCTTGGGTACTTCCTCTATTGGGAGCATGGGCCAGGTGAATGACGTTGATGATACCCGCCGTCTCGTCGCTGTCCTGATCCGCACTGGGTAGGGCGCGCTGCTGAGCTTGGTTGATCCTCTCCCCTTCCTTTATGTACTCCCGAAGGTGCCTGTCCCTGATGAGCTTCTCGAGGTGGAATTTCAAGGCCATGCAGTCTTCGGTCATGTGTCCGTGCTGCTTATGGTAAGAGCAGTTCTTGCTCCGATCTTGGGTGGATGGGTAACGCCTCATCGGCTGCGGCCACTGTAAATAAGGTTCTGCTTTGATTTTGCCGAGGAGTCTGTAGATGGGCTCCTTGAAGATAACATTGACGGCCCTGTAAGGGTCTCCGACAGGCTTGGCAGGCCTGAACTTCGGTCTCTTGCTGCTACACGAGATGGAGGTTAAGAAGGTTGCCGAACTGGCGGTCTTATCTGGTTTCTGTTTGGGGAACACCCCTTCTCCTCTGGAGGTTTGGCCCTTTTGTGGGAGGCCGAATCGCTCGTTGCCTTGAGCTTCATCTTCTTCCTGCTCAATGTATTGATTCACCTTAGCCATCAGCGTTTTCATCGTGGTCACGGGGGTTCGGACCAGGTCTCTACGGAGCTCATTGCCTGGGAGTAAGGCCTGCTGAAAACACATGATGGCAACGTCATCTTTGGCGTCCGTGATCTGGCTATAGATCGTCTAGAATCTTCTGGCGAATGGAGTGATGCTCTCATCGTCCTTCATTCAAATTGACATGAGGTTTCCACTTGTCTTTGGGATGACTCGGTACGCTTGAAACTTCTCAACGAAGGAGCTTCTGAGTTGTCGCCAGCTTGAGACCGACCCTCCGGGGAGCGCGCAGAACAATCGGAGTGGGAGGTCGCTTAAACTGGAGGAGAAAACCCTGCAGTTCAGGTGGCCGACTTCCCCCCAAACTAACATCCGTTGAGTGAAATGCCGGAGGTGCACTTCTGGGTCCGAGGTCCCATCATAAAGGACGAACCTCGGGACGCTGAATCTCTCGGGAAGAGAGAAGTCCTTTATTTCCTAGGAGAAGGGGACATGCCCTGGTCTTCTGCATCGCAGGCCTCCGATCGGTCTCGGGTGAAACCGATCTCGGCCATCCAAGCCTGGACCTCTTGTTTGACGTAGTGGTCGATCAGTTCCCTTAGGCCCGTGATGTTCTCTGGCCTCGGAGACTCTGGCTCGCGACGCGACCCCCCGAGGTTGTTGCGCAGATGGTTGCTGCTCGAGCCTTCTTCTTCGCAGCGATTCCTTCTTCTGTCGTTGAGTACTTGCCTCAAGTCCCGGCTGTCCGGATGATTCTACTGTCGCCTGAGAGGTGGAATAAGAGTCCTCCTTTCATTTGCCTTAAGCTGCTCTTGGAGATGGTGAATCAACTCCTCTTTTTCTTGGAGGACCCGATTTTGGGCCTTGAGCTCTTCAAGCAGAGGGTCATCTTCTTCATGGACCCGATGGAAGGACTGAGCGTCATTGTGAATATGACGATGGGAGTGATGAGATTTTGTCTTGACAGGGGTTTTACCTCGTCGTCGAGGATCCGACGGGGAAGCATTCTGCTGTGGACCCTCGGGTGGCTGAGCATCTAGGGGGTGAGGAGCCATACGGCGGTCGTCACGCCGGGGGAGTGCTGTCACAGGTCGGGACGAGGAGTTCGACTGGAAAACGCCCTCGGCGTACATGGGACCGGATTTTCCTCCGGATCTTCTCTGTCAGTTCGCCATTTACCGCCATGGCAGCGCATTTATGGTCGCATTTATGGCTGAATGACAGGCGGGCCGAGATCAAGCTAAGATCGAGACCGAGGTGGTCATCTGCAGATGTGGTCACCGAGATGGGCTCCGAGCTTCCCCGACCTGGCGTCTCTACCGAGCTGGGTAACACCGAGGCCCGGGACTATTCTGAAATTGGGGAGCGGCCCAATGCAAATCTGTCATTAGGAAGCGACCCCACACAGAGAATATAATCCTTCAAAATCTAAGAAAATAATTCAACCAAACATTGAGAATAAGACCCATTTTATTTGCATGCATCCCAATCTAATTTATTCACTTGCCTGAGACAAAATGGTTCACTAAAAAAAATCCAATATCTCTACACAATCAGCTGCAACCCTACACCAAAACCCATAGAAAAACCCATTCAAAAACTCAATATTTTGAAAAGAGAAGAAGCTCTCAAGGAGCCTCCTTACATGTATGAAGAAGAGCTTCCAAAGGGTGTGAAAAGCCCATATCTAAAAGGAGAAACAAAACCTTACATGTAGGTATAAAAAAATCAGCGACAAAAGCTTGAGAAATGAAGTTGGTTTCAGCTGGAGTTTTGCACAAATGATGTCTTTGGGTTGCTCATGGAATGGGGAAGATGAGGGTGAAATCAGATTTTCACCTTGGACTTGATTTCATGGACATAGATGAGAGAAGGAGGGGGAAGAAACCAATTTCCTTCAGGTTGTTGCAGGAAATAAAATGAAGAAGATGACCTAAACGTGAGTTGGGTTTAAGTTGAGGAAGTGGGCCCCATTTGGTCTCAAACTTCACATAGCTGGATTTAACACTTGTGGGTCCCGAATGAGATCGACGAAGAAGGCAAAGTTTATCGTTGAAAATTCTAGTTTTCAAAAAGTATATTTTCCTCATGGTTCTTAAATTTCAAAATTTATGCACATATTTAATGTAAAAAGACGAATTTGCCCATTTTTCTCGAAAAACGCGATTTCTGAGTTTTAAATGCAAACGAAGCAAACATGAAAGTTGTCAGGATCGAAATAAAAAATTCAAAAAATTATCAAAATCAATATTTTTCAAAATCAAATAAAGCAAATTCCCACGCTAACACGTGTCATACGGGCCACCCCGGGCTCGGTCCGACCAAACTCAACGCGCTCAAAATTCCCCAAAACTATTCAAAATTCTAATCTAACTAAAAATATAAGCTAATCGTCCTCCACTCCCACTTAGAGACTAATCACAGTTAAAATAATAATAAAATATACTAAACCTGGGTCGGGGTCTTACAAATATCATGGGATTTATCAATTTTTGTATCAAACATTTTCTGCAACTAGCACATGAATTCGATTTCTTTATAGAATACAAAAAATGACATTTTGTAAAAAGTAAATACTCATATGATCACTATTTATCAGGATCAATCATTTAGGGAGAAAACTTTCATAAGATGCTGCATAAAAGCCATGACATCATGGGACAATGTTATGATATCATCGGATTTATCAGTTTTTGTGACATACATGGAGACTTCTTCATTTTAAAGACAGAACCTCACCGAACTCGGAGACTTCTTTCCCTTTGCTTTTCATTCTCAGCGAACCGTCACATCCTCCCTGTGAGTTCTTTTCTCTGTTACTCTCATTTCGCCTCTTTTTCTTTTTGGTTTAGAGGGTTTCAGCCCCTTAGGTTTTTCTAGTTTTTGCTTCCTCTCCTTTGCTCTCTGTCCCCGTAGCCCTTAGGAAATGGGGATTTACAGTCATTGGTTAGAGGGTCCCGCATCCCTGGAGGGATTCAGGGCGTCGTTTAAGATTCCTGCTGACGTTCTGGTGTAGCTCGACGACCTCCAGGGCCTCTTAGACGGCCTCACCCGATACAAGGATTGGATGCCCTTTTCCTCTGTTGTCGGTATGCGAAGGTGGGGTTAGGTTCCCTATCCATCCGCTTCTCCGATCCTGCCTCAGTTCGTGGCGGATTTGCCCTTTCTAGCTGATGCCAAATGGGTTTAAAATTATAATGGGCATGGCGGAGCTGAATTGGATCCTTGACATCACTCTCGGTGTACATGACATAGAGGATGTCTACGACATCTGTAAGACTGCGGGGGGCGAGGATTCTTACTATCTTAGGGTGAAGGCTAGGCGCCGGCCCTTAATTAACACCCTAGAGGATTCAAGCAAATACGCTGGGGATGACCGCCTGCTGGTTTCGGGGAACTGGGAGTTTGGGGCGTCCGAGACCGAGGTGGCGCCGAGAATCCAGGTTCCGCGCAAACCTGGGACCCCTCCGAGTAAATACTCGCCTCCCCGGGCTACTTGTGTTTGTTTCACTGCTAATCTGCCGAACTGATGCCCTCTATATTCTGCGCAGGTGTTCAGCGAAGGAGGAGAGAGGCCGGCCTCGATCGTAGGAAGAGGAACGACGCGTTGCTAGAGAAGATCTACCGCTACCACCGTCACCACGATCGGGCTGCCTTTTCACTGCTCGGATACAAGTTGCGGTGCCAGTCTTACACCAGGAAGACTGTCGAGATCCCCCTTGAGCCGATAGGGGAGATCGTGCTCGCGCTTGTGGAGACCAGTGGCCAGGCCTCGGAGCCCCAGGGCCCGATCTTAGTTGCAGACAACTCCCCCGACCGAGACCAAGCGGAAGAGGAGATGGACGGGCCACGCCCTCCTTTGAAGAACCTGGGAACCATGATTCTCGGGGGCCGAGTTCCCCCCACCCCGAAGTGTGCCCCTAGCGGGCCTGACGCTGTTCAAGGCTCTTCAGCCAGCGCCCCCTCTTGTCCTTCGGGCGGAGCAGGGACCTCCTCCTCCGCGAAAGGCAAGAGTGCGCGAGGCCCCCTGCAGGAGAAGAGGGGGAGGTCGGAAGATCCTCCCAAGGATGCCCGACAGCCCAAAGACTCTCGGCCGCTTAAGGAGTCTCGACCGCGGGTATTGGAGGCCGGGAAGGAGACTCTGCCGCCAAGAGAAACTCGGCCACGGGCCACGGAGGCCGAGAAGGAGGGTGAGGGCCCCCCACTCGAAAAGAGGCTCTGCGTGGGGGGCGAGGAGGAATGGGTCCAGGAAGCGGATCCACAGACCCGGCCGCACAAGCCGATGCCCTGGAGGCCCAACCTTGATCTCAACCCCTGCGAACCCATGACGGTGGAGGACCAGATGGGGACCTCTTCCCGGACGATCTCGGCGGTTGCCCGGGCATGCGCTCTCCCCTTGGACATGGAGAGGCATAATAAATCCGGGACAATGAGCCTGATCTACTCGACGATGAAGGCGTCGCTCGTGGTGATTCCCATTCCCTTGTTCTTTTTGAGTTTTATGCTTTGGTCGTCCGTTCTGACCTCCCGCCCCTTTTGTCTCCTTGTAGAATGTACAGAGGCTCCAAATAATACTGGAGAGGACGAAAACGACAGCCACGCAAGTTTTCGAGGTGATCACCGAGAAGAAGAAGATGGGGGACGCCTTGGAAGCCATTGCAGCAGAAAGAAAGAAGGCGGAGGAGAAGATTGTTGAGTTTGCAACGGTACAACAAGCGGCGAAGGCCGAGATAATCAAGTTGCGAGGCGAGAACAAGGCGAGGAGGGTGGGTCAACTGGAGGCCGAGCTCGCCAAGAAGGAAACCAAGTTGGCTGGAAAATAGGCCGAGCTCGAGTCCTCTAGGAAGGAGCGGGCCGATGTCGAGTCCACTGTGCGTGCTCAGGCCGCAAAAGCATATCAAGAGGGAGTGGATTGGGCGTCGGCGGAGTACGTGGCTCAAATCTTGGTGTTGTACGAGATGGGATGCAGTGAGGCTCTTCGTGAGTACGGGGTCTCTGAGGACGACCCCATATTCACGAATCTTCCCCAATTCCAGTCTGTCATACCGAGTCCAGAGTCAGAGCCCGACTCCATCCCTCCGGAAGCCCCTCTTGAAGTTCTAGGCCCTCCTCCTCAGCCCCCGACTCCTGCTGAGGGCGACACGGCCCAGGCTTCCTCCATGGTTCCTCCGCCCGAGGCTATAGGCGCCCTCGTTGCATTCGTCCCTCCAGAGCCGAAGAATAAAGCTGCGGCGCCCGAGAAGTAGAGAAAATAGGAATCTATCTTTTCTCCTTTCCTTGATGTATTTTTTCTTTTTCCCGAGTGTACAGAGCTTTGTAATCATCTTTTCTTATCAATGAAAAACAATTTTTCTTTTAATTCTCCATCTGTCTTTTCATTTCTTTCTTCTTGCAATGGTGTGTGGACGTTCTGATGTTTTAAACATGACCAAAACCTACAAGTGGCTGAGGTCGGCGAAGACACTGGGCTTTAACTTTCTAGTCTCGGGATATTGAATGAGAATGTGCCCCCCTTGCCTTTGAACCTTCCAAGTAGCTAAGGTCGGTGAATCCGTAAGACTGGGTGGTGACAAGGCTCGTTGTCCCCTGACCGATCCTTCAAACCTTTAAGTGGGCGAGATCGGTGAACATCTGGCCCTAAGGCTGAGCTTTACCAACGTACAACCGAGGGAATTTTTGGAGGGTCGGGGCCGTGCCATCGACTTTGACAACCCGGGGGGTTGGGCTAGATTCAAAGGTAGGTTGAGCTCTGAGACTTTCAGAGTGAATTTTTAGATAGTTGATTGCTCTCGTCCCAAGGGGGATGGCCTAACATCCGAACTCAACGAGGCTGCTGCGATGGACAAAGCCAGGGCCCTGTGGCCGATTTCAAGGAGGCTGGCGCGAGGGCCGGAGCGTTGGGAGCTGGTCCTATGACCGAGCTCGAGGAGGCTGGTGCGAGGACCGGAGCCTTGGGAGCTGGTCCTATGACCGAGCTCGAGGAGGCTGGTGCGAGGACCGAAGTCTTGGGAGCTGGTCCTATGACCGAGCTCGAGGAGGCTGGTGCGAGGACCGGAGCCTTGGGAGCTAGTCCTACAACCGAGCCTTGATTCACAACTTTGAAGGATACAAAGGCACACTTTCTCCAAAAGATCCCACTTTCATTGATTTATCATTTGAGTACATTTAGAAGTAGTACTTCTTGAAGTGCGCGGCATTCCATGGCCGTGGCAATTCTCTTCCGCCCATGCTCTCGAGCCTATAAGCCGACCTCCCGGATACCGAGGCCACTTTAAAAGGCCCGAGCCAATTTGGTGCGAGCTTGCCTTCGTTGGGATCTTTGTCTGCTGGAAGTGCTTTCTTCAAGACCAGTTCCCCAATGGAGAACTTCCTTTCTTTGACTTTCTGATTGTATCCCCTCGATAGCCGTTGCTGGTAGGTGGCCAGGCGCACGGATGCTGCCTCCCTTCGTTCCTCCGCTAAATCGAGCTCTTTGGCCAGATTCACTTCATTCTGTCCCTGTTCGAAGAGATCCGACCTCAAGAGGGATCACAACTTCCATTCCGTATGCCAAGGAAAAAGGGGTTGCTGAAGTAGATCGTCTCGGGGTGGTCCGGTATGCCCAAAGGACACTTGGCAATTCTTCTACCGATATGCCTTTAGCTCTGTCAAGTCTCCTTTTGAGCCCGTCCATTACCACTTTGTTCGAGATCTCTGCTTGTCCGTTGTTCTGTGGGTAGGCCGGGGTCGCATAGAGGTTCCTGATACCGAGCTCCTGGCAGAAGTTCTTGAAGAAGTTCGAGTCGAATTGGGTTCTATTGTACGAGACCAGAGCTCGGGGGATCCTAAACCTTGTGACAATATTCTTCCATACTAAATTCTTTGTGTCCTGCTCGGTGATGGAGGATAAGGCCTCTGCCTCTATCCATTTGGTGAAGTAATCAGTGCCCACTATCAGCCATCTTTTGTTTCATGGAGTTCGGTGAAGAGGTCCCACGATGTCTAGCCCCCATTGAGCAAAGGGCCACGGGCTGGAGAGATGACTCAAGTCCCACGCTGGTTGGTGTAGAGAGTGGGAGAATTTCTGACATTTTTCACACTTCCTGGCGTAGAGCTGGGCGTCCTTTTGCATCTAGGGGCACCAATAGCCCTGACTGATGGCTTTGTACGCCAGTGATCTTCCTCCGATATGGCTTCCGCAGATTCCCTCGTGAATTTCAAAAAGGAAGTCTTCTACCTTGCTCGGGTGAACGCATTGGAGATATGGTCCTGTGTAGGACTTTCTGTAGATCTTCTCATCTGGGGATAGCAAAAAATGAGCCGCTATTAGTTTGACCTTGTGGGCTTCATTCTTATCTTCTGGGAGCCTATCTTCTTTGAGGAATGCTATGATTGGATCCATCCAGCTTGGACCGAGATCAACACAGAGGACTTGCCGAGCTGGGAGGAGTTCTATGCTTGGTTTTCTCAATGTCCCCACATCAACTGTCCTTCTCTTTCCTGCTTCTATGGCCGAGGCCAAGTTGGCTAGGGCGTCTGCGTGGTAGTTGGACTCTCTGCCTATTTGTTTGACTTCTGCTTTTTCGAACTAGGAGAGGAGCTGTTTCGTGTGGGCCAAGTAGGCTGTCATCCTTTCGTCTCAGGCTTGATAATCTCCGCTTAGCCGGTTCGTCACCAACTGAGAGTCACTAAAAGACTACTAGCCGATGTGCCCCCAGTATTCTTGCACTACCGAGACCCGCAATCAGCGCTTCGTATTCTGCTTCATTGTTGGATGCTTTGAAGTCAAGGGTCAGTGCTTGTTCGATGACCAGCCCCTCTGGGGATTGGAGGACTACGCCAGCGCCAGCCCTTCTAGATGTCAAGGATCCGTCGATGAAGACCTTCCAGGCTGACTCAAGGAATTGTCTCCAAGGTCGGTCATCCTCGGTCTCACCTGTCTCATTGTCCCTGCTGCCCCCCAGTTTGGTATCGAGTGAGGTTGGTGCCGAACTAGGTGAAGTGAATTCTACGATGAAGTCTGTCAGGATTTGTGCTTTGATCGTCGTTCTGGGTTGATATTGGATATCGAATTGCCCCAATTCGACGGTCCACTTGGAGACTCTGCCGAAAAAGTCCGCCTTCCAAAAAAGGGATTTGAGCGGGTACTCCGTGACAACCACCACCGTGTATATCTGGAAGTAGGAGGAGAGTTTGCGAGAGGCGCTGATGAGTGTCAGTGCCAGCTTCTCGAGTGGCAGGTACCCGGTCTCGGCGTCGAGCAGGATCTTCCTTGTGTAGTAAATAGGCTGCTACTGCTTGTCGTTCTCCCAAACTAACACTGAGCTCATTGCGTGATCCGAGACTGCTAGGTAGAGATAGAGGAGGTCACCTTGTGATGGAGTGGACAACAGCGGTGGTGAAGTGAGGTATTCCTTGAGTTTTGCAAGTGCTTGATCGCATTCAGGGGTCCACTGGAATTTGGAGCACTTTTTCAGGAGTTGGAAGAAGGGACGAAATTTGTCTGACGCTCGGCTGATGAAGCGATTGAGTGCAGCAGCCATCCCTGTGAGCCTTTGGACCTGCTTGGCCGAGGTCGGGCTCTGAATAGCCTGGATTACTGCAATTTGCTCTGGGTTAGCCTCAATTCCTCTCCGGGTTACCAGGCTCCCTAGGAACCTGCCGGAGTCGACGCCAAACGCACACTTGGAGGCATTCAATTTGAGCTGGAACTTTCTGAGGGTGGCGAATGTTTGGCGTAAATTTGCCAAATGATCCTGCGACATCTTGGACTTGACCACCATGTCATCGATGTAGACCTCCACTGTCTTCCCAAGCTGGCCTTGAAACATCTTCGTGACCAACCTCTGGTATGTCGCCCCAGCATTTTTCAACCCAAAGGGCATCACCTTGTAGCAGTAGATGCCTCGAGATGTTATGAATGCAGCTTTTTCCTCATCGGGCCCGCGCATGGGGATTTGGTGGTAACCTCGGTAGGCGTCGAGGAAGCTCATTCTATCGTGTCCCGAGGTGGCGTCGATCATCTGGTCAATCTTTGGGAGGGGGAAGCTGTCCTTGGGGCAGGATTTGTTGAGGTCGGTGAAGTCCACGCAGACCCTCCACTTGCCATTCTTCTTCTTCACCACTACTGTGTTGGCTAGCCACTTTGGATAGTGTACTTCTCGGATCGCCCCAGCTTCAAGGAGTTTATCTACCTCTTCGATTACTGCTTCTGTTTGTGGGACCCCCGTCCTGCGGGCTTTCTGTATCACGGGCTTATGCCTGGGGTCGACATTTAGCTCGTGGCACATGACATCGGGGTCGATCCCGGGCATCTCATGCGGAGTCCAAGCGAAGACGTCCTTGTTCTGCAGCAGGAAGTCGAGCAGCCCGGCCCTCTCGTTGTCGGGGAGCTGGCTTCCCAGGAGGAAATATCGCTCGGGGTCATCGAAATTGATCTTGACTTCGGTGAGCTCTTCTATGCTCTTCTGCCCCGCTGTTCGCTCGACATCCTCGAGTTTGTCCAATGTACTTGCCTCGGTTCCGTCTCTCCAGGCACTACGACCGTGAGACACTCTCTGGCCATTTGCTGATTTCCCCGTATGGTCACTATTTCGACCGTCCCTCCAGCCTTCTCTAGTGGAAACTTGAGCTTCTGATGAAACGAGGAAGGTACTGCCTCCATGGCATGCAGTCAAGTACGTCCCATTATGACATTGTAAGGAGATGGCGCGTCCACTACCAAAAATTCGGCCATCTTCGTGGTGCCTCCTATCCGGACTTCAAGCGAAATCCTCCCCTTGGGATACACTGGCTTGGCGCTGAAGCCTACTAAAGGGACGCGGGCTTCTTGCAGATTAGACTCGGTCAAGCCGAGCTGCTTGAAACAGCTAAAGTATAGGATCTTGGATGAGCTCCCTGGATCTACAAAGACGCACTTCACAGTATAGTTGTTGAGCCGTAGGGTGAGGATGAGGGCGTCGTTGTGGGGAGCTGGACCCCTCCTAGGTCCTCGTCCGAGAACCAGATCTTGGGCTTTTACTTCGTAGCTCTTTTCGGAGCACTCCCAACTCAGCTGACATCACCTGTTTGCCATGAGCAGCCCTCCTGGCCTTTGACCGAGCTTGGGCACTTCCCCCATTTGGAGCGGGGGCCAGGTGGATGACGTTGATGATATCTGCTGGCTTGTCGCTATCCTGATCATCACTGGGTGGGGTGCGCCGCTGGGCTTGGTTGACCCTCTCTCCCTCCTTGACATACTCCTGGAGGTGCCCGTCCTTGACGAGCCTTTCGAGGTGGGATTTTAGAGCCATGCAGTCCTCGGTCATGTGCCCGTGCTGCTTGTGATAGGAGCAGTTCTTACTTCAGTCTCGGGTGGATAGATCGCCCCTCATCGGCTGCGGCCACTAGAAGTAGGGCTCTGCCTTGATTTTGTTCAAGAGTCTGTAAATGGGCTCCTTGAAAACAACATTGACGGCCCTGTGAGGATCGTCGGCCGGCCTGGGAGGCTGGAACTTCGGTTTCTTGCCGCTACCCGAGATGGTGGTTGAGAAAGATGTCGAACTGGTGGCCCTCTTCTTATCTGGCCTTGGTTTGGGGAACATCCCTTCCCCCTTGGAAGTTTGGTTCTTCTGCTGGAGTACGAACCGCTCCTTGCCATGAGCTTCATCCTCTTCCTGTTCAATGTACTGATTCACCCTCGCCATCAGCACTTTCATCATGGTCACGGGAGTCCGGACTAGGTCTTTTCAGAGATCATTTCCCGGGAGTAGGGCCTGCCGGAAACACATGATGGCGAAGTCATCGTTGGCGTTCATGATCTGGCTATATACTGTCCAGAATCTCCTGGCGAATGCAGTGATACTTTCACCGTCTTTCATCCGGATCTCCATGAGGTTGCCACCCGTCTTCGGGATGACACGATGTGCCTGAAACTTCTCGACAAAGGAGCTCCGGAGCTGTCGCCAGTTCATGACCGACCCAGAAGGGATCGCGCAAAACCATCGGAGTGGGAGGTCGCCTAGGCTTGAGGAAAAGACCTTGCAATTCAGGTGGCCGACACCCCCCAGACTGACATCCGCTGAGTGAAATGCCGGAGGTGCGCTTCTGGATCCGAGGTCCCGTCATATAGGACGAACCTCGGGACGCTGAATCTCTCGGGGAGAGAGAAGTCTTTTATCTCCTGGGAAAAGGAGGACATGCCCTGGTCCTTTTCATCGCAGGTTTCTACTTGATCTCGGGCAAAATCGATCTCGACCAATCGGGCCTGGACCTCCTGCTTGACGTAATGGTCGAGCAGTTCCCTCAGGCCCATCACGTTCTCTGTCCTCGGGGACTTTGGCTCGCGGTGCGATTCCCCGTGGTGGCGAGGTAGGTGGCTGCTGCTCAAGCCTTCTTCTTCGCGGAGATCTCTCCTTCTGTTGTTGAGGACCTGCCTCAGGTATTGGCTGCTCGGACGGTTCTGCTGTCGCCTGGGGGTGGAATACAAGACCTCCTTCCATTTGCTTTGAGTCGCTCCTGGAGATGACGAATCAACTCCTCTTTTCTTGGAGGACCTGATTCTGGGCATCGAGCTCTTTAAGTAGGGGGTCGGTCATCTCTTGCTTCATGGGCCTAATGAAAAGACTGTCCGTCGTCGTGAGTGCGATGATGGGAGTGGTGAGATTTTGCCCCACAGGGGTCTTGCCCCGTCGTCGAGGATCTGACGAGGAAACATTCTGCTGAAGGCCCTTGGGTGGCTGGTTACCTGGGTGGCGGGGAGCCTCCTGATGGTCGTCACGACGGGGGGGTGCCGTCAGAGGTCGGGACGAGGAGTCCGACTGGACAACACCTTCCACGTACGCGGGACCGGATTTTCCTCCGGACTTTCTCTGGCGGGGAATCCCCGACAGCCCCTGTGGGACGGGGGGGACCCCCACTGGTCCCGGAGGGGGAAGGAGAGCGGAGCGAACGCCAGTGGGCGGTTCTAGAGGTACCAATTAGAACGGTTGAGGCTGTGAGAACGGTGGAAATGGGGGTTGTTCTGGCGGAGGAAATGATGATGCTCTTCGGGACTTCGACGACCCTTCGCCACCGTATCTGGTTTTTGGAGGCATGACTTTCACTAGTCTGATTTTGGTAAAGATCCTATCCTCACAGACGGCGCCAACTGTAAGTACCTAAAAATTACGGACTTAGTTAAAAGATGATTAAACCTTTGATTCGATGATATTGGGATGAATAGGGGAATGGATCAGGCCTCCGGCAACCTGAAAGAGAAAACAAAAGTCAGAGCCCCTGGCTATAGGCAGCCGAAGGCACTCCGATGGTTAAGTTAGTGTGGTAAATGGAGAAGGAGCAGTATGGGGGGAGGACTGGTTGCGTACCTCATGTGGTTCTCCTTCATGCAATATATAGACGTGAGAGTCATCATCGAACTGGACCCCAGGGGGAGACGGAAGTCCCATCAGCATGTACTTTTCTCTCCTGAGTGGGGGTAGGTAAAAAGGGGACGTCCCATCGGACCATCCTCCTATGCCTATGGACGTGACTTTGGGATAAGGTGTGCCTCTTATCTAGGTCCGGCGCCCACTCTATTTGTCAGTTCGTCGTCCCCGTCACGGCAGCGCATTTATGGCTGAGTGACAGGAGGCCGAGATCGGGCTTAAGGTTGAGACCGAGGTGGATGCTCATGAACGTAGCCACCGAGGTGGGCTCCACGCTCCCCCGAGACGGTGCAACTGCCGAGCTTGGACAATACCGAGACTAAGGACAGTCCGAAATCGGGGAGTGGCCCCACATAATTCTGTGATTACAAATCGTCCCCGCACAATAGACTATAGAGACCATTTGATCATTGTGAAGGAGCTACTTGACTACAAGACAAGAAGCTGTTGTACATTGATGGTGTGGGATGATTCTAGCAACCTGGAAGGGTGTTGCTACTGTTTCTATAATGCTTTTACATGCATGGTATTATTTTGAGTGTTAAGCCCTCCAATGTCGACTACAGGCCCAATGCACCTAGATTGTTAGGTGGCCGTGAGGTAACCCAGGCAGAATAATATCCACTGCTCCACTAGGTTGAGGAAGTTCCTTAGAAACAAAGAATGGGTATTTTATTATAGCTGGCATTTGTTCCAGGCAGCTAAGGATTGGATCGTTAAGACATATATGAGTTTTTCTGTTTCTTCCTTTTCTCCTTTTTTTTTTCTTTTTTTTCGTTCTTCTTCTTAGGTGTTTTTCCTATTTGGGTTTCTGAATTTTGTATTCTTTTTCAAAAAGTCATTTTAGATTTTGGGTTACTTTTTGAATAATACTTTATGATGAAATGATTTTCTTTTTCTTTTTTTTTTATTCTTTGGCAGTTTTTTTGGTAGATGAGTCCCCTATTAGGGGTTTCTAGATTAAGATTTTCTCATTTTAAAACCATTAATTTTAGTGTTGGGTTGTTTGATACTTGCCATGTGGAAAATATATTCTATAATTTTTTTAATCGATTTTTTTCATTTTTCGCGACACTGGCTTTTTCATTTTTTAAAATTAATTTCGGTCTTGGGTTCTTTCTGAGATGGTATTTGCTATTCTTTTAAAATATGGGTCGTTTGAGATAGATTTTTCTCCATCCATTTTAGGTTCTGAAGTCATGTGGTGGGATTGGTTTGGGTAAGGCTTTCACAATATAAGTTGGGTGCAAGGTAGGAAAACTCTGTTGAGTCACCATGTTATGATGAATACCCAGCTTTGTATTTTATGTTCGTTATGAAAAAAAAAATGTTAAATTACCATTCACACACCCAAAAAAAAAAAAAAAACGTACGAGTCAAATAAAGTGAAAACAATGACCAAGTCACCTCCTTTTGATGAGGTGCTGCATTTTGGAGCACTTGCTACATTGATTTGATTTTAACCAATTGATGTTTATGTTTAAGTAATTAGTACTAGAGGTTGCAGTTAGCAATTTAAAAATGATGATTACAATATAATTGGAGACCTATATTTGATCTCTTACCATCAATGTTTGCACCTAAAGATTATGTACTATGCAACTCTCTTTTTCTTAATATTATAGTGTGTTTCTTGCACATAAAAATGATTAATTTGAATTGATTTTCATGAATAAATGTAAAGAAAAAGTATATTAGGAATATTTTTTATTTTTTTTGTACAATTAGATATTTTTAAATTTTTTAGTATACACTAATGTTCATACAAATTAAAATATAATTAATTTTTTTTATAAAATCTTACATTTCTAGATTATCTTCACAAGCAATATGATACGTACCTTAATCTTATGATAATAATAATGATAATTGGTCACAATATCATTATCATCTTTTAGTAAGTTAGGAAAAACCTGAAGTGTGGGTGCACTTAGGAGCCACCTGATAGCTGTATGGGGGATGTCATGACTTTCCATCCAACCATCAGGTGGCTCATGAGAGGGGCCCGTTAAGTTATATATTATATTTTGTGTATAATATCATCTATACATTATATCTTGTGATCCCTTTTAAATATGTTTATATATATAATATAATATAATATCTTATATTTTCTATAAATTTTTAAAAGTTTGTAGAGCACGAGCATATTATTGTAAGTCCTGACGACGACGAGGAAGAAGAGGATAATAATAATATTAAAAATAATAATAATAACAATAATGATGATCATGTTCATGATGACAACAACATAAAAGGGCAATGACAGCGACAACAGGAACAATATATAATTACGTGAGATTGGCGATATATGGAAATTATGCAGGCCTTCGGTTCCACACTAGGACTACCGAAATTCTTGAATGCAAAAGATGCTAATCAAAAGATGGAGATTATGCAGGCCTATGCTTCTACAACAAAAATGGCAATGACTTTTGTTTGAAAATGATGAGGATATTTTGATATGATGCTTGGTCTTTTTTTATCGGGTGAAAAAGGAGGCTTTACTTCACTCAACCTTATTTAGTGAGGTAGACAAACCCTTCATGGATGCATTTCTTCTGAACTCTTCATTCATCTTACAGCTCTAAAGCACTCGAAGAAAGAAATAGCGGAAGTGATGATGGATTTCTCTTACGATTTTCCTGGAGCAGCCTATTATCTGAACTAACAAGTTAACAAGCTAACAAGCTGCATACACTTCGCCTTTCATTCTGCAGGTGCTCAAATGAATTACTGCTCTTCTTTTTCTTCTCCTCAATTAATTATTTTTCGGTGTTTTTACCTTGAATTATAGATGCGAATGAGATCCAGGCCGTTCATCCAGTGGGGCACGACCCACATGTTGTGCCCACCTGATGAATCACAATAATTAAATCTCAACAGCTGTCCATGTACATCTATGGGGGAATGAAATGAGAGATCTTGGGAGAGTTTTTTCTAGGCTCGAATCTAGTTCTAGGTCTAAAAGGATGGCTATAGCTCCATCCGTTTGCAAGTCCAAATCATATGAAGATTTCCTTCGCGGTGATAATGAGTGGACCAAACAAAGTCCGCCACGACATCATGACAGCCTGCCATACATTCAGGTAGGAATCGGGATCCTTTGAGTGGTCTTACGCTTAGTAACCCTAAGTGGACCACTGGTCTGCCACATCACTACGGGCAGCCCCTGCCCGGTGCATGACAGGCTGCTTGCGTGCAAGGAAGGCTGCCCGCGGTGACGTGGCGGACCTGAAATGGTCCACTCATGGTCACCGTGGGGTCTTTCCTCACTAGATCCGAACTCATCCGAGCAGGGGCTGCCCATGGCGATATGACGTACCGTGATTGGTCTACTCATGATCACAGTGGGAGAAATCCTCAGATGATTTCGATTTTCCGTTTGCTAGAAGCACATGCACATCTGTACAAAATTTGTTGGGCTGGGCCTGCCTTTAAGAACACAAATACCTAAACTAAGCCCATTTAATTTCGGGTACTGAATAACATTTTCGCGTCCAAACAACAGGCCTCAAATCCAGCACATTGGGATGACTGAAACTAGTGATCAACCCAAATGGGCCATATATAAACCCAGCTTATATCATGGATCCCAAGGACTTTGCACCTATCTGCTTGGACTAGATTGTTGTGAATGCAGAAAATATATATGTTAAAAAATGCAGAACACTGTTTGGAAAAACAAAAACACACATCAAGAAATGCGCACGAAGGTGTGAGTATGCTGCCATGGACTGCAGCTTAGAGAGTCAGGGAGGTAGTCCAAGAATTTAAGTCCTACCACAGAAAAAAATAAAAACTACACAATGATGCAAATTTCTTCCCCCGAACTTATCTTAGAAGACCATATATAACATAGCTGAATTTGTTTGTGACGGATTTTTCCCTCCTTTTCTCCTATGTTGGGTATGTTGGGCTACTGTCTCGGTACCCCTCTGAGTGTGTTGGCACTTACTTTTCCATGTTGATGGCCCATTGAAAATTCTATATGGGGCTACCAGAATGGATTACTAGTTCTAATTAACCAATCAATGCAGCGGAAATAAATCAATCAGACAATTTAGAACTAGCTATCTACCAATCACACACCACAAGAAGGCAGACACAATATTTAACGTGGAAACCCTATCCAGGGAGAAAAACCACGAACCAGAAATCAAGAGTTCACGAACAGTTACAAGATATACTCACAAGCTCCTTTACCTCAGTCTGTACCTCAACCTAAGGACTGTAGTTATTCTTGTAAAGAATCCACTGACACGACATCCACCGCGCCCCGTTCTCCTTACTTGATCTCCTCGCACCTTGTCAACCAAGATGATCAATCTTCTACAAGAAAAGTAGAAGCAGCAACAACCTTCTAGAGCAGCCCTTCAGAATAATCTCTCAATGGCTCTAGAGAATAACTCTCTAAAATATCTCTGACTCGGATCAATGAGAGTTGTGGTGGTCGTGATCTAGGGTTGAGAGAAACACCCTATAAATAGCCTCAAATTTGTGCTTTAGACTTAGTGCACAAGTAGGACTCAAACTGGGAAAGATAGTCTCAAAAGGAAACAATTTCGTATCAAAATAGGAGACTTTCCCGAATCTGCGCACCTGTCCGATCGATCGTCCCTGCAGGTCCGATCGATCGGCCTGACATTTAACTGAGGCCTTTTTCTGACCGATCGATCGGTCTGAGGCTCCGATCGATCGGGCCTGGGGAATTTCGCCCGGTCTTCTTCTTTTCTTCTACTCTTCACTTCAGCTCTTCTGGCGACACATCCACATTCCATTCTAAAATAAATTAGAAAATACAACTCAATGGACCCAGAGTTTTGTCCAACCCATGAATTAGCCAATAAAAATACTAACACCCATCTTTTGCATATATTTTAGAACCATTGAATTGAAATTAATTCAAACATATTTTGTACTGTAGTTTTGATGTATGTTGAAGAGTCCAGATCCACTGAGGCGTCGACTCAGAGAAATTGCAAGTTGAAAGAGTGGAACTCAAAGTAGGTTTTAACCTATTAAAAATTCGAGCCACTGAAAATGAACACCCTTTTTGTGTTTGAGGCATCCCTAGGTTTTACACCAATAAGAGTTGGTCCCACGGTAGGATGAACCATTTGTTAAATAAGTATTAATGGATACTATATAGAATTGTGTTATCACATTTCTTTATCAAGCATTCAATCCTACGTTGGGACCAACTCTAATTTATGTAAAATTAAAAAAAACTGTATATTGTGAGGGCATTTATCTTGAGCAGTTCGAATTTTTAATAAGTGAGGTACACTACAGAGTTTTACTAATTTTTCTAAGTCAAATCCTCAGCAATCCGGGCACGCATGGTGAATAAATTACTGAACATAACAACGTATGTAATTGTATATTTATCTATATTTTACTAATTTCTCTAAGTCAAGTCCAGTGCTTTTATTCGGGTTCTTGATTCAAGTCAATAGCTTCCATAACCTGCATTCACATGTACTCGGCTAAACGTCGAGAAGGTGTCGAGGAGTAGGCTCCACTCGAGTGGGAGTATTAAAATGTATTTAGGCAACCTGAAATTGAATAGGAGGACTGTGTAGTTCTTTTTACTTTGGCTTGTATATATATATGTATCTTCATCTTCTTCGTTCTTTGAAGGCAAACTTCAGCCCAATTGAGTGTTGTTCTCGTTTCTCAGGTGAACTAAAGCTCCAGCTATTGTCCATTCAACTCAGTCAAATAAATAAATGGAAGATCTCACATCTCCACGTACAAGGGTCCGATGAAGGAATCAAAGTGGATCCCTCTTTGTCCGGCATACCTGAAAAGGCGGGCAATGGCGCCTCTGTTACTATTGAAATTGGTGATTTAGTTCGTAACCAGGCGACCTCAATCAGAGAAAGGCTTCATATTGAGCTAGGAAGACTAATAGAGTCATCACCTAGCTTTTCATGCTCCATATACCGAGTCCCTCACTGCCTCCGTCAATGCAACGAGTAAGTGTATGAACCCCAAGTCATCTCAATAGGCCCATTTCACTATGAAAAAAGAAAGAATCAACTACAAGAAATGTAGGATCACAAATGGAGATATCTACAAGACATAATCTCTCGAAATGGAGAAGGCAGTTTTGGAGAGGTATTTGGCTCTCCTTAACAAGTTAGAGGAAAAGGCCTGGAAATGTTACTTGGAGGTAATCCCGCTCGACAGAAATTCTTTTTTTGAAATGATGTTATTGGATGCTTGCTTTATCATTGAGCCTTTTCGAAAGAGAGACTCCCCAGAACGTAAAGATGATGGCATCTTTCAATTGAAATGGCTAACGGAAGCAATATTCTGCGACTTGATTATGCTTGAAAATCATTTTCCTTTCTTCATTCTCCACCATCTATTTGATCTCATAGATGGTTGCCACCAACATTCTCTACTAGATATTGCTACTTTTCTACTTAAAGATACCATCACGAAAGAAAGACTCAAACATTCTTCAGATATCCAAATCCATCATCTTCTTCATCTTATGCTGCATACAAAAGCCTTTGTCCTTGCCGAGGAAAAGAGTTCAGTGCCAACTAAGGAAAAGAGCTCAGAGCCAACTGCTTTCCAAAGGATCCCTTGCGCGTCCAAACTTAAAGAGGCGGGAATTTAGTTTAGAACTGGAAGGGATGGTCCTTTTTGTAAGTGCCTGAAAATTCCGGATTTGGTTAGGAGAGGATCAGGCTCTCAATTTGATTATTTGGGGAAAGGTTAACGTCCTGAAACCTGAAAGGGAAAGCAGAAACAAAGGTCAGAGTCCCTGGCTGTAGGCAACCGAATGCACTCCGATGTTTGAGTTAGTTTGGTGACTAAACTGAGGAAGAGTGAATGGAAAAGAAGAAAGAGGATGTGTATGTCTCTCCTTTCATATCTTTGGCGGTTTTACCTCATGCATATATATAGGCGTGAGAGTTGACTCTTGGGGCAGGGGTCCCATCAGATCCTTCCTGAATGGTGGTAGGTAAAAAGGGGAAGTCCCATGCATCAACCTGTATTTCGCCTTAATGGCTACGGATGAGACCGCGAGATAAGGCTGACTACTTATCTAGGTCCAGCTTCCAGTCTTTCTGTCAGCTCGTGGCAGCGCATTTATGGCTGAATGACAGTAGAGATCGAGACCGAGACCGAGATGCGCCTCGCAGATACTTTCACTGGAATGGGTCTCGGGATTTTTCCAGGCTGGCGCTTCTGCCGAGCTGGGTAAGACCGAGACCAAGAATTATTCTAGCATTAAGAAATGCCCCCACACACTTTTAGTTTATTGGACATAAAATTTCAGAAGGGAGTGATTGAGATCCCCTCTATGGTGTTCGGGATATGTCAAATCTATTGTTTCTTAATCTAATTGCATTCGAACAGTGCTATTGCCCGTGCAAGAGATACATCACAGCATACATATGTTAGAATTTCTATGATGCCAAAATCTCATTGGATACAAACAAATAACACTTAATGTAATTAAGATCATACCTGATTCCATGGCTGGGGCTAAATAGAGGTGGGATTTACAACTTCCTTGAACCCTTTTCTTTTCTTTCTAGCAAATTGATGGAAGCCAAGAAAATTCCCCGTAGGCAAGGAAGTAACCCAAGAGATCCTTTTATAGAGAGAGGATCCTCCAATCAAGGTAAGTAATAAAAAATCTCTCCAATCATGTCTCCCTAATTGAGCAACTTACAAAGGTAAGTTTTTAAATCCTTTGACCATGGGTAAAATATTTTTTATTGGATGTTCTAGAAAGAAGTGGGCCCATGTGGTCAAGTGGACCACACTCCCTTATTCCAACATTCTCCCACTTGGTCCAATGACCACATAAAATCAAATAATTCTCTATATATATATTTAAAAAAATGAAAATAAATAAATAAATAAAACAAGATCTAACTGGTGTGCACCATTTTTTTTTAAACACTTGTCATGTTAACTTTAAGCTCAATCTTTAACCGCTGATTAAGTTAGCCTGTTGATGAGAACTATGGCGGTTACATGTCTTAAATAACATGCTCTCTTCCATAATTACTGCATCTCCATATTCACTTAACCAAGTCTTTAGTAAGGGTAAAAATAGGATACATTTCATGACAATCCTATTTGATGGGTTCATTAATGTCATTCACCTTACTATTCTCACTTTACGAATCTTTAAACACATGTGAACATAAACAAAGCAAGAATATACGAAATCACAAAACTTTAATATATTCAATTAAGATGTGTCTTTACAAATCCTAGTAAGACAATTTATTCAAGCTCATATTTCTGACATGCTCTTGAAAGGGCTTTGGCGTTAGTGCCTTCGTTAAAGGATCTGCTAACATCAAGCTTGTTTGAGTTCCAATTATAGATACCAGCTAATTTCGTACCTTCTCTTTTATCACAAGGTATTTTACTTCTAAAAATTTAGATTTGCTTGCAACCTTGTCATTATCTGTAAATCTTCTAGCTGCATCGTTGTCACAATAAATCTTTAATGGTTTGGAGATTGTATCCACAATGTGCAACCCTGAAATAAAATCACGCAACCCTAGGGCATGACCTGTAGCTTCAAAACATGCCACATATTCTGCATCGAATGTGGATGGGGTAACTAGAGTTTGTTTTGCACTTTTCCATGAAACTGCCCCATTAGCTAACAGAAAAATATATCCTGAAGTCGACTTTCTAGAATCGAGGCATCCTGCAAAGTCTGCGTCTGAATAACCGATCACTTCTAAACGATCGGATCGCCTGTCAGAGAACATAAACTTCCTAGTCCCGCTTAGATATCTCAAGACCTTCTTAACTCCCACCCAATGGGGCATACCTGGATCACTTTGATATCTACTTAACATGCCAACTGCAAAGCTTATATCGGATTTGTTGCATGTTTGTGCATACATTAGACCACCGATTGCGGCGGCATATGGAAATTTATCCATTTCTATTCTTTCAATCCCATTTCTTGGACACTAAGCCTTACAAAACT
This sequence comes from Cinnamomum chago, assembly GCA_038049695.1. Taxonomy (NCBI): domain Eukaryota; kingdom Viridiplantae; phylum Streptophyta; class Magnoliopsida; order Laurales; family Lauraceae; genus Cinnamomum; species Cinnamomum chago. Next base: position 41,025,355 of record CP142455.1, read on the forward strand.
TATCACCTTTGATCATAGGTGTATTATGATCTTTACATTCTTCCATACGAAATCTTTTTAAAACAGTTTTGATATAGGCTTCCTGTGATAACCCAAGTAATCCTCGAGATCTATCACGATAAATCTCGATTCCTATTACAAAGGTTGCTTCACCCATATCTTTTATATCAAAATTGTTCCTTAGGTACTCCTTGATTTCACAAATCATACCAAGGTCATTGCTAGCCAGTAAAATGTCGTCAACATACAACACCAAGATAATAAACTTGCTCCCACTAATCTTGAGATAGATGCAATGATCGACCACATTTTCGGTGAATCCAAATGCTGTAATAACATAGTTGAATTTAATGTACCATTGTCAGGAAGCTTGTTTAAGGCCATAAATTGACTTCTTTAATTTACATACTAATTTCTTTTCACTCTGTTTTACAAATCCTTCAGGTTATTCCATGTACACCTCTTCTTCTAGATTTCCATTTAAGAATGCTGTTTTGACATCCATTTGATGTAACTCAAGATTAAAGTGAGCTACTAGAGCCATAATTATCCTGAATGAATCCTTTTTAGATACCGGAGAGTAAGTTTCATTGTAATCAATCCCTTCTCTTTGAGTAAAACCTTTGCCCACTAGTCTGGGTTTGAAACGTTCAACCTTTCCCTTTGAATTCCTTTTGGTCTTAAAGACCCATTTACAACCAACGGTTTTTGAATTCTTAGGTAGTTCAACGATGTCCCAAACATAACGGCCATTGACTCTAGCTCATCTTTCATTGCATCTAACCATTTATCAGAATTCTTACATTCTATGGCTTGTTTAAATGTCCTAGGATCATCTTTTACCCCAATATCAGCTTCTTCTAAGTATACAACATAATCATTCGAGATAGCAGGTCTTTTCGTACGAGTTGACCTTCTTAAAATTTCAGGATCATTATTATGTTCTGGAAGTGGTTCAATAATGGGTAATTGGGTTTCTTGTGTTTCTTGTTCATTTTGTGGTTGTTGTTCCTCTTGATTATCGTTGATCACAATATCAAGTGGGACATCAAACTCACTTCTTTTATTAGGTATATCAACATCTACCCGAATTTCTTCGTAGGATATTTTTCTATTTTGACCACTCCCACTAATCAAATGATCCTCCAAAAATTTGGCATTTCCCGATTCAATGATCCTAGTTGTATGGTTAGGGCAGTAAAATCTATACCCTTTGGACCTATCCGAATATCCAATAAAATATCCGCTAATTGTTTTAGGGTCCAATTTTCGTTCATGCGGGTTGAAGACTCTTACTTCAGATGGACAACCCCATACTCGGAAATGATTTAAACTAGGTTTCTTATTAGTCCATAACTCAAAGGGAGTTTTTGGAACTGCCTTTGTAGGAACCCAATTTAAGATGTACATTGTCATCTTTAATGCTTCACCCCACATAGACTCGGGTAAATTAGTGTTACTGACCATACTCCTTACCATCTCAATAAGCATCATGTTTCTTCTCTCAGCTACGCCATTCTACTGAGGTGTACCGGGCATTGTGTATTGGGCAACAATTCCTTCCTCTTGTAGAAATCTAGCAAATGGGCCCAAGTTACGACCCGATTCGGTGTATCTGCCGTAATACTCACTACCTCTATCTGATCTCACGACCTTGATTTTTCTATCTAATTGCTTTTCTACCTCTGCCTTAAACATTTTGAAAGCATTTAAAGCATCAGATTTTTCTTTGATTAAATAGACATTACCATATCGTGAAAAATCATCAATAAAAGTAATAAAGTATTCCTCACTTGTAAAACAGGGTATGTGGATTTTTCCACAGATATCTGTATGGATTATTTCTAATAGACCCGAACTTCTTGTAGCTCCTTTCTTACTTGTATTGGTTTGCTTTCCTTTAATGCAATCAACACAAACTATAAAGTCGGTGAAATTCAGATTAGGTAACAATCAGTCTTTCACCAATCTTGCCATTCTTTCTTTTAAAATATGGCCCAACCTTTTATGCCACAACATAGATGAGTTCTCATTAATGGTCATTCTTTTAACTCCCATGTTCATGCCACAATTAATGTGTTGTGTGTGAAGGGATTGTTCATACATAGAATTTAACTTTAATTTATACAATTCATCACATAAATAAACATTTCCAACAACTTTATTATTTCTAATAACATCCATACATCCATTACCAAAACCAAATTTAAAACCATCATAATCAAGTTTTGACACAGAGATAAGATTTCTAGAAATATCAGGGACAAAGAAAGTATTGTGGAGATCCAAAATGAATCCGGTGTCCAACACCAGCCTGTATGTGCCTATAGCTTCAACTCTTGACTCCTTTCGGTTCCCCATGGTGATGGTCCTTTCCCCATCATTTGGACTCCGGCTTGAAATGAATCCCTGCATACAACCAGAAACATGAATGGTTGCACCAGAGTCAATCCACCAAGTATTAGATGGAACATCTGCTAAATTGGTTTCGAAACAAATAAGAGTTTGATTATTACCTCTACTTTCAAACCAATTCTTTTGTTTCAGGCAATCCTTTTTTAAATGACCTTTCTTTCCACAAAAAAAACATTTCTTCATTATCCCTTTGTCTTTCTTTTCTGGTTTTGTGGCTTGAGCATTTGCACCTTTCTTGCCTTTATCCTTGCTCTTGGATTTAGATCAAGAGACAAAGTTAATCATCATTTGTCCTTCTGCCTTTAACCTTTTTTCTTCTTGATCGGCCCTAGCAATCAATTCATTTATGTCCCATGTCGTTGGGCTTTGATTATAAGCTACCTTAAAAGCTCCAAAAGCGGGAGGAAGAGAATTGAAAATGAATTGGAATATGTATTGATCAGACACGCTCATGTCCACCTCTTTCAATTTCGACGCTATGTGCGCCATTGCAAGTATGTGTTCTCTTACTCCCATAGTTCCATCATATTTCATACTTGAAAGGCGGCTTATTAACGAAGCACCTACTGCCTTATCAGTTATCATAAATTGCTTTTTCACAGTATCTAAGAGGTCCTTAGCCTTATCTTTTATTCCTATGGACCCTCGGATAGTACGTGAAATAGAATTTAAAATGATCTTTAATCCCACTTTGTTTGCTTTTATCCATTTTCATAAATTATCTTTTCTTCGGCAGTAGAGTTTTCAGTGGGTTTTTCAGGCATGGGTTCATCAAAGGCAATTTCTAAGTCCAAGAACGTTATGGCGATCATTAAAGCATCCAAGCATTCAACGAAATTGGACCCATCCAAAGTGGGTATGATCCCTAAGGTGGAAAGTGCAGCTAATGATCTGATTACTGTAAGAAACAATAAATAGCTATATGTTAAGATTCAGTAACTAGAACAAAGCAATGGGTACATTAATGTAAATCTACCTTTGGGTGGATAAACGAAATGTGAAATATTGTTTTCCATAATTAATCTGTCCATGCTAATAAATGTGATGTAAATTAAGTAGATCATACCTTTGGGTATAAATCATTCAAAAATTTATATCAGATTCATAAACACGTCAAATTCCGATTTCTAACCGTTCGGAAGATCTCAACTTTGGGTGAACCTCCATTAATGAAACCACAATCTTAAGTGATATCACAATCACCCAAGTGAGAGGTGATTAATTAAAATCAATTCAAGAAATTATACAATTTTCATAACTAGTGTCACTTTGGCGGCTAACGAGTTAATCAAAGCTAATTCCCAATTGATATATGCAATAACACTTAATTTATCATTTGATTGTCAAATAAAAGTATGACAAACTGATTTGTAAATGTCCTAAATATGGCCAAAAAATAAACTAAACTTAATCAATGGATCATTAAGCTATTATTAGTTTTGCTAAGGAAATAACCTTACGTAAATAACAATTACACAATAAACAATCATAATATTAAACTTGATGCGGAAAAAAACTAATAATCTAATTTACATGTTCAAGAAATGTGCCAAAATATTAGAGAGGTCTAATAATGGATCTGAACCATTTAGATTAAAGATCAAATCGATACAAATCTATAGGAGAAAACACAACGCAATTCTGAGTTCGTATGAGTCAAATATGATCAAAATATGTTATTGACCATCCATTTCTGACGAACATGATTGACTCTGATTTTGATCAATGACATCCAGAAATTATCAGAATGCCGATGAATGATGTTAACGGTTCTGATCTGATCAATTAAATAGTATCTAAGATTAATTTGACACTTACTGGATTAACTTATACCCTCTTGAGTTGATCAGATCAGGTACCTATTCATATTACCGGTGTTTAATTTACACTTAGATATATCTTGTCACAATTTACATGAACTACAGATATAACTAGAATGATCAAGCTAATAGGTCACACTGAAGCTTCAGTCAGTACTAGTATGTATAGAAATCTAGTTTATGGTTCATTTTCTGATCTTTAATTGGGTCAGATCCAGACCTCTTTTGTGCCAATTGATTGTACAGATAGGCACTATCTAACAAGTGGGTCAATCTAAATAATTTTACCCAAAACTGAAAACGGGCTTAGTGCACCCTTAATGGATCGGGCCCGCCCTTAATGGACCCATTCTTAACCCAGTCCAAGACTATACCTGATCCAACCCATGAGTGGGCCAGACCAGGTCAGATCTGGCTGATCCGACCATTCCAGGAGCAGGCTAACGAGCTGGGCAGATACAGGTCGGGTTGCCCAACCTACTGGCCCGGCACACTAGCCCAGTGCAGGTATTTGGGCAGTATACTGTACAAGAAGCTGGACAGTTTTTGTCTGGCTGCGCTGTACAGTTCCTGTCCCTCCTCGTTAAGGATTGATTGTCCACATCCTCTATTATTATAATATTATTTATATAATAATAATAATAAATCACTGATATTGTTATTATTATATTCTTTCATGTAAAAATAAAAAAATAATAATAATAATAACAATGAGCGACAGGTGTTCAAACTTTACTGTAATTTCTTAAATAAATGAATTTACAATGAACATGAAAATAAATCTTTCATTCACATCTCTTTCAGATTGGGTTGAGCACTGTAATCCTCACTTTCTAAGGAGTTTTATTTAATAACTTGAATATCTTTTATCAAATACCCGAAATCTCTTTACTCTGGGTATTTGGGTTTAATTCCCGAAGAAACCAAGAAGCCCTAAAAATACATAAAATGTAAACGATTATTTGTTATACCCAAAACTACAAGCTCTGATACCAAATGTTAGAATTTCTATGATACCAAAATCTCATTGGATACAAACAAATAACACTTAATGTAATTAAGATCATACCTGATTCCATGGCTGGGGCTAAACAGAGGAGGGATTTACAACTTCCTTGAACCCTTTTCTTTTCTTTCTAACAAATTGATGGAAGCCAAGAAAATTCACCGTAGACAAGGCAGTAACCCAAGAAATCCTTTTATAGAGAGAGGATCCTCCCATCAAGGTAAGTAATCAAAAATCTCTCCAATCATGTCTCCCTAATTGAGCAACTTACAAAGACAAGTTTTTAAATCCTTTGACCATGGGGAAAATATCTTTTATTGGATGTTCTAGAAAGAAGTGGGCCCATGTGGTCAAGTGGACCACACTCCCTTATTCAAACAACATTGCCTTAATGGATAGCCTCATCGGCACAGGAAAGGACGCTGAAATTCTCTGTCGAGAAGGAATCATTGAAAACTGGATAGGGCCGATGGAGACACGGTTTCTCTCTTCAACAACATGGTGAGAGAGTTAACCGTACGGGAAGAAGATTTTTATTTGTCCGGTATTTGCAAGGAAATCAATCAGTACTGTGAAAGTGCTCCGCCAAAAATGAGAGCAACCTTGGTGCATGGTTAGTTTAGAAATTGGTGGGCCATCCTATCTTTTTTTTTTGCTGCTGTAAGTGCCTAAATATTACGGACTTGGTTAAGTGGATATTAAGCTTCTGGTATTGCTGTAAAACTTCTTTAGACAAGATTAACTGCCTGAGACCTGAAAAAGAAGGAATGAGAGAAAAGTCAGAGGTCCTGGCTGCCGTTAACCGGAGGCACTCCGATGCCTAAGTTAGTGCAGTCACTAGACAAAGGATGAGTGAGTGGGGAAGAAGAGAGAGTTTAGAATATGGACGTATCTGATAGCATGCCTTTTGTGGGTTTACCTCAACATATATATAGATGGAAGTTTCTGCAGCTCGTTCCCTTGGTGGAGGTAGGTGGAAGTACTATCCCACCGCCTCATACTATGTTTCCTTAGTGGAGGTAGGTGGAAGCTCTGTCCCATCGGATCATGGGCCGACTGCTCCTATTAATGCGGACGTGATCATTTGATAAGGACAACCCCTTATCATAATCCGGCGCCTGTCTTATCTGTCAGTACATTCTGCAACGTAGTCGTAGCGTTATGGAGTACAGTTATGACTTAGTACTCATCTCAGTTGGTCGTACCGAGATGAAGATGATGCCGAAACCGGATAAGGATGCATCCTAATACTACTGTCGATGTGCTTCATACCAAAACCGAGGTGATGCTAGCTGGTACTTTTACAGAAGTTAGCTCAAGCTCGGTTCCAGCTGACACTATTGCCGAGCTGGATGTATCATGGTACTTCTGCCGAACTTGGATACGAGACCGTGATAAGTCAAGTCAGTACTGTTACCGAGATTAGCGTAATCCTGCTCTTAGGAGAACGCCTCACACAGCTGCCCTTTTCTTGTTGCTTCTCACTTTGACTCAATCGATCTTCTCCTCATTTCCCAAGTTTGCATATGGAGGTTAGATTTTCATAGTTGTTAGATTGTTCAATGTATGGGTTCTCCTCTGCATTAGATGTTGGCACTACTATTAATATTATATGTTTTGGCAATGTGTTTATGTGTGAGCTTCTTTACAAAATAGTGCTTATGGTTTGAGGACCTTGGCCATTGATCAAATGAGATCGGATTTTCTATATTCACTTTGATAGTAACTCTATGTTAACAAGTTTGTTAAAAAAAAAAATTTGAAAACTACATAGGGCAATGATTGCAAAAAATAAAATAAAATAAAAAATACATAAATGATGGCAGGAAACATTAACCACCCATGTAGTTAAAGAAGGTCCAATCAAATCTTGAAATGCTCGGTTAGCATTGTGAAGATCAAAACCATCTAAAAGTGGGGTTTGGCCTAAATTCAAGTATGCACAGGCAGGCAGGCCTGGACATGCCTTTGCATCTGATGACCAAATACAAATCCATTTTTAGGATCGGAAACCCTTGCTGGGTCAGATCCAGAATTGGGTGGTAGTCCCGACGGACTTTATTAGGCAATTTTGGTATTTTATAAGTCTATTAGCCAAACATTTTGATTTAAACTTTGACAAGCTTCTGCCCATCTTGACCTTCGACCAAGGATAGAAACAGGTTGATTTTGGTATGAGTTAAGATAAAACTTAACCCAACCCGACTCACACTTGTCACACCCCATCCCGACCCAAACCTTGACAGGTTTATAATTTGCACAACCAAACCCGCCTCATGATGCAGGCCGGTCGTGTTTAGTTTAATATTTGTATGTTTAAAAAAAATATTATAATATTGTGCAGATTTTGCATTTACGTGGCAGGTATACGCCATGGACATAACAAGGTCATGGATGCCACACATTTAAAAAAAAAAAATACAATACAATGTATATTAAGATGACTGATGAAAGAGTTTACAAAGGGCAAAAAAAATATCATAAATGGTTTCTTCAACTAACAGAAGGCTCCTCACATAGTCCTTGAGGCAATTAATTTTAGGAGGACATTAGAGAATAAAGGCATCCCCAACGGTTATATAGAAATCAATTGACTGAAATTAACCTAAAAGAATGTAGGCCGTTCTTTTCAAACTTGATTTTGATTTCAAAATCCATTTTGATGAAGGTTATGTGTAGAGATACAATAACATTGAATTGATATGATTTTATGTTTGATCTACAAAATAATGGTCACTCGAGAAACAAAGTCAAACTAACAAAATATAATGGTCCCCAAATGAACATTTCACATGAGATGTGAGCTGCACATCTAATTACATAGATAGAATCTGCCAATGTGGTTCTTCACTGAGCTTCCCCTGGGTTCACCTTTGCGCACAGTAGTTTCCTTCAAGTTGAAAACTTAGATATGAGCTTGTCAACATGAATGATAACATCATCAATTCGAGGGCGTATAGTGGCCTGAGGTTGGAGCATCCATGTCACAAACTGATGAAGAGGTTCAGGATATGGAGGGCTGGGTCCCGGGGGCCATTTTATTTGGCAATTTACAATAGCCAACTGCAAGCTCCCCCCTGACTCACCAAGCACATACTCAAAAGGAGACACACCATACCTACAAGCAGCAACAAAAAGAACATGGAAATGAAAATTCTTTTTGCTGTATGACTGATTCTTGGTTTCAGCTGATACTTGATCTAAATAAGGCTGCATTTGCACTATCAATCTAGCACAACCAAATTAAACAGGTACTTAACAGAGAAAGATAGAGGGATTAAATGTCAAGATCAGTATCTTAAAAGATTCGGCAGCAATTCCGTCGCAATCTTGCATTACTTTTATAGGCTTCAGGAACAACAACAATACTGATGATGATGACGACGAAGATGATAATGATAGTATTAATAATCATGATCATCATGACAAAAAAAATGGCAATGACAACTACAACAGGAACAATATAATTAGTGAGATTGGCAAAATATGGCAATTACGCAGGCCTCCACTTCCACAATAAGGTTGCCCAAATTCCTGAATGCAAAAGATGTTAATCAGAAGATTTATGAGATAAATCATTTCTTAAAGAGGTTGCTAAATGGAAAGACGAAACCATAACATCACGCTAAAATGGATTTTAATGGATGCAAACAAAATTGGTACCCCAACCATCCTGGTATACCTGGGGACAAATTTTTCAGCATCTGGCTATAACTCATTTACTAATGTTTACGTCAAGATATTTCCCTATTTTAGCAGTTTCAGTCTCCCACGTAGAGGTTCAATACTAGTGACGCAAGCGGAGAGGCTGTTTCCGCATTACGAACCCGTGGCACCCAAGTCGCAAAGGAGCAACAATGGAGCAACCTTATTGTTTCAGTAATGAAATTTCTTTTTTTGCAATCTCAAGGTGGTTAATGGTCCTTTCTTATGAATGTAACTTGTAGGTCACAATTTAAAACTTTATTATTTAAAACCTCAAAAAAAAAAAAAAGAAAGAAAGAAAGAAAGAGCATCCCATATCTAAAATCTGAACCATTAAAAAGCATGGTTCCACTAGTTTTTATCTCCTCAAAATAAATTCCTTCAATCGGATTTTTCTGACATGAATAATAATAGTCAAAATAAAAAATATATATAATTATCTCTCTTTATCCACAATGGATAAAACTCTGATTGAGCTAAAAAAATTATGAAATAATACAACGCAAATAGACATTGATTTTAAGCGAATTAGATTTCAATATGAGCAACAAAGATTGAAAATGCATAATGACATGTATTGAAATCAGTATATCTATGCAATTTAAAAAAGATTAATAAAAGAGAAAGCGGGTTCGTTGTTCTTCTTCTTTATTCATACCTCAAAATCTCTGCAAGTCTGTGAGATCTCCAACAAAAAGATGTACTTTCTCCTCTTCCTCTCTTGGATCGTAAGATTTAGGGCAAGTATAGATAGATTAGAATGATAATTGAAGCATCTCTTCTACAATCTCCATTCAAGTATTCTTTAGTTGTTCTCCTTTCCTTTCTTTTCTTTTCTTTTTTTCATTTTAAAATTTCCCCAAAATCAATAACATTTTTGTTTCATTTTTCTATAGTCAAAACTATGTTTAAAAAATCTCTAAATGAAGGAGGGGCCACATAGGATGGCCAAAGCGCTTACTTTAGGGGGTTTTCAAAATGTAAGGGGGGCCAATGTCCCTTGCCAGCCTCCCCTAGGTCCGCCCCTGCTAACACTCTCATCTAGTCCTCTAAATTGTCTCCACCTCATTGGCAAATGTTGTTAGATTCGAAAAACAAACATGAATCAGTGAAATCAAAGAAATCAAGCTGCATTTTCAGATTCTCAAATCTATAACTTCCAACAATATCGAATGAAGAAAACAGGAGATCTCTGATTTTAACCTAACTCATATCCACAACTCTGCAGATCAGCTGTTTAGTTCTACGGGAAAGTTCCAAGAGATTTCATCGGTTCTGGACAATAGAATCAGTGGTGAGATCTAGAATGGAGATTTGGAGTGGTTTTTCAATTCCTTTTGTTTCTGTAATGGGAAAAATAGAAGAGAGGTGGGAAAGAATAGGCGGTATCCGTCGGAGATCAATTTGTTTTCTTCTGTGTTCTTCTCTTTTAAGTTTCTTGATGGGACAACAACGGCACATCACTCTTCTTCCTGTCTTTCCCTCTCGTCAAGTAGCTTTTTTTCTTTTTTTTTGTCAAGATGGTCGATGTAGGTGAAGATGCAAGATTCAAAATCATGTTGTCAAACAAGTTCTATTTTTTAATGGAAATAGCACTCATTTGCAGCACAATCCAAACTGGGCGCAACCAATCTCAGCATGGGATGGAGAACATCATGAAAACAATGCCAAACAGGGCCTAGGTTTCTGCCTCCCATGGTACAATAGATAATTATAGATCTTCTATCTTGAAACTTGCCCAATATGTATAGTATAAGCCTCCACACTAACTGACCATGTTTAGAGTACAAAATCCATTATCTTGGTGACTTGTTAAGTTAATTTAAACTCTTGTATACATCATTTAATTGTCATGTTCTTAGAGTGTGCATGAACTGACTCAAAATGCTCACAGCATAAGCTATGTTCGAAAGCATTATGATTAAGTAAAATAATTGTCTAGCTGGTCTTTGATGTGAATCTAATATCATGAAGTAACTGTAGAAGATAACAGACAGTAAAATAAGATCCAGTCCCAGCCCAACAAGGCCCATGTACAGCCTGTATAATATCCCACGCGTGGGATTTAGTCAATGCATCGTATAGCTGATTTCTCTCTTATTTCCTTGTATAGACTCGGATATATTCTTTCATTATTCTGATTGTAAACATAGCATGTTTAAAGCCTATGATTAGGCATAATCGTATTATAAAACCTTGCAGTCGATCCTCCATTGAGGAAAGACCTTTTCCTCCATATCCCTTCTCTTCCTTCTTCTTATACTATAACACGGTATCAGAGCTTTGGATATGGAGAGTTGGCTCTTCTTAGTTTGATCAATCCCCCCATCTCTCATCGATCAAGCACTTCTTCCTGGCGTGAATCCTCTCCCTCTTGCTGCTGATCTTGTCTGAAGTGCCCCCGGATCAACAGTGGCCCACCGCCGATCAAACTCTTGTCACCAGCAACTTCCATAATTGTGATCAACAGTCCTTAAGGGTTATTTTAAGGATTTTTCTGGATTTTTTCATCACCATTTGAGGTAGGTTTCAAGCACTTCTTCCTCTATCGATTTTGGGTATTAGTTCTCAAATAGACTTCATCAAGACCGTCCAGATTTGTGGATCTGTATCCAATACTCATCAAATTTGGACTGAAGGAAGTTAACTTGAGATCCTTCAAGAAGTTCAACCTTGCCCTGTGATTAGACCACTGTGTGGGGCCCACACACAGATCCTGCCCAAGCATTCAAGGTCGTCTGGCACTTCTTTCTTTTTTTAACTGCACTTTTCTGTGCTGTTTACTGTTGGAAGCTTACATCAGCCACCCAATCTGCAGTTTTCCTGCCGTGTTAGTAAATTCAACGCAAATCTAATCAATTTTGGGCTGTCTATTTCTGATCTGAGGGCTGTTTTCCTCTTTAAACCTGCTGATTTGTATGCTGCTCCTCTCTGTTGATTTCTTTTCTACTGCATTCTGCATTCGGAGACAATGAAAAAGTATGATGTTATCCCAATTAAAATAAATGGGCATAATTATATGTCCACGTCCTTCCATTTAAAGAATTTTGTAGAAGGACAAGGGTTATTTGGTTATCTAAGCCTCCTACTACAAGTACTACTGACTCAAAAGCCTTAGCCACCTGATCCAAGGAAAATGCTAAAGTAGTCACTAGCATACTTAACTCTATTGATCCTTCTCTTGTCGTGGCTCTTCAAGCCTATACTACAACAACTGATATGTGGACTCATCTCAAAAAGGTCTACTATCAAACCAATAAAGCCTGTAAGTTTCACTTGGATAGTGAAATTGCTAAATACAATCAAGGGGATAAGTCTGTGCAGGAATATTTTAATGGTTTTCTCACCTTATGGACCGAAAGGGATTCTATGTTGATCCAAACAGTCTCTTCCGGATTTCTATCCGAGGCTCTCAAATTACAAGAAGAAACTCACATTAGCTAGTTTCTTATGAATCTACGACCAAAATTTGAATATGTTCGGTCTGCTATAATGAATAGAAAATTTCTGCTAATCTTGATACCTGCTTTCAAGAAGTCCTTCGAAAAGAACTTCGTCTCACCTCACAGCGTGCTATTCTTGAAGAACCAAAGGACTTCCTTGCGCCTCTTCGTGTTGACTCTGCTCTTCTGGCAACCCCAAATCCGAAGCTTAATCAATGTTCTGAATGCAAAGGCTTCGGTCATATTGCCAAAAACTGTCACAAGAAATTGGTTTGCAGATATTGCAAACGCTCTGGTCATCTTATTGATGACTGTCGTAGCTTACAGCAAAGGAATGAGGCACAACAGAAGAAGCCTCCCAGGGCCGGCTCAAGACAATTTGAGGCCTAAGGTAGCAAATCTTAAATGAGGCATTTTCTATTTTTTAATATTATTATAAATATTTTATTTAAAGTATATTTTTCTCGCTTTTTGTGATGCAAAATTACTAATTAAGTTTTTATATTCAAGTTTTGCTACCATATCTTTTTCAATTGATAGTATGGCCAATCCACTTAACCTTTTGGCTTCAATCAGCGATAGAGTTTGCAACAAAACCATTTCCTCTTCTCGATGCCTCTAAGTTGCAATGGTGACAATTGTAGAAGTGCAACTAGGAAGGAGTGTAGGGAGAATGGAGTCTGGAGAAAAAAAAAACCCTTTGGATTGAAGGGATCCAATAAGAACACAGAGGAAATTTTCCTCTTTGGATTGCAAGCAGATGCGAGAAATAAAAGGTGCAAGCAAGAAGAATTTTAGAACTCAAAAGGGGATTCGTTGCTTCTTGTAATTGTGGTTTTTTCTTCGTTTTTAATGGCTACAGCTTTTCTCAACGGTTAAGCAGTTTAATGGCTTTTTTGGAATGTGAAAAAGCCTAAACGATGAAGAAGGTTTTTTTAGAATGTGAAAAGGTTTCGGTTTTTATGGGGCCTTGTTTTTTGGGATCAATTGTTATGAGGCCTTCTTTTTGGAAAATGTTTAGGTTTTTATCAAGCCTTGTTTTTTGGGATCAACTGTTATGAGGCCTTCTTTTTTGTAAAAAACAAACCGATTGTAGTTGCTTTTTTTTTTTAAAGTAGAGAAAATTTGGGGGCCTAATTTTTTGGGGGGCCTAAAGCAAGGGCTTTACCTACTTTATGGTAAAGTCGGCCTTGAGCCTCCCTCCAATCTGCCAAGACAGAATATTCCAACTGCATTTCAGGCTCAAGCACCCTTATCTGATATAGGAAGCACTTCTTCCGGGGCTGTATCCATGACTCCTGCTCAGATTTAAGAACTGATTCAAAACACGTTACATCAGCATATGCATCTATGGGCTTTAATGGTGGTCGGTATCAAACTCATTCTCCTATAGCATTTCTTGCCTTTTATTCTTCAACATCTCTTTCTTCTCCTATAACCTCATCCACATGGTTTTTAGATTCAGGAGCCTCAAATTACATGACATCTGTAGAACATAGCTTTACAAATTCCCACACTAATGGAGATCAACTACTCATTTCTGGAGTTGGTACCATTACTTTATCTAGTGCCTCTGGCCAATCCATCACCCTTCACAATGTCTACTTTGTTCCAAAATTATCAGCCAATTTACTTTCTGTATGACAACTTATTGATGATGGATATATTGTTCACTTTTCTTCCTCTAGTTCTGTTATACAGGGGCGACAAACTGGGAAGGTGATCACGACGGAGAGTCAACATGGGCATCTGTTTTTGCTGGACATTGGACATCATTCCTTCTTTTGCTTCTTCTTCTAATAATTTGAATAAGTTGTGGATTGTTTGGCATCGTCTTGGTCATGTGAACAATGCTTATTTAATTTCCTTGTTTAAGATTGGTTGTTTGGAATCTATTATTGATAATAAAATGATGTCTTCTTTATCTCAATCAAAGTGCGAAACTTGTTGCTTAAGTAAGAGTCATATTTTGTCATTTTCTATTCATAATTCTCATGCATTGGCATCATTTGACATTATTCACACTAAAGTAGGGAATTGCTCCTACCTTGAGTAGGGCGGGATTTAAGTACTATGTGACCTTTATTGATGATCATTCCCGTTATACTTGGATCTATTTCATGCGCTTGAAATCTTAAGTATTTTTTATTTTCCAAAGACTTTATAACATGGTCCGAAACCAATTTAAGAAAGCAATCGAGATTCTTAGATCAAATTCAGGTGGAGAATACATATCTCATGATTTCTCTGCCTTCCTTTCTGATGAAGGCATTCTTCACTAAAAATCTTGTCCGTATACTCCTCAGTGAAATGGAATTGCTGAAAGAAAGAACAAACACATTCTTGAAACTGTTCGTACTCTTCTAATTGCATATTTTGTTCCTCCCAATTTTTGGTGTGATGTTGCATAGACTACTGTGTATCTTATCAATTGTCTTCCTAGTACTGTTCTAGGAAAGACTACTCCTTACGGAGTTCTCTTTGGTCATACCCCTTCATACTCTCACTTGCGTGTTTTTGGTAGCTTGTGTTTTCTTCATTTTCCATCTACTGAGCGCACTAAGTTATCACCATAGGCTGCGAAATGCATCTTTCTTGGCTACAGTAATGAGCACAAAGGGTTTCTATGTTATGATTAGTACGAAAAACGCATGCGAATATCTCGTAATGTGATCTTCTTGGAATAGATTCCTTTCTTTTCTTTGTGTTTGGATAGTCATCCTATTGTTGTGTCCTATTTGCCACAATTCTCGGAGTCTGCTTCTTCATCAACTCTTCCCAAAGTCTGTCCTGCATAACACGATTCCTCCATTGTGCCTCCCAATGCCGCCTACTGAACCTTCAGGTAATAATGCTTCGTCTGATAGTATCATCTCTCTGCGACGCTCTAGTCGTCTTTCCGTTGCTCCTAACCGCTATGGATTTCCTACTCTTTTTACTTCTTTAGATAAATGCTCCTATACCCACCTCATATTCACAAGCCTCGAATATCGCGTATTGGCAGGATGCTATGAATGAGTCGCTCTTAAAGCAAACTAAACATGGGACTTGGTACCGGCCCCTAAAGGAGCATCTGTGATTGGCAGTAAATGGATATACTCCGTAAAAGTTCACTCTAATGGGAGTCTTAATCGCTACAAAGCCAAATTGGTTGCACAGGGTTATAAGCAGGAATATGGAATTGACTATGAGAAGACATTTGCACCAGTGGTTAAAATGACCGCCGTTCGTACTCTTCTTTGTGTAGCGGCAGCCCGCAAATAGCCTTTATGGCAAATGGATGTCAAAAATGCATTTCTTCATGGGGACTTGCGAGAGGCTGTTTACATTAAAGCCTCCTCCGGGATATGCTTGTCCTCCAAAGCATGTTTGTAAGTTGCAGAAATCTCTTTATGGACTTAAGTAGGCTCCTAGGGCTTGGTTCCATATATTCAGGGCAGCAATTCTTCAAGCTAGATTTCGTCAGAGTCATTCCTATTTCTTAGATGGACGCCAAAGGGCTACACATTCCTTTTAGTCTATGTTGATGATATGATTATCAATGACAATGATATTGCCGGCATTACGGCTCGCCACTTCAGAATGAAGGATCTTGGTCATCTCACCTACTTTCTGGGGCTTGAGTTTTTACGTAACAAATCAGGCATTAGAGTCCATCAGCGTAAGTATGCTACAGATTTGATCACTTAGGCAAGGCTTGATGATGCTAACACTTTTAATACGCCTATGGAATTGAACAGCAAAATCAGTACGGATGATGACCCATCCCTCCGTTTTCCGGCGGATAGTTGGTAGTTTGCTCTACTTAACTATGACTAGGCCGGATATTTCTCATGTAGTTCATACGGATAGCAGTTTGTTAGCAATCCCCACAAACCTCACCTTGTTGCTGCTTTATGCATATTCCGGTATGTTAAAGGCACTCTTAACCATTCTCTTCTACCCTTCTGGTACTTCTCTGCACTTATCAGCTTATGCTGGGCCGGCTGCCCAGATTCTCGAAGATCTACCACTGGCTGCGATGCAGGCCCTAGGGTTAGGACTTGCGTGGAAAATGCTAAAAGCACAATGGGTGCCGAAGCACGTGTCCGAAGACACAATCAATCTCCATAGAGATAATAAACGAGGATGCAACTCAATGGGAAAACCCAATTTTATTAATCAACTCTCTCTAAGAAATAATTCTCTACAATGCCATATAAATTGGAAAACAAAACATAAGCCCTAAGAAACCTAATTAAAATAGGAAACCTAATCCTAAATACAATTCTTTAAATAAAATCAGAAACTAATAACCTATAATTAGTTAATAAAATATCCTAAATCTAAGTGGGCCCTACACATGTGGCCATGAGGTCTACGCTGCATCAGGCTGGTACATGTTTCTTGGAGAATCTCTGATTTTGTGGAAGTGCAAGAAGCAAACCACTGTTTCAAACTCTTCTGCTGAGGCAGAATATCGTGTGATGTCATCCGCTAGTGCTGAAATCATTTTGGCTATGCCGTCTTCTTCGTGAATTGGGTGTCCTTGTTGGTAGTTCTACACCACTTCCTGGGGACAATACCAGTGCTACCATAATCGCAAACAATCAGTATTTCATGAAAGGGCGAAGCATATTGAGATTGATTGTCACTTCATCCGTCAGCATGTTGTTACTATGAAGATAACTTTGCCTCATATCTCTACTTATAATCAGTTGGCGGATATATTCACAACAACACTTCCCAAAACGCATCATCATGATTTCACTAGCAAATTGATGTTTTGTGTCTTACCACATCAATTTAAGGGGGAGTGTAGAAGATAACAGCCAGTAAAATAAGATCCAGGCCAAGCCCAACAAGGCCCATGTACAGCCTGTATAATATCCCATAATATCCCACGCGTGGGATTTAGTCAATGCATTGTATAGCTGATTTCTCTCCTCTGATTTCCTTGTATAGACTAGGATATATTCTTTCATTATTCTGATTGTAAACATAGAATGTTTAAAGCCTATGATTAGGCATAATCATATTATAAAACCTTGCAGTCAATCCTCCATTGAGGAAGACCTTTTCCTCCAAATCTCCTCTTCCTTCTTCTTATACTATAACAGTAACTTTTTGCACTCTACATTAATATTGTGATTCTACTCAATTGGGGTATCTATAGGACATGATGCAAAAATACTTTAAAATAGGCAATGTATCATGCTATATTGTATCCGATAATTCTCTTTTTATGTGTAAAATTCATGTCCCTGCCATATCCAAGGCGTGTCCTTGTCAAATCCAAGGCGATAGTCAACAGGCTTTGTGCATAACATTCCTGTTACACCCAATAGATCAAAAGTATATTTCCACCAACTTATCACAATGCTTTCTTTGACCTTGCAAATTCAATCCCAAGAAATTATCTTTTAGTCACCAAGATCATTGATTTTAAATTCGGAATGAAATTTTTTTTAACGTCTCCACTACATTAGGATCATTTCCTATAACAACAATGTCATTGTCATCGATGTACACTCGTAATTTCTCCTCACAAACATTGTGTGATTTCATGACATTTTCTGACAACCTTTCTTTAACATAGCTTGACTAAATCTATTGAACCAAGCTCGTGAAGATTGCTTTAGCTCTATAATAACTTTTTTTTTTCCAATCAATGCACCTCGCCATTTTCTTTGAGGAAATTCTTATGGGAATCCCATGTAGACCTCTTTGATATAACATCAAATCTAAATTTGCACAAGTGAGAATGACTCGTCTTTGTCTACAGCATTTTTTTTTTTTTTTTTTTTTTTTTTGCAGCATTCTGATTGAGATGTGCTCTCTTTCCAAGTCCCCTATGCTTTGTGCCTTTTTCCATACTTTGAATTCTTTGCCTCAAAACTCTTTTACACCTTTCCACCACTAAATTCCTTATGCATAATGCTTTCTTCCCATTGAACTCTCCGAGAACCTCTCTCACTACTTGCTGAATAGAACTTGGCTACCTGCCATTTAACATGCTTCCTCCCTCATTCTCTCCATTCCAAACCCCAATCCCCAACGGCACCCTCTCCCTCTTTCCCCTCTCTAATTTAACCTAATTCCAACCAAAGTTTCCCCTTTTAAGTTCCACCACGTACTTGTTACCTCTGCGGCACCGGGACATTTCGGGTTCGACGGATGTGGTAATCCGTGGAACGACTCCTTCCTGCTAGTGCAGAAAAAATAGCCGGGTTTTCTTTTTGTACGGGTATCCAAAATTTTCTATTCTACTATGAAAATAAAAGAAATGATCTGGAGATCTACTATTCTGCTCAAAAAAGAAAAATAAAAAAAGAAATCTCATATTTCTTTGCACGTGTTGAGAAGAGACGATTTTGAATTTTGGTTGCCGTGCCCGTGAAAGGAAAAATTTAGTGTCGTGAAAGGCAATTTCGTTTGTTTGTCATAAAAGTGATTTTGGGTGTCATAAAAGGAGATTTTGGGTGCCATGAAAGGCGAGTTACATCTCTTGCCGGAAAAGATAAGATTTCTGATTTTCTTTGTTTCTTTCATTACAAATACAAAAGAAAAAAAAGAAAAATACATCAAACAATTGAGTGGACACGTTCGGATTGGCAGATGCAAGCCATGTATGTTGGCACTTGGCTCCTCCAACGTTCCTCAAATGGTAATGCAATCCTTGGGTTCTTTGTCAAGGCTTCGAACCTCAGATTTTTAAAGAATAAGGATCATCACAAAAAGATCATATATCCAATAAAAATCTAAGTAGATGGGGCTAAAAAGCCACACCTAAGCCATAGAGAAGAGAAGGAAATGTCCTTTTTGTGTGTGGGTGGGTGGGGGGCACTTCGCTCTCCAATTACCTTTTAGACTTGTAGAGATTTTTGCAAAATTTCTTCAAGGTAGGAATTTTGAAGTGTGCTTGTAGCAGTTCTAGATGTGGATCTTGTTATTGTTCTTGAAATGAAGCCAAGAGTCTTCTTTTATAGGCTTTTGGAGAGGACTTGAAAAGTCATGAGAGGAGGTGAAAACTGAAAAGCCAAGAGACACCACCAATGGTTGCCATTGAATGCATTCAATTTCCATCATGAGGGAGTTACATGTTTAATGGAATTCTTGCAAACAGCGAGGTCATTATGCTAAAGAATGTCCACACATAAATCTGCATTGTGAAGGTGAACCTTCTGATGATGAACAGTATGATGAGGAAATAGAAGCAGAGCCGTTCAATGCAGGCCCTCAATATGAAACTACAAAAGATCAGTTGCATGATACAGAAGCTGCTGACGGCACCCCACTGCTTTTGTTGACCGTCATCTGCTAGTAGCTGATTCAAAGGAAGAAAATCAAGACTAGAAACATGCCTTTATCTTTCGATCACGAGTCAATTGCAAAGGCAAGTCATGTAATATGATCATTGATGGTGGCAATGAGATAAATGTTATCTCCCAAGAAGCAATAGAGAAACTCAAGCTACCAACAGAGAAGCATCCAAGACCTTATAAAGTTGCATGGGTCAACAATTTTTCCATTCCTGTCTGTAAGTTCCTTTTAGGATTGGCAAATATGAAAAATCCATTCGATGTGACGTCATTCCAATGAACGTTACATACATTCTCTTAGGGCGGCCATGGCTACAAAAGCTTAAGGTCATTACTGACTAAAAGCACAACACTCATACGAAAACTGGAAAGGATGCAAAATCAGGTTACTTCCCTTGCCCACCAAACCTTCTTCACCCACATCTGATGTATCTCCTGCACTTCCCATCTTGACTATGCAGATGTTTGAAGAAGAAAGCAAAGAGCAGGGCATCATGGATGCCTTGATTGCTAAGCAAGTTCAGAAGACACTCCTAACACATCCATCCCATAAGAAGTAGAGCCACTTCTGAAGAAATTTGCTGATTTAGTTCTTGATGAGCTACCAAAAGAACTACCTCCATTACGGGACATACAACATGCCACCAATCTTGTCCTGGGAGCTTCATTGTCAAATTTGCCTACATACTGGATGAGTCCTATGGAATATCCAGAGTCACGAAGGCAAGTTGATGATCTTTTACAAAAAGGATATATTAGGGAATGCCTCGGTCCCTGTGGAGTACCTGCACTTCTCACTCCAAAGAAAGATGGAAGCTGGCATGTATGTGCATGGATAACCGTGCAATCAATAAAATCACGGTAAAGTACCGCTTCCCAATCTCCAGATTAGATGATATGGTAGATATGATGACTGGAGCATGTATCTTTTCTAAAATTGATATGCGAAGTGGTTATTATCAAATCCGTATTAGGCCAGGTGATAAGTGGAAGACTGCATTTAAAATCAAAGATGGTCTTTATGAATGGTTGGTTATGCCCTTCGGGTCAATCAATGCACCCAATACTTTCATGCGTGTTACGACACAATTGTTGCAGCCTTATATTGGAAAATTGTCATCGTTTACTTTGATGATATCTTTATCTACAGCAGGACAAATAAAGATCATCTTCAACATCTAGATGAAATCTGTCAACTCCTTCGTCAGGTGCGTTTCTATATTAATCTCAAGAAGTGTACCTTTATGAGTAATTCTATTATTTTCTTGGGATATGTTGTGTCAGCACAAGGAATTAAAATGGACCCTGATAAGGTCAAGGCGATTCTTGATTGGCCCATTCCCACTACAATCACTGAAGTTCGAAGTTTTCATGGTCTTGCAAACTTCTATAAGAGATTCATTGGAAACTTCAACAATATCATGGCTCCTATCACAAAATGCATGAAGAAATGTGAATTTAGGTGGACTAGTTCCGCCACCAAAGCTTTTACGGAAATAAAGCGTAAAATCACAGAGGCACCAGTTTTACAAATTCCAGATTTTGACAAAGTCTTCGAAATTGCTTGTGATGCATCCAATGTAGGCATTGGAGGTTTTCTTAGTCAAGAGAGACATCCGATTGCATTTTTTAGTGAGAAACTTTCCAATGCCAAAGGAAAGTATTCTTCTTATGATCTGGAATTTTATGTCGTGGTTCAGACACTTCGTCATTACATTATTTGTTGGCAAAGAATTTGTACTCTATTCTAATAATGATGCTCTGCGACATCTACATTCACAGCAAAAGATCAGTGCCAATAGTGCTAAATGGAGTGCTTATATACAGAAGTTCAGTTTCAGCATCCGTCATACGCCCAGAAAAGACAACTTGATGGCTGATGCACTGAGTCGACGAAAGCATTTGTTGACAACCATGTCTGTTAGTGTATCGGATTTTGAACAGCTCAAGCTAGATTATGATGACCAAGACTTTGGCTCCATCAATGCAGAACTCAGCAATAGTGATCTTAGAAAGCATCCTCATTACAGCATTCACAGGGCCGGCTTTACCATAAAGCATGTAAAGCCCTTGCTTAAGGCCGCCCAAAAAATTAGGCCCCGAATTTTCTCAACTGTCAAAAAAAAGCAACTGCAATCAGTTTTTTTTTTTTTTTTTCCAAAAAATAAGGCCACATAACAATTGATCCCAAAAAACAAGGCCCCATAAAAACCGAAACCTTTTCCAAAAAAGGCGGCCTTATAACAATTGATCCCCAAAAACAAGGCCCCATAAAAACCGAAACCTTTTCAAATTCCAAAAAAAAAAACCTTCTTCACCGTTTAGGCCTTTTCACATTCCAAAAAAACCATTAAACTCCTTCACCGTTGAGAAAAGTTGTAGCCATTAAAAACGAAAAAAAAAAAAAAAGAACAGCAATTACAACAAGCAACAAATCCCCTTTTGAGTTCTAAAATTCTTCTTGCTTGCACCTTTTTTTCTTGTGTCTGCTTGCATTCCAAAGAGCACAATCTCCTCTGTGTTCTTATTGGATCCCTTCAATCCAAAGGGTTTTTTTCTCCAAACTCCATTCTCCCTGCAATCTTTCCTAGTTGCATTTCTACAATTGTCACCACCGCAACTTGGAGGCATCGAGAAGAGGAACTGGTTTTGTTGCAGACTCTATCGCTGATTGAAGCCAAAAGGTTAAATGGATTGGCCATACTATAAATTGAAAAAGATATGGTAGCAAAACTTGAATATAAAAACTTAATTAGTAATTTTGCATCACAAAAAGCGAGAAAAATATATTTTAAATAAAATATTTATAATAATATTAAAAAATAGAAAAGGCCTCATTTAGGATTGTTGCCTTAGGCCTCAAATTGTCTTGAGTCGGCCCTGAGTATTCATGATGGTTTCTTATATAAAGGTACACAACTCTGCCTTCCTGCTATGTTGCTACATTCATTCGTGAATATGTTGTCCGAGAGTTGCATTCTGGAGGATGCAGTGGCCATTTGGGATGCGATAAAACTCTTGCTCTTGTCAGCTACAGATATTATTGGCCCCGAATGAAGACCACTATTATTCGCATTTGCGAGAGACGTCGGACATGCCAGCTAACCAAAGGCAATAAGAAGAATACGGAATTTTATCAACCTATACATGTTCCTCATACTCCATGGGAAGACATTAGCATGGGTTTTGTGATAGGTTTGCCCACGACTCAACGAAAGGTTGATTCTATTTTTGTTGTCGTTGATTACTTCACAAAAATGGAACATTTTATTCCTTGTACTTCGATTGGTGATGCCTACAAGGTTGCAAAGCTCTTTTTCAAGGAATTTGTTTGTCTACATGGCCTTCCAACGACTATTGTTTCTGATCGAGACACAAAGTTCATGAGTTATTTTTGGAAGACTATATGGATGATGTCCAATACCAAGCTCAAATTCTCTACATCTTACCACCCTCAAACCGATGGCCAAATAGAAGTGTCAAACAGAAGTCTTGGACAGTTGTTACGATGCCTTGTTCGTGATCACATCACAACTTGGGATCAAGTGTTACCTATGGCTGAGTTTGCGTACAATAACTCGGTCAATCGGTCTACTGGTGCTTCTCAGTTCTCCATTTGAAGCTGTGACAGGAGTTCGCCCACGACTTCCTATTGATCTTGTTCCTTTACCTGTGGATGCAAGAACAAGTGCCGATGCAGAAAGCTTCTTTCACCACATGCAACAAGTGCACGATGAAGTTCGTCGACATATATCTGCCAGTAAAGACACAAATAAGAAACAAGCTGACAAGCATAGCAAAGTTGTTGAATTTCCTGAAGGGGATATGGTCATGGTCCGTATCTGTCCAAAACGTATGCCTCCAGGAGCTTATAAAAAGTTTCATCCACGGAATACAGGTCCATACAAAATTCTTAAAAAGATTGGCTTCAACACCTATGTGCTCGATGTACCATCAGGTTTGGGCATCAGTTCTACTTTCAACGTAAAAGATCTCACACTCTATCGTGGTCATGACACTGATGGAGATACTGAAGAGCACACTATTGCCCTACATTCTAATCTACCACTTGTTGATGAGATGGTTAATGTGCTTGATGATCAGATTGTTTCCACTCGTCAAGGAGGTTTCCAAAAGTTCTATGTTCGTTGGAAGAATCGTCCTCTCTCCGATGCATCATGGATCACTGCAGTAGATTTCCAGCGCCTGAATCTAGATCTTTATGAGCGCTATCAAGCAATTAACTCGTCGGAGTCGAGTTCTTTTAAGCCAGGGAGATTTGATGCCGCCCGATCTAAGACCAGGACCCACAAACCCTGATAGACCCACTTGATGGGGTCCACATGATCTCTAGTTTTAAGATCCCTATCATTAATTTAGATAGTCTCTAAATTAGTAGAGTTGCTTAGTATATTTGCTTCCTAAATCCTACGATTAGATAGTTTATTATTTTAGAATGTCTTGGTTAGTAAGAAACAGTGATACTCTATATATAATGGAGTCCTCTATTCTAATGCTTATGCTTTATTCAATTAATTCCAGTTATCAGTTATCGTGAGTTTTTCTCCTGTTATGGTTTGTGTTGTGCCCTAGGGCTGGAATCCTCTTGGATTCGATCAATCTCCTGGAGATTAGTCTACACTTTCGATCGAGAATTCGGGACTGCACCACCTACTTTTGATTTTGACGCGCTTCTTGTATGACGAACAAGTATTTGGCATTTTGTTGTAGCTGAAAATCACAATTGAATGTCTTGATGTAGCTTCATGTGACTTCTTTGATATTGAAATATGCTTCGGGGAAAATGGTTTTTTTTTTTTTTTTTTTGTCAACAATACTATCGGCCAATTCCTCAATTGGTTATATTTATGTTTGCATATATGATTTATGGGCCACCCTTCACTGAGCACCATCCGTGAGGCAAGCCCTTGTTGGGCCCATGTGGGGCCATGCCAATCATGGGGAAGGTTGGGGATTGAAAGATCTAAAAAAGAACTGCGAGTATGCAAAATATCAACCCCATTAGATCCTCTTATCCCTTCGATCTATGGCCTTTAAACTTCAATAGTTTTACAAGGCGTCATTTTATGTGACTTGGGTAGGTAGTGAGTGTGAGGGGGTTGGATTATCATAGAGGATCCCATGTATTGTTGTCAGAATCCTAGGATGCATATCCTGAATCCTACAATTTGTCTCGAATCCTAAGGAAATGATTTACATCTATGCAATGAATCTCATTTACAAGTGAATCTTAGGATTCATGTGTGGATTAGATACTTGTTTCAACGAATCTTACAGTTCAAGTAATTTGGCTAGGCGAAAATACCTACAGCAATGGTTCAAATTACATAGCAGCTGCATTATCGGCCATTGCAGTTCGGGCCGCTATGCTATTTTGAAAATAGCGAGGCTACAATGTAAAATCTAATAGAGCGAAGTAGTTTTAATTTAAAACACTATTTTTCCTATTTCGTCTCCCTAGCAGCGTATCCTAAAGTTATCTCTACCTTTATATGGTTCGAATCACTAAAAAAACACAAGATTGTCTGATACACATGATTCAATTTTTTTTTACCACTTAAAAGCTTCACAACGCTACGCTTCTACATATTCTCTCAACCACTATGTATCGCCCATTAAGCAGTGTTTTGGCCACTGGCTGCTACTCTCGCCGCAATCACTATTTTGATCCTTGCGCACAATTAAAGAGGTTAATATAAACAATCATTTAGTGATTACCAAAACCTCTTAAGAATTTTTGCGGTTTTGGTTAGGCTTTAGAGATGATTAAGCAACAAGCATTTGACTAAGGCGTTTGATAGTACATATGAGGTTTTCTCCGGTATTCATGTTGTTTTTTCAAATGGTTTTCGACTTTTTCTTCATAAACACTTTTTTAACTTAAAAGGACATCCAAACATGTAAGATTGAATTTTTTTTTTTTCAAATTTAAAGAGAACAAAAAATAACTATTGCAACTTGTTCATTTTTCCTATGATGTCCTTTTCCTTTCTTATAATTTCGTAATTTTATTTTTATTTTTATAAAAAAAATAAAAGATCCTATGATTCACGACATGATTCATGATATGATTCAATTCATCTCCTCACACGAGTTGCGATATGATTTCGATTTCCACAACAACAGTCCCACATGCTAAAAAAGGAGGGTGCTCATGGTTGGTGCTCATATAAAGCTTGAGGATTTCCCATGATTTATATATTTTTATAATAAATAAATAGATCCTGTAATTCGCAACATATTTCACGGTACGATTTGATTCATCTCCTCACACAATTTGTGATATGATTCTGATTTTTAGAACAATGGTCCCATGTGCTAAAAAAGGAGGGTGCTCATGGTCGTTGCTCATGTAAGGGTGCTAACTTGAGGATTTCCCATCATTTATAAATATATATATATAGAGCAAGGCTCTCCTAAGCTCAAGCGTAGGCTAAAATCTCATAAGCTCATGCTTGTGGGGCCCACCTTTGGTCCATCCAAATTGCCCAAACACATGACCCCTCTAAGTTTCACATGTCCACCAACTTTCGGTCAGATCTAAATTTACTGGACTGTTGGATCGACTATGTATCGATCCGAATAGACTATTGACCATTAAACTTTTGGGCCCATATGGAGATAATAGAAATCACGGTTGGGGCTGATTTTTTTATCATAGGGAATCCTTGAAAACCAACCCCCCCCCCCAGGTGGGTCCATACATCAAATTGTATGGATTTGTAATGTAATCACACAAATGATAATCCAAGTGTGGCAAGGTGCTAGACTGAAGAGTATTTATAAATGATCAGTAGTACACAAAAAATAAAAAAGATGGCACCAGGTGACCATCCTAACTAGATCAGCTGTGTTCAAGTTTCATCAAGGGAGAATGATGGAAGCAAAATAGAACTTATTAAAAGCTTAACCTAGCCATTAGTCCTTCTATGATATCCAGATATGTGTACAAGCCCAGTAAATCTGTGTGTCAGACTGATACGACACTCATATCGGTACCCAACACTTCACCGATACTTCTAGTGTACAAGTTTAGCATATCCTTCTTACCAAGTTCATTATTTCATATATTCCTTTAATTTTCTTACTTCTCAATCTATAAATGTTGCAAAGGAACGTAGACAATGATAAATTCAGTAATTCAAAAGTGTTCTAAAGAAAAAATTAGGACAACCGTGTCCATGTCCTAGATTTCCAAAGCGGAGGGGCATATCCCTGATCCCCATAGTCATGTCTATAACTGTATCCGTATTTGGGCATCAAAGGCATCTTTCAAGTAGAATATTCCACAATCTACTAAAGTACGCATTATAGATAACTTTCAGAAAGTTCATAGTTTCGCCCTTTTTCTATGTAGCCTTATTTATAGTAACATGATTAAGAGAACATGTCCATATTTACTCTTTCCTATATTAGGAAAGTGTATCAAGTTTTAAGGGACCCGCTGATAGCAGGCATTAACAGCCTGTGTCTCAGGAATTTCAGATGTCTTTGAGTGAATACTTTGCCTCAAAAACTTCTCAAACAACAATTTGGAGAAGTCATTCCAAAATCCAGAATTTGGAGCATTTGAAGGGCCTTTTTTGTCATTTAAATTTTTTTAGGATTTATTGTATTTGAACTTTTGCCTATCAAACACAGATTCAGGATTTTACACTTTTAAAGAGAAAAACAATATACAGGCCAAACACCTTTCTATCAAATCAAACGTTTGTCGTTGTTAATTGCTTCATAGTTGTTTATCACACAGTTAGTTTCCTACTTGGGTTAGAATTAGGGCCGAAGAGATGATAGATATTTTCTTAGGAGTACAATAATCATTATATATAACAAAAGGTATGATGCATTTTCTTTTTCAGTCAATCAATCAAATCTGCTAGCATCAGTATCAGCAAGGAATCAGGATGTGTCTCCTCCTTGAGAAAGGGAAGTTACCAAAAAAATGTAGTTATTGTATTGCTATTGAGTTAATCGCCTACAACTAGCGCTCCCGCCTACAACTATAGCAGTTAAGTCAATCGACCTACATCTTACTAATGACAAAGTCACATGATAAATGTTAAAATGTAAATATCCAAACATGATTACGTGCACCTAAGTTATAATGTATATATAAATCAAAATTAAGAGCCAAAGAGCAACATTTAACTATAAAAATCACCCCAATCACCAAGAGGCGACATTTTAGTCATAAGATGAATATGTAAAATGTTTCAATTTAAAAAGAAAAAGAAAAGGAGAGAGAGAGAGAGAGAGAGAGAGAGAGAGAGAGAGAGAGTTCTCACATTATTGCATACAAAGTGCATCCTAGAGACCAAATGTCTGTTCTCTCATCAATGTCTGCATGGCTCGGACAATCCCACAACTCAGGAGCTCGGAAAGGAGCAGAGCAATGCTCAGCTGCCCATTCCTACACACAAAACCATAATAAAAACAACTATTTGAAAATTGGGGTATCAATCATAAGGATTTAATGCCAGCCATGATCATAGTGACCAATCCCATTCTAGTTCTCTTTTTCCTTTAATTTGATATCCAATGAAGTTATTTGTTTATTTGATTTTTAAGTTAAATGGAATAATATGATTCTCAACCTAAAAGTAACAGTAATATTTTCAGGCCTCAATTCTGTACATGAATGGACCACGCTTTGATGATTCAAAAAATTGATATAATTGGTCACACCACAGCCCACTAGACTACTAGTACTTGGCCTTTCCTTCGTTGCATGTAGAGTGCCTCTGTACATCAATCGTTAACAGTCTATTTGCAGCCATTTATAGAAAACTAAATAAATAGTCTCCAGACAAAGCATTGATACATTGTGATCATCAGATCTGCACTATTTTGGAGTATATACACCATGCAAACACCATTATATCAACAATCTGGATCACTAACATCCCCATGATTACAAACTAAAGGGGTACTGATTTGCTGGACATCATCAGGGATATAGCAGGTCTTGAAAATCTAATTAGTGCCCTGCTAATAGAAGTTCTAAGAATCACAGCAGTGGTATACATCTAAAGCAAGAAAAGAATCAAGTAGTCTACCAGTCTAGTTCTTAAACAAAGCAGGGGTTTTATAAGTCCAAATAGATGGGAATAACGCTTTGATAATTTGGGTGACGAATGTGCACATATAAACAGTAGGCGCAAGGATACTATGCATAAGTTCAGGCTAAAGATCAAATAATATCCCCGTCCCAGCACGAGAAATTTTAGCCTGCAGGGATGTCCACATACAGATGTTCCCACCGGACGGTCAAAGAGGTGTGGGGCCTGTCAAAGGAGTGGGAACCCCCTGAATTTAGAGGCACCGACCATGACAATGGCGGCGTCTGCATGCGGGGACGTCCACAGGTGAAAATCACCCATCCCAGCACAGAGAGCTTCTCGATTGAAACCATACAATTCAATGAATTTGGTGTTCAAATAAAGGTCCACAACATGTCAAAAACAAAATTAAGTTTATCCATCAGAAACATTAATATTAGAAACTGGCATTAGTTCCCAAAAAATTACGAGAGAAGTAAAATCCAACACCTGCAATTGTAGTGCCTCTGTACGAGAACGAATTTCCTTCTTTGCAGTTCCAGCACTTCCGAAATCCATTAAAACTGCAAGAGGTGGCTGTCCCTTCCTCCGAGTGATGAGGACATTACCTGGTTTCACATCATTGTGTGCATATGGAGGCTCAAACGTATGCATATGCTTCAACCCTGCACAGAGCTGTTGCAGAGCCCTTAATTAATAAAAAGCACTTCCAGACATGCTCATGAATACAGCAATATTGAAAATTGAAACAAAACCACAATATTTTATTTATATAAATGAAAAAAATAACAGGAGTGTATAGGCTCTCTAGAAGCCCCGCCTGTGGGGCCCAGATCCAGGCCAAGGATGAGGCCAGAATGCCAGATTCAGATGTCAATAAGCTCCCAATGACGAGATCCAAATTGACTCTGCTTAGGAGTTTCTTTAACACCAAAGTTAATCATGTTTAATAATAATATCTGAATTCCAACAGGAAGGCAATGGTTCAACAACAGTAATGCCAATAAATACAATCACAAATCCATCAACCCTAAGGGCCAGTTTGGCAACTCTACTAATAGAGTCAAGTGAAGTAAAGTTGATTTTGAAGAAAGAATAAAATATAAGTGGGTTATGATGGTATTTTGTTTTTAGTTGTTTGTTATAGAATCCATTTTACTTTTTGTATGGGAAAGTCGAGTTTTTTTGTATTTTAGTGGATAAAGGTAGTTGCTTTTTGACTTTCTTTTGAAAAAGATGGAGAGAGTTTTGAATTAAAGTGCTTTTGATGTGACATCTTGTCTGAAAAATGGAGGCTTTACTTGACTTTTACTATTCTAGTAAAGTGCCAAACTAGCCCTAAATGTAAGGCATGCATGAGCCAATCCGCCGATAGCTCAGTGGTTAGGCATCTTCCTCCACACAGATACAACCAGGGATCGATCGCGGGTTGTGTTGATGTGTTTTTGTGTGTGTGAGGATGTGAGTGTTTACCATAGCAAGAAAAAGAATGCAACAACTCGTTAAAAAAGAAAGACTCCAATCCCTTAGAATAATTCAACGATTGTGAATCATCATCAAAGCCATAATATGTTGGGGTCGGCTACACAATTTTGTTTCTCCATTCCGATCTATCTTGAGCTAAATCCTCAAATAAGTTAAGCTTCTTCATATCTATTTTTACTACCTCCATCCATGTCCTCTTTGGCCTGCCCCTTCCCTTTGGTGAGCCATCAACCTTCATGGCCAAACTTTTCCTTACCGGCGCCATTGCCAGCCTATGTTGAACATGCTCAAACTATCTCAAACAGGTTTCTCTAATTTTATTCCCTATTGTTGCTACCCCTTAATGCTCTTGAATAATTCAACGATTGTGAGTGATAGCTCAATTCAGAAGAAAGTAACTTGGAATGCGGCAACCACAAGGACCATGTCAATTTAAAAGTCCAAAATCTCCAAAGCTCAAAATTGATAGAACTTCAGTGAGGCCCACCTATTAAAATCAATCTAAATTGTTCAAAATAAATGCCCACTCTTGTATGGGCCCTGGCAAAATTTCATTGGGTTAGCAGATGACCCCACTATCAGATTGATAAGATATATAATAAAAAAAAAGTCTAGACCAACAGTCATGGAAAATTTGTAGGCCCAGCCCGCTAGTGGGGCCCACCTATTAAAAATCCAAGTCACTGGATGCACTTGTATGGGCCTTGGCCAAAATTCATTCTAATGGGAGATGGATCAAGATACACTCTAATACCTGATCAATCTGACGGTAGGCGTAGCTGCTAATAGAGTGAATTTTGGTCAGGGCCCATATAAGAGGGAGCATTTATTTTGATCAGTTTTGATTTTTAATAGATGGCTTTCAGCCCATGAATTTCAATCCGGGGGATGGGGGGGAGAACAAAAAAGAGGGACATTCACCCCTTTTAGTTATGACAGAAAGAGAAATGGAAGTGAAGAAAAAGTAGAGAAAGGAGAGAAAAGGAGGGGAGACGAAGAGAGCGAGGAAGATGAAGGAGAAGAACAGGAGAGAAGAAGAGCAGCGGCAACTAGCAATAAATCAGCAGCAACCATAAGAGCGACTCCCCAGGCAGTGGTTCACCCACTCACCCACCCTCCTTCCTTTTAGCCTCATTCTCTTTCTTGTTTCTTCCCCACCTCCCTTTAGTCGCATTCTCTTCCTTTTCTTTACCCAGTGCATGTCTGCAACCATGCAGATCTAGATCTAGATCTCTGTCTAGTTTTTACACCAATATTTGAAAATATCAGTCTCAACTACCAAATTATTGGCCATATTTTGGCAATTCGGGCAGATATCAGTATCACAGCAGGATATCAGTTCAATACCTGAGTCGCATTCTCTTCCTTTTCTTTACCTAGTGCATGTCTGCAACCATGCAGATCTAGATCTAGATCTCTGTCTAGTTTTTACACCAATATTTGAAAATATCAGTCTCAACTACCAAATTATTGGCCATATTTTGGCAATTCGGGCAGATATCAGTATCACAACAGGATATCAGTTCAATACCTGAATTGTATTGGGGTTGTAATGTACTCACTGTGTTAATTATCAGTAACACCAAAAGCTCGAGCAATTAGTGAACGACAGAACGATGTATATCAAAGGGTCCTGACAGCCCCCCTCGTGTGTTCGCACATGGACAAAAACACGTTAAACGACCCTACGTGGACAGAAACACATCCCCTAGCGCTAATACCAAAACAAGAGAAATAGAAAGAATTTGAAGTGAATCAAGTGCCCTTTCTTAAGATCAAGCCTCCCTTTATGTAATGTTGTGTATTCCATTATAATCCCTTCTGAATGGGGAACTAGATCATTTACAAAAAGGGGGAAACTTAAAATCACCGATCTTATCTATACATGATTGTGCATATTTTAGTGACTTGAGAGACATTTAGTTCTATGTACCTTCACACTCATAAGTACAACCTCTTTTGTTGCATCATTCTCCCCTGCTTGAAATGAATTCATCGTCGACCATGTCAATTAGCATGTAGTAGGTTGCACTCCAATAGTTCTTGTTGGAATGGTCGTGATTATTAAGGATGTGGACCCCAATCTCTGATATGGCCTATAAACTTGGATTGGTTCCCGGGGGGGCATTTTTGGAAAATCTAAAGAGCTCAAAATAAATGGCTCCCTAATAGACACAAAATTCACTCCATCATGAGTTGGGTCCAATGTCAATTAATTGCTCGTGTGGCTCCAAAACGAAGCAGCCCACCTATTAAAAATCTAACCACCCAAACCCACACCCCCCCCAAACACACACACACACAAAAAGAAAAAAAGGAACCCCACCCCCAATATGAGCTATGGCTGAATTTCACTCAGATACAAGATGGGGCCCATCCTCAAATTGATCATGTATGAAACACATAAATTTCTTCTTTTCTATTTTCCTCTTGAGAAGAGGCAGTAAATCAGGCAATCTTGCCCCTGCAATTGGCTGGTGTTCCTAACTAGTTGAGCTACAACCCAGGACAAACAAACAAACAAAAAAAAAAATGAATTAATTGTGACATTATATTAATGTAAATTATACATGATCAATCTTACAAGTTATAATGGACCCAAAACTTTTTTGAGTGAAGTCT
This sequence comes from Cinnamomum chago, assembly GCA_038049695.1. Classification (NCBI taxonomy): domain Eukaryota; kingdom Viridiplantae; phylum Streptophyta; class Magnoliopsida; order Laurales; family Lauraceae; genus Cinnamomum; species Cinnamomum chago. The sequence goes on from CP142455.1 coordinate 41,058,232, forward strand.
GGACAGGTGTCATATAAGAGGAGGCCGTTTATTTTGAGTGATTTAGATTCTTAATAAGTGGGTCCACTAGTGGCGAATTTCTCATTAGTTTGAGTATGACTGAATAGTACAGGCTCTTTAAAAGAGTTTAAAGAAATCTCATGACGGCTTCAAATGCAAAATCGTAGAAGAGAAACGGAAGGGAATAAAAGAGAAAGAAAAGAAAGAAAAAGAGAGAAAGAAAAGGAAGCAAGGGAAGAGAAGAGGAAAGAGAGGGAAGAAAAAGAAGAGAAGTGGAAGAAGAGGAAGGAGAGGGAAAAATAAGAGAGGAGGAAGAAGAAGAAGCTGCCCGCAGCAGCCAATCCCCTTTTTTGTAGCCCGCATCAATGGCCCCTTCCTTTGCATCTCTCTCTCTCTCTCTCTCTCTCTCTCTCTCTCTCTCTCTCTCTCTCTCTCTCTCTCTCTCTCTCTCATTTAATTTTTTTTCAGCCCTTAAACCATTACATCAAAATATCGGCCATTGCGGCCAATATATTGATGTATTTTGTGATATAAGCCAATATCAATACAACATAGTGATTTTGGTTCAGTACCCAACAATGTCCTATATGTAACTACCGATATTTTAAACCATGATTTCATCTTCCTATAAAAGAAAGAAATAAAACCAAATTAATTTAAATTGTTGATGTTAACAGAAAGATAAACCTATCCCGCAGCAGCCAGGAAGAAGCTGTCCACAGCAGCCAGTCCCCACTTCCGTAGCCCACATCAATGGCACCCTCCTTTGCATCTCAGGTGCTTCTCTCTCTCTCTCTCTCTCTCTCTCTCTCTCTCTCTCTCTCTCTCTCTCTCTCTCTCTCATATAATTTTTTTTAAGCCCTTAAACCATTACATCAAAATATCAGCCATTGCAGCTAATATATTGATGTATTTTTGTGATATAAGCCAATATCAATACAACATAGTGATTTTGGTTCAGTACCCAATGATGCCCTATATGTAACTGCCCATATTTTAAACCATGATTACATCTTCCTTTAAAAGAAAGAAATAAAACAAATTAATTTAAATTTAAATTGTTGATGTTAACAGAAAGATCAAACTTATCCACCGAAGAGAAGCCAAACATTTACCATATTATAAGTTCTAACACAGCTTTAAAAAAGAAAAGGAGAAACATTATCAAATAAGGAAGTGAATTCTTTTATATATATGAAGTCAATTCTAAATGTTATGAAGGTGAGCAGCATCTCTACCTTCCTTTGGGTCTGTGTGAACCATGGACGGCTTGCATAAGGCCCATCTATGATCAATCCTACCCTTCCAAATTTACTACCTTCCCAGAATTAGCACCCTTGACACTTATCTCACTTATATTCACCTTTCACCATAGACTGATCATGCAAAAAAACTGAGAAGAAAATAAGTACTTTGTTTAAGGGCAGAAAGTTTTTTATTTGAGGCCAATAAGTCACTTTCACTCTCTCACACGTACATTTTATATTGATCTACAAGAACAAAAGTGAAGAATATCAGCATGGATGGCAACCAGTTTCCTCAAGCTGAGGATTGGACCCTCAAATATGAACTTGTACAGTCTCCTAGAGCCTGACTTCATGCATATGGCAGGATGGCCTGATTTTGTAGTCCAGACCATTAATCTAGTGAGAGTGACTAAACCATACCTCAAAATCATTCAAGAATTCCAATCAATAGAAAAAGCAATGGTTATACTGAATCACACTGGATCAAAAACTATTGCCTGCACATGTGCTAGACTCAATGCCTGACATTGCTATACAATCCCTAAGGTGGAGTATAACATAAGTTCATTTTCTTAAAAAAAGTGAGTGAAGAGCATAGCATCAAAAGTTCGATCAAGGCTAATAAATAGCAAGACTCTAATCTGGACAAATAAAAGGATTCGACTAAATACTTTAAAGAGGAATCATCAGATTGATTTAAAACATGTATACGGAAATTACAGTGCATTGATGGGCTACAATTACAAAACATTAACTAGAGGTTTTAATCTAAGTTTGGATTCTCTTTTAAATGTTAATTCTTGACAGGAAGTACACTTGTGGCCGTAAATGTGAGAATTAATATCATAAAGCAAAAACTGAACAAGGATATTGCATATTCACCTGCCGGAATATCTGAAGAACAGTAACTGGAGGGAAAAACTCTTTTTTCGCTTTCATCACTGTGGCATTGTCCAGTAAAGTTCCATCTAAATGAACCGGAAATAAAAGGTACGCTTCATGATTGCATGACCCTTCTTGTTTACCCTAGAAAAACACAAGTACATTAAAATGAATAGCAAATATATGTTACCTTGACACAGCATTAGGAATGTATCGGTTACAAAATTTACACGAACAGAATCGTCAAACCAAGTTACAGAACCCATTCCACAGCGACAGGTAACAGACAAAACCAACAAAACAGAACACATAATAGAATCTGACTAAGTTGCTCAATGGTACCGCACTTGAATTGGGAATTTTTGGACCACTCATCAACTGGATCACAGTGCAGATCTACTAAGTAATAGGACATGGACTCTCACTGGTCGGACAACCTTAATTGTCAAACCAACGGTAGGAGGGGAATGCTGACAGTTTCAATATTGAAAGAGAAAAGCACATAACTAAAATGGGTAAAATCATCCAATCCATAAGATTTAGGACCAATGGTCACTAACTCCATGCACAATAATAGTCAGTCAATAAAAAGTACAGGCCAGAGACAACCTGCCTAATTTCTAATGGAGTGCACCACAACGGATTAGAAAACCAGATTACAATAATCAATTTGGATTATGACAAAAAAAAATCCACAATAGAACCACACCTAAACTTGAATTCAAAATGCGGGTTCTATGATTTGGAAAAACATTACTCCTCCTTAGGTGCAGGAACCATATATCCAAAATGTTGATACAGATACAACGAATAGGTCTGAAAGAGGGAGAACAATCCAAAGCAATCACCTTAACCGCAATGATAGCATGATCGAGGAGTGGAAGCAAATTTGGATGACTGAAAAGGGACGAAACACGAATCTCCTCCCTCACCAACTTTAACTGCTCGTTATTTTGAATCAGGACTTTGTTCATAGCATACATGCCATCATCTGCAGATACATAGACCATGAGACAATGGCATTATTAATAGAGTACAAGTGTACAAAAGCATCATCAACTACTGAAATGAACAAATTATCTTCAGAACAAGAAGATAAAAGAGAAAACTTCCAATTGGTTATTGATGATCCTGAAAGACGACCAAAGGTACGCAAAACGAACACATGAGGCAGGTGACCCCTTGCAAATCCAGGTTTTCAGACTGTTTTCTGTTTGGTTCTTCTACCCACAATCCTAGTTGATGTTGGATCATCAAATAAGATATGCCCCCCAACAAGACAGGAAAAAAAAAGATACTTTTATTCACTCCATAAATGAAGCTCTCAAGTCTCTTTGTGGACGCTTTTGGCCTACATGCCAACATTCCTTTCACACATTGCAATAATTCAAGAAATTGAACTCCTACACATGCCTAAATTGTGAATAATTAGTTCCCTCCTTCAAACTAAAGACATGATGGACTGTGGAGATGGAAAAGTAGAACTCTCAAAGCCAACCTGAGATAGATGGGATGATGCTTCAATGATGATGACGATGAAAACGATAATGATGACGGCGATAATTAGTTGGGTCCCTAAAGAAAACCCATAAAATATTCTTTTCTTACTTAGCAGTGGTCTGAATCGTCAGGCGTGTCTCTGGGTCTTTCCCATTTTGAAATTCAAAGCTCTCTTTGGATCCTCCAGACGCTAAGAAACAAAGAAGGAAATGCCTCTGATGGTTCTCGGAATTTTCACTACCAGTAAATATCCCAAATTAGGAGAAATTTCTCCACATTAGAAATCCCAACACCTAAACACATTTGTTAAGTTGGTAAAGAAGTTTCTCTATAATAACTAATGCAGTGTTTGATTCCAGGCACAATTTTTACATGGAAAAAGAAAACATCATTCCTATCCTTCTTCTAGGCCCCAATAACTAGCTAATACTCATGCCATCGTCTATATGATGTGGGTCCCACAACATGAACAGAAATCATACCATTGAATTAATGCTACTATTGTGGTGGATTTCAATATGCAATACAAACAAAGAAAAGGAAGAAAATGAAAATTTATGGGTCAGTGCCAATCATCCAAACAAGCTGCAATCAAACACCAATTCAGTTTAACACTTCCAACTTCAACAGGAAGATTGAAATTTGACATTAAAAAACATATAATTAAGAACCCACAATTCATATATCTAATTAAACCAGAACCCATGGCTAGAAATTGAAGAAAAGAATAAAATTCAGCAACTGACCTGAAACATGAGATAGGTCTTTGAATTTCTTGCCAGAAGCTTCATCAGTAGCAGCAGAAGAGTCTGTTTGGATCTGTTTGACGAGATAGACATAGGCAAATCCACCCTCCCCAAGCTGCCTCTCGATCCTGAAACGGTTCTCGTTGATCCAAACATCTCCACCCCCATTCACAGCATCATAGAATGCATTCAAACCAGAAAAAGAACATCCCATCTTGGTGTTCTCTCTCTCTCTCTCTCTCTGAGAAATCAGATCAGATCTCAGTTTCTTTTTAATTTAGAAGCAAAGCCCATGTTCTGATTTGAATCTTCTAATCAATAAAATACTCATTTTATGCATGAATCTTAGAATTGTGCCTGTTGCCAATTTCAATTCAACAAATCTCTCTCTCTCTCTCTCTCTCTCTCTCTCTCTCTCTCTCTCTCTCTCTCTGTGTCTTCCGGGTGACTCTTTGCAAGAGGAATAAGTGTAGCGGTCCGCGGCAGCACCTGAAATAGTAGCCTCTAAGGCCATAGAAATGGGGCCCACTGGGGATATGGACCGATCATTTTGACTTAACAAGGATTGAATCCACATAGTGTGATGCTTGTTTGTGTATCCCTGTGATTCTAAATCTCATGAAAATTGGTTTCACTGTAGTGGGTTGTGGGCCCCATCTATTATCCACCAAGGTCTCTGCTAGGGATGCAAATAGATCCAATGGATCTGGGGGACCATACTGGAACCAAATCCAGATCTGTCTTTATAGATCTGATTTTCCAAGCTGTGCTTTACTAGAATTGGATAAAAGAGCTTCAATTTTTATTAATATATAATATACAGGTGGGACAATTAATTGTGATATAATCAAGGATAAGTAGTCTATCAATCAAATATGATTATAATTCAAGTTATTTAGACCTTTCAAAACCTAAATATACTTTTAACATGTGAATATGATTATCGTGCACTCGAATCATTGGTCAAAACATATATAAGATCTGATTTTGAACTCAAATACTTCAGATCCTATATACATAGATTCAGTTTACAATCCAATTTCTCTTGGATCATAAAACAGGTTCCACATCCAATTTTTTTTAACTATTGACTTCGGATGGATACACTTTTGCAACCAAAGACTCTCTCATGCATGAACTGGCAGTTTGGCACCATATCAATTGATACTGTCAATTGCCTTGAGTTGAAAAGTGGGAATGTCAAAAACAATAGAAATATAATTTAGATGATAATGATGGTAATGCCTAATTTCACATTAATTAGATCATTGTCCACCATTGAAATGCAAGTGACCCGCACACAATTGACATCATGCTTTTGAAAATTCAATCCCAGAGTTCTATCAATGGCATGCCCAGATGGGCCAGATCAATTTGCGGTGCAACTGGATTGGGCTGATGCTGAACACATGGCATGACTCAACCAAAACTAATATTCTTAGTTTTGGGTCGATCTAGTGGAATTCAGGTCGAATTTGAACTTTGGGCTTTTTTTTTTTATGAATGAGAGAGAACTTTTAAGGAAAATGAACTAGAGCTGAATATCTGAATTATCAGTAGAAATATACATATTTTTTTATAGAATATATAATGAATATTATATACATTAATACCACATATAATAATATGTATAACGAAATTATGTACATGAATACCATATATGAATTGTATACAATCTCCAAAAATCTTGTCAACCAAAAAACAGTATTTTATTTTATGGAAGTAGATTCAACGGAAGATGTGAAATGCATATATACCTATCACCTCACTAATTCAATTCTTAGGAAAGAGTTCGTCGCTACCATAAATCTTTCACCACTTGCTTTTTTAATGATACTAGTGGAGCCCTGCACGTGCACTGCCCGTGCACCGATCACACAATTTTATTAATAAAATCTTTAAAAAATAAAGTTTTTAAAAAATTCTATAGAAGCTTCAATACATTTAAAAATAAATTTTCAACAAAAAAAATGAGTGATTGTAAATTGCAAGGCCCATATAATGTCCAAATACAGCTGACACTACTTTTTTTCTATACATTTGAAAACAATTAAATAATGATATCGTGAGAAAAATAAGATCTCAAAAGACAATCGATATGGAATTTATATAACTTTTTGAGGATATAAATCACATATTTCTAGATATTTTATCATGAATGTGTACAAAGAAATTTCAATTTACTTTATTTGACCTGTCAGGTCTACTTATTAGTTTCCTGATAGACTTGACCTGCTAAGATTGGAGTCCAATTGAAAACATAGTCAAATTGATAGCTTGCAGTTTTATAAAAAATAAAAATAAAAACTAAGAACCAGATGAACTTACTGTTCTAACAAATTACCATGAACATTATATGTTCACTACAAAATCAAATTCTATTAAGGAAAAAAATTAATTATATCTTACATAAGGACATCAGAATAACAAAACTAAGATAGTGGTTTTAGTCTTAACTTATAAAGAAGAATAACATCTCACACCAACCGTCAAGAATAATGAAGTAATCTAGCTTGTCCTTAAGCGACATGGATCAACAATGGTGGAACTATGATATGAACTCTGACGGATAAGATTTGCAAAGCCCATGTTAATCAATATTAGTATTTAACATGTGTTTTGTTTTATTTTATAAGTCGGACCACTATCAGGTAAATAGAGGCAATACCTCTCCAGTAGTTAGCATCTTCTTTTGTTTGATACAAAGTGCTATATTTTATACCCTATAAGAAAAAGATAATACATAGTAATCATAAAAGTTCAGTTAAATGGAAGCTCACAAATTGAGATATCTATAGGGAAAAAATATCAAAAAAAAAAAAAAAAAAAACTACAAATACAAATCTGCCAAAAGAATTGAACATTCCTCTTAATAAATACATAAGAATGTAACACAGGTATTCTAAATAAACTCTTCCGCTCTGTTCTATAAAAAGGATGAGAGTGCTAATCAAAGTAAGAAAAATTCGAAATGAACAAAGACAAACTGCATTTGTTGCAGCTCAGCATCAAATACTTATTTTAATCAGTGGCGGCTCCAGAAATCCAAGTCAGTGGGTTCAATAAAAGACTTATCTTTCAAAAATCAAATAAAGTTGTTTTTACCTTTATCAACATCTGTCATCTACTTTTAATAAAATTAGGGTTTTCTCCTTCTAATACGAGGAGAATACCATATTTAAAGGTTAAGTTAGGGTAAATAAAAACTTATCGAAAAAATGTCTAAAAAAATGAAATTTTCTTTAATAAATAAAAATTGGGCCATTTAGTTTTTTTATTCCATTTTCTTTTGGTAGACAAATGACCCATTAACTTAGGCATTGAGTGGGGTCAAAAGCTTCCCATAACTTCAATTGACCCCACTCAGATCCATGTATCGCCGCCCATGATTTTAGTTGTTTACACTTAAAACGGCCACTTCATTCATTGACTCCGGAGTTTGTAATAACGCTAGCATAACAAGGAGTTTCTATGAGATTTTCGTTTTCCCTTTAAAGAAAGGCATGACATTTAATTAAAATATATGAAAAGAAGAAAACAAGAAGAAGCTTACAGTGATGAAAGAAATAAATATGTTAGAAAATGATCAACGTTTTTCAATTTAAGCCTCATGAGTAAGAGCAATAATAAATAAATATATTCATGCCCTTGAAATGCCCTTTTATAATAAAAAAAAATTCACAAAAGTTGTATATTAAGAAACTAAAAATTGTACTGATTGAACAACAACAATTTTACGATAGTAATCTATAAGACCTACCACTAAATTGCATTTATGAAATTATCTTTAGTAATCACTAATATCAGAAGAGAACCAATATTTAGTAGTAGTTATCACATTATCCAACTTGTAATTACTCTTCCAACAGGAGTATAAATCAAGATCAATATAACTATTATGTCAGATTGAAAACTCAATTATTCTAAGTAAATAAAATACAAACACATGAAGCAAAAGTGAAAATAATATTAAAATTTTTTTAATGGTAACTTTCATTAAAAGAGAGAAAAAAAACAGGGCGGACATAAAATGAGTTTAAATTTGTACACTTCACTTTCTTATTTATGATATCTTGTTAGTTGCTACTTTTTTCTAAAAGAGAAAAGAAAAAACTAAAAATAAAGCAATAATGCAAACGAAGTACCTCTATATATGGGATGTGCTTATAAGTTTTGGAGGTCCCTATACATTTTTCAAAGGTTTTAATAAATAATATACAACTGAAGGAACATCAAATTACAAATATTCAAGGTTAGTGTACAAAAGATTAAAGGGTTAATATTTAAAAACTAATAAGAAAGGGTTACATCCGTACAAAGAAAATAATCTCATATATTATAGAAACCTCCCGGAGCCATCTGATATTCTTAACCTTCAAATTTCAAATACAAATACCACTCAAGTGTCTTTTAGTTCCACCAAAAAATAAAAATAAAAATAAATAAATAAATAGAAACTATTTGCACAATTAGCATTGTTTTAGGTAAAAATAAATAAATAAAAAACAGAAAGAATGTTAATTCTCTCATGTGTAGTCAATTTGGTATTTGAATTATAACACAACCACCAATTGGCCACCAACAACAATAACAAAAGTAGCAAGTTAGCTAATACATTTTGTTGCGACTTTTAAACTGATGGTTAAGTATTTAAAGCGCCTACAAAATTATAAATATTGAACACCAAAAGTTTTTTTTATTTTTACTTAAGGGTAAATTTTGTATTGAGAAAAAAGGGGAGAGAAACATGGGGAAAAAAGCCCCCAAAGCCAAAAGGCTACACAAAAAACACCAAAAAAAAAGAAGAAAGGTAGTAAGTAAAATACAGTTTATTGCTTTTCTTTTGATCCATTATTAAATACACTATTCATTTTTTCTTTTATTTTCATCCCATCTTAGTTCAAGGTTTATCATTGAAAAAGTACATGGCATTTAAGTTTTCAGAGTTAAAAGGCAGTATGTACATCATGAATCACATAATGGACTAAATAATGCATAGTTAAAATCTTTTATTTTTCCCAACTTGTCTTAGTTTATTAACTAGGGTGGACAAAATAGTACCAAGAATGACTAAAAAATCTTTCTGAATGATAAAATCTAAAATATTTTTCATTTGAAATGATTCTTTAATTGCACCATATCTCACAATTAATTTTACGAAAGACAAAAAAAATGAATAAAAATTTAGAAATTAGTGAACAAAATGGTTCAATGAGAACCACGTATGAATGCTTATTGGTCTTATCCCTCTCTTGATGTGTTTAGAGGGTGACGATTGAAGAAACATTGGTCTAGAACATAAGAATTTAACTAACATAAAACTAAAACAGGAAAAGGAAACAACTTAAAATGTCAAATTCTTATACGAATATTGATTAAGTTTTTGGCCTTTGGAATATTAGCCCTTCCCCCTCGACTCTATGGAGAACGAAAACAAACTCTGACAGATAATGGAAAGCTTTTCCATACCTCATAGCATCGTCCTTTTAGTTATTGTCTACTTTGCTTTTCTCATTCAGGACACTTTCTGTTTGAGTTTTCAATTTTCCTATCTTACATAATAAAATAGTATAAAGTTTACATTTTAAATGCTATGCACAAATTCATATTTCAAACATAGAGTGAGACTTAAATACAAAGTAAGGAAATACGAAACACGCATAATTTGGAAGCCCGGAGTTGAGATTCAAGAAATAAAACAAACATATAATTAAAACTATCAGAGCACGAAGGCTATCAATGGGCCTAACTTTGGCCCAAACTAGAATGAGAAAGAAAAAACCAACTCTTCATCATCATTTTCTTAACTCTGGTAAATAATAGTAGATTTATATAATAGTAGAAATAATATATGATTATATTTTATTATAATATTTTGGGTGGGCCTCTTTTATAATAGTAGATTTTATAATAGTAGAAATAATATATGATTATATTTTATTATAATATTTTGGGTGGGCCCCACAGTGGTCTGGTGAAAAAACCATGCAACATTGCCTCTTTTATAATAGTAGATTTTATAGATTTTATTATAATATTTTGGGTGGGCCTCTTTTATAATAGTAGATTTTATAATAATAGAAATAATATATGATTATATTTTATTATAATATTTTGGGTGGGCCCTACAGTGGTGTGGTGAAAAAACCATGCAACATTGCCTCTTTTATGATAGAGAGATAGAAGATAGAAATAGATAGAAGAAGAAGAAGAGAGATAGAGATAATAGAGAATAGAGAAATAGATTAAAAGTGGAACTCATTTAACCCTGAATTCCTTATATCCTATAGAAACAGACAGGCCCGTTTTAAAGGAAGCAAAACCCAAATATTTGGATACCCAACCTGACTCAACTTGGCACAATCCGAATTGCACTTGAGAATTTACAAATCGGGTCTGTTCCACATTGGTATGTTTTTATAGGTTTCGTTCAGATAGTAGGTTTGAATTCACCTACAAATAATTTGAGTCAGACTTAGATGAGCCTGTTCCAGACCAGACCCAACCCAATTGCACCCTTAAAACCAATGGATGATCCTAGTCATCATAAGTAATGACGTCCAAGGAGATTTACAAATGAAATCCTCTGCCGATAGGAGCATGACTGCATGCAAATATCATGACCCAATAATGATTTTTGCATCAAAACCACAAATGTGATTGATGGAATAAGGGGCTCACCTCTAATTAGCAAACAAAGACACCCTTGTGAAATCATCGTTAAAATCCAATTGATGGGCTTTTGCATAAGATTCCCATTTTGTAATTTTTGCTCTTTCCATCATTCATAGTCCGATTGGATAATGGATGGGTCTTTGGTGCAAAGCGGGCAGGGCCAACCCAAGCCCGGATGTCTTGGCTGTAAGGACCCGACCCCGTATTTACATATTTTATTACTTTAAAATAATTAATCACTGATATTTATTCATTATTAAGCTTGAATAGGATTAGAGATTTGAAGTCAGAGATTAAGGAAAAGCTTAAGCATGTAAGTAAGTTCTGAGATTCTGCTTTCATGCATAATCCTTTCTTGATTCCTACCATATGTTCCAATGAATTAGAAGCCACCTATCTCGATCTAAGATGATTTAGTTGTTAGAATCTAATTCTAGTTCATGATATATCAAATCTGTTGCGTTTATATGCCTTAATATGCATGTTGGTGTCCAATGTGTTAATTGATTCGTTAGTGCTATTGTTTAAAGGCGTAGGAGATGGATTATATGATACAAGAGGTAGATCTCTAATAACCAAAAGCCAATGATGTGACTTAATTGGAACAACTAATTGGTAATTAATCACGTTGGATTTAAGATCAAATAAGCACCGTGACCAGATTCTACATCATTCGGGTTTCGTTTATGATGATTGATATTGTCATGGCCCGAATCTTGGACCTTTTTTTTGTAACATCCATATAAATCTGTAGTTTGAGTTGTGAGATTATGACATCAATCATGTGAGATTGGTCAAATCGCAGTGAAATATTTGAGAATATACATTACATGATCAAGATCACGAGTACAAGCATATATAAATTCATAACTTTATTAAATTGAATAACTTAAAGTATTTAACCATAATTAAAGTCTGATTAAAATAGCCAACATAGGTCTCATTACAATTCCAAATTAAAAACTAAATTAAAGAGAACTTAATCAAAGCTAATTAATAAACTATTACTGATGGCATCTCTAACATTGTCGATATCATCTGTACTCCATTCTTCATCACCCTGTAGTTCTTCCCCCGACCACGTCATCATCATAAACTGGTTCTTCATTACCTAGATTGGGTCCATCATTGGAGTGAATACAGTAAGCAAATAAATCATGTATGCAATGTCCACAATCATGAAAATAAGGATTCAAACAAAATGAAGAATACATCATGAGTGAATAATGTGAATCCATCATAAAATGTTAGTATGTCCACAATCTAGTAGTCGGAGTAACATAAACAAATGTGAGAGTTAACCTCATAGCAAAGTAATAGAACATAAGGTACCATCAATTAACATCCTCGCGAGCGGTTGGATGCTCCCTAATGATCATTGTCCATGGGTTGAAGCTTGGAGAAAGCAGTAGGTTTATTAAGGAAAAGGATCATTATGAGAGCATCATTCTTCTTGGGTTTTCATGCATCCTTATTTTCAAGACATATCTGTGTGGACCAGTTAATAGGTGCGTGCATGAGGTCAGCAACAGGTGCAGGTCCGAACTCGTCCCGGATGTACGCACCTCGGTTTAAGCCCCGAAGCGCTAGCCGAGACCAGCACGACCGAACGCCTTCTTGGCCGCACTCACCAAAGGCGACGGGCATCTCGGATGTAGCCGAAATGGAGGCAACGGCCCAGGAAGGGTTTGTATCGCCACAAGCGATGTCGGGCCACGTGGCAAGTTGGAGACGCGATGATGGGACGGACGTCATCCAGGCCGTCCGTCCTTACCACATTTCTGACAATCACATCTAATGGCTGCGGCCGTATCAGGGCAGGGCTCTAGAAAAGGTCCGATGGGACCTTAGCCGCCAGCAGGCCAGGGCAGGATCTGGCCCAATGTGACTAACATTAAATGCAGCATGGGCCGATCGGACCCTCATTTAATGTCATGTGGGCTATGATGGGTCCTCATTAAATGCTCTACAGGCTAATGGATCCCTAGCAATCATATCAGTCCACTGGCCGATACCCCCAAGACTCACACATATAAAGGGTTCCATGACCCAAAAAGAGGTATGCATATTCTCATACATGCAACTATACTCTGTTCTTTCTTCTCCGATCAGCTACCTGCACTAACTTAAGCATCGGAGAGCCCTGTGCTGCCCACAGCCAGGGTCCTCTGACTGTTTCCTCTTCCCTTTCAGGTCCATAGCACAAGCAGTTCTACCTTTGGTCTTTAGGATAAGTCCCTTGAGGCACCTCTCTAAGCTTGTGAGTATATTTTCTGCACTTACAATTGGCGCCGTCTGTGGGAAACGATTTGCATAATCTTCCCTATCACCATGACGAGGAGAACTGCGAAAGGCGGAGAAACCTCCAAGACAAAGCATGCAGGACCGTCCTCTCACCTCCTCCATGCCAAGAAGAGGTCTGGGAAGCAACCAGTTGCAGAGGATGACGTCGAGCGTGATCTCGTCCGAATCAACATTCAGGAGCATGACCTTCGCTCGGAGTCTGCTCTCCGGAGGGGAGATACTTAACAACAGCCTGCAGGTCTCCTGACGGGTCGAGATCAGCAGGGTAAGTCTCCAGCAGTCAACGGACCGACTCCCTCTGACCATCTGGAGGATGTTGATGATGAAGATTATAATCCTAGTGATGACTTCGACTCCACCCTTGAAGAGATTAGAGCGCAGAATGAGGCTATCAAAGAGAAGGACGCTCTGATTCGCCAGCTCCAGCAGCAGCTGGAAAGAGTTACGAGTTCAGCAAGACATCAGCAGCACTCTCAGCAGCAGCAGCAGCGACAGCGCGAGAGGAGGGTGTCTCGTGGCAGGCGCCCTGACTCCCCCGAGAAAGACTTGAGGGTCCATCTGAATGAGAAAAGGCACGACCGAACTCGAGACGAAGGTTCGAGCACCAGCCGCAGCCACTCGAGGAAAGCGTCGGAGACTATCCCAAAGAGCAAGTATAAAAGCCAGGAGTGGCTGGACGAGCGCATCAAGCAGACAGTCCAGCGCAACCTCGAGGTGGCCGATCTCGCCCGAGACCAACGGGAGGCCTGCGAGACTATTGATCTCGGCACATCCCCCTTCTCTCGCGATATCAGGAGTTACCCCTTACCGAAGAAATTCACCGTCCCGAGGTTCGTCACTTATGACGGGGTCTCGGATCCAACAGCGCATCTCAGACACTTCTCCCAGAGGATGTCTGTTTGGGGAGACGAGGGCCATCTGAACTGTCGAGTCTTTTCCTCCAGCTTGGGTGACCTCCCCTTGAAGTGGTTTTGTGCGCTCCCGGAGGGGTCCATTTCGAGTTGGCAGCAACTCCAGTAGTCCTTTATGAAGAAGTTTCAGGCCTACAGAATCCTGCCGAAGACAGATGCGGATATTATGGCCCTGAAGATGAAGCGAGAAGAGAACGTCACCCAGTTCGCGAAGCGATTCTGGACAGTCTACAGTCATATCGAGAATTCCAAGGACGAGGTTGCCATCTTCGCATTTCAAAATGCCCTGTTGCCAGACAGCGACCTTCGCAAAGATCTGGCTAGGAACCCGGTGTCCTCCATAGCGGCGCTCATGTCCATAGTCAACCGCTACATCGCCCAAGAGGACGACCAGGTTCGAGCTCGGGAAAACCATGGGGCCACACAGAAAGACCAAGGTGAAAAGCCCTCAAGAAAAGATAAGGGGCCGTCCCGAAGAGACGAGCCAGACAGACGCTGGGCGTCAGCCAACTCGGCAAGGGCTCAGGCATTCACCTCGGCAAGAGGCAAAAGGCCTAGACTGTTCGAGGATGCATATCGGGCGGTTAACACAATCTTTAAAGAGCCCATCCACAAGATCATGTACAAGATCAAATCTAGGTCGTACTTCAGCTGGCCAGAGCCCAAGAGAGGCGACCCGTCTTCCCGAGATCAAACCAGGTTTTGTGCATACCACAAGGAGAGCGGCCACAAGACCGAGGAATGCAGGATATTGCGGTCGCATTTGGAAAAAGGGCACCTGCAAGAGTTCGTCAAGGCAGACTCCAGGGCCGACACCCGAACTCCGCGCCGAACCGAGAGAGGCCACGATAGCGACGGTTCGGAGAAAATCATTAACGTCATCCATTTAGCTCCCCCGCCCAAGGGGAGTAACCAAGCTCGTGCCGAGGCCAGGCAGGCCTCTCACACTGAGCGAGTCATGGCCGCCGAACTCGGCTCAGCTTCGAAGAGGGCTCGGAGGGAGCGGCCTGAGATCAGGTTCACAAATGCGGACTTGGAAGGAGTCCAGCTCCCCCAAAACGACCCGCTGATCGTCACTCTGAAGTTTGATTGCTCTAAGCAAGGCGTGAAGGACTGCACCGTGAGGAAGGTCCTCGTCGACCCCGGTAGTTCATCCGAGGTCCTCTATTTTGATAATTTCCGAAGGATGGGCCTGACGGAGAAGGATCTGCAGGAGGCCCGAACTCCCCTCATCGGCTTCAGCGCCAAGCCGATGTACCCCAAGGGAAAGGTGACGTTCAGGGTCGAAGTCGATGGCGCATCCGTCTTGACAACCTTCTTGATGGTCGACGCTCCATCACCCTATAATGCTATAGTGGGCAGGTCTTGGCTCCATAGTCTGGAGGCAGTCCCTTCCACTCTCCACCAGAAGCTGAAGTTTCCATGGGGAGGAAAGAATGGCCGAGTTGAAATAGTCACAGTCCGAGGAGATCAGCAGACAGCCAAGCAGTATTTGACAGCTGTGGTGTCCGAAGAGCGTGAGCCCAAGGAGGTTAACATGGCCGAGATGGAGAAGAAGCTGGAGAAGCGGCTAGATGAGGTCGGCCAGGACCCGGAAAAAAAAAGCGTGGAGGACCTGACCGAAATCAGGATCGACTCACAAGATCCGGAACGGTTCTTCCTGTTCGGCAGTCAGCTCGGGGAGCCAGAGAGATCCAAGCTGGTCCAGTTCCTGGTGCGGAACAAAGATGCTTTCGCCTGGGCGCCTCAAGAGATGCCCGGCATTGACTCGGAGGTAATATGCCATAAATTGAATGTGGACCCTAACTATAAACCGGTGATGCAGAGAGCCCGCAGGACTAGGGTGCCACAAACCGAAGCCGTGGTCGAGGAGGTGGACAAACTGCTCGAGGCCGGTGCCATCAGAGAAGTCCAATACCCAACTTGGTTAGCCAATACTGTGGTCGTCAAGAAGAAGACCGGCAAATGGAGGGTGTGCGTCGACTTTACCGACCTCAACAAGGCCTGTCCCAATGACAGCTTTCCTCTTCCAAAGATCGACCATATGATCGACGCCACAGCGGGACATGACATGATGAGCTTCCTCGATGCATACCGCGGCTATCACTAGATACCGCTGTTTGGGCCGGACGAAGAAAAGACAGCCTTCATAACACCCAGAGGCACATACTGTTACAAGGTGATGCCGTTTGGGCTGAAGAATGCAGGAGCCACTTACCAGAGACTCGTCACCAAGATGTTCCACGATCAGCTCGGCAAGACTGTTGAAGTCTACATCGACGATATGGTAGTCAAGTCAAAGCAAGCGCAAAACCATTTGGCAGACCTGGTTGGAGTCTTTGCCACTTTGAAGAGGTTCAAGCTCAAACTCAATGCCTCCAAGTGCGCCTTTGGGGTCGGTTCTGGAAAATTCTTGGGAAGCTTGGTCACACGCAGGGGGATTGAGGCAAATCCAGATCAGATCTCGGCTATCCTCAGAGTTCAGAGTCCCACCTCGGCAAAAGAGGTCCAGAAGCTCACCGGAATGGCTGCTACACTAAACCGGTTCATCAGCAGATCCTCAGATAAGTGCCGGCCTTTTTTTCAGCTTCTTAGGAAGAATTTTAAATTTCAATGGACTCCAGAATGTGACCAGGCCTTGCAGGAGCTTAAGGCCTATCTTTCTTCACCCCCTCTACTGTCAACTCTGATTCACGGAGAATCTTTGTATTTATATCTAGCGGTCTCAGATCATGCGGTGAGCTCGGTCCTCATCCGAGAAGAGGACAAGGT
Source organism: Cinnamomum chago (assembly GCA_038049695.1). Lineage (NCBI taxonomy): Eukaryota > Viridiplantae > Streptophyta > Magnoliopsida > Laurales > Lauraceae > Cinnamomum > Cinnamomum chago. The sequence goes on from CP142455.1 coordinate 41,075,269, forward strand.
CCAAAAACCAATTTACTATACGAGCAAGACCCTCATTGATGCCGATACCAGATACTTGCCACTTGAGAAGCTCGCGCTGGCACTCATTAGTGCCTCGCGGAAGCTCTCTCATTACTTCCAAACTCACACCATAGTGGTTGTTACGGAACATCCACTCAAATCTGTTTTCAGAAAAGCTGACTTTTCAGGAAGGATCTCCCAATGGGCTGTCTAACTGGGGCAGTACGAGATTCAGTATCAGCCCAGGACAGCGATCAAGGCCCAGGTTCTGGCGAATTTCCTTGTCGAGTTCAATTCGAGTTCGGCACCAACCTAGCTCGGCACCGCACTGGGGGGCAGGGAGCATGAGGCGCCCACGGGCTCTGAACAATCACAAGGCCAAGCCCTCACCCCAGTTTGGAAAGTCTTCGTCGACGGATCTTCCACCTCGAGAAGAGCCAGGGCAGGAGTTGTCCTCCAATCGCCAGAAGGGTTGGTCATCGAGCAAGCTCTAACCCTCGATTTCAAGGCGTCAAACAATGAAGCTGAGTATGAAGCCCTATTAGCCGGACTGAGCAGCGCCAAAATCCTCGGAGCTCAACAGCTGGTGGTCTTCAGTGATTCACAGTTGGTGGCAAACCAACTGACTGGGGACTATCAAGCTCCCGACGACCGGATGGCCGCGTATTTAGCCCTGGCAAAGAAGCTGCTTTCTCAGTTCCGAACGGCCGAAATCAAACAGATAGGCAGAGAATCAAACTCGCATGCAGATGCTCTTGCAAATTTGGCCAGCGCTGTCGAAGCAAGAAGAAAAAGAAGCATCGAAGTAGGATCGTTGGTCACGCCTAGCATTGAGCTCCATCCATTTTGGGAAGTGTTGTGCCTCGACCTCGGCCCGAGTTGGATGGACCCCATAATAGCGTACCTCAAGGACGACAAGCTTCCCAAAGACAGCGGCGAGGCCCATCGAATCAAATTCAAAGCAGCCCGACTCTGGTTGTCTCCCGAAGTCAAGCTCTACAGGAAGTCGTACACAGGCTCGTACCTCCAGTGCGTTCATCCGAGCAAAGTCGAGGACCTTCTCTTCGAAATACATGAAGGGATCTGCGGAAGCCACATCGGAGGAAGATCCCTAGCTTACCGGGCTATCAGCCAGGGTTACTGGTGGTCGTATATGCAGAAGGATGCGCAGGTATACGCGAAAAAATGCGAGAAGTGTCAGAAATTCTCCCACTCTCTCCATCAGCCAGCGCAGTACCTCAGTCCGCTTTCTAGCCCATGGCCATTCGCCCAGTGGGGGCTCGACATAGTGGGACCACTCCACCGAACTCCAGGAAATAAAAGGTGACTGATAGTAGCCACGGATTACTTCACCAAATGGATCGAAGCGGAGCCGCTGTCTTCCATCACGGAGCAGGATTCCAAAAACTTCGTCTGAAAAAACATCATCACAAGGTTCGGCATCCCCAGAGCTTTGATCTCGGACAACGGAACCCAGTTCGACTCCAACCTTTTTAGAAGCTTCTGCCAGGAGCACGGCATCCGCAACCACTACTCCACCCCGGCCTACCCACAGAGTAATGGTCAGGCAGAAATTTCCAATAAAGTAGTGCTCGACGGGCTGAAGAAACGGCTTGATAGAGCCAAAAGAAGATGGGTAGAAGAGCTCCCGAGTGTCCTATAGGCCTACCGAACGACCCTGAGGCGGTCGACTTCGGCAACACCTTTTTCCCTAGCCTACGGGATGGAGGTCGTCATTCCCTTAGAAATTGGCCTCCCTACTCTAAGGTCCGAACTCTTCGACCAGGGCCGAAATGAGTCGCATCTAGCTGTGGAACTAGACCTAGCCGATGAGCGAAGAGAAGCAGCAGCAATTCGGCTTGCAGCCTATCAGCGGCAACTGGCCATGGGCTATAACCAGAGAGTTAGGGAAAGGAAATTCTCAGTGGGAGAGCTGATTCTTAAGAAGACACTCCCGGGGGACAAGGATCCAAATCAAGGCAAGCTGGCGCCGAACTGGCACGGACCATTCAAAGTGACTTCCGTTGCTGGACAGTCAGCTTACAGACTCGAGGATATGGAGGGCCGGCAGTTACCGAGACCATGGAACGCGTCTCACCTCAAGAAGTTCTATTTCTAAAACATGTACCTGTACTCTACGCTTTGAAGAATTCAATGAAAGGGGATTTCACATTCAAAGAGCAAACCGTGTCGTCACTTCGACTACGGCCAATGATAAGATCGCCTCGGGTCGGCTACGGGCCACCCGGGCGTGAAGCCTTTATGGCCAATGATGAGATCGCCTCGGGTCGGCTACGGGCCACCCGGGCGTGAAGCCTTTATGGCCAATGATGAGATCGCCTCGGGTCGGCTACCGGCCACCCGGGCGTGAAGCCTTCACGGCCAAAGATTAGATTGCCTCATGTCGGCCACGGGCCACCCGGGCATGAAGCCTCAATGGCCAATTGTGGAGTCGTTTCGGGTCGATCTAAACCACCAAGGCGTTGAGCCATTACGGCCGATGCCGAGATCGCTCCATCAAGGTGACCACCACTCGGGCACGGATCTTCTTCTGCACGATCACCTATGGATTCGCCCCAATTGCCGAAGTGCATAGGATCCGTGAGGTTGACGAAGGACCTTAAAGTCTACACGTCATTCCCCTAAGTCCTAAACTGGCTGGTCTACCTCTACCGAACTCGCATGCTCGCGAGCAAAAAGTACAGAAAAATGACATCAGGTCACAGGCAGACAGATTCAAAAATGAAAAGCTGACATGAGGCAAATTGAGAAATTTCAGTCATAATTGCAAAAATTGCACATCCGACCATCACAAGGGATCCACAGTGAAACAAAAGTTTGTTTTCATTAATGGAGCCTTTTTTGTACAATAGAATCTTTGCCGAAAGGCAATCCTTACAAAAAGTCTGAATCTTTACAAAAATGACTAAGCAGAAGGATCCGGGACAGGAGCGGTGGCAGAGACCCCGGCCTTGGGCTGAACCGACGGTTCAATGACGATGTTCGCCCTGGGGATGGTAGGGCCAGGGAAAGGGGGAGGCTCCGCGAAGGATGGATGACCTTCATTGATCTCGGCTTTCCTCAAGGCAGCGCGCCATCCCTTCTCCCATGCCTTGTCCCTGACCCGCAACACCCGAGTCTCGTAATGTGTGGTGGCCTGCTTCACCTTCTTCGACTCAGCCTGGAGGTCGCCTCTCAACTTCTCCACAGCGGCTTCGAGCTCGACGTTCTTATTCTTCTCGGCCTCGGTTTCTGCCCTGGCACCCCCCAGCCGGCAATGAGCTCGACCCCTTGGGCTTCGAGTTGATCTGCCCTCTGGGTGGCGGCGCCCAGTGCTTCCTCCAGCTTCAGCCTCTTCGCCTCCAGCATGGCGATCACCGGACTCTGCTTAGTATACCTATCGATGACCACCATCGATTTCTGCAAGGCCTGCAGTGTAAACGATAGAGCAAGTCAGTCGTGGTGGAATACGGGTATTAAATGATAAAATGAACTCGAGGAGAGGCTCACCTGGAGGTTGGTCTATAGCAGCGACGCAAGGAGCTTCGGGTCACTGAAGCCCTCGTAGAGCGCCATGTCCCTTGGCCAGCGCTTCGAGGACGAGGGAGTTCGTCGTATGGACACAGTCCTCGACAGTCAACTGCTTGCCGGAACTGAGGGTGAAGGTCGGTTCCCAAGGGGCCGGGGGCGGGGGGACACTCGAACTTGCACCCTCGTCCCTTGGTCTCTTTCTGGGGGCATTCCCCCCTGGAACCACCTCGGGCGAGAGGGGCCGAGCTTCCTGGTGATCGAGATTCATGGCAATCCCCCCCCTCCTCAGCACGGGCTGTTGTGGTGGCAACCGCCTCGGAGGTACCGAAGGCACTCGGGGGCACCGGCCCGGGAGACACTGCCGCAGGAGGCACTGGCCCGTGAGACCCTGGCGCAGGAGACTCAGATTCCTCGTCCCCAAAGGCGAGCGCCTCCAGGTCGAGGTAAGTAATGTTGCGGGCCATCTCTTATAGTCTCGGCGACGGGCGTCGTGGGCGTCTCGCAAGAGGTGTGCCTTCCGACTCGGAAGAGGAAGCTTCGACCCAATCAGCGACCTCGGCCTCGGCTCAAGAAGGCCCCGCTTCGGTTTGAGTTTCCCTTCTCTCCGGGCCCACGGGAATGGCTTGCCGAACAGCCTCAGCTCTCTCCGGGCTCCTTTGCGGCTCGGGGGCGATCTCAGCTCCCTCTGGTCCGGCCTCCGACCTCTTGATGTAGCCCCTATACCTGGGCTCGTACTTGAGCAGTGCCCACGCAGCCCGGTTGGAGAAGTCGATGCACTTGGCAACCCGGCTGTGCCAGGAGTCGTTCCTTACCCAACCGGCGAGCCCGGTTTTTCTTTGCCGAGCACCTGCAAGATCGGAGAAGTATCAGTTCGGGAAAGTGAAAAGCATAATGAAAGTTACTAAAAAAATGGAAAGTTAGAATGGAGAGTTCCTTACTTGGAGCAACCCCGGGGCGGCGGGGGATACTGTACGCCCTAACTTCCTCCTCGGGGCCGAACTCCCAGTTCCCCGAGACGGAAATGAGCTCGTCTCCTGCGTACTTGCTGGAATCCTCCAGTGCCGTGACGAAGGCCCTTCGCTTTGGCTTGACGCGGAGGTAATAGGTGTCCTCCTTTGTTTTACAGAGGTCGTATACATCCTCTATGTCACGGATGTCTAGACCTATATGGAGGTGCTGGTTCAATGCCACAGTGCCCATGATGACCTTGAAGGCGTTCGGCATCAACTGGCAGGGAGTGAGGTTCCAGGAGCAGAGGCAGGATCGTAGCAGTGGGTGTAACGGAAACCTGACTCCTCCTTCAACCATTGCAATAAGTGGGAAGGGCATCCAACCCCCAACGCAGGATCGGCGGATGTGATCTGCGAGATCACCCTTCCGGACGAGGACGTCGCCCGGAATCTCAAAAGCAGTCCTAAAGGCCTCTATAGACAAGGGGGAGTCAACCCAGTGACTGTAAGCCCACATGGTCGATAGGAAAGGAGGAAAAGAGAAAGGGAAAAGGACCGGACGAAAGCAAGAGAAGATGGACACAAGAGACTTACTAGCACGAGGACCTAGAACGGAGGAAGGCGGGGATGCTTTACGAGCAGATGAGGGCTTCGCTCCAAGCGTTTAGCTCTGGTTCTTTGTTCTCTCAGAGGCGTCCGTTCAAAAGCGAAGAGTAGAAAAATGGAAGAAGAGAAGGAGACTTATATTTATAAATAAAGGAGCGCCAAATCATGGCGCCGTTTCCGAAATTCGAAAAACTGTCTCTTCAAAGACCGCGTGCGTACTTACAAGTACCAAAACGTTGAATCCGGTGGTGACGCGTGGCGCAAACGATTCGACTCCTACCATTATTAGGGCGTGGTATTCATTGCGAGTAAATACCTCCAGCACGCCTAGGGTCAGATGAGCTCCACGTGTCAGTAGACGCCGGAGCGGAAATCTTCGGCTGCTTCAAATCCCTTGATGGATTTTTGAGGGAGAGCACAGTTTCCATCCCCAACGTATCCGAGATCCTAAGGAGTCGGAAACTCGGGGGCAATTGTGTGGACCAGTTAATAGGTGCGTGCATGAGGTCAGCAACAGGTGCAGGTCCGAACTCGTCCCGGATGTACGCACCTCGGTTTAAGCGCCGAAGCGCTAGCCGAGACCAGCACGACCGAAAGCCCTCTCGGCCGCACTCACCAAAGGCGACGGGCATCTCGGATGTAGCCGAAATGGAGGCAACTACCCAGGAAGGGTTTGTATCGCCACAAGCGATGTCGGGCCACGTGGCAGGTTGTCCGTCCTTGCCACATTTCTGACAATCACATCTAATGGCTGCGGCCGTATCAGGGCAGGGCTCTAGAAAATGTCCGATGGGACCTTAGCCGCCAGCAGGCCAGGGCAGGATCTGACCCAATGTGACTAGCATTAAATGCAGCATGGGCCGATCGGACCCTCATTTAATGTCATGTGGGCTATGATGGATCCTCATTAAATGCTCTACGGGCTAATGGATCCCTAGCAATCATATCAGTCCACTGGCCGATACCCCCAAGACTCACACATATAAAGGGTTCCATGACCCAAAAAGAGGTATGCATATTCTCATACATGCAACTATACTCTGTTCTTTCTTCTCCGATCAGCTACCTGCACTAACTTAAGCATCGGAGAGCCCTGCGCTGCCCACAGCCAGGGTCCTCTGATTGTTTCCTCTTCCCTTTCAGGTCCATAGCCCAAGCAGTTCTACCTTTGGTCTTTAGGATAAGTCCCTTGAGGCACCTCTCTAAGCTTGTGAGTATATTTTCTGCACTTACAATATCAATAGAGACAATTAGTAGAAGTTGGAATAAGGTCAATTCCTCCTCTTCACCTATACTTCAATGTCAGCATAGATGGTTGCCCCAGTGAAAGGCATCCTCGGCTCAATTTTGATGGCAGTCTGTGTGAGTGCAGCCAATAATCCAGGGATAGCTGGAATTGGAGAAATGATTTGTGATAGTGCAGAAATGGTTATCCTATCTTTGTAAGGCCCAGTTAGCTTTTGTTCACTCAACAAGGCAGAAATGCCAATGAATCTCATCTTATAAATAATGGTAGAAGGTGATTCTTTGTCCCTATAAGATGGGCCTCTGAAAGTTGTAAGGGTCCTTGGAGACTCGAGAACGTGGTGGAAGATGATGATGATTTGGCTAGACATCTAGATGGCTTATTTTTCTCATGTTAAAAGGAGGGCTAATTTGTAGGCAGATCAATTTGAAAAAGATGGGAGTTAGAAGTCAAATTTAGGTGAAAGATCTTGCTCATACTTCTTATGATTCTTAGCTTTTTCTTATACTATCATAGTCTTTCTTAGCCTTTTCTAATACTTTCATAGTCTCTTTCATGCAGCTTTGGCTTGATGGCTATTCAGTGTGTTTCTTATAATGTTTAGCTCTAGTTTTTCAGACCTCAAAATCTTGAGGGGAAGTTCTATCATTCATTTCAGAGTATCGTGTTAATGGCTAGAAATTGAGGTTAGCATGAAGCAATGAAGCATTACTTCATCTCACGGGTTAATGGGCCCATGATCATTGCGGGCAGCCTGACTTTTGTATCAACAGGGAGTTCCTGATTGTCTTGGAAAACTATCAATAGGAGGGCCTCATTTTCTAAATGCCTGAGTGAACTGTTCAGGTTAGGCACAGCCAAAATATTCAGTTTTAAGCTCATGGCTGACCCATAGACAGTAGACACAGCCGTACTCAAAGCAGAAGAAATGGAGTCTATTATGATATATTTGCAGGTCTGCTTATGACCAGGGCAACCCGAGCCCGATATGAGCCTGGCTTGCATTGTGTTGATTTTCAGCCTCTCTTTTAGGCCCGTGGGTTGTACCACGGTCTAGTTTTCTCTCCTCATTGTTAAATGGGCCTAGCTTGAGCTTACTTAAGATTAAAAGCATCGTCTGACCTTAGACATTTCACATTTTCTGAGTGTGCGTCTGGTACTAAGTAGGTTTTAATTTTGACAACCTTTTGTTGGATAATACTTTTTTTTTCCTCCTCATCCATCCCAAATCATTATCAATACCAATCACCAATATCATTTAGGGTTAGTTTGCCTATTACACGTGATAGGAAATGAGATTTACACATGTAAATGCTCCACATGAAACACATTACCATGTTTGTCAAAATCACCATTTTCACATTTTCACAAGTATATGAGTACATCCAATGATTTCATATTTTCTAGCATAAAGTCCCATACGATCCACGGGTTAGGTCTAATGGAAAACTGAATAAAAAATAAAATTAATAATTAAATTATATACTAATTAATAATGAATGATAAATCAATTTGTGTATTCATCTGGATTAAAAAAAAAACTCAATTTCACATTAGGCTGATTAACACAAGTGATTCATGGTTCGGGTTGGCCCTTTTCACATTAGGCTGATTAACATTATCAAATTCTTTTATTTGATGCATGAGGGATGAATACATTTGAGCATGGATAAAAGGTTTATGTATACAATTCTATTTTTATATTTTAAAGACTCAAAGCCAGATTGATGTATATGTTAGATTATATGACCTCAATCCAGTGGCTGATCCGAATAAATTGATTTATTTCATTAATTAATTTATATTTTCATGCTTAATTCATGAGATGAATAATATTTTATTCTATGATTCCACATGACCAATACAAAATGACATGCTGATTCATGAGATGAACATGAGCCCACAAGTATATTAGATGTGATCCATGTGTGTGGATGAGATCCACATACAGGAAACATAGATCACATATCTTATACTTAAACTAATTCACAACCAATGATGAGATCAGGCATATCATCTGGTAAGGTTGCAGCACCATGATCACTATGAGATAGTGTGATATGTCTCAATCATCAGAGTGTAAGACTCTGGATCATTGTACTGGTACATTTGATGTACTGAATGACCATGAGTAGTACCTTATGCAAATTTGTCTTTGATTTAAGGACTGGTCTCATAATTCCCAAGCAATAGGCTCTTAATCCTGAGAAAAATGGACTCAAGTTTCTACTATACATTTACTATGAGTCATCAATGAGTGAGACCAATTGCAGCTCAACACCTCAATGTCTTAGGTACGTGGTAGTGGGGCTGTGGGAATATATAATTCTCAAGATGGAATCTATCCCCTTAAATATCCCATTTTGCCAATTAATGGATTTTATCATTAGTAAGTGAGCACCTATCTCAATTAAGAGTTAATTGGACGGTACAAATGATTATTTTGATTAATTGGGTCACAAGGGTAATAGGAGATAGATCCAATTTGGTTGGACGGTTTTAATCCAATTGATCAATGGATATAATTAATAGAGGGGCATATTTGTAGTAATTGGGAAGTTTATGGTCTTCTTGTAATTATTCCTAGGACTGGAGTGCAATTGCATTTATTTAGTGGACTTATTTGCAATTAACTGTGGGTCGGAGTTCACATGAGATGTGGGGTCCAGATTCCTAGTTGGAGCCAAATTATAAGAAATCCCTAGTGGTCTCCATGCTAACCCTAATAAGAAAATGTTACTAATCATATTTGCAACTCTTAAGGAAAGAAGAAGTAGGACACATACTAAGAATAGACGTGAGACTTCTAATCTTGGTCTAAGAGGAGGTGTTTCATAAACTATAAATAAGAGGCGAGGGTTAGAGATCTCTACACACAATAATCTCTCTCTCCTCTGGTTTCCCACTAGAGTGCTAGGGTTTTCTTCTACTTGGAGATCCCACCATTCTCCCTTAGAAGTTCTCTAAGAGGGTCATAGCGTGGAAGAACACAAAGGCAAGAGAGATCAAAGTTTGTGAAAAGAGTTTTCGTAGAGTTCAAGTTTTTAAGTTCTCGATTAGAGCACAGCCAAACTCCTCAGGTATAGATCTACTTCCAGTTGGTTTCAGTAGATGTTCTATACTTGTGTTGCTTGTTTCTTGATCTATCTTCTTGATGGATGTTTTATCTTAATGCATGAGACTAGGGTTTTAGATCTTGGGGTTGGGTTCTTGGCCTTATGGATACTTGATCCCTACTTCAAGTGGGTCAAAAGTTTTGAATACTTATCCATGAGGCCCACCTACTTCCAACAGTATACTATTGAGACTTTTTTTCCTATATTTGTTGATTAAATATGATATATGGGATTTTTCTCTCTAATTGTTGATTAAATATGATATAAATGATGTCTAGATGAGTACCAGTGCCCCCCCACAGCAATTAATGGTAGATAGGTGTGTGCAAGGAGTCAGATCTTGACATAGGTGGGCCTCAGTCTCAAACAAGAAGATGTATGTTTAAAAGGGAAAATGTAGCCTTTCATGATCAACAATGTCATTCAATCACTTGTAGAAAGGGTCCTTGACTCCAGCCTCAAGCATGTACAATTTGTATAACTTCAAATGCATAAGATAAGGATAAGAAGCTCCTCAAATATTATCTTTGTAAATGATCATTCTCATCATAGCTGATCTTATCTACTTTTTCCTATGATAAATACAGTGATTAATGAGAGCCAACAATATGGTGAGTTTACACAAATCGTACACAGCAGACTTGTTCAGAGTTTAAAACCTTATTATTTTCTTTTGATAAATGAAAAATATATTAAACGAAATAAAAAGGGAAACACAAACTGCATTGGAAAAACTAAATCTGACACTTTGTCTATATAATCATCAGATCATTCAAAGCCATCGTAAAAGTGAAGAAAAAGAAAGTACATATACTCTAGGAAATCACCTTTTTTTCATCTTTGTGGTCTTCTTGTAAATGGACTCTTTAGAAGCCAAGGCTATGAACACATGTATTCCTATCTTGGTCTCGATTGTGTGTAATTGCCTCTAAAAATCTCTCTTGAGAGAGAGAGAGAGAGGGAGGGAGAGAGGTTATGTGGGAGATGGGTAGAGAAAGAAGAGAAGAGGGAGAAGGAGGGACGTTAGTTTTAGGAGAAGTTAATTTCATTAATTCAGAACGGTTACTCAAGAAAGAAAGGAGACATTTGAAATGAAATTAAGCTTGTTGGACATACCATGCTGACATGGCTCAATGAGAGGGGAGATTTGGCTTTTTTTCCTCTAACGAACATCCAGCTTTAAGGTATTGAATATCCAAATAACTGTAAACAAAAGACTCCTGATAGAAAATATTTTGGGAGAAAAATATGGCATCTTCCTTGAAAATCCAAACTCTCAGAAGATTTCATTTCTTAAAAGGCCTTGGATTATTTGAAAAGATCACGGCACATACTGCCATCTAAAAAGTTCATTAGATATTGCCATTTTGAACAGTAAAAAGATAATATTAGAGAGTTAAATATCATCATCAACAACAACAAATCCTCTTCCCATCAATTTGGGCCAGCATTAGAGAACAAAACAGAATCATATATTTTGAGTGAATATATAACTAATTTTTCGAGGGGGGGTGGGGTGGGGTTATGATCCACTCAGATGGATCACCAGGTGAGCCCCACTAGGCATTTAGGCACACAATGCTCACCTTATTGTGAGCACCTGTGCTCATTGAGGTTTTTCCTATAAAATAAAATGTTTATCTTACATATTCCACATAGAGAGAACTTTTTTATCAGTAACAATAAATTATATTGAGACGAGGGATTACACCAAAGACAAAACACCCTATCACAAAGATAGAGGCATAATCAGTTTATACCATTGTTCATAATCTTAGAAAAATGCTTACCTAAGAGCATAATCTCCTCATCACCAATTGGGAGAGGCTGGTTGCTGCTGTGTTATGCAATGTATATTCCCACCTCCCAAACAAATCTCTCTTGCACCTTCAATCATTACCACCTGAAGGCCCACAACAATTCATGAATCAATAAAAAATTTGAAGAATAGGCTATTTGATCCATTGGGTACTCCTCCCCAACAAATTGTTGAGGAGCACCCAATAAAGTGTAACACTTGTGTACCATGTTATGTTAGAAACCCAGTAGGATTGTAGAGATTAGGCTTAGATTATGATTGATTGTAATTTCCCTTAATCAAGGAAAAATATACTGTAATTGCTCCATACAGTAGTTATATATAGGAAAGTCCTCTCTCAATAAGGGACATGGAATTCAAACCCAAATTCTCTTTAATCCTTCAGCGTTTTCCTTTTCTTGTGAAGAAATTATCATAGGCAATGTTTGGCAGGCCACTATGATATACAGGTGGAACCCTGAGCAGAATTTATTTACAACTAAAATTGAAGAGGAAAGATAGTCACATGGGCATGACACCCATCTCAAAGTGTATGCGCAATAAAGCATTAAGGTCCAATGCAATTTTTACATTGCACGTCTCCCCAGAAAAAGCTCGAGGACCATAGATTCCAGCAAACTTTGTGCCCCTGCCTCAATTAAAATCTGAATAAGCATTGACCTTGTTAAGGGCATGAGGGAAAAAAGGAATCAGTCGCAACTCCCAAAAAATTTGTACAGCCCATGAATTCAGACCATACACCCCTTCTGTTATTTCAGATGGCAATGGGCCAGGTTAAATGGGTGACCCTCTCTGTTTGGCCTGTAATAGGAACGCGTTTGTAGTGGTTTTGTCATGTTCAGGCAGGTATGAGTCCACAGACTCCGGCCAGTCAGATTTAGGTTAGATTTGGGTTTGGCTGCCCCACCTCATTTATGACCAATCTAAATATTTGTTAATGAAAGATAATACCAAGAGTTCACATAGTGCAACTAGTAGTGGACTTTTATAAAAGAGAGAATGCTGAGTTAGAAGATTTTGTTCCTCCTTGTTGCAAGGATATCTATGGAATATATACTTTTTCATATTTGAAATCTTAAAATAATAGATAACCCATATGAAACCTGCCTGACCTGTACACATCACAGCGTGGGTTTGGCGTAACATACAATAAGGGTCAGGTGGGGTAGGGATGGGGCAGGTTTATGTTTACCCTAACACAATTCCATCCAAGTTCAGATAGCCAATCCATTGTAGATGGAAAATCTTTGCCTATTAGTAGAATCTAACTACAAACACGACCAATGAAGTTTTAAGAGACTTCTTTTAATTAAAAATGAGTCACTGCATTAAAGGCCACAACTGAAGCAGGTTGGCAGGCCTGTGTAATTTGTATTATAGAGAAAATAATGAAGAGTAAAAAGGGAATTTAGAGCATTAGGCCCTCATGTACATACATGCCTATATGGGTGATTAAGCGTTACAAAAATATCAAAAGAAAAGAAAAACAGAATAATTAAAAAAAAAAGAATAAAAAAGAATGTCACCACAGGAGCAGGTCATACATAACTCACAACTCAGGCAGGTAGGCAGGCTTGCATATTTGGTCTTTCAAGGAAAAAAAAAAAAGGAAAAAGAAATTTTAAATTTAAGCATCAAGGTTGTGTACTTTTAAGGGACATTAGAAAGAAAGTATAGATTAAGCAAAGCAACCATAAAGCATATGCATGGTGGAGTCGCCACAGATCAAGCCAGGTTCATCATGGCACAAATATCGGTGGAGTGAGTCGGGTAATGGCTGGGTAGAAAGTATTAGCTAAAAATGAACCTGAATAATCTATTACATCAGGTTGACTGTCAACCTGAACCTAACCCATAAGTTAAAATGGTCAATGTCGATCCTGAATTAACAGGACTGGTTTTAGGGTTGGATATGGACAGTAGCCTATCTATTTCTTGGGCTGGGAACCACCACCTCCAACCGCAAGCGTGTGGGGCTCAAGAAGAAATCTAGGAAGAAGCTTGATTTTAAAAGACTAAGATGTTCAAGTACTTAAAAGTGTAGAAGAAGACACCTGAAAATTTTGATGAGGATAAAAACACAGCTTCTAAAGGTTAACACTTACTTCATGATTGGGAAACGCTGAAGTGAGCACATGAAAAGCTTCATCATCTCTTTGTTTGTCCCCAAAGGCCGGTGCAATAATCCCACCATTTGCAATATAGAAATTTACATATGAAGCAGCAAGCCTTGTACCTGCCAATCTTGGCTTGCCATTATCATCCTGTTGTTGAATGATGGAATGAAAAGATTAAACATTTTTCATTAGAGAATCACATAATCAGACCAAAGCATTGATTCTTTTAAGAAAAAGTAATGTATGGGGAGTGATAAGTTTACATATATCGAATTTTCCATCCTCTCAATGCTAAAGACCAGTTCTTTGCAGAATAGAAATCAAGTTGCTCGGGCATGGGTGGAGGAAACTGCTATATAGCTATTTGCTAGTAAGATATTTTTATATATATGCTTATAGTTTTAAAATATTCTTTGTTATAATATTTAGGCACAGCTGAGCCATGTACAGCCAAATGCCATATCAATTCAGTATATTTATATGTCATGCCATCATGACATAAGTGCTCAAGTGGATTAAAAGGATGTGGGCATTATAGGTGATGACTGGACAAATTGAACCATGAATTCTAGTTCACACAAGTTTATGGTCCATTTTGATGAGGAGAAATGACAAGTGCAAAATCCCTATTAGGAGGAGAGATGAGGAGAATCTAGGGATGGAGAATCCCCTTTTGAAGATTCACCATTTTTTTCTAGTAACAATTCTACTTTGGATTTAAGTGGAGAAGGCTTTTGAAGATTTCTACTACCAAAAAGTAGTTAAGGGAGGATTAACTACAGTCCCCGAAATTTGCAATCAGGATGCGGAAAATTGCATTTTAGCTTGAGATTAATTTTCATCCAACGACCATCAAGCTTTGGCAGGGCTTTGATTTAATTCCTTCCATAATTTTAACAATCCAGAAACAATATTAAGAAAGAAATATATGTATGTTATATCCACGTAATGCACAATTTATGACCCAGACTAGCATGATGCTGCAAGTATACACAAATTTGCAACAAAACGAAGGCTTCAAGCTAATGTTTCACAATAAAACCATTTCAAATTTGTAATGGAAAAAAATTCAATGTAAGATTGACAGATTTACCGGTAGAATTCCATCAGCTTCTTCCTTTGTCATGTAAAGTGTCCCAGGGATGTGTAGCTTAATTACTTCTATTCTTTTACCATTGGCATCGGTAGCATTGGAAAGAACAGAAAGAGCCTTGACTGATCGCTCATACTGCGGATCTGACTCATCATCAGTCCACGCCAAAACCACCACACCAGGCTTTACAAAACAACACATATTGTCTATATGACCATTTGTATCATCATCACCTACAAAACAAAAGGATAAGAAAGTATAAGCCCCAAGCAGAAGAGTGTTTTTCTATGAACAGACTCCTATTCATGTCTTTCATAAATCAAGATTTTGCAGCAACTCATTGGAGACTGACCAAGTCATGGGTGCTGTCATGCCCCCAAACCAGACCAACGATAACCTTCCACGTTTCAAGGCGCAACGTGTGGGGTCTACCAAAGATAACGTTTTGGGAAATTCTAAATGCACCCACCGGAATTGTTGAACACACCCACTTGCTGAGCTCACCACACCCATTCTATTTTTAAACACATTTTGCTAAGCCCACCCACCATAATACCCAAACTGCCCAAGCAAGAAGCCCAGCTCGTTTCCATTTCCATTTCCATTCCCTCGTCTAGAGTTTTCAAATTTATCCAAAGCGGAAGCGTCGACCTCTTTTCCACTACACAGCTCTCATCACCATCCTCCTGCACTACACTGCTGCTATCTATCATCAGGGACACTCAAACAAGGTGAGCTCTTCTTCTTCTTCTTCTTCTTCTTTGTCTTGTTCATAGGTTTATCATCTTAACTTTTTTTTTGTTGTTGTAATTTATGCATTAGAGAGTATAGACGTTTGCAACTAATAGGGAAGCCTAATGAATGACATGGATGGGAGTTTCCAACTCTAAACCCTATCCATTGTTCTTCTTCTTCTTCATACAGTTGTTCGCGATCTGCTCGGCAATGCAGAAATGAGCAGGGACTATATGCACGGCGCATCGAACTCGCGCAGTTACTATATGCACAACCCATCTAAGCCGTGCATTTGTTCTATGCACGGCATATAATGGGCGAGCATAAAAAATATGCACAGTTCCATCATAACGTGCAAACAGAATTTGCACGTTTTCATTGCGCCGTGTTAACGCTATTTCTTCTTATTGATTTTCATTTTTAACAGATTGGAAGAAACGCCGAGAAGACCAACTCGTCGTATTAGTGGCAGCTCACAGACGACAGGTGGAAGGGCTAGTTCTTCTAGCGAGCCATCGAAAGTGCGGACCAAGATTGGTGTTACAAGACCGCGTCACCAAAGTGTGCATGCGAGTTCTTTGACTCCCGGCCGTCAACGGCCAACGGCGTCTAAACGAAGACGAAATTGCAGCAGGATCCACTCCCGAAGCCGGTTGAGGAGGATGTTGACAGTTCTTCAGAGGATGATTCCTCAGACGAGGAGGCACATCCGTCCAGTCCTCCTGTAGCGGCAGCAGGGGAGGATGATTCCTCAGATGAGGAGGCACAGCCGTCCAGTCCTCCCGCAGCGGCAGCAGGGGAGGGTTCTATTCCCAGCGGTCTGGGGGACCTATTTGTCCTTATGAGTGTTAGGATGCACGTAGCCATATCCATATGGGACGGGGAGGTACACTTGCATTCTTTCAATGTTTTAATTAATTTTTTTTCAAATAAGATGTGTTGAAGTCTATAATAACAAATATTAAGTGCAGGAACGTGACCCGCTCAAATGTATCAATCATTGGCGTTAGTTGAAGGATTGGTACATACCTTTGCTCGAGGATGGGGCTGATCTTCATGTTCCTCGGTTTAATGCTATTATAGAAGAGTCTGGATTGGCAGACTCGAAACGTTTCTCATACCAATATCTCTCCTGCCCTTTGGTATCGAGCTTTGTAAAGAGATGGCAGCCTGAAACAAATACCTTCCACATGCCATTTGGTGAGATGACGATCACCTTAGATGATGTGGGTACTCTCCTCGGCATCCCAGTAACGGGTTTTCCTGTCCACGCATCGACAAGTATTGGATTTACTGATCAAGTAGATTTACTTGAGCGTGGACTGGGTGTGGATAGGGCATCTGCGTCAGCTGAGTTGAGAGTGGCGTGTGGTGGGGCAGTTAGGATGGCGTGGATCAAACGGGTGTGTGGCAATGTGACTCCTACGTCGTCTGTTCAGCAGGTAAAGTGTGCAGCTAGAGGCTATCTTTTGTATTTGTTAGGCTACACACTCTTCACCGATAAGTCATCGACTTGAGTCCCCATCTCCTACCTATTTTTACTGATGGACTTGCCACGCGTCCATCAATATGCATGGGGGGCTGCCGCACTGGCATATCTGCATTGCCAGTTGGGGACCGCCACGAGGGCAAATGTGCGACATATTGCTGGATATCCGATGCAGCTCACGGTAAATGTGTACACTTTATATATACATATATATGTTCCCTCGTAATTGATCCTTTAAATTGTATAATTAATAATTGGTATGGTGTGCAGGCTTGGGTGTACAAGCACTTCCCATTTGTTTGTCCTCCTGCACAATGGGAATATACTGTTGGAATGCCTATAGCGAGCCGCTGGAATCCTGGTCAGGATTCCGGGATTGCAAGGGAGAACATACAGCTGTTGCGTGAGAGGTTGGACGACCGACATCCGAGTGAGGTGAGCACCCAATAGAGGAGTCCTTGATATATATTTTACGTTTTTGCGACAGAATACTTTTTATTATATTAATGAGTTGTTTCATTTACTTGCCACAGGTGGCTTAGGATCCGTACACTGGTGTCAGGGCTCAGCATCCATTCCATCATATATCTTTCTTCTATGGTTGCTTGATATCGCTAGATGTCATTGAACCCTACCACCCACACAGGGTTCTCCGACAGTTTGGCTATGTACAAACCACCCCACCTGCACCGCTCGCCCCCATTCGTGCATCTCGGGGATCTACAGCTAGAAAATACAAGGTCTCCTACAGATTTCTAGACCAGTACTAGGTTACTTGAGAGGATCATGTATTATCTGTAGCGCACTGCAGACATCTAACACAATATGCATGGGAGTGTTTATCCGACTACCTCCAGTGGTTTTTTAGATGAAGTCTCTTTTATAGTGACCAGAAATCCACTATCATTTGAGGTGTTTATGTTATAAAAATGGGCCATCATCATTTTGAGGTGTTTATGTTATAGTGACCAGAAATCCACCATCATTTGAGGTGTTGATGAACCTATATGATTTTGATCAAAAGAGAATGAAAGGGGGACATGAACTTGTATGACTACCTCCAATGCACGGCCATCAGGTTCCGAGCAAAAATGATTCTGCGTGGCACTATAATACAGTGCAAACTCTATATCCTCAGAAAATGTTGGACATGCAAGTAATTACTGCACGGCACCAGTATGCCGTGCAGAATGTCATTTGCGCAACCCTAATCAACCGAGCAGGGGTATTAAAGAATAAACACATAACATAATAGCATTAATTTTGCATCCATTTTTAATCAACCATCCATTTTGCACAAATAACAAAAAAAATAAGTATTAAGTTTGTTTACATCAAATTGAGAGTGCAAATATTCAATCGCTATCAAGATTGACTGACTCTTGCGTTGCGACACTATCTCCAATTATATCTCTGAATTGCTTGATGCTCTAAGCATATGGGAGTTGCCATACATCTGCATTAGGATGGTGGTGTCTATGCCAATTTGTAGCAATGGGAGGCATGGGTGCCCCGGGTGTCATGAAGACCTGAACAAAATGGTTTCCATTGACAAAACCAAACGCGAGAACTTGATGGAATCGGGGATGATCTCAAAGGCAAGAAAGTAAGGCACTCCTGCAATGGAAGAATGACCAATACAACGTTATAATATGAAGATATTAAGTGACCCATGTCCGGCATTGTCATCCATCGATCCAATGAATGATTGCTTTCAAAGTAAGACAATGCGTAATATAGCTCCCCAACCTTTCCTCTCCTCCATAGACCAATGAATAATAATTTTGATACCTCTATAATTCACTGCTCAAATCCATTCTAACCTGCATCCAACTATCATCACCCATGCCCAGAAGACCAACTATAGCTCTGAATCCACAGTTACCATCAGCTGCAACATCCTTAACAAATGCAGAAACGTAAAAGACTGAGTGCGACGAACACTCGATTTATCCTTCTTCGTTACAGTTGTACTGCTTAATCTAATTGGAACGCTATCTTTACTCAACAGTGCATACTCGAAAGCAAATGGCTCCCGACGCATAGACCGATCCAACTTCTTCTTTTTCGATGATGACCAACCGTAAGTATTCAATTTAACATCCGGTTCAAGAAGAGAAGTAGATGAAGGACTCCCCAATTCTCTAAGTTTTTTCAATATTTTTATTTTAACCCTCTGATCACTACTTCGAAATTTCTTAGCGATCAACATGAACTCGGAAGTTGTGGTCAACTCAGGGGCTTCATTCACCATAGTGGCCTCTAAATTGAGCTTCTGCCAATAGTGGTGTACACAACTCAGTGGTATATGAGCATAGATGAAAATATCGGCCGCTACGTTATATAGCCGCCACGCTTTTTTGAAAAAGGCACGATTCGCGCCGTATGCGTAGCGGCCGATACATTCCACCACGTAGCGGGGGTGTTTAAAAACACCCCTTGACGACCCATTTCACTTTCCCCTTTCTTTTTCACCTCTTTCACTCATTCTTCTTGCTGTAAAAACCTCCCAAGTGCTGTAAATCAAGATTTGAGCACAAGATCCACCACAACAAACATCAAAACAAGGAAATAATCAAACACAAGTTACTGGGACAAGATCCAAGCTTCCATTAAATCCATTCCTTCTTCATCAAGATTCTAGGTTTGTTCTTTCTTTTAGATTTTTTGGAGTTGACTTTTGAGATCATCAATTCATCTCTCTCTAACTACTATAAATTCTTCCTTGTCTTGTAATATTGTTAGATCTATGTTTTCCTTTGATGATGCACACATATTTTTATTTTTTTATTTTTTTGCTATTTTTTATTTTCGGATTTATTTATTTTTTGACAAAAAAAAGTGAATACTCATTGACAACTAATGAAACAACTTGGAAATTGCTTGTAAATGATAGATCTATGTTTCCCATAGATTAATCCATCAATACTTGAATGTTTATTGATTTTTCTATATTTTTTATTTTCGGTTTTATTTATTTTTTGAAAAAAAAATGTGAATACTCATTGACAACCCATGAAACCACTTGTAAATTGCTTGTAAATGATAGATCTATGTTTCCCATAGATCAATCCATCAATACTTGAATGTTTATTGATTTTTCTCTATTTTTTATTTTCAGATTTATTTATTTTAAAAAAATGTGAATACGCATTGACAACCCATGAAACCACTTGGAAATGCATTCTAAATGATAGATCTATGTTTCCCATAGATCAATCCATCACTACTTGAATGTTTATTGATTTTTCTCTATTTTTTATTTAAGGATTTATTTATTTTTTGAAAAAAAAAAGTGAATACTCATTGACAACCCATGAAACCACTTAGAAATGCATTCTAAATGATAGATCTATGTTTCCCATAGATCAATCTTTATTGATTTTTCTCTATTTTTTATTTTCGGGTTTATTTATTTTTTGAAAAAAAAAATGTGAATACTCATTGACAACCCATGAAATCACTTGGAAATGCATTCTAAATGATAGATCTATGTTTCCCATAGATCAATCCATCACTACGTGAATGTTTATTGATTTTTCTCTATTTTTTATTTTCGGATTTATTTATTTTTTGAAAAAAATTGATACTTTAAGTAATAAAATACCAATTAAATGTCAAGAGAATGATTCCTAAGCATTAGATATATGTTTCCTCTAACATTTTCTTCTTTTTTTTTTTTTTTTTTAACATACTACTTGTTCATATTTATAGCAAGCCAGGCATTCAGTCTATTTGTCTTTGTCAATTGATAAGTTAAAATGCCTCGTGATTTTTATCCGGCATGGAGCTTTGGTGAGGCAGTTGAGAATAATAGGTTGAAAATCAAATGCAAGTTTTGTGGGAAAGTGATCAATGGGGGCATTACAAGATTCAAGCACCACTTGGGCCACATTTCTGGCAATGTTGTTGGCTGTACCGAAGTACCAAGGGAAGTCAGGGAACAAATGAAAGCTTTGATTGGCCAAAACAAAGCTAGAAAAGTAGAGATAAAAGAAAAGAAGCGGCAGGATGTTGATGCTGCCCGTTATGAAGTATTTGGGGATGAATATTTTGATGAGGAGGAAGATGCATAGATGGAGGCTGCACGCCGAGAGTCTTTGATGAGTCAACAAGAAGAACATGAACGTCGTGCATTTGCTGCAAGCAGATATTATGATGCAGGGGGCTCATTTGCTTCTGTGCCAAGCAGGGGTAAGGGCATTGCGGGGTCCATGCGTAGGGCATTTAGCACCCGGGAACGAGATGTTGATGTAGAAATTATCTCTACGAGAAAAGCAGTTCCTCCCCCTGTTGATCTAGACACATAGAAAAGAGGGAGATACACAACCAAAAATATATAGTGCTGTGAAAGGGGTAATGAAGGCTGCAAGAGATAGATTGGCCAAAGCTACAACAAAATGGCTAATTCATAAGAACATACCACCTACAGCAGTAGATTCCCCATATTTCCAGACTATTCTTGATGTTGCCGCCGAAGCTGGGGCGGGGTATATAGGCGCCCTCCGTATATGATGTGGGCACTAAATATCTTGAAGAAGAATATACAGAAATAGAGGATTGGGGTGGAAAAGTTTAGGCCCATGTGGCAATAGAATGGTGTTACCATCATGTGTGACGGGTGGACCAGTGGCACCCAAACACAATTAACAAACTTTTTGGTGTATTCAGTCGCTGGGACCGTCTTTGTGAAGTCCATTGATGCATCTGAACATAGACGGACAGCCACATATAAATACACTCTTATGGATAATGTTGTAGAGAGTGTGGGAGAGGAGTATATTGTACAGATTGCCACAGATAATGGCGCAAATTTCAAGGCAGCAGGTTTGAAGTTAATGGATAGGAGGACCCATTTATTCTAGACCCCATGTGCAGCACACTGCATAGATCTCATCTTGGAAGAGATTGGAAGGAAGACAAAAGTGGCTTCATTGATCAAGGCATGTAGAGGAATTACAAGATTTATATATGATCATTCATGGATGTTAAGCTTGATGAAAAGATACACAAATAGTCATGCCTTGCTGCGTCTAGGATTAACTAGGTTTGCAACCCATTTTTTTCCTATGGAAAGCCTTGTAAGGTTTAGAACGGAGCTCATTCAGATGTTTGCATCAGAAGAATGGCTTCGTTCGAAATGGGGCAATGCAACTAGTGGTCCGGAGTTTGAAGTCCCAAACATGATGAGGAACAATAAATTTTGGAAGAAAGTGAGGAAGATATTAAAGGTTTTTGAGCCTTTAGTTAAAGTGTTTCGGCTTGTAGATGGTGATGACAAGCCGACAATGGGCTCTATATATGAAGCAATGGATCGGGCAAAGCAATCCATTATGGAAAATGTTAGATATCACGAGAAATATATAAAGATTATTGATGCCCGTTGGAACGATCAGTTGCACCATCCATTGCATGCTGCAGGTAATTAATATATATCTTTGAATTTGATACTCTTTTGTTTTCCTAACTAATGTATTTATTATCTTGTTTGCTCACAGTAGATTCTACATATTTATAATGTAGGTTATTTTTTTAATCCCAAATTCTATTACCACAATGTCCAACTACACACCGAAGCAATAAATACAGACTTGCGGGTAGGATTACGGGAGGTGTTGAAGAGATTGTTAAATCCAGATGATCAAATTGATGCCATCCAAGAGGTGAGTGGGTGGTTACTTAAGAAAATTTAATTATGCTGCCAATTGCCAATTGTCATACATGCTGTAGGGGTTTACGGACTTATATCTAATTTTCACATTGTAGATATCTATGTATACACAAAGGAGAGGAACCTTTGCTAACCCTCTTGTGATATGATCGATTGGAATGATGCCACCTGGTATGACTATGAACAAAAGACCCCACCCAATAGTCTTGAATCTTGATTTATTTATCTTAATTGATTAGAAGGACTTGAGGGTTACAAATATCTAATTTTATTTATTTATTTTTTGCATTTAAGCTAATTGGTGAATGAATTTTGGAGAGAGTGCTCCACATCTAAGGAGCGCGGTTGTTCGCATCCTTAGTCAAACTACAACATCTTCCAACTGTGAAAGAAATTGGAGCACTTTTTCTTTGATCCACACGAAGGTCAGGAATCGGCTTACCATGCAGAAACTCAACAAGCTTGTATATTGTCATTACAATGAGAAACAGAATTAGGGAGAAGGGTAAGGGATGATCCTGCTTATTGTCCTATTAATTTGGATCACATATTCAGAGAGGACGATCCCTTACTACCATGGCTAGCCAAGGTAGAGGATACACTACTAGATTCAGATCCGGGGTTTCAGGAAACGGTTCAAGAGTTGATAGATGAGGATATAGGTGAGGCACTTGCAGAAGGTCATCCACCTCAGGGAGAAGGTACCAGTAGGACTAGGATAAGTGGAAAAGAACCTGCTTCTGAGAAAGCTAGTTCCACCACAGTCTCTTCGAGTAGCCATGGTGGAGGAGATGGACGAGACAGTGGGACAGGTGGTACTAGTGAATACTATCAACATGATGAAGATGAGGTCATTCCTATAGAGAAAGTACAGGAGTTACCTCCATCTGGAAGATTTGATCCAAGTCGTGGTTATCAACGGTGCCGAAGAGATTCACCAACACCACGTGAGGCTAGAGGTAGTAATGAGCAAGGAAATATGGGTGGAGATGTTGGAGGACAACAAGCGGCATAATGGACTGATTCGTGGAACCCTAGTTACAGTGGACAAGGACCCTCACAGTATTTTGACTATTTTCCATATGGTCAAGTACAACAAGGAGAACAGTCTTCAGCTTCGGGGTCCTCATATGGTGACTATGGTGAAACGCAATATGGTAGATATCCACCTCCTCCAAGTTCCTATGATGCGGGTGCGGCTGCCTTCTTTGGATTTGTGGATCCCAATGCTCATCAATATCAAATTCAATATGGTGCCAATAGAAATGATAATACTGATGGGGATGAGGATAACCATAGCCCCATGAATCTTGGTAGACATTCTTTTTTGTGGTGATTAAGGTATTCCTATTTCCTTCATTAACTCTCTACTCTCTTTGTCATTTCTAAATTGGTGTTGAATGTTGATTGTTGATCACTTCATAGTTCATTCACTTGATTGAATTTGAACCTTGAATGTTGAAGTATTGATATTTGATTGTTCAATGTTCACTAATGACTAATGAGTAATGACCTAACTCTTAAGTCTTCTTAATTCTTATGCCTTTATTTCATGTTCTTTTTTTTTTATGAGCTTTTCATTACTTTTTAAGTTAGCATGACTAAGAAACATGAATACATGTGAAAAAACTAATCATTACTATTATTTTCTATTTATACAGCGATACAGGACATCATATATTGAGGGCACCGCTACGCCCCATTTTCTTACTTACTTTTGCAAAAGAACCACATTTTCTTTCATTTTACAAATTTCTGGATTTTCTAGAATTTTTTCAAATCGCACCGCTACGCCGCTACGTATCCCCGCTACGCTACGTATTGCCCGCTTCGTAGCGGTTTGGCGGCGGGCCGCTTTTCATCCTTGTATATGAGAACCTTCCCTTATGTACTCGGCAATTTCGTGTGCACATGGTAAACCATGGGTCCATCGAATTACGCACCCACATGTCGCCGAATCTGGACCAATATCACCAGCTCTTATCGACTCATTTAACACTATATCTAAAGCATTCCTTGAGAGAAATCCTCTCAACTCACGAAACAGTGCCGGTTTGAACTTATGTTACACGGTGTTCAAACTCTTTCCAAAAGAAGCTTTTATCTCCGTAAAGAGCAACTCAAGCAAACCTACCAGAACGAATCAAAGCAACAGCTCGATGTGCCTAGGTGTCTCTTTAATTTTGCATGTGCACTCTCAACTCTATTAGTAATGAGGTTCCTAAAGTGCATATGCCGATCTGTCCAAGCAGCCACAAATTGCTCCTTATGCTTATTCAACCATGAGTTCCACATAATCAACAGTATGTGGATACCCGCAGTAATTCCGTTCCAAAGCACTTAGAAGTTACATGTAGTCATTTTCAGTTGGAGAGACTACCAACATGTTCCAACAAGAGATAAATGCTTCCCATCTGTCGTTGGTCTCAAAAAACTTCTTAAAATTGCCAAGATGTTCCTAGAAATATGCCACCTGCATAATAAGTTTGCTGCATTCGAAAAACAACATTTATTACATTCATTAAAGCTAACTCTCTGTCTATGACAATCACACGGGGCAGAATGCATCCATCCACTAATTCCTTACGACTCTTCAAACCCCATCTATAATTAGCCTCCCTCTCTAATTCGAGGTACACAAAAGCAATGGAGAACGTCAATTGAATAGATGTGACACCAACAATCTCAAGCAAGGGAAGTCGATATCTATTAGTCTTGTACTGAATAGATGATGGATGTGCCCAGAATAGGTCCATAATAATATCTGTAGCGTTGCTGCTAGTGTGATACTCAATGTAGTTGTTATCCTCCAATGCATCATGAGTTACTGCATCTGTGATCGACCAGCCATCTCTGTCACCCTAAACTTCTGACGAGCATTGTAGATACTCTTCATGGTAGTGGTGTTGTGCACATCCCTTTACTGCAATGTTCGGAGGATGTTCCTCGTCTTCACCAAACTCTTAGACATATCAATCAAAACGTTGATTTCTTCCCCAAAAAGCCTCCCAGCAAACAAGTGCCCCTCGAGATGTTGTGCATTTGGATAATTGTGCACCCCACAAACCACTATCAGCATCCAATCATCGTCAGTTGCCAACTTTCGACCCTTCAAAGCAAAAGGGCAACTACATTTCTTCGTTCCCGTTGCCTTATTAGGAATTTTCTTTTCGAAGACCTTCGATAGACCCTTGTAACTACTTCTCTCACAAGAAAAAACGATTCTCGGCTTCCTACCATCTCCACCAGCATCTTAAGTCTAGATTACAATTACCAAGCCATGTTTCTTTCCAACATCCCTTGTTCATTGGATTAGGCCCTCTCGGCTTCTGAATATCAAGTCAGTGGTGAAGACATTTGTAAAATTCAAAAGGCACTCAATGGCACCGGTTGATTCAATCTCTTGTAAATATATCACAAATTTTTAGTTTTTCAATGCACATTCATTTATAACCGTGCAATATTATACTGCATGGTATATATATATGCTCGGTTTAAGTTGACCAATCAATAGTACCTCGTCGGTTTAATAGAGACGTGCAATATTATTACGCACGTCTTTTGACAACCAAGCATATATTAAATGCACGGTTCTGAAATTGCAAGACGCGAGATAAATAAAAAAAAAGAAAACGAAGGAAACGAAGTCAAAACGTATACCTCGTGTTCATAGATCGTCAACTACTTGTCCATGTTGAAAATGCCTACTTTCAATACACAATGTGGTGCAAGGAGATGAGTACTTCCAAGCTCATTCAAGAAATGGAGGAGACTTGATGATACTTCCAATAGTTGAAGAAGAAAATGAGGAAGGAGATGAAAATCAATGAGGAATGAGTGCAGAGGTGCAGTGAGAAGGGAAGGGATAAAAGGGAGAATGAAGAAGAATAAGAAGAAGAGAAACGAGACCACTGCTACTGCTGAAACAAAGGAGGAAGATGGATGTTGAAGGGTGATTTCATCCTTTCACATGAGGCCATTTTAGTCATTAAATTTTTTTTTTAATTATGGGTGTTTAGAATCACCCGAACGTTTTACCCCACATGTGGGGTCTACCCTAAACATGCAAACCATAATTCTAACCTATTAGCAATTAATCAATCCAATTAACATGATTCATTCTTTTATATTTGTAAAATCACCCAGATACGGCAAATCAGCCATGGTACTGCCTGGGTGCATATAAATATATAATTACTTATATGGACCCCACGTGAATGTCCATACTCCATACCATTGGTTCATGCAATCATGCCCTTTCAAGTACTAGTCTACAAGTCTATAAGTCTACAAACTTTCCATCACTTAGCAAGTTGTCCCTTCACCTTACCCATGCATTAAATGGGATGCATGCAAAAAGAAGAATGGAGGGTGATTTCCAATCGTTGCTACTTTCAAAACAAGTTACCAAATAGTGAGTTTACTACAAGTCTACATACTTCTAACATATCTCCTTAGTGGATACCTAGGAAGCACGGACACCTCTCCGGGGCCGTCGTATCCGTGTCGGACACGGACACGCTCGGACACGTGTCGGACACGCTAAAAAGAGTATCCTATTTATTGTTTTATATTTTATATTCCGGATACGTTGGGGACACGCTGGGACACGTTGGGGACACGCTGACCTCTTTTAATTGGAAAAAAAAATTAGAGTAAAAAAAGAAAAGAAAACGGGGTTGTTTGTAAAAAGTCATAACTTAAGAGGAAAAGGGGGCTCTTTTAATTCGTCCATCCAACTCCAGCCCTAAACGAAAGAGAAAAAAAAACCTCATTCGTCCGTCCAGCCCTAAACGAAAGAGAAAAAACCCCATTCGTCTGTCCAGTCCTAACGAAAAAAGAAGAAAAAGAAGATATGCTATGTCAGCGTGTCCGTGTCCGTGTCCGTGTCCGTGTATATGATTAGATTTATTATTATTATTATTATTATTATTATTATTATTATCATTAAATATTAACGTGTCCCCGACGTGTCCATGTCCGTGTCCGTGTCCTACTTTTTTGAGAAATGCCGTGTCAGCGTGTCCGTGTCGTGTCGTGTCCGTGTCCTGTGTCCGTGTCCATGCTTCTTAGGTGGATACAAATATGCACATTAAAGTGTGGAAGACAAACATCCAATTAAAAAAAAATTTGCAAAAGATGGGAGTTTGCTCTCTTCCTCATTCAGACGTTCTTCATTTCCCTGGTTCGTTTGAATGATGGGTTCCACTACTATGTCCTTCCTCATCAAAACATTCTCCATCATCCATTCATAAAAGGTAAAAATGCATACATTTTATTTAATAGTTTATTATTCTTTTCTTATTATTATGTAGTTGATTAATGGTTTATTATTCTTCCTCTCCTTATTCTCATGTCAGCTCTCTATTGGCACCTTAAAGAGGATTCACATCATCTTCTACCTTCATCAAAATCAAAGCTTTATACAAAAATCTTCTGGTAAAGCTACTGTTTCTTGTTTCTTTTTAATGGCTCAAAGAACTAGTGATGAGGTTCAATCTCAAGCTAGTAACACTGTAAAAAGAGACAAAATAGAACTTGATGCTCCATTGTGGAGATATGTTACACATGCTAGTGGTGGTAAAACTATGGGTGGTGGTAATAGAACTTGGACATGTAATTTTTGTAAGAAGTTATTCAATGGGTCATACTCTAGGGTAAAGGTTCATCTATTGAAGATAAGTGGAGTGGGAATCCAAAGTTGCTCAAAAGTAGACCTAAAACTTAAAGAGGAATTGGAAATAGAGCAATTTGATGCTCAAGTCATGAAAGAGCAACAAAGAAGAGCACCATTAAATATCCCATTACCTCCAAAGGATGATGGCGAAAAAAGAAGGCTTTCAGAAGGATCGATTGAGCAATCATTCAAGTTGAATACAATTGATGAACTTGATAAAAAGTGTGCAAGAATGTTTTATTCGGGTGCCATTCCATTTAGGTTTTCTAAGGATCCATACTTCATTGATTACATTACATCCGTTGCCAACTCGCGTTTAGCGGGTTATATTCCACCCTCATATAATCGGTTGCGCAATTCATTATTGGTGCAAGAAAGGAGCAACATAGAAAGCCTGATGAATACTTTTAAAAGATCATGGGATGTTACAGGAGTTTCTACCTGATGGTTGGACTGATGTTCAAAGGAGGCCATTGATTAATTTTATGGCTGTTGCATCTCATGGAGCAATGTTTTTGAAAGCAATAGATGCGTCAGGAATTTACAAGGATGCAAAGTATATGTCAGAGTTATTTTTGCAAGTTGTAGAAGATGTGGGTCCATCCAAGGTAGTGCAAATTTTAACAGACAATGCTGCAGTTTGCAAGGCGGCTCGAAAACTTGTTGAGGGTAAATATTCTCACATATTTTGGACTCCATGCGTAGTTCATACTCTGAATTTGGCATTGAAGAATATTTGTCAACCCAAAAATACACCACGGAATGAAGGGAGGTTTGCACAATTAGGGTGGATAGTTGAAATTGAACGAGCGGTAAAAGATATTAGAAATTTTATTGTCAACCACAATATGGCTCTTTCAATTTTCAATTCATTTTCAAAGTTGAAATTATTACGACTGAAACACGCTTTGCATCTACAGTATTAATGATCAGGCGAATTAAAAAAGTAAATGATGCTTTACAAAAAATGGTCATTGATCGAGATTGGAAATACTTGAAAAAAGAAGATGAGGAGAAAGTTCAATTCATAAAAGAATGTGTTTTAAATGATGAATGGTGGGATAGAGTTGATTTTCTTTTGGATTTTACGGAGCCCATAATTAACATGTTAAGAATTGCAGACACAGATACACCAATTTTACACTTGGTATATGAAATGTGGGACACAATGATTGAAGATGTAAAAGTTAGAGTATTTCAACATGAAAAGAAAGACTTGTTAGTTGGTCAATCGGATTTTTTTGATTTATTGTATGAAATACTTGTTTCAAGGTGGAATAAGAGTCTTACTCCTCTACATTGTGCTACACACTCACTCAATCCTAAATACTATAGTTATGCATGGCTTCCCGGAGGAGGTGGAGGAGTCAAACGTGTTTCTCCAAACAAGGATGCTGGAGTATCATGTAACCAAGTTACATGTTTTGATCGTCTATTTCCACCAGAGAAAGTTAGAGAGGTTAATGTGGAATTCGGGAAGTTTTGCAAACCTTTAGGTTATTTTAGTAACCTACATGTGATGGAGGATATGAACACTTCTGATCCTCAAGTATGGTGGGGAATGCATGGATTTAGTGCTGCAATGTTATCAGAGTTAACAGCAAAGCTTCTCTCTCAACCTGCTTCATCATCTTGTTGTAAGAGAAATTGGAGTACATATTCTCAAATCCATACTATGAAAAGAAACAAGCTTACAACTGGAAGGGCAGAAGATTTGGTATATGTGCATAGTAATCTCCGCTTACTTTCAAGAAGGAATGAAGAATACAAGTAATTTTTATTTCATAATAATGCTCAAGACATTTAAGTCACACACTCACACCTATTATATTTCTTTGTTTGAATTAAAATATTTAGTTCTTATGATTACTCAATTCATAAAACACTAAAACTTGATTTATTATTTTGCATATCAAAAAAGGACCATCTCAATATTGGGATGTGGGAGTTGGAGATGAATTCCACCAAGAACCCGGCAACAGTTGCTTAACATTGGATGATGATGAAGAAATCATTTTGGGGATTGAAGAAGACATGAAAGAGAAAACTCAACAACCATTATGTGAAAATGATGTTGGCATGTCATCCTCACACATGCGTGGAAAGGAGAAGGAGGGAGCCCAATTTGAACAAATATTTTTTATTCTGATGATGATTTTTGAGGTGGACTTGAATTTCGATGATAATTTTCTTTATGTTGGTACACTTGTTAGTTGTTACTTGTTAGACTTTGTTGAGATAACTTTTAGCTTGTTAGTTGTTACTTGTGAGTGGACTTTGTTAATATTATATGAACTTGTATTGTGTTTTTAATTCATGTATTAGGATGCAGATACTCAATATTGTGCTTATGGATAGAACTTAGAAGTTATAAGTCATGATTTAAAATTTATGGATTGCCGTATCTAATATTTTATATTTTATGCTTAAGTGCTTAACTACTTTTCTTTGAAAATAGTATACTTTAGAACTGTAATACAGATCTACTCATATAAGTGAACAAGCAAGGGAGCTCCAAAATTTCTTCATAAATCAAGACTTGCTAAAAATCAAGGAATGCAACATCAACTTTTATTTGATCTATACTTTTTTTAGTAATTGATGTATGCCTATATTAATGAGTTTTTAGGCTTATAAATTTGAATTATATTTCAATATACTTATTTTGAATAATTGTCACATGATGTCTGTGTCCGTATCCGTATCTGTGTCGTACCCCGTGTCTGTATCGTATCTTAGGTGATACCGTACCCGTATCCGTGTCCCCAATTTTTTAAGTTGGCGTGTCGAGTCCCCGTTCCACGTGTCCACGTCCGTACCCGTGTCCGTATCTAGGCATCATAGGATTTGGTGCCTCCATCGTAATCTCAATCTTCAAATCCTCTCTGTCTCGCAAACAAAATCTATCTCGAAAATAAAGCACACCATCCATGATCCTGAAATTTGGCCTCTTTGCAATATGCTAAAAAACTCTAGCCAACTCTGGATCTTGCTATTGATTGTCAATGAACGTGTATTACTGTGTTAGCTTTAACTTAGGAACTTGAGTTGTAATTAGTTAGGAACTTGAGTTGTAATTAGAAAGTTAACTATAACTTAGAAACTTGAGTTGTATTAGGATTCTAATAATAGGGTAATCCACTCTTACATAATGAAAAGGATGTAACCCTAAGGGGTACACGATATTCATCCATCCACTCTCTCTCTCTCTCTCTCTCTCTCTCTC
Source organism: Cinnamomum chago (assembly GCA_038049695.1). NCBI lineage: Eukaryota > Viridiplantae > Streptophyta > Magnoliopsida > Laurales > Lauraceae > Cinnamomum > Cinnamomum chago. The sequence goes on from CP142455.1 coordinate 41,106,545, forward strand.
TCTCTCTCTCTCTATGCGTATTGTATATTGCATCTCCTCAAATTGACAGCAGTCCAAGTCAGTACAGCAACACAGCAACAAGCATAAAGAATGCCTTGAAATAGGTGCACAGAAAACTGCACCAAATCGTCCCTGTCGCCAGAGGGAAGAGCAGCACGTGGGCCCCACTTGGTGATCTTTAAACAGATTGGAGAGTGGGGATGAAGGAAGAGTAGTTTTATGCAACTACTGGAAGTGGTCCCAGGCAGAACAAATTCAGATCCAGGATTTTGGACGGCCAAGATGAAAACAACTGGAGAAGATTAAATTTCCACAAAAATTGGTAGAATACCTACCTCTGATGATCAATAAATAAGAAGAAAATCTTCACAAACATAGAAAATTTCAGGCGACCAAGGTGGGCTGAACCTGCTGATGTGGTGATGATGATCAAAGATGGGCCATACCTGATCTAAGATGATCAAGGTTGATCAATGAGGATCAGGCTGAAGGAGATGATCACAGAAGGCTTCCACGGCTTGGAAGATGACTAGGAGATGATCACAGATGATCAACTTGGCTCTGATACCATGTCAATTTGAGGAGACGCAATATACAATACGCATAGCGAGAGAGAAAAGGAGATCAGTGGATCAATATCGTGTACCCCTTAGGGTTACATCCTTTTCATTATTTAAGGGTGGATTACCCTATTATTAGAATCCTAATACAACTCAAGTTTCTAAGTTATAGTTAACTTTCTAATTACAACTCAAGTTCCTAACTAATTACAACTCGAGTTCCTAAGTTAAAGCTAACATAGTAATACACGTTCATTGACATGTCAATCTGAGGAGATGCAATATACAATACGCATAGAGAAAAAAAAGAGAGAGAAGTGGATGAATATCGTGTACCCCTTAGGGTTACATCCTTTTCATTATATAAGGGTGGATTACCCTAGTTTCTAAGTTATAGTTAACATAGTAATACACGTTCATTGACATTGATTGTCCTTGATCATCTAAATAAGAAATAACTCAAACATGGACATACTAGCTAGCATCACACCTTCAACAAGTGGCTAATACTCAACATCCATGTTACGATACTGCTCAAGAAAAGCTCATTCTCTGAACATACATGCCAAAGTCACTAATTTCCTACTCAAGGCATCTGCAACTACGTTGCCCTTGCCTAGATGGGCCTGAGGTCCAATAAGCTTTAGATATGCTGTAACTTGTAATTATCTCTTAATTGGATTACAGTTTGTGGAGCAACTAAGGTTTCAATTGAATAAGGGCAGAAAAGACCAATTGTGACATGCAAAAGAATCCCTAAGATCATTCACCACAATAAGATAAAAATGGAATTGACAGGAGATAGCCAAAAAAGCTTTCCAAAATCATCATAAACATTAAAACACAACAAAGTCAGCATTGGCAAATAATTTTTGTAGATTTTGACTAGCAATGTTAGTCTACAATGACATACAAAAGCTCCCCTAAGATTTTTAACACAGTATCATATCAAGCATGGATTCAAGGAATTGTGACACATGAGCGAAAGCTCCAAACATCATGGATCCTATGTTGGTTTGGACTTTGACTTATTTGGACCAATTACTTGGTCCAATGGCTATTTGATCCATTTAGATTTGGTCCAATCAAACAAGAGCTCATATCTGAATAGGAAGACAATTTTGAATAAAAGGAAAGAGGCACAAAGAGATAGGGACTCCTTAAAACAAGGAGCACTTCAAGGGATTCAGAAACCAAAGATTGAAAGCAGAGAAATTCTCTCTACCATGAGATTCAAGCCAACCCAACGTTCAATTCACTCTTTCTTGATTATCAAGTAATGACGTAATTAGTAAGGACTATTAATATTGATTTTCCTTCCTTAACCATTTAGGAAACTTCTCTTATAATATTAGAAAGTAGATTAGGACTTCTTATCCATTGGAGATTATAATACCCTATGTATGGGACATCCAACCCATGTTTAGATGATTTATTTCTTTTAATTAAAGTGATGCAAGGTTGCTCCTTTATTCTCTTCTCCGTTGGATTGAGGGTACGTCTCCCAAAGGATCAAAGATCTATGGTAGATTTTCAACGGTAAGCGAATCTACCTTTTCTCCTTGTTTAAGTTGATTTTCTATTTGATTGAAGATCGGGCATCATTGGGCTCACATCAATTGGGATTAATGTTTCCATGTTTGTGTCAAATTGTCACAAGAGAACCATAAAGAGTAGCCCTAAGAAATATGGCTTTTATAGTTAGAAATGCATACCATATAGTCCTTGTGGCAACCAAATAACCTTCCTAACTCCAAGACATATCTTTAGCTCTTCCTCTATCTGTTCCTTAGTCATTGTCGGGTTCCGATTGCGATTCAATAGACATTCTTCAGTGGTAATGCATGTCCCTGAAAATGAAATTTGTGAAAATGAGCAAATATTTGAGAAGGCAGTAAGAGATTCTTTCTAAAGTATGTGCATTTTTCTCATAAGAAATAGTTCGTCAAATACCATTCACTTAATGGATGAGAAAATAAATTATGCATTTTTGGGCAGGGCCCAAATTAGACTCTAAAATTTCCCATGTGATGGTTGTCCTTAATTGAGAGAGAGCAACCCTTTTTTATATCCTTCTGTGTATCTATTATTATATCCATATAAATTCCGTTAACTGGGGTAATTGGAATTAATGCCTAGCTAATGAATATACATATGATGTACAAGCAGTGTCTTGGATTTGAGTGATCTGCTCCACATGTGATATATTGCAGGAGTATCTTAATAGAGACAAGCTTCATATTAGCAGCCTTCTTCATTGGATTTGTATGAAGAGATTTTTAACATATAACACTTTATCTATTCAAATGAAATTTTGTTGTCTTAAAACACATCAGTTACATAATTTTTTATGTTTTGAAGGGCTGGACTCCCGTGCAGCGACGCTGCATTGTACTACAATGCAACACCCCATTCTGCCTATCAGAGCTCACCACGTGGTGTGTACGTAAAAATTGAGAATGCACCGATATTAAAATGGGAAACCCAGCTCATCACATTTCTTTTTATTTTTTTTCCAAACCTGCCCTTGCAGTACTCTCTCTCTCTCTCTCTCCCAGTAATTCTGTAGTTTCCATTCCAGCCTGTAAGATTTGAGTGCCCCACTAAATGATGTAATAGTAGGGCTTGTAGGAACTCAGATTAGATTAAATCATTGAACTAATCAATCCATATATATATATTGGACCCGCTAGATGAAATATTTGACAATGTACCGATAAAGTGGGTCCCATGAGAAGGCAGGTGGATCATGGATGGAATATGGTGAGTCTCACTTAGATAAGGGAAAAAAAGATATGTAGGTAAATTGGTTGATGTAGTGGGTCCCATTAAATATAAGATCTCTTATAGATGGGTGGCTGTACATGTTCCATCTATTGATCTCACATAGATAGATGGGCTGGTTAGATTTAGTGAGTTTGAGGTAGGCAACCACGTTGGGTAATGTGTAGAATGGGTAGATGGTTAGATTCTTCATCCAATTATGCATTTGATTTGAGCAGATCCAACAATGTACATGGGACCCCTTAGATTAAAGATCGACCATCCAACAAATCATATGGAACAATCATATCTAGCAAATTATATTGATGAAAATCCAACTATCTGACCATTCACCCATTCCACGCATCACGACTACGTACTTGGAACTCACTATATTTGATCAATCCAACCATGCATCCATGTGGAATCAATTAAATGAAACATCCAATGCATCCAATATCCAATGGGACCCGCTGTAGCCAATCAATTTACCCACCTTATCCTTTTTTTCACTTTAGGTAGGACCCATCATATTACACCCATCCACCCTTTTGCAAGAACCCGCTTGATTTGTAGGTAGTCATATATTTCACCTAGTGGGTCCTATGTAGATGGACATATTAATTTGATCTAGTTATCTTAGGTCCCATATAGAGATGTGGATGGGCTTATTTGCATTGTCCACTATCATTACATCATCACACAATGCTGTAATATTATGCCTATTCAGGTGGGTTCACCTTAAATCATCATTTAGGTGGGCCCTACTATTACATCACTGAGTGGGTCATTTAATGTGTGCGAAGAGAAGCAGAAAAGGGAGGGAGATGCACAAGAGAGAGGAAAGGGTAGATTTGGAACAAATTTAAAAAACGTGATGGTTGCGTTTTCAAAAGGCACCTCGCATTCCGTAGGGCGCTGCATAATGCATTCATCACGTGTACTACGTGAGATGTGGGACTACCTTAAAAAGATTTATCAGTTAGGCAATGTTGCTCGCCAATTTCAATTGGAGCTTGACATCTCTCAGTTTCACCAAGGCACCCTGTCTGTCCAGGAATATTACAATGGGTTTCTACGACTATGGTCTGAATATGATGAGATCAAGTTTGCCACCATGTCTAAAGCACTTCTACCCGAACTCCTTCCTCAATAGCAAAGTAGCATAGGGACCAGTTTCTTATGAAACTTCGTCCGAAGTAAGAGACTGTTAGATCAAACTTGATGAGTCGGGCTTCTCTTCCCAGCTTGGATGACTGTCTTCAGGAACTTCTACAGGAAGAACAACGTCTGGTCACCAAAACTTCTATGGAACAACTAAGATCTGCTGAGGCTCCACTTGTCTATGCTACAACCACCAGACCACCTCCCAGGGACATCAGTAAAGTTCAATGCTATAACTGTAAAAAAATATGATCATTTTGTAAACCAACACAAAGCAAAGATCTGTAGGTATTGTAAAACCATTGGTCATGTAATTGAAGAATGTTGGAAGAAGGGTCGCAATTCAACTTTCCGCAACTATACACCGTTAGCTCCTGGTACTTACACAGTACAGTCCGCTCCTAGTGTGTACACAACGACCTCTCAACAATATGCAACATCTGACTTCAATGGCTCTCTCCAATATGATTCTTCTTCACAGCCTGGTTCCTCATCTCTATCTGCATCCCCACCTCCTCTTACTCCTGCTATGGCCAATCAAATGATACTCAATGCCTTGTCCTCTATGAACATCTCAGGTATGGGTTCGTCTCTGTCTAATACATGGTACTTAGATTCTAGAGCAGGTAACCATATGACCTCTTCACCCACCAACTTACAACATGTTCCGTACACTGGTACCCTTATTGTTCAAGCTGCAAATGGAGACCATCTTCCCATCACCTCTGTTGGTGATACATCTGGCCCCTTACCATTAGCAAATGTTTTAGTGTTTCCTCATCTTGCTACAAATCTGATTTATGTGGGTCAACTTGTTGAAAATAATTACAATGTTTCATTTTCTTCTTCTGGTTGTGTTACGCAGAACCAAGAGTCGGGGGAAGTGATTGCAAGGGGGCCTAAGCGCGGCAGACTGTTTTCCCTTCCAGTTTCTACATTTACTCATACCAATTTTTTACAACAGCTGTTCTATTTTTTCCTTCAGAATAGTTCTAAGTTGTGGCACAATAGACTTGGTCATCCGAATGCATCTAAGATGTCTACTTTGTTCAAATATGGATTATTAAATAAAACTTCTGATTCTACTTCTTTTGAATGTGATGCTTGTAAATTGTGAAAAAGTAAAACTTTGCCTTTTCCTCACTCCACAACACGGAGCACTGAATGTTTTGACTTAATTCACAACAATTTCCCATGGTCATTTCAAGTACTTTGTTACGTTCATTGATGACTTCAGCCAGTTTACTTGGGTTTATTTATTACGTTCTAAGTCTGATGTTCTTAATGCTTTTAAATTATTTCTTAGTTATGTTGAAACCCAATTTTCAAAATGCATTAAAACTTTGCGCTCAAATTCAAGGGGGGAGTATGTTTCCAATGATTTTCAATCTTTTCTAAAAACTAAAGGAATTATTTCTCAACATACCTGTCCGTATACTCCTCAACAAAATAGAGTCGCGGAACGGAAAAACCGGCATATCCTTGATGTTACTCGAACCCTACTGATTGAATCATCAGTCCCTCTGCGTTTTTGGACAGAAGCTCTCACCACTGCAGTTCATTTAATAACTCATCTTCCATCCCCTGCCATTGCTCAATTAACACCGCATTTTAAACTGTTTGGTCATCATCCTATGTTTGATCACCTACATACTTTTGGATGTATTTGCTTCGTTCATTTACCTCCCACAGAACGAACAAAATTAACCGCTCAATCTCGCAGGTGTGCTTTTTTGGGTTATGCCACCAATCAAAAAGGTTTTGTGTGCTACGACCCCATTGGTTGTCACATCAGGGTTTTGCGTAATGTTATTTTCTTTGAAAACCAATATTTTTTCAAACTCATTTGGATTGTCCTCATCCCTCTTCTCCCACTCTCTTACCGTGTTTTTCAGATACAACAACTGTTGATAGGTTTAATCCTGACTTTGTTTATCATCGTCGAAAAAAATCTACCACAGCAAATGCCCGTCCTCCTAATCCTCTGCTGGCAACTGGTTCCACAACTACTCCTATCCTGTGTCGCTCCTCCAGAACTTCTAGACCACCTGAGAGGTATAAATTTACCCACACTTCCTTGATGACAACCCTTTCCTCTGTTTTTATACCAAGTTCTTATTTGCAGGCAGTTCAACATTATAATTGGAACCAAGCTATGAGAGCGGAATTAGATGCATTAGATCAAAATCACACATGGGAATAGCTTTATTTTAGGAACTTTATTGTATTAAGATACTAATTATAGGAACTTGTACTATATTAGGATACTAATTAAAGGGTAATCAACTCTTATATAATGAGAGGGACACAACCCTAAAGGGGACACGATTTTCCTCCAATACTCTCTCTCTCTCTCTCTCTCTCTCTCTCTCTCTCTCTCTCTCTCCATGCGTGCATATCTGACAAGAATATGTCATCCATGAAAAAGAAATATCAAAGCAAATGCATGAAATACAACATCAAACCAATAGCAACAGCAATCAGCTGGTCCAATAGAATCATAATGTTGTAAAGATTAGTAATTCTACCTTCTCCATCTACATGGATGCTTCCACCTTCAAGAATCATATCATTTTGAAAACTAGGAAGTCTTTCCATATTCAGAATCTAACAGTAAAAACGAAACTGAATATTAGCAAATGTTGGAAAATGTGTTGGCATAACACGCAAAAAGAAAATCAGAACCAACAGCATTGAATCAGAACTAAACCTTCCTAGCAACTAGAATATCAAGACTCCAGTCCTTGTAACAACCTTCTTCCACTCCTGAATATAAAAGCAAACCAGGTGAATTTCCCGAATAAAGTTGTGTGCTTCCTATAAAAAAATGTAACAAATCGAAAGAAAAAATCAAAAAAAATTTCTTCGTAACTACAAAAATAATAAAATAAAAACAGAGCAAGTTAAGATCTGTAAACAAGGATACCAAGCATCCTTGATCCTTAAGTAGTAGAATTTTGTAGATGTGGGCCCCCAAGTTAATGATCTAAACCATTGATCCGATGGGACATGACTGTGGTTTGGCCATTGGCGTAGCTAACCCAGATTAAAACATGGTGCAAACTAGGATCCCCAAGGCCGGGGGGGGGGGGGGGGGGTGGGGGGGTTTCGAGGAGGAACAATTGCCCCCTTTTAACTTTCTTTTCATCCTTGATAAACAAGAGAAAAAATAGGAATGAATTTAGCCATTTTTATCTTTTGACTTCTTGTCCCTCCTCAATTTCTCTACTCTTTGAGAACTTTAGAAAGCAACAAGAGCATCATTGTCTTAATAAGGGCATTATTGTTCTTTTCTTTTTTGTAAAAGATAGGAACGTATGGTTCTCTCTCTTGGCAATGACATTCTCCATTGCCAATGTCCCATCCCACAGCCAACTATTAGGCAAAACCTGTTGTGTTTAGATAGTATTTAATGAAGCTCTTGAGTGGAGCCTACTTAAGAAAAAAATGCACAGAATGTGGATCCTCTAGGGCCAATGCTCTCGAGTGGGGCACACTTAGGAAAAATGTAAACCACATAAAATAAATGCTCTAATTCTCTATAAAAAAATATATAACTCAATATGATCTAGGCCCAAGTCAAATTGAGATATCTATATGAAAAAATTGAATTGTTTATAAAATATTTATTGCCCTTTGAGTGAAATCTGATAAGGAATATACACTATATGAGGAGGCCGTTTTTCAATGCTTTAGATGTTTTTAAGTGGGTTTAGTTTCATGGAACTCTTCTATGGTGCTTTGTTTTCTTTTTGTTTTTTTACTATTTCTACTGTGTAGATAGCATCTATGGGCATTGAAATCATCCTAGCTCTTGATTTAACAACCTTAACGTCTTAACACTCATTTAATCATAATTTCCCTTTCTTTTATTAGATTCATTCCAATAGTGGGTAAAGGATCGACGAGCAACGAAATTTTGGCATGGTGCCAAAACAGGGTGGGGATATGGATCTAAACTGATCAAAGATGGGCCCAACTGGGCCCCGTAGATCTGGACTTTACATGTAATCTACTTGTTAGAGAAGATTTTCGTTTAAGTGAATACTATGTAGATTATAAGGTAAGGGGCCATTTTTTGAATGGCTTATTTTTCATAAGTGGGCCCACTAATATTATTGGTCGATCATCTTTGCACTTCTGCCATCATATTTAAACTAGAAACCTAGAAATGCATGACAATCTGATTTCCATCACAGGGGAATCCAACCACCAACAAACCTTCACATCACTTGTAACTCATGAAATCACATTTTTCAGCAATCCCTCAACTAATATGGTGCATTATATATGTCTGAAGACCAAAACAATTCACATGATATGACCACCAGATGGAATGTGCAATTATATTACAGACCTTATGAAGTGAATTTATGTGTTAAAGTGTGTATATTAGTGCTAATTTCTACTGTATTATGCCTTACTTGTCCAATGATTTTCAAAGACTAAAATTCCAGGTCATTTTTACATTCACAAGCACAGATGATCCGGGAAGTGTAGGCTTCAGCAAGCAAACGATGGGTATTTAGGGAAAAGAAGACCTGATGACAGGTCTCTTCAAGTAAAAGCCAGAGAAGGAAAAAAAAACCATTCATTACTCTTGAAAAGAAAAATAAAAAATATAATAGTGGATTTGAGTGTATTGGATTTGGACCTTTTTTCAGTACCAAGGTTTGCACAATGAGGGTAGATAGGATTATCCTTGGGTTGGGATTATCATTGTAATTCTTGTTTTTGGGTAGTCTTAGGAGGTTCTTCTTGCTTTTGCGTGTGAGGTATAATGCTCTTATACCCTTGTACCTTGTTTCTTTTTAATCAATAAAGTTTCTGTTGCCAATAAATAAATAAAAAATGAGGGCAGATGAACTCTATCAAACAATGCAATGTACACTAAAAGCGAATATTACAGCCCTCACTGATGTGAACTTGCTTGGATATTGAAATTTGGAATCAGGTACCATGAAATTACTTCTGTGAGAACAATCATGCAACATTCTTAATTGTTTCCTCCACAAAGAAGTGAAGCACACATGCGCACGCACCTAATTTACACGTGGAATAACAGCAAAAAGAATACTTACAAAGCAAGACTGGATCAATGCATAAGTAGTATGCACGCAGACATGTACATTGACATGCTTCTGTTAGCACATATCATGCATATAGATTTACATGTGCCTGTGCACAAATTGTTACACACACACACACACACACACACAGAGAGAGAGAGAGAGAGAGAGATGTGATTTAGAAGCAATACCACCCCAGGCATTAAATTTCCAATCATTTCCTGCAACCTTATGCTCTGCATGACTGGAATTTGGTGCTTCATCGCATACAACAAACTGTTCATGATAAATGCCAAATGAGACTGCTGCAAGATAATCTATATTTCAATAACATAGATATTCCTACCATCAGAATTTGCCAAATGTAACTGCTGCAAGAAAAAGCATTTTTCCCACTACAAATATTACTACAATAAAAAGGATACAATTGAAATAAATACAAAACAGAGTCTTACAGTGGGTCCAATGTCACGAAACCATGCATCATTCATACTCATCTCTACAACCCTGATGTGTTTTGGCAGCTGAGAGCGTGCATTATCCCACTTGAGCATGTAAAAGTAGAAGACATGAAACCAAAATCACGACACCTTCTAAAGGAAACCAAAAGAGAAGTTTGGAGGAACAGTCAGACATGGGCTATTTATACTTTACCTGGGCAGCACTGGCACACACAGTCACAGGCTCAAATTTTGAAATAGCAGATGCTACTTTGGCAAATACACGTTGGCCATGCAATGCATTGTCTCGCCAGTTATCTGGTCGCTCCTGTGATTTCAAATGAAACTTGACTATAAAAAATACTCCAATGCATTGGTATATGAATAGATATAGAATACAAAGTACTGAGATTTGGCACAGATTCTCTTCTTGGAATGGAGATAAATGTTTTATGGAAAGAAGAAGCAACAAATTTTTTAAAGAGTGACAGAGAAAGAGGTCATCAAGCAAATTAAAAACACCGAAGAATATGTCACACAGGATAAATTAGGTATGCTCTTCACATTGACAAGGGAAACAGATGTCAAAACTGTGCTTACATCAACCGCTACAATTAGAAGTCAGTCTCAAGTGCTGTTACCAAAATAACAGCCAACAATATATTTATATAAACACTGAAGAATATGTCACTCAGGATAAATTAGGTCTGCCCTTCACATTGACAAGGGAAAGAGATGTCAAAACTGTGCTTACATCAACTGCTACAATTAGAAGTCAGTCTCAAGTGCTATACTCCTTGTTAATTCCACATATACTTTTCCTGGTTTTCCATTTCATATCAGCCATCGCAATTGTGAATTTTATAACAGTACTACCCTCCACTGTTTTAAGGCTATAGAAGACTCCCTCTCAACCTTGTCTCCATCACAAAAGGACTGTAATATATTTTTTGAAAGAAGGGCAAGCTAATGATAAGATGTAAATGCCTTGCAGAGAGTTCTCTCCATGCACCTTTAAATAGAGCATCAGCTACATTGTTAAGCCTCTCGCAGCAATCGAGAAAAACATAGTCCAGAAAACAAAAGTTCTTTCAAATAGATCGGGCAAAATAATAAAGAATAAAATATTGAATACAGAACCAACCAAAGAAGACCACCAACGCACATCAAAGTCATGTTAAAAGCCCAAAGGGGCAAAAAATATGACAAATGCACATCAACAAAAATAGTCATAATATAGTTAAAACAACCAAAAAGGCATTACTTTTGTGCACACTGAAAAGTTGGAAAGGACACATCACTGAGACCATGCCTTCTGATGGAAAACAACATTCAGATATATCAAAATCCCTAAAATCAAATTTGACAATATAACAATCCATACAAATTGAAAAATATGACAAGGAAAACAGCATCCAAAAGCTTAGCATAACATCTCAGTTTCTCAGGACTGAAATTCATGATCATGGTCATAGTAAGATTGGAAATCTCATAAAGCATTTAGGATTGCTTTGCGACATTTTATTTTTTTTTAACGGACTTTGTAAGATGATATTGCTTGTATTTCAATCAGGAACAAACTACAGATTACATCATTTGAGGATGTATCCACAAGGCAATGCCCTAGGCCAGCCAATTAAATACCTCGAGCAATCCCTCCCCAGTCAATGTGTTACAACCAACAGTTCCCAGTGTCTGGTTTTGTCCATAGTATTTGAATTGAGCAACTTGGTTATTCCAGCAGGTGTAAAAGCACACCGTAACTTCTTAACTCATAAGTCCACCTAATATAAATAAAGATACCCCTGTTTGTATGAATTAGAAAGCTATCATTCTGCAATCATCAAACCTGGAATTGTCTGAGTTATCAACAACCTATACACAAGCTATCTGTTTGTTTGAAGCAGTTTCTCCAATAGGATCTTATTGTTATTTGACCATCAAATACCTCTGGTACTTGATGATGGTCTTGATATTGAAGCGTATTTCCAGAATTATCACCCACCATGAGAAACTTCATTTCTTTTAATTTTCTACCTAACTTTGGGAAGCCGCATAGCATGAGTACAGGACGTAAATCCTCAAGTTCTGAGCTCTTCCTCGTTCTATAGGTATTCTGTGTTTGAACTGCAGAGCTTGAGACTTCTATGCTTCTCCCTTTAATTTCAAACCTCCTCGGTCTTCTATACTTTCTAAAATGTTCTATTGGGTTTTTGTTGAATTTGCCAATTAGGACAGAGAAGAGAGAGGGCACAAGAGTGACATAGAGAGGCAAACAATGAGAAAAAAAATATTGGGGGAGTGCTTGAGAAGGAAGGTTTTGTGAACATATCAATAGTTGCACCAATTATATGATTTTTGTTTTATGGAAAAGTTGGGTTATAAGATGGCATAGCTTTTAGTTAAATGGAACTCTTTTACCCAAACCTGGTTGACAAGACAAGGCAAAGATGATGTCGACGATGACGTTCATGTTTTCTTTTCCTTTACCCAAAAAAAAAAAATACACATGTATCATATGAGAGCACAAAAATTGCAATAGAACTCCCATTGATGTCAATTCTACTGGAAAGCTTAGATGGAAATAAATTTTCAGTGAAACTGTGTTTCTACTTTCTATTGCATTTGGGTGCACAACTTTCATGAAAATTTAGTTTCCACCTCTATCTTTTGGTGAGTCCAGATCAAGCTGGTCTGCATAAACAGGGAAAAAACTCTCTTCTTGTTTGAGTAAATGAAGTAGCTTAGTTAGGGGCGTCTGGATGTAGTGAAAACATATGGGAAAAGGGTATTTCGCAAGTAATCAGTTTTCCATACCACGCCATACAGGAGAAATATAGGCTCTAGATGCATTGATTTTCTCCTGAGCAAAATGGCTCCTCGCTCTCTAAAAAGTGGTTTTTCACCATGTTCTCATTATACAGTTTTATCCAGTATAACTCAAGAAAGAAAAAGCCTCTCTTTTCTATTATTCTGCTACATTTCTTTCAACTTCTCTGGTTTTTCTCCATCCCCGCTTGTTGGGAATTTCCTGTTTTCTCTTAACAACACCCAAACGCCCATAAAATTGTCTCAAACAGGTTGATATCTGAAAGACTAAGAAGACAACCAAACATGTTTCGATGTATGTTCTCTAAACTTCTAAAAGGAGAACCAGGAGAAATTATACCTCCTGGCTCCGGCAACATCATTTTCATTTTTCATGGATTCCATCCTACCAAACAAGCCCAAATGCCCAATAGGAGAAAACTCTCTCTCTCTCTCTCTCTCTCTCTCTCTCTCTCTCTCTCTCTCTCTCTCTCTCTCTCTCTCTCTCTCTCTCTCTCTCTCTCTCTCTCTCTCTCTCTCTCTCTCTCTCTCTCTCCACTTGCTAGCAATTCCCTACGTTCTCTTTCACAGCATCCAAACACCCACTTAAGAATTCCATCAAACAGATTACTTTCAGATAGGCCTTGCAAGACACCCAACAAACATATAGATATTCATATTCTCCAAAGCATCTAAAAACAGCCAAAACAGACCATAATCCAAACCATGTCTCCTGCAACAACCATTTTAAAATTTCCCAAACTGGGTTTCACATCAACAAACAACCCCAACAAAAGAAAAGGAGAAAAAGAATCATCAAACACATGTTTTTGGCATTCAAATGAAAGAAAGAAAGAAACCCAATATCATCAAGAGATGGAGAAAGATACTGACAGGCCAACCCATCCAACACTGAGAATGGGGTTCCCACTCAGCAGGCATGCGGAAGCCAAGTTGGGTAGGTTTCTTCTCTTTAATGGTATACATATGCTTCTCTTCTCCTCTTCTCCTCTCGTCTGCTCTATGTGCAATGCAACAACGTGTGCCTGCCCGTCGCAACAGCAGCAGTAGACGGATTTGGAAGTGGAAGAGAAGGTAAAGAGAAAGCAGGAAAGTGATTTGGAAAGATAAAAGATGCTTAAAGACTTAGGGCTTGTTTGGCAAATCTTATCTTCACGAAACAGATCTGTATGATATAGATCTATTTCAAATGGAGCGGTTTGAAATTGATGTTTTACAAATAGACTGTTTGGTAAGACATAGATATTTTAAAAATAGACTGTTTGGTAAGATACATGTAAAAATAGATCTAATGGTTTGGGCATTTTGCAAATATATCAAGATCTGTGATCATACAACAATTGAAATTTTATCTCAAACACGTGTTCCACATTTTAATTACTATAGGCGGTTTGGATCTTCATTTTGGTTTGGATCTTGCATTTAGGGGCCATGATTTAAAAAAAATTATATATAAATGTCTGTCGTTTTTTATAAATATCTCAAAATCTATGATGATCCAATGGCTAAAATTTGGACCATTGGTCGTGAATGATCTTTTGAATATATCCAATAGTTTGGATCATGATTTATGATGCCTGAATTTAAAAAAAAAAAAAAATACCACACTGCTGTGTACAACTTCAAGACTCAATCACTAAGGCATGGGACATCAATGGTCAAAAACGTTTTTGTAAATATCTCAAGATCCACTTTGAATTAGAGGCTCAATTTTGGGCCCATAGCCGTTTTTGGCCCTCCAAAGAGAACCAACGGATCGGATCTTGAATGTGGGGCCCACAATGTCCGGAATATTACATCAAATGGCTCACGTTTTTTTGCAAATATCTCGAGATTCGAGAAAGATCAACGGCTGAAATTTGGACACGTGGCCGTGTTGGGCCTTCTTCACATTTCTAACGGCTTGGATCATGATTGTAGGTCCCATAAATTAAAAAAAAAATCAAAAACCGGACTGCCCCATGACACCGTCCAAGTCACTGTAGCCTAATAGTCTATCCGCTTCAGACCAAAAGCACTGATTCAATTCTGGTTCATTTGCTGGCTTCTTGAAATGGGGCCAAATCATCTAAAGTCCATTTCAAATGGGCTTTGCAACTTGGCTTACCAAACAAACTTAAAACTGTTACACACAGTTTTAAGACAAGTAGAGGCAATAATAAGAGTTGCCAAACACCACCTTAGCCTGTATGTATATTTTTGAAACGACATTCTACTGATTGGTTAAGTGATTGAGTAAATCTCTCGGAGACCGAATGTAAATACAAGACAACGACAAGCTAAATAATAACGACAGCTTCTAAAGCTTCAAATCGCTGATATTTGATAATCTCGGTCCCCCAGCCTTTTATATAGTGTTAGCAACCAATATTATCAAATTATCCAATGCTTAGCATAATGACATATGATGATGCCCTTATTCAACTACAAGATGTTCAACTATAATGTCTTTTTTAGTAATTGTGACGATTACAATAGCTGTCATATTTTTCATACATCAAACACATTAGCAACAGTATCAACTTCTTTTCATAGCTACTAAGGTAGCTTCTTTTCTTTAGCATCAGTAACAGCATCTACATAACTTCAATCGCTATCAATAGTTGGTGTGACCAAATTCACCCAAAACAAACGACGCAATGTGACTGGCTCTTACCGTCACTGTTTCTACACGACAGCAGACTCTGAGGTTTTTTGGGGAAATGAAAAGTAATATTTGCTTTTCTTTTTTCCAAATTAGCTTTTTTTTATTTACTCACTGTTTTTTTTTTTTAAGATAAGTTTAGTTTCTCTTTTATTTTTAAATAATATGATACAAAGGGAAAGATTTATGATCTCTCCAATGGGGAATACCCCATTTCACAAAACAACTAACATCCAAACTAGTTAATAAAGAAAATTAACGAACAACCTGTGTATCAAGCATTAAAAACTATTATAAGAAAATAAAGCTTAAATCTCAATTGAGAGAAAAGAGTAGTCTGGCCTATTTAAAATCTGAACTACTTTGATATATGTCCTTCTCTTTTATTAGGTGTGGCAAAATTTATTCCATCATGAGTTGACCCCACTATGAGATTGAGTTAATAATATAAATCGGATTAATAAAATATCAAACAATCTATTTTTTA